>WOXC01001138.1:95000-695000 GCA_011680675.1 Gymnobelideus leadbeateri
TGCAAGCTATAAATATTCACATGAAGAAATGTTTACAATCACAAATAACAAAAGAAGTGCAATTTAAAACAAGATTTTACTCCATGCCTTATCAAATTGACAAAGAAAAAGAGACCAAAACAGTAGCGCTAACACAGAAAATGAATTTCAGGGTAGGTAGTTTCTAATTAAATAAAAAAGAACTGTTGGAATAGGGAAATGAAAGTTTCCTCTAGTCATTGCTCCTTTAGTACCATAAGCACTGTTAGAACATTAGACTTTTAATCCCCACAAGCCCAATAAATTCTTTCACCACCTTCTTCGTTGTCAGCTGAAGAGATGACTCTTTTCCAGCCTTCAGAGGGGTAATGAAATTCCAGAGGCCATTCCTTTCCAATCTTTGCATCTGCGAGTTTTAATTTATGCTTATTTATGCACAAGATTCTGTTGTTGTTTTTTTTTAAGTTAAAAAAAAAAAGATTGCATTTTCAGGAATGAAGTGTCACCAGTGCCCAGAAACAAGAGATGACTCTTTTGCCTCCTAAACTCAGCTCAGAACCTGAGTCTTAGACAGGAGGCCCTTTTGAAGGAAAACTAACTCACTCTGATCAAGGGTATGGACTCCAATCAAAAGGTACCAAATACAGGATGGATAGAAAATGCTCATCTCTTAATCTTCTAATTCCAATGATAGAAAATCATGTGAACATATGCCATGTACCCTTCTTCAATTATTTTCATAATGAGAAAGGTTTCATCAAACACAGTTATTGTTTTTCCATGTAGGAATGTAAATAGTCCAGCTTTGATAAGTTCCTTTTGATTTCTTTTCCTTGATTACCTTCTCAAGCATCTCTTGCTTCTTGTGTCTGAATGTCAAATTTTCTATTCAACTCTGGCTTTTTCCTCAAGAATGCTTGAAAGTCCTCTATTGCACTGAATGACCATATTTTCCCCTGATACAAGATACTCAGTTTTGCTGGGTAGGTGACCCTTGGCTTCAATCCCAGCTCTTTTGCCCTCTGGACTATCTATCATATTCCATGCTCTTCGATCCCTCAGTGAAGAAGCTGCCAGGTCCTAGGCTATTCTGATTGTGTTTCCACAATATTGAAATTGTTTCTTCCTGGCTGCTTGTAGTATTTTCTCCTTGATCTGGGAGTTCTGGAGCCTGGCTATAATATTCCTAGGAGTTTGCTTTTTGGGATCTTTTTCAGGAGGCGATCAGTGGATTCTTTCAACCTCTATTTCCCCCACTGGTTCTAAAGCATCAGGGCAATTTTCCTTCCGAATTTCTTTAAGGATGATTTCTAGGTTCTTTCTTTGATCATGGCTTTCAGGTAGTCCAATAATTTTTAAATTATCTCTCCTGGATCTGTTTTCCAGGTCAGTGGTTTTTCCCATGAGATATTTCACATTGCCTTCTATTCTTTCATTGTTTGGATCTGTTTAACAGCATCTTGATTTCTCATAAAGTCACTAGCTTCCATTTGCTCCAGTCTAATTCTGAAGGAATGATTCTCCTCAGTGAGCTTTTGAGATTCTTTTTCCATCTGGCAAATTCGACTTTTTAAGGCATTCTTCTCCTCATTGCCTTTCTGAGCCTCTTGCCATTTGAGTTAGTCTATTTTTTAAGGTGTTATTTTCCTCAGTCAGGCTGTTGACTGTCATTTCATACTTTTCTTGCATCTTTTTCATTTCTCTTCCCAAATTTTCCCCCACTTCTCTTATCTGCTTCTTAAGGTCCTCTATGGCCTGTAGGCAGCTTGTATTTTCATTTGGGGCTTTTGGTGCAGGCGTTCTGACCTCACAGTCCTCCTCCATGCTTTGAGCCTCTTTGCCCCTAAAATAGGAGTCCAATGTTGAACTTTTCTGTTTATTTTGTTTCATTTGCCTAGGCATGTTGCCACTTAATTACTTGATTTTTGGGCTTGTTGCCATAGTAGGACTCTGCCACCAGACAGGGGAGCTTCCGCCCAAACGTGGGGTCTTCACAACTTCTGCCAGTTGTGTGGCCTCTGTAAAGCCTCCACCCACTCTGGCAAGTTGGATACCCACCCCAAACTTCCCCCCCAGACCACAATCCAGATCCAGGCAGTTTAAAGCAAAAGCGATTAACCCCCAGACTGATTGCTGGATCTTCCTACAGTTCGCAGACCAGGAGCTAGAGCCACTGCTGACGCTGCAAAATGGCTTCTGTGCAGCTGTTTCTTCAGCAGCTTTTCGCCCCCAGGGGAGGAAGCCACGTGTTCCCCAAATCCTGGTCCCAAAGTCCATAGGGCACTAACCTCTCACTTTGTCCTCAGCATATCTGTGCTGATAATTCTGGAATCGCTACAATTGCTGGTGTTCTGGGGTCCCTCCAGCTGCCCAAAGGCCCAGCTGCCTGAAGGCCCAGCCGCCCTGGGGCTAAAACCTCGGACCTGGGCTCTTCTCTGCGATGTTGGTTCCCAGCACGCTGTACTGCCTGCTCTCAGAGCGCTGAGCTGGCCGTTCCCTGCAGGGCTGCTGGGCTGTCCTCAGCAGGAGGTTAGCTTCTCTGTGCCGTTCTGTGGGTGCTGTGGCTCCACAAGTTGTTCGGAGTCCCCTTTCACATTATTTGAATTTGTGTGGGGCAGAGCACATTGGAAATGCTGTTCTAGGGAGGATCTTGATGGGCACGATTCTGTTTCTTGAGGTACATAAACTTCAGGGGCAAAAACGCACTATTTATTCTAAATAATTTTCTGAACAGTCACAAGGTCATGAAACAAAACTACATAATCTTCTGAGTAACTTCACTTGTAAAGATTCCAAATCAATGAGTTATTCTTTTAGATATTATCAGAATCTTGGTAGAGTGGATATTCTTGGCCTTAATCTTTCACCCCAACCTAAGTTGGAACTTTAATGTTCCTGATCTTGAATTAGCAATGGCTCTTTTCTCCAATATGCTCCCTTTGGCTTCACAAATTCATTTTGATCTTTTATAATGCTGATTTTGTCACCCATTTGCTTTAACAACTTTTTTTATTCTATTTTTATTCTAATTCCATATTTTCCTTTTGCTGATAATTTGACCTAAGTTTTATTGAATGTGGTTTTATTTTATTTTATTTTTTGCTTTTTAGAGGGCGGAAGGTAGGGAAATTGGGGTTAAGTGACTTGCCTAAGGTCACACAGCTAGTAAGTGTCAAGTGCCTGAGGCAGAGTTTGAACTCAGGTCCTCCTGACTCCAGGGCCAGTGCACCACCTAGCCACCCCTGAATGTGGTTTTATAATTGCACTACAGTTGGCTCAATAAAAAAGGAAAGAAGCCCATTCCTTTTACACACTCTCTCTCTCTCTCTCTCTTTCCATATATATGTATATATGTATGTTTATGTGTATATATACACACATATACATACACATATGTATTATATATATATATATATACATATATAACATATTCACACACATATATACCAAGTTCATATAGATATTTTGACTTAACTTTGGTGGAAATTGTAATATACTACCTATATTTTAGAAGAAAAAGGTATCCTGAAACTTGTACACTAGACATCTTGACTGATATACCTACATAAAATCATCTAAAATGGCATAGAATATTGGGGATACTTGATTTATTCTCTTCAAAATCATGCTGGTTTTAGAAATTGTCAAGGAAAAAACAATCAGGAGTTGGGTCAGTCTCACAGTCTGGGGTTTAGAAACATGGAAATCAGTTATCTGGGGCAGAGCAATAGGAAAAAAAAACATGTTGACTTTGTGGATAAATTTTTTGGACTAATTCCCTTTTATTTCACCATTTTTTTTTAGAACAATTGGGGTTAAGTAACTTGCTCAAGGTTACATGGCTAGTCATTTGATTTATGCGTGGGTGCTCATTTTCTGAGGCCGGATTTGATCTCGGGTCATCCCAACTCCGAGGCCGGCGCTCTTACTCACTGCGCCACCTAGCCGCCCCTTATTTCACCATTTTTGAGAGATCTATAAAACCAAAGGAAGTTTCAAATGTATGGTAACTTTAATAAGACACCTGATATATTGGTAAAAAATTAGCTTTCTGATAAAAAAAAAAGTTTCACAAAAATAAAAAGGCCAGCATCAAAGATTCAAAACAAATCTGTTTTCATGAAAATGTTTTCAAAGGTCAGTTGTCAGGGCTACTTCACCAAACTATCACCTTAATGATAGTTTGAAAGAAACTACACACCAGGGATGCAGGTGATACCAATTTGTACAAGGTGAGCAACAACTTAGAAATAAGATTTATATGGAGGGGCAAAATAACTGGGATAATTTATCCCAGAGAAGGAGCTTGATGGGACTGTAAGCAAACAGAAGCAAATAATGAGAATGGCAATTTTCCATTTTCCACATCCATTAAATATATACATACATCAAGAAGAAATGGTCTTTAAAGTATAGAATGAAAGATTTTGATGGGATGTAAAGCAATATTGCCCACCACCACCCCCCAAGCCATGGTTCCTGGCACTCTAATGAGAAAGGAAATGAAAAATCAAAGAAACAAGAGCCATTTTGAAATAATGTTTCTTTCAATTACCTCAACAGTGGATAAAGATGAGAAAATGCAATTTAAGAAAAAAATTGTTAACTATGTAATACTAAGCAAAACACAAAGCCAAAGAAAACTGCACATATGCCATGAACTGTGCATTGTCAGTTCACTGAACTGAAACTGATTAAGGAATTCTCCCTAGTCACTGAAGAAAGAAAATGGTGATGAGGCTGGGTATGAAAGAGGCAATTTGTAACAAGGTCAAGGGAAGGAAATATAGCATGTGAATTTGTTAAACCATACCCTCTTTTTTCATTTTTGCAGTCTAAAGTGAGGCATATTGAATACAATGACAAATACAACTTCTGATAAATTTCCCAGGACAGACATAAATGACAATGAACTTAAAAAAAAAAAAAAAACTAGATGTCAGAATGAATTCTTTAAAAATAAGTATTATAAAACACTGAAAGAACCTATTGTGCATTCTTGAACGTGGAAGATTTTTTTAATGCTTACTTGAATAATTTAGGGATAGACTAAATGTTCTATGAAGATACCTTTCTGTACTTAAAAGATGTCATAAACTGTAGACATATTCATTAAAGAATTATATATTCCGGGGGGCGGAGCCAAGATGGCAGAGTAGAAACAGCATTTCCAATGTGCTCTGCCCCACACAAATTTCAAACAATGTGAAAGGGAGCTCTGAACAACTTCTGGAGCCACAGCACCCACAGAACGGCACAGAGAAGCTAACCTCCTGCTGAGGACAGCCCAGCAGCCCTGCAGGGAGCGGCCAGCGCAGCACTCTGAGGGCAGGCAGCACAGCGCACTGGGAACTGACAGCGCAGCCCACAGAGCTGAGCCCAGGTCCGAGGCTTTAGCCCCAGGGCGGCCGGGCCTTCAGCCAGCTGGAGGGACCCCAGAACACCAGCAATTGTGGCGATTCCAGAATTATCAGCACAGATATGCCTAGGACAAAGTGAGAGGTTAGTGCCCTATGGATTTTGGGACCAGTATTTGGGGAACACGTGGCTTCCTCCCCTGGGGGCAAAAAGCTGCTGAAGAAACAGCTGCACAGAAGCCATTTTGCAGCATCAGTAGTGGCTCTAGCTCCTGGTCTACAAACTGTAGGAAGATCCAGCAATCAGTCTGGGGGTTAATCACTTTTGCTTTAAACTGCCTGGATCTGGATTGTGGTCTGGGGGGGAAGTTTGGGGTGGGTATCCAACTTGCCAGAGTGGGTGGAGGCTTTACAGAGGCCACCCAACTGGCAGAAGTTGTGAAGACCCCACGCTTGGGCAGAAGCTCCCCTGTCTGGTGGTAGAGTCCTACTGTGGCAACAAGCCCCAAAATCAAGTAATTAAGTGGCAATATGCCTAGGCAAATGAAACAAAATAAACAGAAAAGTTCAACATTGGACTCCTATTTTACGGGCAAAGAGTCTCAAAGCATGGAGGAGGACTGTGAGGTCAGAACACCTGCACCAAAAGCCCCAAATGAAAATACAAGCTGGCTACAGGCCATAGAGGACCTTAAGAAGCAGATAAGAGAAGTGGGGGAAAATTTAGGAAGAGAAATGAAAAAGATGCAAGGAAAGTATGAAATGACAGTCAACAGCCTGACTGAGGAAAATAACACCCTAAAAAATAGACTAACTCAAATGGCAAAAGAGGCTCAAAAAGGGAATGAGGAGAAGAATGCCTTAAAAAGTCGAATTTGCCAGATGGAAAAAGAATCTCAAAAGCTCACTGAGGAGATTCATTCCTTCAGAGTTAGACTGGAGCAAATGGAAGCTAGTGACTTTATGAGAAATCAAGACACTATTAAACAGATCCAAACAAATGAAAGAATAGAAGGCAATGTGAAATATCTCATGGGAAAAACCACTGACCTGGAAAATAGATCCAGGAGAGATAATTTAAAAATTATTGGACTACCTGAAAGCCATGATCAAAGAAAGAACCTAGAAATCATCCTTAAAGAAATTCTCAAGGAAAACTGCCCTGATGTTTTAGACCCAGAGGGCAAAATAGAGGTTGAAAGAATCCACAGATCACCTCCTGAAAAAGATCCCAAAAGAAAACTCCCAGGAATATTATAGCCAGGTTCCAGAATCCCCAGATCAAGGAGAAAATACTACAAGCAGCCAGGAAGAAACAATTTCAATATTGTGGAAACACAATCAGAATAGCCCAGGACCTGGCAGCTTCTACACTGAGGGATAGAAGGGCATGGAATATGATATTCCAGAGGGCAAAAGAGCTGGGAATGAACCCAAGGGTCACCTACCCAGCAAAACTGAGTATCTTGTTTCAGGGGAAAATATGGTCATTCAGTGGAATAGAGGACTTTCAAGCATTCTTGATGAAAAAACCAGAGCTGAATAGAAAATTTGACATTCAGACACAAGAAGCAAGAGATACTTGAGAAGGCAATCAAGGAAAAGAAATCAAAAGGAACTTATCAAAATTGGACTATTTACAGTCCTACATGGAAAAACAATAACTGTGTTTGATGAAACCTTTCTCATTATGAAAATAATTGAAGAAGGGTACATGGCTTATGTTCACAGGTATACATGGATAGAGGGCACAGGTTGAATTTGATGGGAAGGGATGATTATTTTTTTTTAGAGGGCAATTGGGGTTGGGTGACTTGCCCAGGTTCACGTGGCTGGGTTTTTGTTTGTGTGTTGGGTGTCTGGGGCCGGATCCGAGCTTGGGTCCTTCTGGCTCCAGGGCTGGCTCTCTGCTCGCTTCGCCACCTAGCCGCCCCAAGGAAGGGATGACTCTTAAGGGGTGAAGTCAAGAGGTGAGAGAGGAAAGTGGCAAGAGGAGATGGAGAGAGACAGGGTAGGGTAAACTATCTCATGTAGAAGAGGCAAGGGGAAGTAGTTGCAGGGGAGGGGAAGAACAGGAAGGCAAAAAGGCAAATTCTCATTGAAGTTTGCTCAAGGAGAGAATCACATACTTACTAAATGGGATATCTCACCCTACAGGAGAGTAGAGGAAAAGGAGATGAGAGGAGGGATGATAGAGGGGAGGGTATTCTGGAGGGAGGGGAGATTGGAAGTACCCACTATCAAAGAGGGACAGGATCAAAGTAGGGAATGGACCAGGTCGGAGGTGAGATGGGTGGGAGGGAAATATAAGCAGTCTTTTACAATATATCTACTATGGTAATGTTTTGCATAGATATACATGTACAACACATACTGAATTGCTTATCTTCTCAGAGGGAGTGGGTGACAGGGGAGAAAGGGAATGGATCTGAAAATCGAAGTTTTAAAATTAAATGTTTCATAAGATGTCCAGGCAGTGGGGCTCAGAGATTCACCTTGCCCTAATGGCAAAGTCGAAGGGGGTATGGGAGAAGATATGGGAGAGAGCAGATTGGATGAGGGGATATCTGGTGGGACTGCTATTCTGGGGTGGTGGGTAGGGAAAGAACGGGGGAAAAATGTAACTCATAATCTGGTGGAAATGAATGATGTAAACCAGAAGTTAATAAAGCATTTGTTTAAAAAAAAAAAGAAAATGCTACTTTGAAAGTCTTCAGATAGCTCTTTTTTATTGTTTTACATACTACTTTCAGGGTATATTCATAATAATTGGATTGGAGGTTATGATTTGTAAAAAATTTCCTTCATGATAACAGATTCCATATTCTACAAGCCTGCAATTATACCAACAATAAATGAGTGCCCTTGTTTCTCCACCATAAAAAAAAAAAAGAATTATATATTCCACCTTTTCTTTTCAGTTGTCTGTAAGGTGCTTGGTTCTTTTTACGAAGCTAAGGCCACATTGGGGTGAACCCTCACCTCAGTGTGCAACTAGCACCACTACAAACAAGACTCTCCCCATCCGTCTACCAAAATGGCCATCTCCAAGCTCACCTGCATCTAGATTACTGTCACAGAGCACAAAATCAATACCCTCATTAAAGCAGCAGGTGTAAATGTTTAACCATTCTGGCCTGGATTATTTGCCAAGGCCCTATCCAATGTCAACATTGCAAGTCTCATCTGTGGACCTGCCCCAGCAGCTGGTGATGCTGCCCCTGCTGAAGGGGCTGCTCCTCCTAGCACAGATGCCCCAGCTGAGGAAAAGAAGAAAGAGGAAGCAAAAAAAGAAGAATCCAAGGACTCCAATGAGGACATGGGCTTTGGTCTGTTTGACTAAATAGTTTTTTGTAACATTAAATAAAAAGCTTAACTCAAACAACAACAACAAAAAAATAATTATACATTCTTTAAAGAATTATCCAACTCTGATGGACAAGAAACAGCAAATATAACAAGAGGGATGTGGATAAATTAGCAGATAAAGATTAGTTTCTAGTTTCTACCTAGATAGTTTTTTTTGTTTTGTTTTGTTTTGTTTTTTTTATTACACAGGAAATTTTCTTTTTTCGTTTTTTTCTTTATTAAATCCATTAATTAAAAAAAGAAAGATGAGGAACTATTATAATGCCATATATTATACAGCTGATTGATAAGTTTTTGCTCAATTGAATTGCAAGGCTTTCTGAGCAGCAAAATAGAAGAGTATAGAAATAGTGACAATAGTTGATCAGTTTTATCCCAGTAAGCTGGGACTAAATTTATTTTTATTTCTCTAAAAAATATAAAGACTATCAAGAGGGGGGCGGCTAGGTGGCACAGTGAGTAGAGCGCCGGCCCTGGAGTCAGAAGAACCTGAGTTCGGATCCCGCCTCAGACACTTAACACACAAACAAAAAACCTAGCCGTGTGACCTTGGGCAAGTTAACCCCAATTGCCCTCCAAAAAGCAAAAAAAAAAAAAAAAAAAGAATATCAAGAGGGAAAAAAATTTCCAGAATTTGGCAATATGAAATTTTAGTCAGACGCTTTCTTATATTTTCAATTTTTTAGTATTTATCAAACATTGCTTGCAGTTTATGATTGTAAGCTTCATGAGATCAGGATCTGATTTATATCTATGTGGCTGTCCTCAGATGTAGGGTGGTATTTTTAAAAATAGTAACAAAAATGAATTGAATTTAATATTTAACATCTACTTTAATCTAATTTTATGTAATTTCATATTAAACTAATTTAATATTAAATAAATTAAATTAATATTTACATTAACTTAACATTTAATTTAATATTTAATAAATGATCACTTAGTATAATGAATTAATATTATTAAGTTTATTTTTTAAAAATCTCCACACTAATCATACAGGACTTTTAAAATTTTAATAATATATTACTATACATCTATCTACTAGCATGGACTACCTTGAATGGATTGGATAGAGCAAGCAAATCATATACTCTTCACTCAGCATTCAATGGTACTAATGGGGCTCTCTGTGTCCATTCATTTCCCCAGATGTCAATCTTTATAGGCAACAAAGTAGCGCCATAGTATATGACATGAGCTGGAGAAGGGAATGGCAAACCACATCTGTATCCTTACCAAGAAAGCCCCAATAGGGCTCCTGAAGAGTCAGACACGACTGAAAAAATTACTGAACAATGGATCCTTGGGCTTTTACAAGAGGAAGAAAAGTGTGATGAAAAAAGAAAATGCAGGCAAACAAAAAGGAAAGAAGAGAAAAAAGGAAGAGAAAGAAGAAAATGAAAAGGTGAAGAAAAGGAGAATAAACATGCCTGAAACAAAAAATCATCTCTTAACGATTTAGGTTTTAATGGCACCTTTTTTCTCTTTTGAATATTACTTCAGTAACAGGGGCTCTGTTATTTGATTCACTAATTATATAACAAGGTATAATAGATGCATATCAGATGCCCAGTACAATCCCAACACTTGAATTTGTCCTTATGGAAGCAAAATGCCAACAAGACACACTATGTGGGCTCTGTTGCTTCTGTTAACTTAAATTATTTTCAGCTTAAACTCTGAGGTTCTTTTTAGAAGACAATAGATAGTCATCAAAATAATCCCCTGGTATTACCATATGCTCTGAATTGGAATAGAATGAAGAATTAACAGTATTCTAACATTAACTCACAATGTCCCTTTGTTTTAAACACATAGCATGGGGAAAGTATGCAAGCTGTATTAGTTCTCATAGCAGTTTGAGATAGGTGTTTGGGTTTTTTTAATGTTTTGAATTGCAGATGAGATATAAGAAGCTGATAGATTCTATGAACAAAAGACTCAGCAAACACAGCAGTATGCTAAATATTTGAGAAGGGAATTCAATTCCAATCAACAAATATGTCTCAAACACCTACTATATTCCCAAGACTGCTCCAAGAAACAAAGATGAAAACTGGCACATATTTGCCCTCAAGGAGCATTTAATTCACTAACTGAATGAAACATTTATACCAATCATCAAACTAGAAATGAGAATGAATGAAGTGCACCTGACTGGACAAACTCAACCTTGTGAAAGAATGGGGAATGGAGGATCCTCTAGCTAATAGGATCAGAGAAGAACAAAAGAAGATGAGACCTGAAGGGAGAAAAGGATTTCTAGATGTGTGGATGAAGAACATTCCAGACTTGGTAGAAGACAGGGGACACACAAACACACACAAGTTATGAAGAACACTGGAAATTTTCTGCTATAGTCTCATGTGTCTGTAACATGAATTATGTGAAGTAGAGTTGTATTAAGTAAGGCTGAAAAGTTATGCGTCAGCCAGACTGCTCTCAATTACTGGGTAATATCTGGTTAGCGCTTAGCTTGCAATTGCACTAAAAGATGAGAACAAACTTCCAGAAGTCTAAAATATATTTGATTTTTTTTTCAATTAACAATAAAATTGTTAATAAAAATAAAAAATAAAACAATAAAAAGCTTATTTTTACTTCTGTCCCTCAATATTTGTATAGTTATATGTATACATATATGTGTGTATGCATAATACATGCATGAATACATAATACAGACATATATTTATATATCTACATGTATATATGTGTATATATACATACATAGGTATGTATACATATATATGTATATATACATACGTGTGTATATATACATATATATGCATGAGTGTATTGTATACAGTTAGATCACTCAGGGGATAGAGTGAGGAACCTAGAATCAGGAAGATCTGAGTTCAAATGTGACCTCAGACAGTTGCTAACTGTGTGATCCTAGGCAAGTCACTTATCCCTCTTTGCCTCAGTTTCCTCATATATAGAAAGAGCAGAAGAAAGAAATGGCAAACTGCTCCAGTATCTCTGCCAAGAAAACCCCAAATAAGGTCATGGAGAGTCCAAAATGATTTGTGAATTTATACACGCATGTATGTGCAGTGTTACCTTTAAAAAGTTTGGTTAAAGGAGACAGCAGGCTAGGTGATATACAGTTACAGCATTTATTCCCTTAAGATTAGTGGACTTGTACAAGGAGTTAAAAGCTGAATTCTAACTCCTCATCATAGGAATGGGAAAGCTTAAATACATTTTTGAACCCACCCAATTCAGGGTGATTGTTTCATACAAATTCATGATCTCCACAAATGTTTAATCATTGTATGAGAAAGGAATTTTCTTAATTGAATAGATGGTAAATACAAAAAAATAGGAGAGTTGACAAAGTGTCAATTGAAATTATGATTCAGAATATGTGTTTTCTTTACCATTAACATTCCATAACATAGCATATGCCAAAAAATATTAAGATAAGAAAAAAATCCCATTACTAAAGTTAATGCCTCGAGTTAAGGGTCTCATCCTTAAGGGCCATAAAGTAAGCCTCATCTGGCTTTGTTGACATAAGAAGAGGCATTGTCTGAGTTCACTCAGAGTCCAAAGACAAAGCAGGATCCATTTGGAATTTATGATCTCAGGATGTTGTATGTACCAGGAGAGGGATAAATCTCACTTCCAGCCTTATCTGGTCTCTGGAGTTGCTGACACAGGAAAAGACATTTTTAAAGCAAGGCAAAGCAGTCTATGTAATTAATTCAGACTTTGGCCAAAAGATGATATTTAATGATTATAATTTCATATGCATATATGTATATACATACACACACTTATATGGTATATGTATGTACACAAAAGCATATATTCATACATACTTGTGTGTATGTTATTGTGTGTGTGTGTGTGTGTGTACATATACATATGGGAAGAGAGGTAAACATATTTATTTTGCTGTTGCTAACTGGAAAAAAAATTAAATTTAAAAAAGAGAGTTGAACCTGTACTGAAAAGAGACACTGACACAGGACAGGATCATCTTCACTATTAAAATTTTTCTTAATAAATCAGCAGTTAAAATCACTGCATGCCGCTGGGAGCAGGGAATGTGAATTTGGAACATTAACTATCCTCTCAATGGGTTGGATGGCTTTGCTGGTGACTTTTTTTCCCTTTTTTTTTTTTTGGTTCTTTGTTACAAGAGATAGTTCAATAAGTGGGGGAAAACAAAAACATTTTTACAAGTTCAAAATCAAATTATAATAAAGTCATTGAAAACGTATTATTTAGCTATGTATGAATGTATAAAAGTGTGAGAGGTTTAAAACTTTATTTTATTTTCAAAGAAAAATGAGAACATTCATGGGAAAACATATCTAAAACACAGCTGAAATATACAAAATACAAGAGGAAATCCAATCCTCCAAAATTGCCATTTGGACTTCATTTTGGTTTTATAGTATAGCTACATTTGTCTACCATGAAATAGCTAATTCATAGAAACAGAGAAGACTTGATTATAATTGGGAGAAAATGTTATTATTTAGATGTGGAAAGGACCCAAGAGACTACATAGTCCAACCCTTTCATTTTCTTTTCTTTTCCTTTAAAAAATTTATTTTATTTTTAATTTATAGAATAATACAAGTATTTCCATAATATAGTATAATTTTTAAAAATATGATTGCACATGAAACTGCAATTTATTATGTACAACTTGTCATTACTTTTAAATACATTTATTGCATAAATTTCTTTTTTTCCCCTTTCCCCTACCCCTGATGGCTACCATAAACATAAATATGAATGTATTCACACATAGACATACATATGCACACATATATGTATGTGTGTGTGTGCATGTGCACATATGTGGGGGGGTCATTTATCAGTTCATTCCCTGGATGTAGATAGCATCTTCCTTTACATTTCCTTTGTAGTTAATTTCAATTTTTAAAATAATCAAAATGACAATCACTCAAAGTTGCTCTTAAACAATATTGTTGTTATTGTATACAACATTCTCTTGGTTCTGCTCATTTTGCTCTTTGTTATTTCATGCAAGTCTTTCCATGTTTTTCTAAAATCATCAAGCTCATCATTTCTTTTTTTTTTTCTTTTCCTTTTTGGAGGGGGGACGGTATGGCAATTGGAGTTAAGTGACTTGCCCAAGGTCACACAGCTAGTTTTTGTGTTAAGTGTCTGAAGCTGGATTTGAACTCAGGTTCTCCTGACTCCAGGGTCAGTGCTCTATTCATTGTGCCACCTAGCTGCCCCTAGCTCATCATTTCTTATAGCACAGTAGTATTTCATCACAATCACATACCACAACTTGTTCAGCCATTCCTAATTTGACAGGTATCCTTGAAATTTCTAGTTCTTTACCACCACAGAGTTTCTATAAATATTTTAGAACATAATGGGTCTTTTCCTTTTTCCATAATCACCTTTGGAAATAGACCTAGTTATTGCTAGACCAAAGGAAGTTTACTAACTCTTTGGGCATAACTCCAGATTGCTCTCCAAAAGGTTGGATCAGTTCACAATTCCACCAACAATTAATTAGTATACCAATTTTTCCATAAAAACTCCAATATTTGTCACTTTCCCCTTCAATCATTTTAGTCAATCTTATAGGTATGAGGTAGTTCCTCAAAGCTGTCTTCATTTGCATTTCTCTAATCAATTATTTTATATGACTATAAATTATTTTGATTTATCAGGAAACTGCCTATTCATATCCTTTGATATTTTATCAATTGAGTAATAACTGATATTCTTATATATTTGACCCAGTTCTTTATATATTTGAGATATGAGACCCTTCTCTGAGAAATTATAATTTTTAACCCAATTTTCTGCTTTCCTTCTAATCTTGGCCGCATTTGTTTTACTTCTACAAAAACTTTTTAATATAATGAAAAGCATCCATTTTATACCTCACTCTGCTCTCTATCTCTTGTTTATTCATAAATTGTTCACTTATCCATGAGTCTGATAAGCAAAATGTTCCATGTTCTTCAAATTTTCTTGTAACCTCACACTTTATATCTAGGTAGTATATCCATTTTGACTTTATTTTGGTAAATGGTATTGGTCTATGCACAATTTCTGTCATTCTGCTTTTCTGTTTTCCCAACACTTTTTTTTAAACAAATAATGAATTCTTACATTAAAATCTTAAATATTTACATTTGTCAAATAAAATGTTACTATATTTCTTATTGCAGATTTTATGTCTACTCTGTTCCATTAATCTCCCTTTCTGTTTCTTACATTATCATAATATAATTCTTATAGTTTAATATCATATATAGTTCATTAATATCATAATATAGTTCATATATAGTTCATATAGTTCGTATATCATAATATAGTTTAATATCTGATACTGCTGAACCTCCTTTACATTTTTTTATTATTTCCTTTGATATTCTTGACTTTTTATTCTTCCAAATAATTTTATTAAATATGTTTTGGCAATTTAATTGGGATGGCATTGGATATATGTTTAAGTTTAGATAAAATTATCATTTTTATTATATTGATCTTGCCTACCCATGAACAATTAAAATGTCTCTAATTATTTAAATCTGATTAACCCTTTTCATTTGCAGAAGGAAACAAAAAACAAAAAAATGAAAATGTCAGCCTAGAGCAGAGGGTTTTTTTTAAATGCATTGGCTAGGCAACGACAGTTCAAAAAATATGAAGGCACATAGTGAACAAATAAAATATGAACAATTCTTACATAATGAAATGATAAGTAACAGAAGTTAAAAACTGATGACTTTAATTTTTTAGTGGATGGGTAATTATAAAATTGTTAACACACTTGAGCTGAGTACCTTGGAATTTCTTGGCATGAAAGTTCTTTTTGAATTGTGAAACAAAGATCATTAATTCCTAAATAAGAATTTACAGGAATAATTTCTTTTCCTTTTGGAAAATTTTAATAAAACTGGCATTGCTACCTAATTCTTATTTGCAAAAGGACAAGAAATTCAAATATCATTACACATAGCAAAAAAAAATCAAACTATGAAAAAATCAGACTCATATTCTTCAGGTTTGGGATTTTAGATAGGTTTAAAAATAACCACATTATAACCTCCCTAAAGGAACAGAGTATCTTGTAAATATTCAGAATTAAAACAATTAGACATTGTTTCAAAATAAACATGAGAAAAGTTGTGATAAAGATTCTATGAGATGTTCAAACATTTGTATGTATTCTTTTCAACAAATTTATAGAATAAATCTTTTAATGCTAGTGTTAAGATCCTTTAAAACATATTCATAATATACACAAATATGAATCTACCTAAAAACAAACAAAAAAAGCTATCATGTGGAGGAAACACATTGGTTAATATGCATCAATGTTGAATGGCACCAAGAATCAGGATACGTGGAAGCTATGCATCACTACTTTATTAACCTGTGGAATCTTTTGCATGCCACTGGAGACTCTGGTCTTCTACTGATAAATTCTCATCTCAGTAATTTCTGCCTCTGTAATCTAGGCTCTTTTTCTATTCCCTTCTCCATGTTTAAACATTATTGCCTGATGACACCAAATATAGCTTTCTGTGAACTTTTTCTAACTGTAAACACTGAGTCTTATGATCCTCCCTGGGAAGAGGATAGGCACTCAGGTATCTGGACCTGGGGGTTCATTGATACAGAGAATTTCTGATGAGGTAATTCTCCCTACCAATGCATATATGAAACTCCTCTGTTTCCTAGGAAACAGTGTGAGGTTAATTTGTCCATGGCCACATAGCCCATATGTGTCATGTAGCTAATAAGTTTCTGAGATGGGATTTGAACTCATCTTGACTGTCCATCTAGTGTTCTATCTATTACATCAGCGGCGGGGAACCTTTCTCCTCAAGGTCACATGCGGCCTTATAGGTCATTGGAGTATGGCTTTTTGACTGAGTGCAGGTTTTACAGGAAAAAATCCTTTTATTAAGGGAATTTGTTAGGGAATTTGTTCTGTGAAGTTTGGATTCAGTCAAAGGGCAGCACTTGAGGATGGAAAGGGCCACATGTGACCTCAAGGCCACAGGTTCCCCATCCCTGCATTACACCATCAAAAAATGGTTCGAGTGAACACTATCTTACTTAATGTGGCTTTGTTGGCTCTTTGTGATTATTGCTTCTTTTTTTTTTAAAGGATTCACTAACCTTACTTTCAATATACATTCTAGTATGCTACTGGGAATTTAAATGAACCTCACCAGATTGCACTTTTCAGACTCTATTCTCTTACCTTTCTTTGAAATCATTTGTCCTCCATTTCTATAGCATCTTTTCTGTTCTGAATTGTTGAAGCAACTTTCTAAGGCTATAAATTAAATAGAAGATGCTGATCTGCATTGATAGAGCAAGTGCCTAAGAACTTTTTTTATTGGGAGCTTCCTACACTGATGAAATGACAAGTCCATCCAAAAGAAAAATGATGGCATAATAGAATAGGACGTGATATGATATGATAAACATGCCTTGTCCTAGGCATGATACATCTATAATGCTTCTAATTCTACTAGTTTTATTTTTTCAGACCTGTCACATAGTTGACTGAGCTTATAGTTAATTAAAATCCCTAAATCTTTCTCCATAGGAATTGCTGTTAAAACAGGCATCCTGCACCATGTACTTGTAGAGATTTATTCAAATCAAAGTACAGGACTAAATATACTCTATCTGGTTAGATTTAGGCCATCATTATGCCAAAATGTACTGGCTCTGGAATCTATCATCCAACATGTTAGTTATCCCTTTCAGTACTCTGAAAACTTGATAAGGACATTTTCAAGATTCTAAACTCAAGTAACAATTTAAAATGTTCAACAGGACAGACTATGAGACTGAGTATTAAAATGAAGCATAAAAGGCATTTTTCAAGGTTGATACTAATTCACTAGTTAACATCTTTCAGTTATAACATTCCATACTTAAATATCTACCTATTATAATCATATCAACTACTTTCTCCACCTTGTTCATAAAGGTGTCATGACAGATTCTGTCAAATACTTTTCTGAAATTCAGATAAACACTATTATGTCGACAACATTTCCTTAATCTAATAACCCTATCATCTACCTCATGGGATATATTCTTAGTGAACAAATGCTGGGTTCTAGTGATCTAGGTTCCCTTCACCAAGTATTATTTAAGAATCTAGTTTAGAAGTCTAGCAAATTCAATAGTAACAAAATCATGGAATTTCAAAGTTAGATAGAACCTCAGTTGCCATCTATTAGAAGGAATGCCAAAAAACCCAGAGTCAATTTTTCCTTTGTTCTATCTCTTATATACGCCCTCTTGTCTCTATTGCTCCTCTGATATTACCACTAGCCTTCAACGCCTCACCCTTGCACTATTCCAATAGCCTGCTGTGGTGAGTCTGTCTACAGTAAGTCTCTCCCCACTCCAGTCAGTCCTCTATTTTGCTCTCAAAGTGCTCTTCAAAAAGCACACGTCTGACCACATCACTCCCTCCCTCTCCCCCTAGACCAAAACCCGTGGCTCAAATACAAATCTTCTGTTTCACCTTTAAAGTCCTTAGTAACCTGATTCCCTCCTCCCCACCCCATGCCCAGGTACTTTACAATCCATTGACACTGGCATTTTTTCTTTTCCTTGAACAAGACACTGCATCCCTTAGCTCCAGACATTTTCACTTGCTGTTCCCATATCTACAATATTTTCCCTCTTCTTTATCTCCTCCTGTCTCCCTTAGCTTCTTTAAAATTTTAGCTAAAATCCCACTTTCTACAGGAATTCTTTCTCAACACTCCTTAATTCTAGTACCTTTCCTCTGTGGATTGCTTCCAATTCATCACATATATTATATGTATAATTATTTGCACATTGCCTTTCCCATTAGACTATGAGGGTCCTTGAAAGTAGAAACTGTCTTTTGCTTTTCATTCCACCCCCAGCACTTCACAGTTCTGGATGCATAGTAGGCATTTAAAAATGTTTTCTGACTGAGTCTAAATACAGTAAAATTTATCACATCGTTTTCTTTCATTTCTATCCTTAACATGGCAAGTTATTCTTCTAGCCAATGAGGAATGTCAACATACAAAATATCTATATAAATTTTGCTTTACATTTTGAAAATCATGTGTTTTAGAAAAAAGGTACAACTACATATTAGAAGTATAAGGTGAGATTTCTTTTAGGGCTGAATATAATGAAAGTCATATTTGTGAGAAATAAGATGTTTCTTCATTTCTTGGATAAGAATGGCAACAATTTATCTCATCAGTTTTAGCTCTAGACAATTCCTTTCACTATGGTGGATGTTGTTCTAATCCCTTTTACTTGGGTAATGCTCTTAGGTTGTGTATCCCTTAAGCTCTTGTCAAACTCATAATTCAGATTATCTCCTCAGCAATTGAGACCAGATTACTAGCTTTATTCTCCAGAGCTCTTAATCTCATTCAAAAAATGTATTACATATCTGTGTAGCATCTACTTACTTATCATGTTACTCAACCTATTAATAATGATGTGGACACTATAGGCTTCCACAAAACCTGAGCTGCGCACTAAAATAACGGTGTCCAACTAAAATTGAAATGGATCCCTATGAGATGCATGTTGTCTTATAAAATTGTAAATTAATATCATCTATGTCATATTGTCTTCTTATATATTTTGTTGAACATTGCCCAATCACATTTTAATCTGGTTTAGGTTACACTCAAGAATTCTGCTCTCTGCTTGCAATCATGGGTCTAGAGTTTAGCATCTCTGCATGAATCCAAGGCTATGCACAAAGTACTTCTGGCCTCTGACAAGCTTTGGTTGTCTCCAGAGAATGATCCAAAAGAGCACTAAGGAAAACTCAATAAAGGTTTGAATTCAAAACAGATGACTTAACTTTATGGTCTTCTATATTAGCTCTACTCTAAAAACATCTCTGTAATCAAAACCACCCAATACCCATGCGTGCTTATTTAATATTTTAACACTTATAGCCAAGCCTACTCCACTGAAAACTTATTGCTAAATTAACCAACATTTGGAGACCATTTCAAATGGTTACTAAAGAAATCAGTAATAATTAAGCCACTAGGGATCTTTCAACAGACACTTAAATGCTATTTTCATCTAAAATTACATTTCTAATTTAGCTATGCAGAGATTAGATGAAAGCAAAATCCTCAGGCAGCTGGGCTATGATGAGTTGATCTGGGACAACCACAAACAAAACAGGCAGAAGAATCTCATTTAAGATACGCTGAACTGCAACTTCAAACAATGCGTCCTACTAAGGGCCAGCCCCAAGACAAGCTTCTGACAGAGGAAAGTTTATTTGGTTCCTAAGTTTTTCCCTCTGTAGAATTTTTCTCAATCAGTACCCCTCCCATTTATGGACATACAATATGCCCTGGTGAATCCAATCAAAGCAGGGTCTCAGGAAAGCCTCTGATAAATTCATTCACAGAAGAGTATAAAATTTTTGATAAGGATGTGTTGTCCTAGTAGAGAAATCTGCATTATAATGGTGATCAAAAAGCCTTATTGAAATAAGGAAAGACTCTCTGTGGGATATCAGGCAAGGATAGTGAATTATTTTAGACAATTAGGCAGCAGAGTGGATAGAATGCCAGACATTGAGTCAGGAAGAATTGAATTTGAATCTTTCCTCAAACACTTACTAGATGGGTCACCCTGGGCAAGTTATTTAACCTCATCTATCCTCGTTCCTCATATATAAAATGGAGAAAAAAAAATAAGGACAATCTCAAAGGATTGCTGCCATGATTAAATGAGATAACATAAGCAAAGCACAGCAATCCTTAAAATGTTATACAAATGTTAGCTATTAATGTTGGCTCTTTGAGTGGTGGATAGACTATGTCTTTCCTACGATTGTGGGATTATAGAAATAGAGTTAGAATTAAGTTGCAACTTAATGTATCTGTGGGTGATTCTTGCCCTAGACAGAACTTGAGGCTCCAACTCCCCATATCAGAGTTGGGATGATGGTGTGTGCTTTCTTGTTTTTTGTTTTTGTTTTTGTTTTTTTGCTTTTTGGAAGGCAATTGGGGTTAAGTAACTTGCCCAAGGTCACACGGCTAGGTTTCTTTTTTGTTTGTGCATGTTAAGTGTTGGAGGCTGGAACTGAACTCAGGTCCTTCTGACTCCAGGGCCAGTGCTCTACTCACTGCGCCACCTAGCGGCCCCTCGGTGTGTGCTTTCTTTCAAGCAAATTTGAATAAGGGATAGAATAACTGTCACTGTCAAGCTCTGCAAAGAACACCTACATTCAAAACTCAAAGACTAGCATTCTAAGACCCACTTAAGAAGGGAAAGGCACATAGTCAAAATTTTCACTTGTTATTCACAATATATGAAACATTTATTAATTTCATAGCTATAAGTACTCCCAAATCTCACTGCAATTCCTCTAAGACTTCTTAGGTGGTTTTCCAGATTTTAAATGGCCAAAAAGATTATTACTCAATAGCCATCCTGGTGCCAAAACTCACTAGGCTGGTTCTCAGATGGCAAATTTGCCTGAGCAGATAGCCTACGCTTGCTAATTACGATGCATTATAGGAAGAATATAGTGGTTATATCACCCTTACAATGGAACTTTTAGGTGTTGATTATCAACAAAAGTAACATCTTCCATTATGAAGGACCACTATAGATACTGATTATACATTTTTATGAACATAATGCTGAAAGAATGAATGAGAAACAAAACATGTATACAAAATTCATTTGAAATGATTGGGAATAAATCAAGGCTTACTCAACATGTAAAGATAAGAATTCACACTGAATAGTGCAATAATTAAGCCAAAAATGACATGTTATACATTGCTGAGAAGATGGCTTCATCTTCCAACTTCAAAGAAAATAAACCTAATGAATGAATAAATTCTTTGTAGAAAAACTCATTCATTTTTCATCATAATTGCATGAAATTTTAAATTCTCCAGCACAGACATCATAATGAAAATGACCATTCCGATTTTTTAGTATTCAATTGCCTATGCTCAACTACAGAAATAATTTTCTTTTCACACAGAACAAACTGGAAATGCATCAAGACTCCAGTTTTTCATCCATCTTCACAAAACAAACATAAAACGGAAATGGGAGAGAAACTGATGGAACAATCTGATTTCCAAATTGCATTTGCATCTGAAATATAATGTTTGTCATACAACCCAAGTACTATAACCTCAGTCACACTGATTGAGTTCATCATCCAAAGCAACAGGTTTGACACATAGAATTTTTTTTAGACTGGAGCATTATGCAGTCATGAACCAATGATCAGCATATCGTAGGGAATGAAAAGTAAGATATATATGTTTTTCTTTTTTTTTTTTACAAGCAAATGCCCTTTGGGAGAATGACAAATTTTGTTGTCATGTCATGTGTCTCCACATCAAACCACTGATCCATAGAGGGGCAACACTTATTGTTATACACATAAACATGTATTATATACATACATACACATTATATATATGTGTGCACATGCATGTTTACAGTGTGATGGATACACATATTTCTATATATACACTCATATGTGTATATGCATATCTATATGTGCTCATTGCACGTTAGATGATGTACATAAATATATATGTTTATACATAAACATATATATGTACACGAGGTATCCAAAAGTCTTAGTATGATAGAGTTTTAAACTAACAAACTTTTATAATACCATATAAATATATGTGTGTATGCATGCATGTATACATATACATGCATGTGTCAGGGAGACCTGCCTATACCATGTGACATATAGGGTTCCCTGATTACTTTCAACACTACCACCTACAAGTTATGTTGAACAGTAAAGGACAGGGAAGGCTACGAAATCAGTCATTCATTGTTCAATAATAATTTATTAAATTGTTATTAAGTACAGTATATTCTGCCAGGTGTTTTAGAGAAAACAATATTCTTATTTAATTCAGCAAGCATGAGCATGGAGTTGTAACTAAAAATCTGCCTTAGAGTCAAGAATATCTGGGTTCAAGCTCTGCTCCTAGTGTAATTAGTTAAGGCAAAACTTCAAAGCTCTAGGCAAAGCAGATATACTTGTATTTGCAGAGAAGGTGCAGACCAATATTGGTAGAGGGAGCTTACTCTCTAGGAGTTCCTTACTCTCTAGGAGTCCTTATATCAATGAAATCAGAGATCTTGTTTGTATCTATGTGCAATGGCACTGTGCTGGCACTGGGCATATACAAAGACAATATAATTCCCTGCATTCAGGACTTTACATTCTACTAACTGAAGATGGCATGTATGTAAATAGATACAGTTTAAGAAAAACAAAGAAGGAAAAGAAAACTAATATTTGGGGGGGAGGCAATCAGGAATGGCTTTACTAAGGTAGCATCTGAGCTGGAAGGAGAACAAGCATTGTTAAAGGATGAGGAAAAGGAGAGAGGACATTAAAGGCATGGGACAAGTGGAGTGAATACCCAGAGATGGGAGATGGAGTGTCAAGTTGGGGCAATAGATTGTAGTTCGCTTTGACTAGAATATATAGCACAAGAAGAATAGTAGGATATAAGGCTAGAAGGATAACAAGGCAGACTAATTGGGGAAGGCCTTAAGTACTAGACCAAAAACTATATTTTATCTTAAAAGCAATGGGGGAATCATCAAAAACACTTTTGAACAGTATAATTACATGAGCATATATGTGTCTTAGGAAGATTATCTTAGAAGTCATATAAACAATGTATGGTAAGAGAAGAAAGTGGAAGCAAGTGGAATAATTAGAAAGAACTGAGGTGAAAGAACTGAAGAGAGTCTGGGATGGGCTAGCAGCTGTTGGAATGGAAGGAAGGAGAAAGAGGTAGAGCTATTATGGATATACCAGTTGACTAATGGATACAGTCGGGACATGCCGAGTGATTGGATATTAGGGATAGGGGAAAGGAAAGAGTGTAAGATAACTCCATAATTAGGAATGTGGGTGGTTGGGGCACAGGGTGAGGCAGGGGTGTTCTCAAGAAAACAGAGCAATTTGGAAAAAGGGTGGATCTAAGGGAAAGACAAGTAGTTTCATTTTACATACTTTGAATTTGAGATACTTACAACACTTCCTACAGAGATACAGCAGGTTGTTGACAACGTGGGCTTAGAGCTTGAAAGAGTAAATAAGGACTGGATTAGAAATGTAGGGATTATCCACACAGAAATATTTAAATCTGTGGGAGCTGAGATTACCAAGAGAGAGTACCAAGAAGTACAGGGAAGCTAGGAAAGTGAGAAAGCAGAAATGAAGAGGGGTCCTATTCTAAGCATGAGAGACAGCCAATGAACATACCTAGAATTAGGATATAGAATGTTGTGTGTGTGGAATAACAGCAGGATATTTGAAGCAACGTAAGATGTAAGAAGAATGGAAATGTAGAAATGGACAAGGTCAAACAATAAACCATGTGTCTAAAACTGCTTTTTTTCATTCTTTCAAGGTGTCAGCCATGAGAGTAGAAAGAAGGGATCACATGCTAGAGATGTTCTAAAGGTACAAAAATATTGTGCAATTGATTGGATATGTGAGGTGAGGAAAAGCAAGGAATCTAGAATGATACCAAGGCTATGACACTTGGATGCTGGAAGAATGGTATGCTTTTGAAATAGATAGGGAAGTTTGGAAGAGAGGAAGTTTTAGAGAGAAAGATAATGAGTTCAACTTTAGATATAAAAGAGAGAAACAAAATGATAGCAATAAGTGGAACCTGGGAATTTTGCTTTTAAAGATGAGGCAGCACTGAGGATGGTTATAAATATCAACAAAAGAACGAGTTGATAGGGTGAAACTGATGATAAGACAGAGAAAAGAGTTGTCAAAATTGAAGAGAGAGAAATAAAAGGGATGAACAGGGAAAGCAGTTACCTTGATGAAAAGGAGAGTCATCACTTCCTTGGAGATGAGGATAAAAGAGGAGAGAGTGGGTGAAGAAATAAAATTATCTGGGGGGGATAGAATAGGAGAAATGAGGAAGCTCATAATGGATGCCCTCTACTTTCTCAGGAAAGTAGTAAGCACATTTGATAACAGAAAAGAACTTGAGGGTGGACTTCAGAAAAGAGATGAGAGATGATTTTAAATAGCTGCTGATGGGAAGGATCTCTTCAATCAGGGAATAATAAAAGTATTTCATGCATCAGTGAGACTTCAGTTTAAATAACATGAATTTATAGTGGACCCAATCAGTAAGGTGATGTGACAGTGCTATCCAAGGTCAAAGGCTTGAACATGCTATATGGAAGACATTGTGCTAGGCATTTTTCTATCAAAGTTTGCATGTAAGCAGTCACCTCTGAAAATTTTAGCCACAACCACCCATAGATAGAAACTGTCATCTTTAAAAATGAAGTTGCCCTTCATAATTCTACAAGTACAAATAAATATGACAAAGTAGGATGATTAGTTCTTCAAAATTTCTGCCATTCATTACATTTACATTAGGAGCTGAGACATTAATGTACTCTTCATTCCTATAAATGATTGGGCAAAAAATAAACTGTAAAAAATTTTGTTTTTAATTTTAAAATCAGCAAATTTTCCATTCCACTTACATTATCCTAAATGAAGCAATAATATAGTGATATATTCATAGTTCTAAACAGTACAAGTGTCAAAATGACTATTTTCTTCTCTCAGGCTGTCATTTATCATATGATAATCTGCTTGGTCATCTTCTACTATGTATCCAAATAAGATCCTGATGCAAGAATAATTGCCATGATAATAACAAAATTCAAATTTACAAAATGCTTTTCATGCAACAACCCCCTGAACTAAGTAAAGCAAAGCAATATTCTCTTCATTCTGCAAAGAGAGAAATAAAAGCTTAGAGCAAAAGAGTGACCAGTCCTTAATCCCATACTAAGTAACATCAAAGTTGGGATTCCAATTCAAGTCTCCTTCCTCTTACACTTTACCAAGGCACCTTCCAACATGTCAGAATGACAACGAGTCACTGGTTTTCTAAGAACAAAATATAAAATATAGTTTTGGATATAAAATATAACATGTAATATGGAGGTGTAAAGCTAAGCATGAGCAGCTTTCCAGAGGACTGCTGCTGTGAACAGCTTCAAGGTACTGATTACACATTATAGTGAACTCTCTATTTATTCAATAAAAAATTAAGGCAAAACATTCACAGAAATGAAAGTACAGCATTCACAATATTATAACTTAACAACTTATCACTAAAGTGGCCACATAGTTTTCACCAAAGTGGTCACATAGTTTTAAGCAAAAGATAACATTGAGTTCTTATCTCAGAAACTGGAGTCTTTGTGTTTTTCAAATAATGGATTACTATAATCATTGACTGTTTTGTCTTGCTTATGTAACCTACTTCACTGATCTACCACTCTTTTTCTTAGCCAATAGCAAGTAGTTTTGATGATTGCTGCTTCATAATACAATTTAAGATGTGGTATAGTTAGGCCACCTTCTCTTACATTTCTTTTCATTAATTACCTTGATATTCTGGACCTTTTGTTCTTCCAGATAAGTCTTATTATTATTTTTTTCTTAGCTAGTTTATTTTCCAGTATATCATGCTACTTTTTAATTACTCTCTAATTAGTGTTTTGTGTTGCCCTCCGGTAATAGTAATGGGAGATCTTCCATGCCCCTTGTATTGGCAAACAAACAGGTACTTAGCACCTTTTTTCAAGTTCATGATTGTGTCAAGTATTAAGAACCAGAACTTGTGAATCCTTCAGTGGGAGGAAGTTGTTGAAAGGGCAGAACAGGGAGGAGCTAACACCATATATTAGAAAAAGCCCAAGCTAGAGAGCCAGAACTGCTGGGATCAAGCAGCATGGAGCTGAGCTGCTACTGCTAGAGGCAGAAAAACTTCTGAGAACTGAATTGAGTACTTCTGAGAGCCAGCCAAAACTGCTGGGAACAAGAATTGCTGAGAGATAGAGAACTTCTAAGATCCTGAGAACTTCTGAGAACTGAGAAGAACTGTGAAATGAGAAGAGAGGAGAACTAGGAGGAAGGATGACTGTGGTGCTGGTACTTTGTCTGTTGGTTTTGATGTTATTTTGTAAGATTCGTCTGTTGATAGAGGATCTTGCTGTTGTCACAGAAGCCCTGGGACCTCACTGCTGGTTCAAAAACCCTGAAAGAGGATTTTCTTATTGTATATTGTATATTTGCAGAAATCCTGGAGGAGTGTCTTTCTGACATTTTCAGAGGTCCTGGGATTATACTGATGATTTGTGTTGATTTCTCAGACCTTGTTGTTGAATCTATGTTGATTCCACAGGCAGAAAGTGAGTTGATGAGGATGCCAGCAATATTTATGAATGTTGTGGCTTTGTTAAGCTTTGTCTTCCCAGGAACAGAAACTGTGAAGGACTTGAGGTGGACTAGACACCATGGAAGCTGAGAGCCTGCCTCAAGTCAAGATGAAAAGACCTCTCCTTGGGTATTTAAGGCAAACTGAGAAGGTTGTGATTCACTGTGGCCTAGGATAGAGAACTTTGATCTTTACATTTAGATGATTGAGTTAAGGACTTCTCCAATTAAGAAGAAAGGAGCCTTTTTGATTGAAAAGATTAAGACAAGGTGACCTAGGGGTGGAGAATTTTTTACTTTGTGTTCAGTAAGGAGGCCTTGCCTCCTTAAGGGTGATTGAATTAAGGATTTTCTAAATGATAAGTTAATTTCTAAAATATTTAGATAACTAAAGTGAATGCAAGTCATTCCCCAATTGATAAATGCTCAAAGGACATGAACAGGGAGTTTTCAGAGAAAGAAATTAAAACTATCTATAGTCATATGAAAAAAGCCTTAAATCAGTACTGATTGAAAAAAACATAAGTCAAAACAACTCTAAGATAGCATATCACACCTACAGATGGGCTAACATGACAAAATAGGAAAATTACAAATGTTGGAGATGTGGGAAAATTGGAACACTACTGCATTGTTGGTGGAGTTGTGAACTCATCCAACCTGGAGAACAATTGAGAAATATGCTCAAAGGGCTATAAAGCTCTGCATATTCTTTGACCCAACAATACCACTTCTGGTTCTGTATCCCAAAGAGATTATAAAAATATGGAAAAGGACCTACATGTACAAAAATATTCATAGCAGCTCTTTTTGTGGCAACCGAGACCTGGAAATTGAGTGGATGTTCATCACTTGTGGAATGGCTGAACAAATTGTGGCATATGAATGTAATGGAATATTAGTATGCTATAAAAATGATGAGCAGGAAAAAAAAACCTGGATAAACTTTTATGAATTGATGATGAGTGAAATAAGCAAAACCAAGAGAACATTGTAGAGAGTAATGGTCACATTGTGCAATGACTGTCTTTGACAGACTTAGCTCTTCTCAGCAATGCAAGGACCTAAGACAACTCCAAAAGACTCATGTTGGAAAGTGCTAGCCACATTCAGAAAAAGAACTTTGGAGTCTGAATGCAGAAGAAAGCATACTATTTGCTCTCTTTATATCATTTTGTTTTGTTTCTTCTTTCTCATGATTCCTCCCATTAGTTCTATTTTGTTTTACATCATGACTAAAATGAAAATGTGTTTCACATGAATGTATAAGTAGAACCTATATCAGATTGCACACTATCTTGGGGAAAGGAAAGGGGGAGAAAATTTAATGTTCAAAATCTTCTGGAAGTGAATACTGAAAACTAAAAATAAATAATTATATTTAAAAAAGAAAAGAAAACTAGCTAGAGCACCACTTCTTAAACTATAGGTCATTGTAATGGAAATGCAAATTTAAAGATCTTCCCTGCCCCTAGCTTAAGTGCACCTGGAGCCTGTGGTGGGAGGCTTGTTTTTCAGGGAAGCCCAACCTTGATACTTTTGTGATTGGGCAGTGGGTCCAGAAGGTTGTTACATTCTCTGAGCCAAGAGAAGGCTATATAAGCCCTGAGGAGAGGCTTTGCTTTGGGGCTCACTTTGGGAAGTGTTGTGTGATTTGACCAGATGAGACTCTGGGAAGCCGTTGTTGAGAGCCCCCCGGCTTTGAAAACCCAGATGCTGATGCTTCCCTCTCTGGTAACTGTGATTTGGTATTGATGCATGTAATGTTGGGACAGTTTGGAAGCCTGTCTGTTTGATCTGTAACTTCTGTAACTCTGAAGTTTGGGGTGCTGACCTTTTCCCCCTGAACTAGGTAATGTGTGTTTGTTTGATTAAAGTAAGCTTGTTAACCCATTTTGAGTTGCTTTCCTTTACAAAAGCAGATCTAAGAACCTATATTGGCAGCTACCCTGGGGATATTGGGGTGCTTGCTGCTACAGTCATGAACTGACCCCATATTGGGTTGTGTAACTGAACATGGGAGTTGCAAAAAAATTGGCAAAGTAAACATTTTCTAAACATGCAACAACCAAAAATGCATTCAAAATCAAACACATAATGAATCTGAGTTGTTTCTCACAATGCTGGCCTGTGTGGTGGATCAGTGAAGCGATTTCACTGCATCCTTGATCCTAGACGTACAACATGCACATTTTGCACTGTACATGTCATCATGTCATGCTACACCAATAATCAGTAACAGAAATACCTTGACTCGGATTGAAGACTATTGTATGTTATGAATTACAATATTTTTACTGTACATACAGGTCTCTGCTCTTACAGAAACATGATAGTTTAATTATGGAAAATAAAGACTTCATATTTTGCTACCATCATTCCTCAGCATGTAAGTATCAAACTAGTATATCTTTGGATTGTATTGTTTTAGAATGTTTTAGTTTAAAAATTGCAGTTATTTCCTTCTTTTACATAAATAGAAGTGTTTAATTGCAGCAAGTAAAGACAAAAGCCCTTCAATAGTATTTATCCACCATCACTGCTGTATGTGTATATAAGTGTGAATGTCAATTTTTTGTATGTTTGTTTTTTGGGGTTTTTTGGAGGGTAATTGGGGTTAAGTGACTTGCCCAAGGTCACATGGCTAGTTTCTGTGTTAAGTGTCTGAGGCAGGATTTTAACTCGGGTCCTCCTGACTCCAGGGCCAGTTCCCTATTCACTTCACCACCTAGCTGCCCCTGAACATCAACGTTTTAAATTAAGCACAAATACAATTTAATACACTACAGCTAGTACTTGAGAAATTATTAGCAATATTTATTTATATTTTAGGATAAAAAAAATTTGGTTATAGATAAGTGGCTAAATTTAGACAGAGGAAATAAAAATACTCATGACAATGTGACAGAGTCTTCACTACCAGGCTGTAGTACACCTAAATTGGCAAGAAAAAGAAAATATGTTGAATCATTTTTGCAATATGGATTTACTTCTAATAATGAGGATGGTGTGGGAAAACCTCTTTGCTTAATTTGAATTGAAGTTTTGGCTACAGAGAACATGAAACCAGCCAACCTAAAATGACATTTAATACCAAGCATACAGCATACTTCAATAAACTAAAGGAATATTTTGAAAAACTTTTAAAATCTTCAAAAAAAGAAAAACAATATTGTGAGAAATTTGCTATTGTCAACAAAAAGTATTTACTTGAAGATTATGGAATTTCTTATTTGCAAAAACTTATTTGCCCTATGTGACAGGAGAAGATCTTGTGTTACCTGCTGCTATTAAAATGTCAGAAATAGTGCATGGGGAAAAAGTATGGGGATGAAATTCCAAAATTCCTTTATCAAATGATACTGTTCCCAAAAGAATTTCTGAAATTAGTAATGACCAATTCCAGTATCATATTACCATGTTTAAAGGCAATCCAAAGTTTGCAATTCATTTAGATGAAACAACTGATATTTCTAACATGGTACAGTTGTTACTTTATACAAGATGTTTATGAAGGGATCATACATGAGGAATTATTGTTTCATCACACTTTGGAAGGGCACAAAAGAGGGGAAGATGTATATCTTAAAGTCAATGAATTAATCACAAATGAAGTTTTACAGTGGAAAAACTGCTGTGGGGTCTGTACAGACAGTGCTGGAGCAATGATGGGCGAGAATGCAGCAAAAGTTTAAGCTGGTGGCAATGAACATATTACTTTTACTCACTGCATTGGGAGGTACTTGCAGACAAGAAAATATCACCAGAGTTAGATATAGTGCTTTGCAACACTATCAAAATCATTAACTTCCTTTTTCAAACCCTTGAAAAGACATGGGCTCTAATTGCAGAAGCTTATTATTATATGCAGAGGTAAAGTGGCCCTCAAGAAGGCAACGTTTAAACAGATTATTGAAAATGAAAGATGAAGTTATATTTTTGACTGAGCAGAAATCCAATTCTGTTATTTTTATAATGACTTATGACTTTCAGAACTGTGTTATTTGTCAATTTTTAACTCAATTATTTAAAGAGGTTGCTTCAAGGAAAAACTGTAACATTATCTCTATATAAGTTCCACACTAGGCAACCAGAATACAATGATTGTTTTCTTAGAATAGATTCCATTTTAGAGATGGCTATAAAATTTTCATTAAAACATGCTACATTTAACATGTAACACATGTTAAAAGATAAAATTGAAAGTTACTAAAATGTTATCATATGAAAGAATAGAGTGGGAAATGGTTGTTTAAAAATGTTTACAGATACAGATGACTTTTAATTGAAAATAATCTTCCCAAAGATTTAATTGTAATAGTTATAAATGATCATTTGAAGCACCTTGGAGATACAATTTCACAAATACGTTCCTTCAAATTCTAATTCTAAAAAACTGTTGGGTTCATAAACCATACTCAGTTGAAATTTTAAAAATAGTCAGTCACCTGCCATTAAAAGCTCAAGAAGAATTTGCCAAGTTATCAAATGACACAGGTTTAAAACTTGAGTTTCCTAAAAAAAAAATCATAAATGAATTTTGGCTTGGAATTAGGATGGAATTTCCAACAATTTCTAAAATGGCCCTAAAAAACTTCTATTATTTTGCACTATAAATGTATGCAAAGCAACATTCTCAACCTTGACAATTATAAAATCAAAATACTGATCAACTCTGAAAAACATTAAAGATGCTCTTATGTCCTGCAGTACCAAATATCTTGCCAAGATTTAATTCTTTACTTAAGAATAAACAAGCGGGGCGGCTAGGTGGCGAAGTGAGTAGAGTGCCGGCCCTGGAGTCAGAAGGACCTGAGTTCGGATCCGGCCTCAGACACTTAACGCACACACAAATAAAAACCTAGCTGTGTGACCTTGGGCAAGTTGCTTAACCCCAATTGCCCTCCAAAAGGCGAAAAAAAAAAAAAAAGAATAAACAAGCACATCCATCTCATTAGTATGCAAATGTTCTTTCATTTTTAATGAATGTTAAAATTATAGGTATACCAAAGAATTGTTTTAAAATAAATTTCTTTATGATTTATTCTCAGTAATTGTTTGATTTGTGTACCTATTTTATACACCTGTATACCTGGGATGGCCTAAAAATTTCTCAGGCAAAAAGGTGTCACGAGTGTAAAAAGTTTAAGAAGCCGTAAGCTAGAGTAAGGGGCATTAATTAACTATATGTACCTGGGGCAATTCAGTTAATCTCTTTGAGCATAATTTTTCCCCCATGTAAAAAGACAATGGTCACCATTAGCTTTTGAGTCTAATTGTCTCCATATAAGTTACACACTAGGCAACCAGAATTCAATGATTGTTTTCTTAGAATAGATTCCATTTTAGAGATGGCTATAACAATCTCATAAAATAAAATTAACTTAGAGTTACAGAATCACAAAATTTTCTAGCTCAGTTTTCTCCTTGTATTTTAGAGATGATAAGCATTGCATTGCTTGTGTTATAGGGTTCTTGTGAAGAAAGTGCTTTATAAACTATAAAGCACCATATAATGCACTTCAATTGTTATTATTCTGATCTATAAAGAACAACAGAGTTGACCTATTCAAATTATTTTAAGAAATTTTAATAGAGAACAGTATCCTTTTAATAAAGACCTTTGTGCCACAATGATATTAGGGACTGAAGGCACTTAAGACATTTTCTTTCTTCACAAAGGACTGAACTGACAGTATTTAAGCCTGATGTATCTATAGGAAAATCTGTTCAGGGAAATATAAAATGCACAAGCTTGCTTACTGTTTCATGCACCTTTCAAAAACTGCTACTTTTCCCCCATTTGGATTCTATGCTTAGAGATGCTGGTTAATTCTCATCTGTCAATTATATTAAATGTTTCTTAATCATTCTGCTACTGTTCAGCCTTTTCCCAAAATAAGCAATTCTAATATTTTATCTTCTGTAGAGGAAAAAAAAAACTTTATAAAACTGAATATGTTTAACTGAATTACTCCCCTCCTCCAATATACAATTCTGCTGTAGACTGAATGACAAAAGCTGACTCAACTACCTCTGTCCTGTGTAGCCTTAAAACACAGAACTCTGCTGCACACAGTTCGCTTTTTATGTACATAACCAGGCAAATCTTGCACCCATCACTCACCTAGGACTTTCCAGACCAGCTTTATTGTAATTACATTTTAATGCTCCAAAATGTTTTAAATTGTGTACTCTAAGTAAACCTGAAAAAAATTATAAAGATCAAATCTGTAACTTCCAAAACTGATGCTGCTAACAGGCAAAGAAGGTTTCCTAAGCACGGAAATATCTTATTTCCTTTCAGTCTGAATACTCTATTTTATCTCTTATCAAGAAAACTTGATGAATAAGATTCTTGTTGGGTTCTCAGTGGATTCAGGCTGAGCATTTCTCTAACATTCCATTCATACCACCTATTTTCTAGTTCCTTTAAAAAATCAGTATTATTCTTCCACAGAGTTCTGGCCCACACCACTTCAAAATTATGTAAAAGGGGGACTCTGAATGACCTCTGGAGCTCCAGAATGCACAAAATGACACAGAGAAGCTAACCTCCCACTGAGGACAGCCTGGCAGCCTGGCAGGGAGTGGCCAGTGCCATGCTCTGGGAGCCAATCAGAGGCCAAAGGGAGTCTGAGGTTTTAGCCTCAGGGTGGCCTGATCAGCAGCTGGCTGGAAGGACCCCAGAACACCAGCAGCTGTGGCTTTTCCAGAATTATCAACACATAGATGCCTAGGACAAAGTGAGAGGTGAGTGCCCCATGGACTTTGGGACTGGTTGGGAGAACATGTCAGCTTCTTCCCCTGGGGGCAAGAAGCCACTGAGGAGCCAGAATAGCTTGCACCACTTTGCCATGTTTTGCAGCTTCATCTCCTGGCCTGTGAACTGTAGGGGGATCTGGTGATCAGTCTGGGGGTTAATCACTCTTCCTTTACCCTTCTTGGATCTGGATTGCAGTCAGGGGTAGGGTCTTGGGGTGTGTGACCAGCTTGCCAGAACATGTGGAAGCTTCAGAGAGGGCACCCAACTAATACCTTGGGCAGTTGAGGAAACCCCAGCAGTTTGGGACAGAAGCTCCCCTGGCTGGTGGCAGAGTCCTACTGTGGCAACAAGCCCAAAAGTCAAGTAATTAAGTGACAACATACCCAGGCAAAGGAAACAAAATAAACAGGAAAATGCAACATTAGACTCCTATTTTGGGGGCAAAGAGGATCGAAGCATGGAACAGGAGGAGGACTGGGAGGTCAGAAATCCTGCCCCAAAAGCGCCAAATGAAAATATAAGTGGGTTACAGGAGATAGAGGACCTTAAGAAGGATTTCAAAAACCAAATAAGAGAAGTGGGGGGAAAATTGGGAAGAGAAATGAGAAAGATGCAAGAAAAGTATGACATGAGAGTCAACAACCTTACTGAGGAAAATAACACCTTAAAAATAGACTAACTCAAATGGCAAAAGAGGCTCAAAAAGGCAATGAGGTGAAGAATGCCTTAAAAAGCCAAATTTGCCAGATGGAAAAAGAATCTCAAAAGCTCACTGAGGAGAATTATTCCTTCAGAATTAGATTGGAGCAAATGGCAGCCAGTGACTTTATGAGAAATCAAGATGCTATTAAGCAGATCTAAACAAATGAAAGAATAGAAGCAATGGGAAATTTCTCATGGGAAAAACCACTCACCTGGAAAATAGATCCAGGAGAGATAATTTAAAAATTATTGGAATACCTGAAAACCATGATCAAAGAAAGAAACACAATCAGGATAGCACAGGATCTGGCAGATTCCAAACTGAGAGATCAAAGGGCATAGAATATGATATTCCACAGGCCAAAGAACCTGGGATTAAAACCAAGAATCATCTACCCAGAAAAACTGAGTATCATATTTCAGGAAAAAATATGGTCATTCACTGGAATAGAGGACTTCCAAGCATTCTTTTTTTTAAAACAAATGCTTTATTAACTTCCGTTTTAAATCATTCATTTCTGCCAGATTTTGAGTTACAATCATTTCACCCCGTGTTTTTCCTCTACCCACCCTCCCAGAATAGCAGTCCTGCAAGATATCACTTCCTCCAATCTGCTCTCTCCCATATCTTCTCCCATACCCCCCTCGACTTTTCCATTAGAGGAAGGTGAATCTTTGTGTCCCAATGCCTGCACATCTTATCTCCCAATTACAAGCAAAAGAGTATTAATAATAGTATTTGTATATACTTGAAACATTTAATCTTAAGACCTTGAATTTCAGATCCATTTCCTTCCTCCCTTGTCACCCATTCCCTCTTGGGAGATAAGTAATTCAGTGTATGTTGTACATGTTTAGCTATGCAAAACATTATCATAGTAGATATATTGTATAAGGCTGTTTATAATTCCCTCCCACTCATCCCACCCCCCACCTGGTCCATTCCCTACTTGATCCTGTCCCTCTTCTATAGTGGGTACTTCCAACCTCCCCTCCCCACAAGAATGCCCCTTCATCAGTTGCAGTTATTGTTTTTCCATATAGGAATGTAAATAGTTCAACTTTGATAAGTTCCTTTTGATTTCTTTTCCCTGATTATCTTCTCAGGCATCTCTTGCTTCTTGAGTCTGGATGTCAAATTTTCTATTCAACTCTGGTTTTTTTCCTCAAGAATGCTTGAAAGTCCTCTATTCCATTGAAGGACCATATTTTCCCCTGAAACAAAATACTCAGTTTTGCTGGGTAGGTGACCCTTGGGCTCATTCCCAGTTCTTTTGCCCTCTGGAATATTGTATTCCATGCCCTTCTATCCCTCAGTGTAGAAGCTGCCAGGTCCTGTGCTATTCTGATTGTGTTTCCACAATATTGAAATTGTTTCTTCCTGGCTGCTTGTAGTATTCCCTGATCTGGGGATTCTGGAACCTGGCTATAATATCCCTGGGAGTTTTCTTTTGGGGATTTTTTTCAGAAGGTAATCGGTGGGTTCTTTCAACCTCTATTTTGCCCTCTGGATCTAAAACATCAGGGCAATTTTCCTTGAGAATTTCTTGAAGGGTGGTTTCTAGGTTCTTTCTTTGATCATGGCTTTCAGGTAGTCCAATAATTTTTAAATTGTCTCTCCTGGATCTATTTTCCAGATCAGTGGTTTTTCCCATGAGATATTTCACATTGCCTTCTAATCTTTCATTTGTTTGGATCTGCTTAACAGCATCTTGATTTCTCATAAAGTCATTAGCTTCCATTTGCTCCAGTCTAACTCTGAAGGAATGAATCTCCTCAGTGAACTTTTGAGATTCTTTTTCCATCTGGCAAATTCGACTTTTTAAGGCATTCTTCTCCTCATTGCCCTTTTGGGCCTCCTTTGCCATTTGAGTTAGTCTATTTTTTAAGGTGTTGTTTTCCTCAGTCAGGTTGTTGACCCTCATTTCATACTTTTCCTGCATCCTTCTCATTTCTCTTTTCAATTTTTCCTCCACTTCTCTTATTTGATTTTTCAAGTCCTTCTTAAGGTCCTCTATGGCCTGCAACTCACTCATTTTTTCCCCTGGAGCTTTTGGAGCAGGACTTCTGACCTCACAGTCCTCTTCCCACTCTATGCTTTGACCCTCTTTGCCCCCAAAGTAGGAGTCTAGGGTTGCATTTTTCTGTTTAATTTGTTTCCTTTGCCTTGGCATGTTGCTACTTAATTACTTGACTTTTGGGCTTGTTGCCACACTATGTCTTTGCTGCCAGATAGGGGAATTTCCATCCCAAACGTGTGGGGGGGGGGGCAACTTCCATTTCTGGCAAGCTGGAAACCCACCCACGACCTCCACCCCAGATCACAATCCAGATCCAGGGAGGTTAAAGCAAGAGTGATTACCCCCCAAGACTGATTGCTGGATCTCCCTACAGTTCGCAGCCCAGGAGCAGGAGCTGCCTCTGAAAACTACAAAATGGCGTGTCTCCTCAGCAGCTTCTAGCCCCCAGGGGAGGAAGCTGACGGGTTCCCCAAATACTGTTTCCAAAGTCCATAGGGCACTAACCTCTCACTTTGTCCTAGGCATGTCTATGTTGATAATTCTGGAATTGCCACAGCTGCTGGTGTTCTGGGGTCCCTCCAGCCAGCTTCTGGCCCTGCCTCCCTGGGGCTAAAACCATGACTCTGGCAGACCTAGGCTTGGCTCCCCTCGCTCTGCACGTTGCACCAGCTCCCAGAGCACTGCGCTCGTCCTTCCTGTAGGGCTGCTGGGCTGTCCTCAGCGGGAAGTTAGCTTCTCTGTGTCATTCTGTGGGTGCTGGAGTTCCAGAAGTTGTTCAGTGTCCCCTTTTACATAGTTTGGAGGTAATCTGGGGGCAGAGTGGCTTGAATGAACTGTTTCTACTTCGCCATCTTGGCTCCCACTTTCAAGCATTCTTGAGGAAAAAAACAGAATTGAATAGAAAATCTGACATTCAGACACAAGAAGCAAGAGATGCTTGAGAAAGTAAACAGGGAAAAGAAATCATAAGGAACTTATCAAAGTTGAACTATTTACATTCCTATATGGAAAAAATATAACTGTAACTGATGCAACCTTTTTCATTATGAAAATAATGGAAGAAGGGTATAAGAGTGTATGAATACACATACACATGTGAATGTGTGTATATATATTTATGGGTATACAGAGATAGAGGGCACAGGTCGAATTTAATGAGAAGGGATGATACTTAAGGGGTGAAATTGAGAGGTGAGAGAGGAACATAACGAGAGGAGATGGGGAGAGACAGAATGGGGTAAACTATGTCATGTAGAAGAGGCATGGGAAAGTGGTTGCAGGGGAGGGAAAGAACAGGAAGGCAAAAAGACAAAACCTTATTTTCATTGAATTTGGCTCATGGAGAGAATGATGTTCATACTAAATGGGATATCTTACCCTGCAGAAGAGTGGGGGCGGGAGGGAGATGAAGGGGGAGATGATGGAAGGGAGCACAGGCTGGGAAGGAGGGAAGTTGGAAGCACACACTTTTGAGAAGGGACAGGATCAAAGTGGGGAGTGGACCAGGTGGGAGGTGGGATAGGAGGGAGGGAAATATAGTCAGTCTTTTACAATATATCTACTATGGTAATGTTTTGCTTAGCTACACATGTACAACATATACTGAATTGCTTATCTTCCCAGTAAGGGTGGGTGACAAGGGAGGAAGGGAACGAATCTGGAATTGGAAGTTTTAAAATCAAATGTTTTAAAAATATATAAATACTATGATTAATACTATTTTGCATATAATTGGGAGATAAGATGTGCAGGCGTTGGGGCATGGGCATTCATCTTGCCCTACTGGAAAAGTCAAAGAGGGTATAGTAGAAGAGATGGGAGAGAGCAGATTGGATGAGGGGATATCCTGTGGGACTGTTATTCTGGGGTCATGGGTAGAGAAAAATGGGGAAAAATTGTAACTCAAAATCTGACGGAAATGAATGATGTAAACCAGAAGTTAATAAGGCATTTGAAAAAAAAAATCAGTATTATTAAAAGACTGTATTTTACTTTGTTATTTAAATAATAATCACATTATTATTTAAATAATAATCATATGTATATATGTTTTTAAATGAAAAATGAATAATAATCAGTATTATTATTTAAACCCTGGATCATTTTTCATTTTAAAACACATATACCAGTCTTTAATTCAGACCTAAATAAAATCAAATTTAAGGAGCATATAACTTATTCTGAAGTTATCAGAGGATATAGACAAGAGCAAAGCTGGAATAGATTGTGATTTGCATCACTAGAAGTTATATCTATATTGATAAAATCACAGATCCATGTGAGTATGATTTATTTTACTTTGACTGTTTCTAATTAATTAATTTGCTTCGTCTTTCAGAGTTTTATTATAGGGTTTATATTTAGTTGTAATTCATTACAACTCACAAAATATTCTTCTGCTGTGTTTTTATATTACAAGTTATTTCCTGTTTAATGTTTATACTAATGTATAGTGGCTTGTATTGAGTTAAAAGTCAAACTGGACAATTTATGAGGTTTTTAATTTTTGTTTTGACTTTCATAATAAAGGTGCATCAAATAATGTATTCAACTTATTTTTATCAAGAATGATTAATTTTCTTAGTCAAATATTCTCCATACAGTATTTTAAAAGCTTATCATTCAATCATAATTTATTTCTTTAGAAAAAAACGGTTTGCTCCATTACCCTTGATATTAGTTCCACCAAATTAACATAAATATTTCCCAATGTATACAATTTATTCTTTTGAAGTACATGTATGTCTGAAAAAAGACTTCCTGTGTGGCACATGTAGATGCATATGCTTCCCTAAGGAGAACTCAATCTGTTCTCTTGGTGTCTTGGTGTAGTTCATCTTTTCTTAATTTCCCTCAGCTCTGATTTCTCTAGTCCTATATATTCTGCTCTCTGGCTCTCCTAGGTCAATTCCAAGGGTGTAGTTCAGGTATATGGTTGGTCATGATTCACCTAAGAATCCTTAAATGTCTTGTTAAAGTATAAATGTATAAAAGGTGAGGCTAGTTCATATTATATGAAAGAAACAACACTAACAGAACAAAAGTCTTATTATTTTTAATCTTGTTGATAAGGAGTTACCCCTGACAAAGTTAAGTGAAAGGCATCTCACAAGACAGTATCATCAACTTCTACTTCTATAAACTGATTAACTTTAGAGTCATAGATCACAGGAGCCTAAGAGCTGAGGACAGCAGAAGTCATCTAAGGCAACACTCTTCTTTTATAAAAGAAAGAAAAGGACTAGGATGAAGAAGTGAATTGTCCAAAGTCACACATTTCATCTCATTTGATGTGTGTATATGTGTGTGTGTGTGTGTGTGTGTGTGTGTGTGTGTGTGTGTGTGTGTGTGTACAGAGAGGGGGAAAGGGAGCAAAGGAGAGAGAGAGAGACAGAGACAGAGACAGACAGAGAGAGACAGAGAGAGAGAGAGAGGGAGGGAGGGAAGGAGAGAGAGAAAGAGAGAGAGATTAGAGACACTGTGTAATCAGTAGACAGGTATGTATGTGGATATATATATGCACATACACACACACACACACACACAAACACACACACACACACCCCATAGTACTTTCAAAACTTCAAAGACAGTCCTGAATATCTATCAAAGGAGATACAATGTTTTGGTGGATAGCCACCAAAACATTGTATCTCCTTTGATAGATGTTAAAAATGAAGGTAAGTACTATGATTTCCATTTCAGAGATAAAGTAACCAAGACTTGTAGAGGTTACATGAATTGTTTGAGATCTCATAGGAAATGACTTCGATAAAACTGAAACTCAGATGAACAGGTAGTTTTTAGATGGAGAAATTAAAGCTATCTATAATCATATGAAAAAATGCTCAAAATCACTATTATTAGAGAAATGTAAATTAAAATTACTCACACCTATTAGATGGCTAACATAACAAAACAGGAAAATGATAAATGTTGGTAACAATGTGGGAAAATTGGAACACTAACACATTGTTTGGTGGAGTTGTGTATTGATCCAACCATTCTGGAGAACAATTTGGAACTATGCCCAAGGGCAATCAAAGTGTTCATACCCTTTGATCCAGCAATAATACCAATACCAATACTAGGTCTGTATCCCAAAGAGATCATAAAAAAGGGGGAAAGACCCACATGTACAAAAATATGCATAGCAGCTCTTTTTGTGGTGGCAAAGAATTAGAAGGGTTGAACAAGTTGTGGTACATGAAGGTAATGTAATACTATTGTTCCATAAGAAATAATGAGCAGACAAATTTCATAAAAACCTGTAAAGACTTACATGAACTGATACTGAGTGAAGTAAGCAGTGAAGTGCACATTGTACATACTGTTGTGAAGTGCACATTGTACATACTGTTGTACAGAAACATTGTATGATAACCGATTTTGAGACTCAGGCTCTTCTCAGCAATGCAATGATCTCAGGTTATTCCAAAATACTCATGATGGAAAATGCTATCTGTTGAGGTTAAATTTTGAGAGAGGGTTCAGGTGTGAAAGAATTCACTTAGCCCTTCTCTGTAGCCTTGAGAGTTTTATTTATCATGTAAGCAAATATGAGTCTGCTTTTCTATGCGGAAACACAAAGTACTGGAAGAGTAACCCTTAATATTCTGCTTCACCCTTAGGGTACCATTTGCATCCACATCACTAGCCACATCAGAGAAAGAACTATGGAGTCTGAATGCAGATTGAAGCATACTATTTTCTTTTTTCTTTCTCGTGGTTTTTCCTTTTGTTCTGATTCTTCTTTTACAATTTGAAAAATGTGGAAATATGTTTAATATGATTGTATATGGATAGCCTATATAGATTGCATGCCATCTTGGGGGGGTGGTGAGACAAGGGAGGGGGGAAATTTAGAACTCAAAGCCTTATAAAAGTGAATGTTGAAAAGTAAAAATAAATTGATTAATTAAAAAAAAAAGAATCCAACACTCAAGTCTTCCTGATTTTCATGATTTCTCTAGCAAAGCTGCCACTAAGTAGTAGGTTCCTACTTGATTGACCTCTGCATCTCCCCCAGCACAAATACCTTTGCACAGGGCTAAATAAATGTTTTAATTGAATAAATAACAAAAATTTGCAATGTAATAAAATCATGTGGTTAAAACCATAAATGATTAAAGATTTGCTCTAAGGCCATCCAGTAGCAAAGTTGAACACAAATAACAACTACAAATTTCATTTTTCCAAATCTACTTAATTATGTACTTGCTTTGCAAAAACTATTTTGTAATTACATATTACAAGCCTCAGGGGTTTGGGGTGAAGAGCAGACTTTGGCTTGGATTTCTTTAATACTTAGCTTAGTGGTTTTTGATTTGCTAATCTGACCAACTTTTTTCTTTTTTTTTCTTTTTTTTTAGGTCCTCAGTCAACAAACATTCAGTATGAGTTTATTATGGGAAAGTCCTATGCTAAAAATTAGAGATACAAAGAAAGGCAAAAGGCTTGCCCCTGCCCTCAGAGATCTCTGATTCTAATGGGGCTGATCACATGGAAGGTAGAATAAAGGCCTCTGGGAAAATATGGGCCTAGAGTCAAGTCTTGAAAGAAGCCTGGGAAGCCAGGAAGCAGAAGTAAGGAGGCATCACATTCCAACACAGGGGGAGCAATCAATGAAAACGTATCAAGTAGGTAGGTGGACTGTTGTATTTAAGGAACTGTCAGTGGGCTGCTGTCCCAGAACATGCAGAGTTGAACTGATTCACAAAAAGGGCAAGACAGAGAAGGGAGGAGAATGTAGTTTCAAGTCCTTGGTGCTCTTCTACCAAAGGTTACCTGTGGATTTCCTCTTAAAATCAGGAAGGCACCTCTCTTTTCATCAAGACTTTTTTTATTTGCTTTTGACAGTGGATGTTTGGCTTGCATTAAGCACTACCCTTCTCCTACCCACACTGGATAGCATATTGTGCCTGGAGTCAGAAAGATCTGAGTTCAAATGTGACTTTACACACGCAAAAGCTCTTTGATCCCAGGCAAGTCTAACCTCTGTTTGCCTAAGTTTTCTGATCTGTCAAAAGGGGAAAATAATGACACTTAACTCCCAAAGTTGTTGTGAGAATCAGAGATAGTTTTTTTTTTTAATGTAAAGGGTTTAGCACAGTTCCTGATGTACAGTAAGCACTATATAAAGATAAGCTATTATGCTATTATTACACACATACACACACACACACACACACACACATTTTCCCACACCTCCCTTCTGCTAGCTATGATGGTATTCTTTATTACCTAAGGCCTCTTCATTCAATTACCACAAAAAAAAAAACCAGAACAAAACAAAACGACTTGGACCATATGACTTCTCTCCCTATCACAGTTCATTTTCATAAAGTCCTATACCACAAGGAGGGAGTGAAAAAGACCAGAATTCTTCAAGGCTTTCTTTCTTTTTTATCATTAAAGTTTATAATCTTTCTTCAGAATAACTATGCTTCCCCATACTATAAACAATGAGAAATAGGTCCAGTACTCCTTATTGCATTAAAATAGAAGAAAACCTGAAAATCCTAATTACTTCAGTTGGTTACAGTGGAATGAGAGTGCCCATTTCCACAGTTTTTCTTTTTAAAAAATCTATGGAAAGAAGGTTGAAGCAAAGAATACAAGAAAATCACCTGTAAGTAATAAAGGAAACTCAGTCTTTGAAATGAGATAGTATTTCATTTCTGGCACATATTACTGTAATGTAAATCGAGGTGCTATAATTTACCAAGCAGGAAGCTTTACATCAATTTGACAGTCTTATTAGCCTCAGAAGAGGTGAAAACACAGAGGAGGTAGTTATTGTAGCAAACGAGCCTTGGATAGCTTTTTCTTCCTTTTTTAAATTCACTAAGGAATTTATTTCCTAAAATGAGTTTTTCTGTTTTAATTATCTAAATATTTACTAAACTCAATGACCTTCTAGCCATGTTTCACTTATCCTTTATCCTTCAAGTGAGAAGAAACTCACTGAAAGTCAACAACAACCTTTCAATATGAATAATATTCAAAATAAAACTTCAATAAGAAAATTTAAGTGGGCTCCCATTCACAAGACAGCCTTAAGATTAAGAGGTTTGCCTGTGTGTTAGGATTTCAGTGTTGATAAAGCTTTTCTGTCCAAAAAATTTCTACTCCAATGTAGTTCGTGATTAAAATTATGTGATTTTAGATGTATTCTTTTTACTAAAGGCTTTGAATTCTTTTAAAATCCAAACATTCATTGATTTTTTTTTAATTAATTTATTAGTTTAGTTTCAGTTGACAAGATTCAATTCCATATTTCCTTGATTTTCAAATTTCCTTTACTTCCCTCCCCCCTCCCCTCATGACATCAGATAGTACAGTATAGGGTCTGCAAATGCATTCATATTAAACATTATTCCAATTACAAAGGCATATTGTACTAGGTGGGATGAAAGATGGTAAGGAAGAAGTACAACCAAACAATGAGAAGAACAAGATCATTTAGTTTGCTTCCATCAGGATTCAGGCTCAGTTCTTTCTAGTTATATCTCTGGATGGCACATTTCTCACTTTCTTGAGTCATTCGGGATTAACTTATATCACTGCATTGCTGAAAAGAGTCCAGTCTGTCTTAGTTGGTCGTCACAGATATGGTATGTCTGTGATTGTATACAAATTTCTTCTGATTCTACTCTTCTCGCTCAGCATCAGTTTGTATAAGTCTCTCCAGGTAATTATGAAATCCGTCACCTCCTCGTTTCTTATAGCACAATAAAATTCCATTACATTCATATACCACAACTTGTTTAGCCATTCCCCAATTGATGGGCACTCCTTTAGTTTCCAATTCTTTGCAACCACAAAAAGGGCTGCTAAAAATATTTTTGTACATATGGTTCTTCCTCCCACTACTATGATCTCTTTGGGATATAACCCTAGGAGTGGTATGGCTGGGTCAAAGGGTATGAAATTATTTATAATCCTTTGGGCATAATTCCAGATTGCTCTCCAGAATGGTTGGATAAGTTCACAACTCCACCAGCAATGTATTAGTGTTCCAATTTGCCCACATCCTCTCCAGCATTGGTCACTTTCTTGTTTTGTCATCTTAGCCAATCTGACTGGAGAGATGTGGTATCTCAAAGTTGTTTTGATTTGCATTTCTCTAATTAATAGTGATTTAGAGCATTTCTTCATATGCTTATAGATATCTTTAATTTCTTTCTCTGAAAACTTCCTATTCATATCCTTTGACCATTTCTCAATTGGGGAATGACTTGTATTCATATAGATTTGGCTCAATTCTCTATAAATTTTAGAAATGAGTCCTTTATCAGAGACACAGGTTGTAAAAATTCTTTCCCAATTTCCCACCTCCCTCTTGATCTTGGTTACATTGGCTTTGTTTGTGCAGAAGCTTTTCAATTTAATGTAATCAAAATTATCCATTTTGCATTTTATAATGCTCTCTAATTCTTGTTTGGTCCTAAAATCTTCCCCTCTCCACAGATCTGTCAGGTAAACTATTCCTTGCTTTCCCAAATTGCTTACAGTATCATCCTTTACACCTAGATCATGCACCCATTTAGACTTGATTTTGGTATATGGTGTTAGATAGTGATCTATGCCCAGTTTCTGCCATACTGTATTCCAGTTTTCCCAGCAGTTTTTGTCAAATAGTGCATTCTTATCCCAAAAACTGGGGTCTTTGGGTTTATCGAACAATAGATTGCTATATTCATTAACTGCTGGGTCTCCTGCACCTAATCTATTCCATTGATCCACTACTCTACACCTCTGCCAGTACCAAGCAGTTTTGATGACTGCTGCTGTATAATACAGATGAAGATCTGGCATAGCTAGTCCACCTTCCCTAGCATTTCTTTTCATTAATTCCCTTGATATTCTAGACTTTTTGTTTTTCCAAATAAATTTTGTTATTATTTTGTCTAACTCTACAAAGTAGTTTTTTGGTAAATTGATTGGAATGGCACTAAATATATAATTTAGTTTGGGTAAAATTGTCATTTTTATTATATTAGCTCGACCCAGCCACGAGCAATTGATATTTTTCCAACTATTTAGATCTGATTTTATTTCTGTGAGAAGTGTTTTGTAGTTGTGATCATATAGATTCTGGGTTTGTTTTGGCAAGTAGATTCCCAAATATTTTATAATGTCTACAGTGACTTTAAATGGGATTTCTCTTTCTATCTCTTGCTGTTGAGTTTTATTAGAGATGTACAGGAATGCTGAGGATTTATGTGGGTTTATTTTATATCCTGCAACTTTGCCAAATTTATTTATTGTCTCAAGTAATTTTTTACTTGATTCTCTAGGATTCTCTAAGTATATCATCATATCATCTGCAAAGAGTGACAGCTTGGTCACTTCTTTGCCTAATTTGATTCCTTTGATTTCTTTTTCTTCTCTAATTGCTACTGCTAACGTTTCAAGTACCAGATTGAATAAGAGGGGTGATAGTGGACACCCTTGTTTCACTCCTGATCTTATTGGAAAGGCTTCTAGTTTATCCCCATTGCATATAATACTTGCTGATGGTTTTAGATAGATGCTAGCAACTATTTTAAGGAAGGCTCCATTTATTCCTATACTTTCTAGTGTTTTTAATAGGAATGGATGTTGTACTTTGTCAAAAGCCTTTTCTGCATCTATTGAGATGATCATGTGGTTTTTGCTAGTTTTGTTGTTGATATGCTCAATTATATTGATGGTTTTCCTAATATTAAACCATCCTTGCATTCCTGGAATGAATCCTACCTGATCAGGGTGTATTATTTTGTGATAAGTTGTTGGAGTCTTTTGGCTAATATTTTATTTAGAATTTTTGCGTCTAAATTCATGAGGGAGATTGGTCTATAATTTTCTTTCTCTGTTTTATCTCTTCCTGATTTAGGAATCAGTACCATATTTGTGTCATAGAAAGAGTTTGGTAGGACTCCTTCTTCACTAATTTTCCCAAATAGTTTGTAGAGTATTGGAATCAATTGTTCTTTAAATGTTTGATAGAATTCACTAGTGAACCCATCTGGCCCTGGAGATTTTTTCCTAGGGAGTTCATTGATGGCTTGTTTGATTTCTTTTTCTGAGATGGGGTTATTTAGGTAATTCACTTCCTCTTCAGTTAATCTGGGCAATTTGTGATTTTGTAAATATTCATCCATTTCACTAAGATTGTCATATTTATGTGCATACAATTGGGAAAAATAATTCCTCATTATTTTTTGATTTCCTCTTCATTGGAGGTAGATTCACCCTTTTTATTTTTGATACTCATAATTTGGTTTTCTTCTTTCTTTTTTTTTATCATATTGACTAAGGGTCCATCATATCTAGTCTCTCTAAGATTCTATTCACCTCCTTAACTTCTTTCTTGTTTATTTTGAGGTTAGATTTATCGAGTTCAGAGAGGGGGAGATTAAGGTCCCCCACTAGTATAGTTTTGCTATCTATTTCTTCCTCTAATTCCTTTAACTTCTCCTCTAGGAATTTGGATGCTATACCACTTGGTGCATATATATTAAGTAGTGATATTGCTTCATTCTCAATGGTGCCTTTTAGTAGGATATAGTTTCCTTCCTTATCTCTTTTAATTAGATCTATTTTTTGCTTTTGCTTTATCTGAGATAAGTATTGCTACCCCTGCTTTTTTTACTTTAGCTGAGGCATAATAAATTTTACTCCAACCTTTTACCTTTACCCTGTGGGTATCCCTTTGTTTCAAATGTGTTTCTTGAAGACAGCATATTGTAGGATTATGGTTTTTAATCCATTCTGCTATCCGCCTCTGTTTTATGGGAGAGTTCATCCCATTCACATTCACAGTAATGATGACTATCTGTCTCTTCCCTTCCATCCTATTCCCTCCCCTGTTTATGTTTTTGTTTCTTCCTTCTCCCTTCCCCTCCTTGAAGTTTTCCCTTTTGACCGCCCCCTCCCTCAGTGTTCCCACCCAGTGACCCCCCTTCTTAACCTACCCTCTCCCCTTACTACTATTTCCCTCCCTTATAATCCCTCCCTTTAGTCTCCTCCTTTTCACCCCCCCCTTACCCTCCCACTATCTATAGGACACAACAAATTTTTATACTTATCAGAGTAAATTACTCCCCGTTTGATTCCAAACCAATGAGAGTAAATTTCAAACAATGCTCCTCTCCCTCCCTCCAATTCCTCTATTTAATGAATTTATGTGTCTATTCACGTTAGATTATTAAACTTCACTGATTAATTTGATCCTTCTTTGAACCAGAACCAGTGAGAATAGTGTTTAAATGATGTTCCTCTCCCTCTTACTTTCCCTTCTTCTAGAGTGTGTTTTGATGCCTCTTCAGATGGCATATTTTACCTTTTCCTAGCTCATCCTTTCCTTTTTCCCATTACAGTACCATTGATCCCCTTAATAGTCTTTTTTTTTTTTTAGACTCCATGTTAGTGCATTCATACCCACACCCTCTAAGTATAACCCTTTTGCAGGTCATGATAATCATAGAGATTTCAAATATTGACAGTTATCAGCTCCACATATAGGGATGTGAACATTTTGCTCTTGTTGCATCCCAAGTAATGAGCTTGTGTTTGTGGGTGTGGGTATGTGCACTTCTGCATGTGTGAGTCTATGTTACCCTTGTTTACCTTTTTATGTTCTTCTGGAGTCTTGTAATTGGAGATCAAATTTTCCATTGAGCTCTGGCTTTTTCATTAGGAAAGTCTGGAAGTCCCTTACTTCATTAAACATCCATCTCCTTGCCTGAAAGATTATGCTCAGTTTTTCTGGGTAGTTAATCCTTGGTTGTAGTCCTAGCTCTCTTGCCCTACGAAATATCAAATTCCAGTCCCTCCGCTCTTTTAATGTAGAAGCTGCTAGGTCCTGTGTGATCCTAACTGTAGTTCCTCGATATTTGAATTGTTTCTTTTTGGCTGCTTGTAGAATTTTTTCTTTAATCTTATAATTCTGGAATTTGGCTACTATATTTCTTGGAGTTTTCAGTTTGGGATCTCTTTCAGGAGGAGTCCGGTGAATTCTATCAATAGCTATTTTATCTTCTGATTCCAGGACCTCAGGACAGTTTTCTTTGACAATCTCTTGGAGGATGTTGTCTAGACTGCTTTTCTCATCATGGCTTTCTGGTAGACCAATAATTCTTAGGTTGTCTCTCCTGGATCTGTTCTCTAGGTCAGTTATTTTTCCAGTGAGATATTTTACATTTTCTTGCAATTTTTCGATCATCTTGTTTTTTTCGATTGACTCCTGCTGCATCATAGAGTTCTGAGTTTCAGTTTGGTTGTATCTAATTTTTAGTGAATTATGGTCTTCAATAAGTTTTTGAAGTTCCTTTTTTAGGGAGGTATTTTCTTTTTCCAAGTTGGTCATTGCCTCCCTGATTTGGTCTTTAAAATTTTTCTTAAGCTCCTCCAGGAATGCTATTTGGGCTTGAGACCAGATCATGTTTCCTTCTGTGGTCTCTGGTGTGGGCAGAGAGTCTATATTGTCCTGTGTGTTTTGTTGTTCTTGCCCTGCATAGTATGCTCGAATAGACTTTCTTGCCTTCCCCTTCTCCTTTTCAGCTTCCTTCCTTCCCATTGTGACTTCCTGTTTCTTAGTGTCTCAGGCTATGATTTTGGGGCCTGATCCTTGACTTTGAATACCTCTGGGTGGCTAGTTTATGGCTAAGTCAGGGAAGTCAGTGAGGAATGTAGATGTGTAGGTGGGGTTGAGTCTGACCACTTCAGATTTCTGCCTCTATACCCCTGGGCTATAAGTAGTCTTTTGTTGGTGAGGTGAGGTGGGGCTAGTTGGGTCCCCTCCCTCTCTTCTCTTCAGATTCCTGGCTGTCTCAGTTACACCCTTTCTTGGAGATTCTCAAGCCTGAGGCTATTTCCATTAACTTGGGATTTCAGTCTGGGTGGGAGACTTATCTTTGGGTTTTCTGCTTCATGAAGGAGGGATGGGAGGATCGGAGCAGCTAGAATTTACTTTGCCATTCCAGCCCCTGTATCATACAGGCAGGCAGTTTCTAAATTTCCAGGCTGGGGGCTGAATGCAGCCTGAGAAGCCACTCTCTCCACTGGGGGCCCGATTCTCCTACCTGGTTCCAATGATCCGTTCCCTCTGCGAGATGACTGTGATTCGTCCTTGGTAAGTCTGCAGGCTGGGGCTTTTTCTCTCTCTGGTGTAGTCTGCTTGCCTGCTCTTAGGTCTGAGCTGTGCAGACCCCACGCGCTCTGCGCTCGACCTGTGCGGGCACTCTGGGCAACCTCCTGTGCTGGATTCTGCCACACTCTGTCTTCCACTGGGCTTCCTCACTCTGGAATCTGCTCAGATTTACCCTTTTGGACTTAGTGACAGAGGAGCTCAGCGAGGTTACTGCTTCCTTTCCGCCATCTTGGCTCCGCCCGCATTCATTGATTTTTGATCATCCCAGTTTAGTATGAATGAGTGTATCAGCTTCTAAGGCAGCCACCAACTTCCCCTTACAAGCAATGAGGAACAAAGGGCATCTTTACACTTTTTTGCTTCTACAGTAAAGGACATTAAAGAACTAATATCCAAAGCCCAAAGTGAGTCAAGAGACACTACTCCAATTTGTGTCAATTCTCACAACTGTCCATGGGACTTATAGCTCTACCCTCTTGAGATCCTATTAGGGGTCTTTTGGATTTGAATCTAAGTCCCTAGAAAATATACTTTTGAGTAACTATAAAAAGAAGAAAGTTGTTCCTTACATGGACCTTAAATCTTCCTTTATTCAGATCCTATCCTTAGCTCTTTATTTTACCCTCTGGAGTCAAGGAGAACAAATCTAATTAGAGAAAGGAGAAATACCCTCACTGAGGATATATAAAGTGCTTGCAATTTATATTGATACCCTTGGTAGGATACTGGCTGCGACAAAACAAACAAAAACAAAGCTCCTTGATACAATAGAGAGTTCAGAACATAAGAGTCAAGAGTCAAGTCCTATTCCCTTCCTATGAACTGATTCTTCTAATAATGACTTAAAATTTACTTGATTTATGTTGCCACTTTGAAGAAAGCCCCTAGCAAGGGGGCAGGATTTGAGGTTTGCTCTTTCTTATCAGGGTGCTAGGTCCTTTATCACTTTGGCCACCAATTTTTCTGTAAGATTTCTAATACTCCTTTGCTATTCTCTTCCATTCTGCCAGGCATCATGGGTCATTTTTTCATGCATTAACCTGTCCTTTTCATCATGCTCTCTATAATTCTGTCACTGCTTTCTGGCAATATTGGCTTTCCTCCAGAATCTCCTACTCAAGTCACTCTAAAAACACATTTGTATTTTCTTCTCTAGTTTTGTCTCTCCTCTGTCTCTGTTTCTGTATCTGTCTCTATGTCTCTTTCTCTTTGTCTCTCCTCTGTCTCTGTCTTTCTTTCTCCCTGCCTCTTTCTTTCCTCTTACAACTATCTGGTTTACTTCTCATTCAGAGACCTCTCTTCTACTAATGCCATCATTTCTTAAATCCCAGTATAGGATGCTAGTTCTTGAGCAATAGGACTTTGGAGTCCCAGTTAGCAGTTATAGTTCATTCATATTTAAGGTCAGAACACCACCATATTTGAGACATCTCATAGAGCTCTTGTAGATCCCACCTCCACACAAAGGATCTTCTCAGGTGGCTATGGGGATGCAGTTTCTTTAACATACAAGTCTATTTTTCACTCTCAGTTTGTTCACAATACAGCTTTTGCATTTACACAAACAGTTTAAATCTCATTCCTGAACCCTAGTCTTCCCTCACTAACTATAATAGGAAGATTTCAAACTTTATGCCCCAATGACATCTCAATCTCAGCAAGCTCAGAGTAGAATCCACTTATCTTACACCTTGCCTTCCAAATTCCCCTAATTTTATTGAGGGTTCCACCATTTTTCTAGTCCCTGAGATCTGAAACCTTGGGGTCACCCTGGAATCTTCACCCCTTGTTTGCCCCATATATTCAATCAGTCACCAAAGCTTGTGATTTTTACCTGGACAGCATTTCTTTCATCCGACCTCTTCTCTCTACTCAGGCAGCCACCATCTTAGTTCAGACCTCCATAACTTTTCATCTCAACTATTGCAATAGCCTAATGAGCCATGGCATCAAATCTCCCCTTTCTCTAATTAGATTTGTTCTGCTTGACTCCAGAGGGCAAAATAAAGGATAAAGGGTAGGAGTTAAATAAAGATTTAAGTTCCATGTAGTGAACAATTTTCTACTTTTATAGTTACACAAAAGTGGAATGGGGAGCCTTGAGAGGAAGAGAATTCCCGCTCACTGAGTTCTATCCAAAGTCAGAACAATTACGTATTTTAGTGGCATGAAAGTTAACGAAGCATAGGAAAATATTTAAGGTCTTCAATACACTAAACTTTATAACATTAAAAATGTGTTTAATATGCAATGCGTCTTCCTTTTGCTTCCTACTTATTTTACATGATTTGGACAATAGTTTTGGTATAACTTTGAATGAAAAGGTAAGTTTCATCTGTAAAAAATAGCTTTTTCTAATATGTAGTACTTATGACAAATATTTTGAATTCATATTTTGCTTTTCTAAAACAATTAGTCTTTGCTCTGTTTTTTTTTTTATTTCAAGAAGTCCATGCCACAATGAGCACGAATTAGTAAAAATTTCTCCAATTGCTGAATCTCTCTGATTTTGCTTATTCTATGAGGATTAATTAAGCTGTATCACAGTAATAGTTTGTCATTTCTTAGTATTTTTCATTTTTATAGTACTTTCCTTCATGCTTCAGTTTGACTAATCCTGTTTCACTGGGGACTTGAGTAAGCCTGGAAATACTTTACTGCCCCATACCAAAAGCCATTTTAAAAGCTGTCAGTGATGGCAGATTTTTAAGCACTACAAACTTTTTAATTTTTTTTAAATTTTAGACAAATACTAGAATTTAAACATATAGTAAGAAAGAAAAATAAACATTATAAACTTTAATATAAAATAATAAAAGAAAAATATGTCATGTACACAGCAGAACATATCAAAATATGTAACAATAAGGGGTGGCTAGGTGGCGCAGTGAATAGAGTGCCGGCCCTGGAATCAGAAGGACCTGAGTTCGGAGCCGGCCTCCGACACTTAATCCATACAAACAAAAACCTAGCCGTGTAACCTTGGGCAAGTTACTTAACCCCAATTGCCCTAAAGGGGCGGCTAGGTGGCACAGTGAGTAAGAGATCCGGCCTCGGAGTTGGGATGACCCGAGATCAGATCCGGCCTCAGAAAATGAGCACCCACGCATAAATAATGACTAGCCGTGTAACCTTGAGCAAGTTACTTAACCCCAATTGCTTTAAAAAAAAATATGTAACAATAACATCATTTCAAGAAAGTCTATATATTAAATACTGTGTGATATGTTGAAAGCTGTCCACCTTTCTTTGCTTCCTTTTAGGTTTTCTTTTGTTCTCTGCTATATAATTTTATACTTTGTTTTAGCACTACAAATTTTTGTACATTCCCTTGGAGTATTGTCTATTATTATAAAATACATAAATGTATAAATCTTACATAAAAACATATAAAACCACAGAATTTAAAAAAACAGTAAAAGAAAACAATAACTAGATATGGACCAGCATTCAGTATTCAGCTGACACAGATGTAAAGGTGATAAAAATAGCTCAACCTGGTTTCATTTGGTTGAGATTAGATATTCTAAGTCAGTTGTAGTGTCAATAGAAACTCTGATAAGATCATTGCTGTCACAAAATGAAATCATATCAAAATTACTGTTTGTCCCAAGAAATTCCCAAACCACTCCAGGTGTATAGTAGAAAACATTCTTATGTGGTTTGGAGTTGGACTATATGCTTAGGGCCTTTCCAATTCTGACATCTTTGATGCTGTGATGTAGGATGGGGGAGAAGACATGTACCCAAGCTCTAGTAAATGACAAAATGTGAAAATAAATAATGGAAACAGACAAAAGGTCTCATGAAATTGCCAAGGAAGGTATCTGTTCTTGATGAAAGAAAGCAATAAAACTGGAGTATTAAGTAAAGGATAAATAAAATATCTATTTAAAAATAGTGAGTAAAAATTAAGTGGTACATTTCAGCTGTTTGGAAAATGCAATCATGAGGAGCATTTCCATGTTCAAAAACCAAGGATGAAAGCAGTATTATTTTATTTCTTCTCTTGTGGCAATGTTCTATCTTTTTATCAGTCCCTGTGCTTCATTTGGGATTATTTATTCACTCTTAAAGGAAGGATCTTATGTACACTTAACATTCACTGTATGATGTCTATCACAGCGTGGTAAGTACATGGATGCTTAACAAGTACAAGTTGATAATTATATGAAGAGAAAATTAATACCTTGAAAATCACACTTATCCTGAAAGGTCAAAGCAATTGGGATTAGTGGTTCTAAAGACATGAAGCTGAAAACATATGAAAAGCAATATATACAAATACACACATACACACACACACATATATATATATATATACATACATACATACATACATACATATATACACACCCACACATCAATAAAGTGGAGACTGACTAATTATCTAGTTAAATTCATTCACATGAATAGTAAAGCCAGGTAGTTTCAGTGGGGGGGGGGGGGGAAGGGGGGGAAGGGCGAATCCATTTTGAAATACCAGTTATTTGACATGGCCTCCAGCAGTGATCCAAATAAACCAATAACTGCCTGACCTTTGGGTTCCTTGGGGCATTATATAAACAGCCTAAAGCTTGTCTCAGTAGGAAACTAGCTATAACTCCTGTAAATCAGGCCCATATCTCCAGGCAGATTTCATCTAACATGCCAGAAAAATTTGAGTGGGTCTGTATCCTAAAGGTTCTTTTTTTTTTTTTTTTGCTTTTTGGAGGGCAATTGGGGTTAAGTAACTTGCCCAAGGTCACACGGCTAGGTTTTTCTTTGTGTGTGCATTAAGTGTCTGAGGCCAGATCTGAACTCAGGTCCTTCTGACTCCAGGGCCCGACGCTCTACTCACTGCGCCACCTAGGTGCCCCGATCCTAATGGTTCTTAATCTGGGGTTCGAGGACTTATAAGAGGCTAGATTTCAGAGAGTCTGTGAACTTGGATGAGGAAAAACATATGTCTATTTCAAAATAAGTGGTTTTCTTTGTAATGTTATGTATTTAATTTTATACACTTAAAAATACTATTCCAAGGAGTCTATAAGTTTCATCGGACTGCTAAAGAGGTTCATTATACAAAAACCATTAAGAAATCCTTTCTAAAGATATACAAAGGAGATTCTATAACCTCATTCTTTAAATAATGTGCATAAAATTTGCCCTCAAAGTCAAAGTAAACCTTTGATAAGAAACAGCAATGTACCATATTATTTTCACTATTGGATAGGTCAGTTATAATTATTTTTAAATATTGCTATAGTCTTAATTTGAGTAATTACTTCAAGCAATTATTTTCTGCATTGACCTCCATTTGTTAAAATATGTGTCCTTCCCATTATAAAGGTTTTTCTCTGGAGACATTTAATTTCTTTAAGTTAAAAACAAGTTCATTTTAGATCCTAACATTTATTATTTTAAATTTTGAAAATGAACTTTAAATAATTCTAATTTAATATTAATATGACAGGCCCTCACATTTTTTAAACAATGTAATTTATTTTGACCTAGAACAAATAGTTTTCTTTCTTTTTCTTTTATGCTCAGGGCACTAAAACCTGAGCTGACCAGGTCAGCTCCCAAAACAAAGGAAAAAAGCATTTTTAATAGCTGAATTACTAAAAGAGATCTACTCCAGACACTCAATATTTTTAGCCAGCCTGATAAGAAAAGGTGGTTAGGGGCTTCTTAGTTTTATGGTTTGGATGTTGTAAACTTTAATGCTGGAGTTCTGCTCCTGGTCAATTCCTTGTTTTAGATTTCCTACTGTACTTAGTATTTCCATATTCAATCACTACATATTTGAATTTGTGAGCTTTTTCTTCTTTTATGGTACCCAAAGGCATGACATGGATGTCATATAGGAAACAATTACTTATGCACCTGACTCATCAACAAGAAAAAAGTAAAGGTTAGTTGGAAGGATGTAAGGGGAAAGGGTCTATGTACAGTCAATATTTCCAGGAACAACAGTTGATGTGCCTAGCTTGGTCTCTGGGTGGCATAGTGCTTTTGTCTGTCATATTCAAGTACTTCTCTCGAGGCAATAAAAACTGGTCTAAACCTCATTACTGTATACGTGGTTCTGTTTCCCATATGTTCTCTCTCCTACTTTATTCACATTCCAATCTATCCTATAAACTACTGCCAGTATATAATATGCTCCAAATTCTAAGGCCATGATCAGTCAACAAAAGAACAAGTAATTTATTAAGTGCCCACTATATGTCAAGCACTAATATTACAAAGACAAAAATGAAATAAGCCCTGTCTTCAAAGTGCTGATATTTTATCAAGGATACAACATGTAGACAAATGATGTAAGTGTGTACAATATATAAAATAAGACAATCTGGGAGTTAAGGGCAGTAGCACCTGGAAGGCTCAGAAAAGGCTTTGTAAAGAAAGTGCCATTTGAGCAGTGTCCTAAAGGAAAGAAGAGCTCCTACAAGGTGAAGGTACAGAATATTCCAGGTAAGGGGCATTCAGCACAAAGATTCCAAGATAAGAGAAGGAGCACAATGTATGAGAAATAGGTAGATGGTCAGTTTAGCTAGAGCTTAGAGGGTGGGAAGAAGAAGAACGTGTAATATGGTTTTGTAAAAGTTGGTTGGGGCTAGATTTTGAAGGGCTCTGAATGCTAAACAGAGAACCTTCTATTTGATCCTATAAACAAGAGGGAGTCACTGTAATTAACTGATGTACTTCTGTGTTTCAAAGGTGCTTCTCCAAAGTGCTAGCCATCCTCAAATGTTTACCATCAGACTCAATAAGTATTCCTTCCTCCTTCCCAGTATTCAGCTACCTGATTAAAAGGTCAAATGGACCTGAAGCCAATATGAAACCCTGAGGACTGGGGCATCTATTTATGTCTACCTATGTTAATACTAACATATCAGAAAAAGAAAAAAAAGAGAATTTCTTTATTAGTGGCTCACATTTCCCCAAGGTTAACCTATTTTTTTCATGTATGTATAGGACTAAAGGAAACACCTTATGAGAATATGAAAGAGACAAGAATTGACAAAATAATAAGAAATTGCAACTTTCATATGAAGAATGTGGATTTGATGGGGAAAATTTTATCATAAAACCTTTAACAATTCTTCATTTGTAAATTTTCTGCTTCTGAAATTTTAAATTTCCTTTCCATAGCATTTTTTAAATTCCAGCTATAAAAATCTAGGGAGTAGGCATTAATATTTCTCAAAATTTTCACAAACCATCCAACTCCAGGACATTTAAAAAATCATTAATGTTACTTAGTGCTTTTATCCAGCAGGTTTTTGTTGCTATTGGTTTGGGATTTGGGGGGGTTGTTTTTGTTTGTTTTGTGATAAGTTGTCTCTTCCCTATTAGTTAGGTTTCTTGCACTCTGTGAGGTAGAGTAGAGGTCTAACACAGCTGACAGAATGAAAAGGCTGGAGGCAGAGAATCTGGCCAGCTGGCAATATTCTCTTCTTTCTGCCTGAGCCACCCCCTATTATTATCACCAGCTCAATGTAATTCTGTGAAGAAGGGTCAAAGAATGTGAATGATTGCAGCTTTTATATGTCAGACATCATCAGCTTTATTTCTTCATGCAATGACATAACTACACATATATATATATGTATGTGTATATGTATATATATATACATAGATATAGATATATTCTTTCATAGTGTAACTGATTAAATAATATTTTCTTCTTCCTTTGTGACTTTTCCAAATTGTACTTGATAAACAAAAAAGAAGGCAATGAATTGCAACCTCCATCAGGAGATAACTCAAAATTTTGAAAACAGATAACTAGCTATTTCATATTAAGATGAAGCAATATGCATTCTATCTGTAACTTGTACAAAAAAAAAAAATTCCACAGTGTGCAGCTGGTAATGAAGAAGCAACAGAGCTTGCTGGCTGGCTATTTCAACACTTCATCTTAGAATATTTCCACATATAAACAAGTAGAACCTGGAATCAAATTTCGTGGTTGTAAGAGGGCCACATAGACTTATGTTCCCTGTACACTGTTCTCAAGCACCCACAGTAACTACTAGCAGTAGGTGATCTGTATATGCCATTAGAGCTCCACTACCTGAGAAAGTCCTCTTAAGTAAGTGCATATTCAAACAGAACCTGGTGGGTTTCAAAACCCAGAATGGTTCCAAGTGTAAATAAATACCTATGCCAACACTTCAGCAACCAAAGCTTAAGCACTGATTAAAGGATATCCTTTGGCCTACAATCGTGATGGTGACTGCAAGGTAGCAAATTACTTTTGTAGGTGGGGAGTTGAGAACCTAAACTGCAATCCTCATTCTGCCACTAATTAGCAGGGAAGAGTCATCAGATAAATCCTAACTTCTCTGAGCCTCAACTGAGGTATCTGTATAATGATGGTTGGGGCCAGATAGTCAAAAAATCTCCCTTCATTTTTCTTTACACTGGATTTGGAGGAAGAAGGGCAGGGATTTTACTACTGATCAGGTGTGAGATCTCATGTCAAATATTTGACTTCTTATTTTCATCATATGTACAATCATATGTCTAGATTATAACCAGTAAAATCTCCTCCAGCTATAATCCCCATAATCTTGCAGGATGAAATGAGTTTATCACATGGATCTGATTGAATTAGGAGCAAGAGGGGTCCTTCAAAGGGTTTTATTTTTGCCTACAGAAACAAAGCTACATTTCATAGGCTATGGCGGATTGTGCAATTTGAGCTTTATCGTTATATTGTTTGTCTCTTGCTGTGTGATTCATATACTCCATGTGTTTTAAGTAGGAAAATTTGGCTCTACTAACCATTTATTAAAAACAAAACAAAAACCACAAAACACAGTTTAAGAGGAATTTTTTTCCCATTTTAATCTACACAGCTGTAGATCATCCACCTCAACATTTTCTATTGGTACTGCTATGAAAATAAATGGACAATTGTATTTATAATTTCACAAAATATTGCTTCAGAAATTTAGGACCACTTTGCCTATTTATTCCTAATAGTAGGGCATACAGATTCATAAAAATCACACAGCTAGATCCTTCTGGTTGATCTGATGAATGGACTAGTTAATTATAAAAAAGCTTACCCATGCCAAAAGCATTAAGTAATCTAGCTAATGTCATAAAACAAATGCCCAGAACCACTTCATGCTCAATATTATTGGCACTAGAGAAGTGGATTTTATTATTCTATTGCATTGTACATTTGTATTTGTTTGTAACTCAGTACATTCCCTAGATATATCCAGATTGAATAATGAAAACCTAGAATTACCCATGAAATAGTAATTGCAGGTTTACTCAAATCATATTGCAACTGCCAGCAGCAGCTTCAACTACCAACAGCATGATAATACTTTTCAACAGTTGTTTATAATAAGTAGGCTTCGAAATGTCAGCAGGTAACATCAGAATAACATTTCTTAACATCTGCTAAGGCTCTCTGCTTTAATGGGCCTACAGTAGCACCTGACACATGATCTTACTCTTACTACAAATGTTCTTAGAGGCAGCCGAGAGACAGGGAGAGGCTAGTTACTTGACTTCTCTTAATTTGTTTTTCACAGGAAAGGAAACCCTAGGAATGTTTATTTAAGGGGTGTGTGGGTGTGTGTATATACATATATACCTATACCCACACACACACACACATAAATATATATACATATATCTTACTCAATTTGGCACAATTTTGATACTAACTTGGAAAACTAAAGAATTTAAACATAAGGGCTCTATAGAATCTGAGAACTTAGAAATTTTAGTGTTCTTTCCCTCCTTCCTGATATATCCCCACAGGACTCTGCCTATCACACCACAGAAATTTTTTCACCCTAGAAGCTGGCTCCACCCTTGCACTATGAGTATTAGAAGTTAAGTAGGGGCGGCTAGGTGGCACAGTGAATAGAGTACCAACACTGGAGTCAAGAGGACCTGAGTTCAGATCTGGCCTCAGACACATGACACACTTACTAGAGGTGTGACCTTGGGCAAGTCACTTTACCCCAATTGTCTTACTATCCAAAAAGAAAGGCACCAAAAAAAAAAAAAAGAAGTTAAGTGGTTATGCAAATTACCCAGAGTGTCCATTTCCTCTCAGAAGCTCCATTTAAGGAGGATAGCCAGGTCAATTCTATCCTCAACCCTCTCCATCCTGACTGATCTCCAGAGGACTTTTTGTCTGACATGTCTCTGTACCAGGTAGCTTCATTTTACCTCTCCCCCCCCCACACAATTTTAAGGTCTCTTCAATGTGCTGTCTCCTCACTTTAGAGCAGAAATGCCTTAAGAGCAAGGGTTATCCTTTTTTCTGCCTGTATTTGTGTTCCCAGCACTTGGCACAGTGCCTGGCACATGAATACTTGCTGACTAACTGGCTAAACATATGAAACAAGACATATTCTTGCGCTTTTTTAAAGGATTGTCCATGATGAACATTTTTCAGTTCAGCTAAGTGGCTTCCAATATCTCCTGATCTCTGTAATGTGTTGCTGGTGTCAATACAGGTTGGAAAAATATATTTTTAGCTGCCACATTTTGCATATCTTTTCCTCACTACATATTTAGAGATTTTGTAATTGAGTATATTTCATGCCTATCTAAAACAATGGCCAAGTAAATGAAATGCCCATGTTATAAAGAAACGATGCCAGAAGTTCTAATAAAATTGGGTGATTGGGAAGAAGATGGAAAATAAACTTCTATGTGGATAAATGTACGGTAAAGGATTTAAGATAAAAATAACCCAACCTCTGTTCTTAAGATGGTGACCTCTGATTTATCAAGGGATTCATGAGTCAAGGTAAACAATTTATGTGAAGTTTATGGTCTAATATGCCATGGTCAGCAAAAAAGCAAACAAAATATTGGAAATTGCCCCATAGATATTTCAAACAAAATAAAAAGTATTCTTCTACCCTTGCAAAAAGTACCTATACAGCTCAGGAAAGCTTTAACTGTCAACATCAGAGTTAAGTCTATCTTTGATAAAATTCTGATATCCATAACCTATAGGGAATTGGCACAAATTTATAATATTAAAAGTTTCCATTGGTTGAGTGGTCAGTGGAAAAAAACTCAAGAAAAGAATACATACTACCAATAAGCATATGAAAAAGCATTCAGAATTGCTCATGCTAATTGCTAAGTAAACATAAAGAATTCTGAGATATTACTCAAAACTATTTAAATTGGGAAGGATGGTGGAAAGGAGAGAGAGAGACATATCCAATGTTTCCGAGGCTATGGAAAAAAACAAGATCCTTAATTCACTACTAGTGGAGCTCGTGAATTGGTTCATCTCTTTTGGACCATTTGTAAACCATGCAGCCTGAACCCTGGCAATTCTCTTCGTTTCCCTTCCACCAGAACTGAGACTGTGCCCCTTGGGTTCTGAACTTTTATCTTATCTTTCCCAGAACCAGGTCAATTTGATACTTGCTAATCATTTTAGTTTTTTTTCTGGTTTTTCATTCAGTCATTTAAAATCCAATTTTATTTTATTTTATTTTATTTTCAGTTCTGAATTCTCTTCCTCCCACCTTCTCCTGTTCTATCCACTGAAAAATCAAGAAAAACAAAACTTGTTGCAAATATGTAGTGTCAAAGAAAACAAATTCCTACATTATTCTTGTCTCCTTCCCTCCTCTCTCAATCAATCACCTCTCTATCTGCAGGTAGAAATTGTATTTCCTCATGATTCCTCTGGAATAGTGCTTGGTTATTGTGTTGATGAGGGCTCCTATGTCTTTCAGTGTTATCTTTACAAACTTGTCCTTGTACAGTCCTCCTGGTTCAGCTCACTTCACTTTGTATTAGTTCATATAAGTCTTCCCAGGTTTCTCTGAAATTATACTCTTCATTGTTTCTCATATCAAAATAATACACCATTATACTCACCTGCACACACATGCATACATTAATATATTTATACTTAGATCATAGACTTTGCAACCATTCTACAATTTATGGGCATCTATCAGTTTCTAATTCTATGCTACCATGAAAAAAAACTAAGTAAATATCATTATACCTATGGGTGCTTTCCCTTTTTCTTTTATCTTTTTAAGGTAAAGATGTAGTACTAGTATCACCAGGTCAAAGCATGCACACTGTATTAGCTTTTTGTTGCTAGTCATTTTCAAAGCATACTGCCATGCCCTGCCTCCTACCCCTCCCACCAGCCCAGGTCCCTTTTATGTGTCATCTTCCCCCATAAGAATGAAAGCTTCTAAATGACAGGGACTGACCTGATTACTTGTATTAGCATCTCAATGTTTAGCACACTGCATAGAAAATATTAAGTATTTAATCAATGCTTTTTCATTAATTCATCCAATCATTTTGGAAAATAATTTATAATTATGCATGGAATGTTAAAATAGCATTTGTACCCTTTGTCTTGGTGATCCTTTGCTTAGTTTGTACATGATAGAGACTACAAGAAATGTCTATTTGTTAAAAAAAAAAGGATTCACTATTTTTAATAGAGAAATGTTATAAAAATTATATGCCCAGTAATTCAGCTGAGCTGTAGTATGTGAATATAATATAAATGTGTTGCACTTTAAGGAAGCATGAATATGGAGAATTCAAAGAAATATATTGAGACTTGTGTCAAAGTAGAGCAGAATGAAGGAAGTGCCACCAGAAGAATAATTATTGCAACTATAAGAAGGAAATAAATTTGAATAACTACAAAATTAAGATCAAATATAATTAACAATTACTACAACACAAAATAAGATATATAGAAAGAAATATAGTTGTGTTTAAAATCAGTGGATTTAGTCATAAAACTTAGCTTTGAACACTACCTCTGTTATTTATCATCTATGTAACCTTGATGTGCTTTTCAGTTGTGACCAATTGTTCATAATCCCATTTGAGATTTTCTTGGTAAAGAGACTGGAGTGGTTTGCCTTTATCTTCTCTTGCTCATTTTACAGATGAGGAAACTTAGGCAAACAGAATTAAGTGACTTGCCCAGGGTCACACAGCTAGTAAGTGTCTGAGGCCAGATTTGAACTTAGAAAGATGATTCTTCCTGGTTCCAAACCCAGTGGTTTATCCATCTGCCACCTAGCTGCCACTATGTAGCCTTGAGCAGTTCTCGGTTTCTCTGGTTCTTAGATTCCTCATGTGTTTAAAGCAAGGGTATTTATATTTTGGGGGCTCAAAGATCACTGTAGATGGTGACTGCAGTTATGAAATTAAAAGACATTTCCTCTTTGGAAGGAAAACTATGGCAAATATGGACAGCATACTAAAAAGCAGATAGTTATCAGCTAGTTAGTTAACAAAAAAAGGTTCACATAGTTATGTTTTTTTTTTCAGGACCAATGTATGGCTGTGAGAGTTGGACTATAAAAAAAAAAAAGCTAAGCATCACAGAATCAACACTTTCAAATTGTGGTGCTGGGGAAAACTTTTGAGAGTCCCTTAGAGAGGAAGGAGATCAAGTCAGTTAATATGTAAAGAAATTAATTCAGATTATTCATTGGAAGGTCAAATACTGAAGCTCAAGCTTAAATACTCTGGCAACATAATGAGAAGATGGGACTCATTGGAAAAGACCTTGATGTTGGGAAAAATTGAAGGCAAAAGTAGAAGGCGACAGCAGAGGGTGCAATGGATAGAGAGTGTTATGGAAGCAGCAAACATCAACTTGGACAGACTTTGGGAGATAGTTGAGGATAGAAAATGTATAGTGTTATAGTCTATAGGGTCATGAAGAGTTGAACATGACTGTACTGGAAAACAACAAAGTAAATGCATTAGATAAAATGATTGCTATGAACTCCTCAGGCTTTTAACTTTCTGCTCCCAACTATATATAAGGGACAAAAGGTAAGAGCTTTCTCCCTTCCATTCCACAGAATAGGGTCAAACATGATGAATTTTTAATGTGGCTGTTGTCCTTTATGCTTGAACAGGACCAAAATGACATCAATATGTAAGGGTCAAGGTATAAGTGTATCTAACTATGGTTGATCAGACCAATATGAACTTGAAGGCTGTCAGGCATACATACTCTATATATAACATTTGAAGTGGAGCTTTCTCTAGATTTGTGCATATCCCATTTCTTTTGAACTGTTTTCCTCATAGGGCACAGTGTCTTCTTTCATGCAGGCATGCCATGCTGGATAGTCCTGTGCTCATGCCCCCCATGTCTCATAACTGATTTCAAAATTCCTGAGAGAAATCTTAAGAGTGTCCTTCTATTGTTTCTTCTGACTGATGTTTGAGCACTTGCCTTGTGCTAATTCTCCATAAAATAGTCTTTTACGAAAATAAACATTTGGAATTTATATAATGTTGCCAACCCATTAGAGTTGTGTTCTCCAGAACAGAATTTGAATGCTTGGCAATTCAATTCCAGAAAGGACCTGAGAGTTGGGTTCTTTATCTTGCCCAGTGACCTTTAGAATCTTCTGAAGACAATGCAAATGGAAACAATTATGTTTCCTGGCATGGCATCGGCATACTGTTCAGGTATCTCAGATATACAACAGTGAGGTGAGCACAATGGTTCTGTAGATCTTCATTTTGGTAGGCAGCCTATTAACACTTTTCTCCTACACTTTCCTTCTGAGACTCCCAAACATTGAGTTAGCTCTGGGAATGCATGCATCAACCTTTTCATTCATGTGTACATCCCTGGAACATATACTGCCAAGATGAGTGAATTTATCCAGTATATTGAGAATTTCTTCATTTGCTGTATGATTCCATGTATCGATGGCATGATGGAGAACATCTCTTCTCTGGATAATTGTTAAATTGTTAAAATTTATACAAGATGCAGAAAATTGAGCCATACTACGTTGCATCTCAGCCTCAAGGTAGAGCACATAATCATGTGTAATCAGTCATATACCAACTCTCCCTCCACTTTAGTCTTGCCTCATAGCCTTTTCAATACCATCAATGTAGTAGTTAAACTTGATGCCTCATCCTCATTGAATGTGTCTGACAACATTGCTGAAAGCAACATGCTACAAAGCATGTGAGCAAGCACACAGGCCTGTTTCACTCCATTGGTGACTGGGAAAGTGCAAAAGCCTTGTCTACAATCCAGAACCTGCACAAGCATGTCATTATGAAACTACCATTCAATACTGATGAACTTTTCCAGGCCACCAAATTTTGCCATGATGTTACATCACTCCTCATGAATGACAGTATTGAAATTCTTGGTTAGACCAACAAACACTGTGTACAAACCTCTGTTCTGCTTTCAGCATTTCTTCTGGAATTGTCAGGCAACAAACACCATATCAAGCATTTGTCAGCCTTTTCTGAAGCTACACTGGGTCTCAGGTAGAGGACAATCTTCCAAGTGAAGAATCAGCCTGTTAAGGAGGGCTCTGACAAGAATCTTGCTAGTAATGACCAAGAGAGAGGACCCTCCACCAATGCCATCATGATCATTAGAGGACAATCTATTTCCTCATCCTTTATAGAGATGGACAGTGGAGACATCCTCAAACTCCTGGGGGATAACCTCCTCTTGCCATATGACTCAGATGATTTAAGTCTGTTTTTATATGAGCAATGGACCCCCTGCCTTGTAAATCTTAGCCAGAATAGAATCAGCACCATTTGATTTGCCATACAAGAGGAACCTAATGGCATTCAACATCTCTTTTTCAGTTGGAAGTTCAACAGAGAGGGTTCAACTTTAACCTAAGGTATATGGTCAATAACTTCAGCACTGGTTGAAGATGGTCTGTTTAGAACACTATGGAAGCCCATCTATCCAGGAGCATGTCCTTACCACTAATCAATTTGACTCTATCAGCACTGAGTAGGTAAGATGCACCATAGGCCTTTGGTGCATAAATAGCCTTTACAGTATCATAAAAGGGCTTTGGATTGTTTCTATTAGCATAAAACTGAATTTCATGTGCCTTCTTACTGAGCCAAGAATCTTGCATCTCTTTAAGCCTTGCTTGCACTTTACTTCTGATAAGAGTTAAATGTTCCTCTTTTTTAGACAGTTTTCCTACTGGTAAACCCTGTGGAAATCCCACTTTTCATTTAGCAGCTTCTGAATTTCCCCATCATTTTTATCAAAATCAATCGTGATCTTTGCAAGTCATCTGGTCCAGATGAATAAATGTAATACTGCACACCAAATCTCTGAAAGCCACCCACTCTTTTTCTGCTCCACTGTTGTCAGTCAGGTGTTGGCTCAGCTTTCCCCCCAAGTTAGCAACAAATTGTTCCCACTCAGAGAAGTGTTCTAACCTGTTGACATTGCCTTCTGCTGGTTGTCTCACCTTAATGCCACCACTTTTGTTGAATGTGAATGTTTAGCTTGGACAGGATAAGTCTGTGACCAGTCTAGCCCTTTTTTACTCACACATCCCATCTATCGCTTCTCCTTAAAATGACAAATGCTAGTAAATGCCAATGTTTGCCACCAAAGTTTTATGCATTTAGGTAAATGGAAGACAACATTGTTGATGACAAGGTCATGAAACACCCAAACGTTTAGTAGTAAGTGATTTGCTGTTGCTGTTTCTGACTCCACTCTTCTCAAAGACTCTCTGCCATGTCTGATAGCCCATACCTACTCTGGCATTAAAGTCACCCAGACTTACAAGCTTGTTCTCTTTTGGCACATCAATGATGAGGTTCTCTAGGTATTCATAAAATTTTTCTTTGACCTCATCAGGGTTCATCACGATGGGAGCACATGCACTGATGATGGTGGCATGGCTCTTTCATGCAAATGGAAACTGCATTATCATGAGCTGTCAGTCACCCTTTTTTGGAGGCATAACAGCTTGTTGACTAGATAAGTCTTGATGGCATAACCTACACCAGCTTCACATCTCTCTCCATCACTATGGCCACTCTAGAAAATCATGTATTCACCTCTGTAAGCCAGTCTTCATTTGCCACTCTTGTTTTACTTAAAGCTATTCTTTGGATGTGATATATTCTGAGTTTTCTCACAACAAGAGCTCTTTGTCTTTCAGGTCTACTGGATTTCATATTGTCTTTAAGTGTGTATACATTTCATGTACCAATGGTCAATAGAATTATCTTCGTAAAAGTTTTTGTACTTTTTTGTCTGTTTTGACCACAGGGCAGGATCCTGCCTGCTGTAGTAAGCAGACCATGGCTAGGTAAAGCAGAAAATTTTGAAGGCACCTTCCTCATGCCAAAAGGTGAGCAATATGGTCCTTAAAGGGGGCAGCTAGGTGGCTAGGTAGAGCACCAGCCCTGGAGTCAGGAGGACCTGAGTTCAAATCCATCCTCAGACACTTAACAAAAAAACCAGCCGTCTGACTTTGGGCAAGTCACTTAACCCCAATTGCCCTCCAAAAAGCAAATAAATAAATAAATGTGTGTGTGTGTGTGTGTGTGTGTGTGTGTGTGTGTGTGTGTGTGTGTGTGTGTGGTCCTTAAGGCTGCTTCAATACCCGGGGGGCTATTGAATGCCACTGCTACTTCAGTCCAGTGAAAAGACAACCCAATGGCCTGTGCTGCCTGTGGGCAGGACTATAACCATAGCATGTGTGATGTCTTTTTAATCATGCATAAATAGAATTTAAGTGAGGTAGAGATGCAGAAAGTTATCAGCCACATTCTCTCTTCCAAAGCCATCAGAGTCTAGTGGGAAAACAAAAGTAGAGATGACCAGTGATGGTCCAGGAATATAGTGAATGACCCTGGCATCCTCAATCTCTAACCAAACTCTTAAAGCACTCCACAACACTTCCTTCTGCTGTCTTCATGGCATTTGAAACAAATTGATCACATCTACTCATTCTGCTGGGAAAGTCTTCACATGCTTGGGGCAGACACCTCCTAGTTTATTGATGGGTCTGATGCCCCTGGGTTAGCCTCAATCTGGTTTAGCCTGGATGCAGAAATGATTTACCAGAGTGTGGTCACTGAATATGCTATAGCTTCTTAGAGTCACAAGTAAGAGAAGGGCAGGTGACCACCAAAGGTGGAAAGCAGCCCTTACACCAGAGATATTAGTCTTCCCTGAATACTGTACACACCAAAGTTTTAATATGTAGATGTGATAAACACTCTCATCATGGAGAATACAAGAAAGGAAATTTCTTCTCCCAAACTTAATGTCACAGAACGTGGCTGCTTCTCAGAATATAATCACAGAGTATAAAGGTTTTAAAATGTCTTTCTAAGAACCTATATTATAGGAAGCTGTTCCTTAATAATCTCAAAAGAATTATGGGAGCTTCCTCATAAAATAAAAGCAAGTTACACAGGAGATAACTTGGAGAGAATCAGGTATGCCCTATTGACCTAACTACAAAAGAAGCAAGCCATTCATCCATCCATCAGTTAAGGAGATTAAGTTTGAAAGCTGGAGGCTATTGTGGAAGGAGATCCCTACACCTTTACCAAGCACGAGATGGAAGGAGACTTTTTCTCCTCACCCTGCATCAACCATGTTATTAATATTACTGAAACAGCAGAAGACATTGCATTCAAAGGGGAACAAAGACACACACTACAGAAAAACACAGAGAAAGGAAGTAGCTTCAAAAACCATGACTCTAGATAACTGAAAGTGAGTTTACAGGGAACAACAAACCTGTAGATCTTAGCAGGGCAATATAATCAAATAGCACACATGATTTTAAGAGAATTCAATGACTCATAAGCTATCTGTCCTTGATCTTTTTTCTAGGTCAGGGTTTTTTAAAAAATATATCCCATATATTTTCTTCTCCTTTTTCAATCTTTTTTTTTTTGCTTTTTCTTGGAGGGGGGGAAGGCAGAGCAATTGGGGTTAAGTGACTTGCCCAACATCACACGGCTAGTAAATGTTAAATGTCTAGGCTGGGTTTGAACTCAGTTCCTCCTGACTACAAGGCAAGTGTTCTATTCACTGTGCCACCTAGCCATCCCGTTTTTCAATCTTTTGATTTTGTTCTATTATTTCTTTTTTAGTTAAATTTTATGTTTATTTATTAGTTTACATCATTCATTTCTACAAGAATTTCAGTTACAAATTTTCTTCCCATTTTTCCTCTACCTACCACCCCAAAACAGCGATCCTACTGAATATCCTCTCTGCCAATTTGCTCTCTCCTATATCTTCTCCTATTCTCCCTCTGACTTTCCAGTAGGGCATAGTGGATCTCTTTGCCCCTGTGCCTGTATATCTTATTTCTCAGTGGTATATGTAATAATAATAATGATTATATATATATATATATATATATATATATATATATATATATATTAGATATTTGATTTTAAAACTTTGAATTTCAGGTTCTTTCCCTTCCTCTATTGGAAGGACTAAAAATACATCCCACCCTTACTGGGAAGATAAGCAATTCAATATAGGTTGTACTGTGTAGCTATGCAAAACATTCCGATAGTGGATATATTGTAAAAGACTGACTATATTTACTTCCATCCTATCACACACCCCAACTCGTGTTATTCTCTACTTTGATCCTATAACTTTTCAAAAGTGGGTGCTTCCAACTTCCCTCCCCCACAGCCTGCCCTCCCTTCCATCATCCCTCTTATCATTCCCTTCCCCCTACTCTCCTGTAAGGTGAGATGGCCTATTTAGTGTGTATGTTATTCCTTCCCTAAGCCAAATTCAATGAGAGTTAGTTTGACCCATTCCATTTTACCTTCCTGTTCTTCCCTTCCATTATAACAGTTTTCCCTTGCCTCTTCTATATGAGATAATTGACCCCATTCTGTCTCCCCCTCTCTCCTTTCATTATATTCCTCTCTCACCTCTCAGTTTCACCTTTTAAGTATCATCTCTTCCTAATCAATTGGTTCTGTGCCCTCTGTCTATGTATACCTGTACACATACATATACACACTCACATATGAATATATAGTCATATGCCCATATACCCTCCTACATAGACATATATGCATGTATACATATATAAATATATGTGTGTATACACACACACACACACACACACACACACACACACATATATATATATGTATATATATATATATATATATATATATACTCCCTTCAACTATTCTTATACTGAGAAAAGTTTCATAAGTTACAATTATCGCTTTTCCATGTAGGAATGTAAATAGTTCAACTTTGATAAGTTCCTTATAAATTCTTTTACCTGTTTACCTTCTCATGTTTCTCTTGCTTCTTGTATCTGAACGTGAAATTTTCTATTCAACTCTGGTTTTTTCATCAATGCATCCCTGAAAGTCCTCTATTCCATTGAATGACAATATTTTGCCCTGAAACATGATACTCAGTTTTGCTGGGTAGGTGATTCTTAGTTTTAATCCCAGCTCCTTTGACCTCCAGAATATCATATTCCATGCCCTTTGACCACTCAGTGTAGAAGCTGCCATATCCTGTGTTATCCTGATTGTGTTTCCACAATATTCAAATTGCTTCTTCCTGGCTGCTTGTAATATTTTTTCCTTGATCTGGGAACTCTGGAACCTGGCTATAATATTCCCTGGAGTTTTCTTTTTGGGATCTTTTTCAGGAGGTGATGGGTGGATTCTTTTTTCTTTCTTTCTTTCTTTGTTTCTTTCTTTCTTTCTTTTTTTCTTTTTTTGGCTTTTTGGAGGGCAATTGGGGTTAAGTAACTTGCCCAAGGTCACATGGCTAGGTTTTTGTTTGTGTGTGCGTTAAGTGTCTGAGGTCGGATCTGATCTCAGGTCCTTCTGACTTCAGGGCCGATGCTCTACTCACTGCGCCACCTAGCCGCCCCTAGGATAGATTCTTTCAACGTCTATTTTGCTCTCTGGTTCTAAAATAGGGCAATTTTCCTTGAAAATTTCTTGAAGGATGATTTCTAGGTTCTTTTTTGATCATGGCTTTCATGATCAAATTTAATAATTTTTAAATTATCTCTCCTGGATCTATTTTCCAAGTCAGTGGTTTTTCTAATGAGATGTTTTACATTACCTTCTATTTTTTCATTTGTTTGGATCTGTGTAATACTATTTTGATTTCTCATAAAGTCACTAGCTTCCATTTGCTCCAATCTAATTCTTAAGGAGTGATTCTCTTCCACGAGCTTTTGAGATTCTTTTTCCATCTGGCAAATTTGACTTTTGTAGGCATTCTTCTCCTCATTGCTTTTTTGAGCCTCTATTTCCATTTAAGTTAATCTATTTTTAAGGTGTTATTTTCTTCAGTCAAATCGTTGACTCTCATTTAATAATTTTCTTGTATCATTCTCATTTCTCTTCCCAATTTTTCCTCCACTTCTCTTATTTACTTTTCAAAATCCTTCTTAAGGTCCTCTAGGGCCTGTAACCAGCTCATATTTTTCTTGGAAGCATTTGGTGCAGGAGTTTTGACTTCACTGTCTTTCTTCTGTTTAGTGCTTTGATCCTTTTTGTCCCCAAAATAGGAGTGTAAAGTCAGATTGCTGGGCTTGCTTGTTTCCTTTGCTTGCTCATGTTGCCACTCAATTACTTGACTTTTGAGCTTTTTTCCCACTGTAGGACTCTGCTACCAGAAAGGGGAACTTTGTCCCAGATTGCTGAGGTTTTCTCAGCTGCTGGAGCTATTAGTTGGGTACTCTCTCTGAAGCCACCACATGCTCTAGCAAACTGGTCACTCACCTTAGGACCTCCACCCTTGACCAGATCCAAGCAGGTTAAAGCAAGAGCAATTACCCCTCAGAGTGGTCACTTGGTCCCCCTACAATCTGCAGGCCAGGAGCTCTGAAGGAGCCGCATGGCAGTGGCTGCACAGTCACCATGCCTCAGCTGCTTCTCGCCCTGGGGGCACAAAGTCTACACTGACCTCTCACTTTGTCTTTGGCATCTATGGGTTGATAATTCAGGAAACCACCACAGCTGATGGTGATCTGAAGTCCCTCCAGTCAGCAGCTGCCTGTGGCTGCCTTGAGGCTAAAACCTCAGGCTCACATGGGGCTGTGCTTGGCTCCCAGAGTGCTGTGCTGGCCCCTTCCTGCCGGCCTGCCAGGCTGTCTTCAGCAGGGAGTTAGCTTTTCTCTGTAATTTTGTGGGTTCTGTTGCTCCAAAGTTTGTTTAAAGTCATTTTTACATGAATTGGAGGAGGTGGAAGCATGAGCCATGCAGATGTCCTGTTTCTACTATGCCATCTTGGCTCGACCCCCTGTTCTATTATTTCTTACGATTTTGTGAAATCAATTTCTGTTTGGTCCACTCTAATTTTCAGGGAGTCCATTTCTTGAATAAAGTTTACCACATCCTACTCTATTCCCTCCCAATTCTTTCCTCTAGAGCTTTTGAAGTTCAGACTACTTGATACTCATGTTTCTCTGTGGAGTCTCAGGATAGAGAGTGACAGCCAGTCAGGGCCCTTTGCCTGGTCTGTCCTGATCTAAAAGCAGCAACACTATGTCAGTAGGCCATGGTGGTCACTGCTGCTACTTTCTGTCACTGGTCCCAAGCTTGGTGTTTCCTGAACACCCTGGGACTCTATCACACTAGCTCTTCATTCTTGCTTCTTCTGTATTCTGACTTTTGCAGGCTATACATGCTGCTGACAGTTTCTGAAACTGTTGGGAACTACATGGTGAGAGACTACACTAGAGTGTCCTGGCTTTGCTGGCAGCTACCCCCTTTTCTATTGCTCTTGAGCTTCTGGCTCTTGGGCAGACATTTTGGATCATAAGAAGCCATTTAATGTTATTTCTTATATTTTTTAAAATTATTTGTTTGGTGTACACCTAAGGGTTTTGTTGGAGTTGTTGTATGAGAGCTGGGCAGTATACCTCCCTCTCAGGCAGTCATTTTATCTGGAAGTCCGCAACTATTTTCTCATGTATAAAAAAAGGGGGTTTCACTAGAGTACTTCAAGCTCTTCTACTTAAGACCTTTCCCTCTCTGAATCTTAAATTGAAAAGATTCATTAATTCACTAATTTCTTAAGCTATGAAGGCTGACATCATGGAAGACATATGCTCTCTGACAAAAGGGATTCCTGTTTATTATCATATCCTTAAACTGAAAAATGGATGATTTTCTGTTAATCTGATTGAATATAACCTTCTAAGACCTCGTTTAATAATTACAAATAGTATACTCTTTTGATTAAGAAAATAAGTACTGTTAATTTTGGTATTTTAGGATTAAACAAAGAATGAATGTGTCTGTTCTTAAGATGTAAAGATAAAGCAAAATAAATCAGATCAAGAAATTCTGAAATGTCTTATAATGATGGCACATTTTACCTCTGCAGAAAAATTCCCCAAAGTAAAAACTCAAACATCCCATTTTCTTCATTTATTATAATTATAGCAATAAACCAGGAGTTATGCTTTCCATTCTTCATTGGTTATTGTGTCACATATACATCAATTTAATATTTATAGTCTTTATAGTCAAAATTTCACATCATATTCAAATTGTAGTTAAATTATTGCTTTGAATTCAGACAGATGACATGGCTAATCTTATTAGGAAAATGTGTGCCTGCATAATTGTGAATTATTAACCTTTAACAAAATCTTTATTTGACATATTGTATTTTGTGAATTTCCCAGCTAAAAATGTAGAAAACTGAAGTTAGTTTATGGTAGGTCAGATTATTTGTTCTGTCAGGACTCAAAAGAGCAGGAAGAATATGATGCACCACTTCTGTGGTCAAATAACATTTATTTATTGAACCTAGTACATCTCTGAGAATTGTCCTAGGCACATCACAAATGTATAGAGGTTCTCCTTTCTATTTCAATTTAATTCAAGAAACACTTATTAGACTATTGTGCACAAAGCATTGCTTTTAGTGCTAGGGAAAATTTTTTTCCTTAGTTTCCCTCCCAAAAAAAAAAATCTGCCCTCAAAATGTTTGCCCTATTCTACTAGAAAAATTAGCATATACACATATAAGTAAATACAATATGAGTACAAGGTAATGCATTATTTTTAAAAGGCAGAAAGCTCTAATAATTAATGGATAAATCCATGAATTAACAATCATTAATTAAGTACCTACAATGTGCTAGGCATATTTCTTGTGGTATTAAACAAAAATGAATTGCTGCATTTATGGAGCGTAGATGCCTCTCAGGGAAGAAGACGATTCTAATAAGGAGGAATGGGAGTAGATGTCTATAGAAATCTTGTGTGGAAGCACAGAGAATTCATAACTCAACCAAAATTATAAAAAGACATCTCCAGGAAGCAGAAGTCTGAACAGGTCATGGAGGATGGGGAATAAAGCATATCATCTTTCTTGAAAAGTAGCATGGAGAATGCCAGTGATCAGGCAGAAAGGTAAGGTTGGTAGAAGATGCTGAGATCAATGGCAAAGGTTGTTTGAACTAAATCAAGGTCAAGAGAAGGATAAAAAAAAGACTAGAATAATTACTGGGGGTGAAAGATAATAAATAGCAGAGAAGGCATAACTATTCAACTCATCTTTTGCTTCTGTTCTTACTGATAAAGAAAATTTGGTGTCTAGAAAGGGCAGAATAAAATGACTAAATAAAGAGTTGGAGCCCAAGAAAAGTAAGGAGAGAGCAGAACCCTGAGTTCACACTTGATGAATGTAATTCATTAATCAGGGATAAACAATATTACAAGGTATTGGGAGACTCAAATCAAAAAGCATTTATGTATGGGCTACTATAAGCCAGGCACAGTGCTAGGTCCTGGGGATACAAAGCTAGAAAAAGAAAGCATATGCATTGCAATAGTTTACATTGGATTAGAAAATGACAGGGGAGCAAGATGGCAAAATAAATCAGGAGAATTGCCTGAGCTCTCCCAAATTCCCTTCCAAACAACTTTAAAATAACACCTCAAAACAAATTTAGGACTAGTAAAACTAGCAAAACAATGTGATGAAACCATTTTCTAGCCCAAGAAAAGTTGGACAGGGAGTGGAGCCAAGATGGTGGAGTAGAAACAGCACTTCCAAGGTGCTCTGCCCCACAAAAATTCCAAACAATGTAAAAGGGAACTCTGAACAACTTCTGGAGCCCCAGCACCCACAGAACTACACAGAGAAGCTAACCTCCTGCTGAGGAGAACCTAGCAGCCATGCAGGGAGCAGCCAGGGCAGCGCTCTGAGAGCAGGCAACACAGTGCACTGGGAACCGACAGCGTGGTGCTCTGGGAGCTGAGCCCAGGCCCATGTGAGCCGAGGTTTTAGCCCTAGGGTGGCTGGGCCAGCAGTCGGCTAGAGGGACCCCAGAACATCAGCAGCTGTGGCGATTCCAGAATTATCAGCACAGATATGCTGAGGACAAAGGGAGAGGTTAGTGCCCAATGGACTTTTGGACCTGTACTTGGGGAATGCATCAGCTTCCTCCCCTGAGGACGAAAAGCTGCTGAAGAAATGCAGCACAGAAGCCATTTTGTAGCGTCAGTGGTGGCTCCAGCTCCTGGTCTGCGAAATCTAAGGAGATCCAGCAATCAGTCTGGGGGTTAATCACTCTTGCTTTAAACTACCTGGAACTGGATTGTGGTCTCAGGGGGATGTTTGGGGTGGGTATCCAATTTGCCAGAGCAGGTGGAGGCTTTACAGAGGCCACCCAACCTGCGGAAGGTGTGAAGACCCCATGTTTGGGCAGAAGCTCCCCTGTCTGGTGGCAGAGTCCTACTGTGGCAACAAGCCCAAAAATCAAGTAATTAAGTGGCAATATGCCTAGGCAAAAGAAACAAAATAAACAGAAAAATTCAACACTGGACTCCTATTTTAGGGGCAAAGAGGCTCAAAGCATGGAGGAGGACTGTGAGGTCAGAACGCCTGCACCAAAAGCCCCAAATGAAAATACAAGCTGCCTACAGGCCATAGAGGACCTTAAGAAGCAGATAAGAGAAGTGGGGGAAAATTTGGGAAGAGAAATGAAAAAGATGCAAGAAAAGTATGAAATGACAGTCAACAGCCTGACTGAGGAAAATAACACCTTAAAAGTAGACTAATTCAAATGGCAAAAGAGGCTCAGAAAGGCAATGAGGAGAAGAATGCCTTAAAAAGTCGAATTTGCCAGATGGAAAAAGAATCTCAAAAGCTCAATGAGGAGATTTATTCCCTCAGAGTTAGCCTGGAGCAAATGGAAGCTAGTGACTTTATGAGAAACCAAGATGCTGTTAAACAGATCCAAACAAATGAAAGAATAGAAGGCAATGTGAAATATCTCATGGGAAAAACCACTCACCTGGAAAATATATCCAGGAGAGAAAATTTAAAAATTATTAGACTACCTGAAAGCCATGATCAAAGAAAGAACCTAGAAATCATTCTTAAAGAATTTATCAAGGAAAATTGCCCTGATGTGTTAGACCCAGAGGGGGAAATAAAGGTTGAAATAATTCACCAATTGCCTCCTGAAAAAGATGCCAAAAAGAAAACTCCTAGGAATATTATAACCAGGTTCCAGAATTCCCAGATCAAAGAGAAAATACTACAAGCAGCCAGGAATAAACAATTTCAATACTGTGGAAATACAATTAGAATAGCACAGGACCTGGCAGCTTCTACACTGAGGGATCAAAGGGCATGTAATATGATATTCCAGAGAGCAAAAGAGCTGGGATTGAAGCCAAGGGTCACCTACCCAGCAAAACTGAGTATCTTGTTTCAGGGGAAAATATGGTCGTTCAGTGCAAGAGAGGACTTTCAAGCATTCTTGAGGAAAAAACCAGAGTTGAATAGAAAATTTGACATTCAGACACAAGAAGCAAGAGATGCTTGAGAAGGTAATCAGGGAAAAGAAATCAAAAGGAACTTATCAAACTTTAACTATTTACATTCCTACATGGAAAAACAATAACTGTGTCTGATGAAACCTTTCTCGTTATGAAAATAATTGAAGAATGGTATATGGGCATATGTTTACAGGTATACATGGATAGAGGGCACAGGTTGAATTTGATGGGAAGGCATGATTCTTAAGGGGTGAAGTCAAGAGGTGAGAGAAGAAAGTGGCAAAAGGAGATGGGGAGAGACAGGGTAGGATATACTATCTCATGTAGAAGAGGCAAGGGGAAGTAGTTGCAGGGGAGGGGAAGAACAAGAAGGCAAAAAGGCAAAACCATATTCTCATTGAAGTTGGCTCAAGGAGAGAATCACATACATACTAAATGGGATATCTCACCCTGCAGGAGAGTAGGGGAAAGGGTGATGAGAGGGGGGAGGATGGAGGGGAGGGAATTCTGTGGGGAGGGGAGATTGGAAGTATCCACTATCAAAGAGGGACAGAATCAAAGTAGGGAATGGACCAGGTGGGAGTTGAGATGGGTGGGAGGGAAATATAAGCGGTCTTTTACGATATATCTACTATAGTAATGTTTTGCATAGCTATACATGTACAACCCATACTGAATTGCTTATCTTCTCAGAGGGAGTGGGTGACAAAGGAGGAAGGGAATGGATCTGAAAATCGAAGTTTTAAAATTTAAAGTTTTATAAGATATCCAGGCACTGGGGCTCAGAGATTCACCTTGCCCTAATGGCAAAGTCGAAGGGGGTATGGGAGAAGATATGGGAGAGAGCAGATTGGATGAGGGGATATCTAGTGGGACTGCTATTCTGGGGTGGTGGGTAGGGAAAATATGGGGGGGGAATTGTAACTCAAAATTTGTTGGAAATGAATTATGTAAACCAGAAGTTAATAAAGTGTTTAATAATAATAAAAGAAAAGTTGGACAGTCAGCAAGAAAGATCAATCTCTAGGGGTGGCTAGATGGCACACTGAGTAGAGTGTCGGCCCTGGAGTCAGAAGGACCTGAGTTCGGATCCGGCCTCAGACACTTAACGCACACACAAACAAAAACCTAGCCATGTGACCTTGGGCAAGTTACTTAACCCCAGTTGCCCTCCAAAAAAAAAAGAAAGATCAAGATCAATCTCACTGGGTTGAGTGTGGAGCACAGTTCAGAGCAGGTTGAGCCCTGACACATTAGTAACAGATCTTGGGATGACTGGAAGCTTCCAAAGCTCTCAGCCCACAAACAGTGAGGCTATCAATCAATAGATCAGAGGAGATTACAGGGGACCTTTTGCTGAGTGCAGAACTCTGCTACATTATCCATACTTGGTTTGGAGTCTCAGGGTGAGGAGTAAAACAAACAGGGGCAGGGACACTGGTCACAGTTCCAAAGTGGAAAACATTACTTGTGGCTACTCACAGATAAGAGTGCAGTTCAAGAGAGCAGTGATAAAACCTCTCCTTAAATCATTCCACCTTGGAAAATCTGAAAACTTACAGAACCCCAGAATTAGCTCTGGAACCTGTAGTACAAAAATCTTGAAGTTTGTTATAGGGCCATTCCCCCAGGAGCACACAACTTTAACAAAAAACTTAAAAGTCATAAAATACGCTAGAAAAATGGGCAAACAACAAAAAATAACCTAATAATAAAAAAGTTGCTATGATGAGAGGGAAGATCAAAATACAAACTCAAAAGAAGACAATAAAGTCAAAACTGCTACATCCAAAGCTTCAAAGAAAAGTGTGAATTGGTCTCAGGCTCAATAAAAAAAGAATGCCTCAAAGAGCTGAAAAAGGATTTTAAAAATATCAAAGAAGTAGAGGAAAAAATGGGACAAGAAATAAGAGTGATACAAAAATCATTGAAAAGAAATCCATGACTTGGTAAAGCAGGCACACAAGAAATACTGAAGAAAAGAAAATCCTAAAAAATAGAACAAGTCAAATGAATACAAAAAAAAAGAGGCACAAAAATCCAATGAAGAAAAGAGCCCCTTAAAAAGCAGAACTGGACAAATATAAAAGAATGTACAGATGTTCACTGAAGGAAAATAATTCCTTAAAATTTAGAACCAGGCAAGTGAAAGCAAATGACTCCATGAGACATCAGGAAACAATCAAATCAAATCAAAAGAATGGGAAAAAATAGAAGAAAATATGAAATATTCCATTGTGGGGGAAACTGACCTGGAAAAGAGAACCAGAAAAGATCATTTTAAAATTATTGAACTACCTGGATCCATGATAAAAAAAGAGACGAGATATATTTCAAGAAATGATCAAGGAAAATTTATCAACTTGCATGAACCAAGGCAGGAGAGTTAAGCAGTAAACTGAAATAATTCTCCCATATTAAAACAGCTTCCCAAAACAAATTCTGGAACAGCAGAGCCAGCAAAAAGAAGGAGGAAGCGATCTTTGAGCCCAAAAAACTTGGAAGATTGGCAAGAAAGTTCCATTTCACTCAGATAAAAGGAGAGTACCATCCAGGGTAAGAAGTAGCCCAGTAAGCTAGCAGCAAGTCAAACCTTGGCAAACCAGAGCTAGATCCTGTGCCCCTGTATCACAGAACAGGCAAATGAGAACACCAGAACTCCCCTGTACCTCAGCATAGCCAAGGGAATGGGAAGACTCCAGGCACAGCCCTGGGCAAAGAGGTAAACCCCAACTGCTAATCTGCCAAGTGCTTCAGTATAGCCCCAAAAGGAAACACACAAACACTCCACAGATGTCAGCACATACCAGACACCACAAGTAGGAAGAGGCTCAGCACCAGGTAAGCTGCTAGACCCCTACATCCTCCAGCAGTGCCAGAAACCCCCACCTTAGTCCCTCAGTACAGCACCATCCATGAGAGTCCTGAGTGGGCCCCAGGGCAACATCACTGTACCACCAGGTAAATAGCCAGGGCCTGCAACCACTGGCATAAGACTGAGACAATGCATCTTCCATCCCAACAGCAGAGATCAAATTATTGAAAGAAAGGAAGAGGCCAAAAAAAAAAGGTGAGTAAAAAGCAACAACAAAAGGATCAGCCCAAGTAAAGTCATTATGGTGACAGAGAAGATCAAAACACAAACTCAGAGGACAAACATGTCTAAACACCTATGGCCAAAACCCTAAAGAAAAATAGGAGGGGCGGCTAGGTGGCTCAGTGAATAGAGCGCCGGCCCTGGAATCAGAAGGACCTGAGTTCGGAGCTGGCCTCCGACACCTAATCCATACAAACAAAAAAAACCTAGCCGTGTAACCTTGGACAAGTTACTTAACCCCAATTGCCCTAAAGGGGCGGCTAGGTGGCGCAGTGAGTAAGAGTGCCGGCCTCGGAGTTGGGATGACCCGAGATCAGATCCGGCCTCAGAAAATGAGCACCCACACATTAATAATGACTAGCCGTGTAACCTTGAGCAAGTTACTTAACCCCAATTGCTTTAAAAAAAAAAAAATAGGAAGTGGTCTCACATCCAGAAAGAACTCATGGAAGAGCTAAAAAAAAAGGCTTAAAGTCATATAAGAAATGTAAAAGAAAAAAATTGAGAAAAGAAATGAAAGTGATGCAAGAGAATTATGGAAGGGGGGGAAGAGTCAACAGCTTAGACAAAGAAAAAAAACTGCTGAAAATGTAGAATTTGAAAAGGAGATACAAGAATCCACTGAAGAAAACAACTTCTTGAAGATTGTAATTGGTCAAATGGAAAAGAAAGTATAAAAGGTAATTGAGGAAAACTACTCCTTAAATTTTAGAACTGGGCAAGTGGAAGTTAATGACTCTATGAGACATCAAGTTTCAATCAAACAAATTCAAAAGAATTTTAAAAATGGAAGAAAATATAAAATACCTCATGGGAAAAACAATGACCTGAAAAATAGATCTCGGAGAGATAATATCAGATCAGCAGAGCATGGGACCTACACAAAAAATGACCTTGTAAGAGTATAAAAACCAAAATCTCAAAATCTTGCAAAAATGAATGTTAAAAATTGTCTTGACACATAATTAATGGAAAATTATATTTCAAAAAAGAAAAAAATAAATAATTTGACTTATGCATGGCAAAATAAACAAAAGAAATGAATAGAGAAAACTGCCTACATATCCTAGAACCAGAGGGTAGAAAAGAAATAGAATTCACTGATCATATCCTAAAAGAGATTCCAAAATGAAAACTCTCAGGAATATTAGAGTCAAATTCCAGAGTTCTCAGGCCAAGGAGAAATACTCCAAGCAGCCCAAAAGAAATAATTCAAATATTGTGGAGCCAGGACAGCACAAGATGTAGTAGCTTCTACATTACAGGACCAAACAGTTTAGAGTGACATTTTGGAGGCAAAGGAGTTAAGATTACAGGAAAGAATCACCTACTTAGCAAAACTGAGTATAATCCTTTAGGGCTAAAAATGGATTTTTAATGAAGCAGTGAACTTTGAAGCATTCCTCATGAGAAGACGAGAGTTGCACAGAAAATACAGGACTCAAGAGAAGCACAAAAAAGTAAACAGGAAAGAAAAATCACATAGGATTCAGTAAGGATAAACTGTTTCTGTTCCTACATGGGTGATACTTGTTATTTCTAAGAACTTTATACATTGACCAAACGCATGGACATGAGCTAAATATGACAGTACATTAGTGTCCCAATTTTCCCACATCATTTCCAAAATATAAAAGAAAATTAAAGGGCAAAAAAAAAGATGCACTAGTAGAAGGGAGAAGGTAAGAAATAGACTGGGGTAAATCCTCTCACATAAAAGAGTTGTAAAAGATCTATTACAGTGGAGGGCAAGACTGGTAGGGTGGCAATGCTTGAACCTTATTCTCATTGGGATTGGTTCAAAGGGGAAATAATATACATACTTAATCGGGTATAAAAGTCTATCTTTCCCTACAGGGAAGTAGGGGAGGAGTGAAAGAAGTGGGAATTGGTTGGGGGAGATGGTAGTCAGAAACTAAACACTTTTGAGGATGGGCAGGTTAAATGGAGAGAAAGAAGGATAAACAGAGGAAAATAGGATGGAGGGAAATAGAGTTCATAATCATAATCTATGAATGGGATGAATTCACCCATAAAAATGGAAGCAGATAACAGAGTGGATTAAAAACCAGAATCCTACAATGTGTGTTTACAAGATTCACACTTGAAGCAAAGGAACACATATAGAGTAAAGGTAAGAAGCTGGAACAAAATCTATTATGCTTCAGCTGAAGTAAAAAACAAAACAAAAAAATCAAAAAATAGGGGGACCAATAATGACCTCAGACAAAGTAAAGGCAAAAAAAAGACCTAATTAAAAGAAATAAACAAAGAAATCACATTTTTATAAAAGATATATACATAATGAATTAATATCAATAATAAACACATATGCATCAAATGGTATAGTATCCAAATTCTTAAAGAAAAGTTAAATGAGTTATAAGAAGAAGTAGACAATAAAATTCTGCTACCTGGGGGCCTCAACTGTCCCCTCTCAGAACTAGATAAATCTAATGAACAAATAACCAAGAAAGAATGAGGTGAATAGAATTTTAGGAAAGTTAAATATGATAGACCTCTGAAGAAAACCTAATGGGAATAGAAAGCAATATATTTTTTCTCAGCTCTACATGGTAGCTGAAGAAAAATTGAACACATATTTGGGCACAAAATCATCATAACTAAATGCAAAAAAAGCAGACATGTTAAATGCATCCCTTTAATAATGCAATAAAAATTACATTCGGTAGCAGGCTATGGAAACATGGATTAAAAATTAAATGAAAACTAAATAATCTAATCCAAAAGAATAAGTGAACCAAAAGATACATTATAGAAATAATAAATAATTTCATTAAAGAGAATGAAAATGATGAGATAACATACCAAAATTTATGGGATGCAGCCAAAGCAGTCCTTAGGGGAAAATTGTATGTCTAAATACTTATATCAATAAAATAAAGAAGGAATATGTCAATTAATTGATCTTTCAACCAAAAAAAACTAGAAAAAGAACAAAAAAGTCATGACAGCTTGGATTAGAATGGTGAATGTATAAGTAAAAAGAGTTTGGATACAGGAAACATTGTGTAGAAATGCTTCAGCTCATTCTACACAAAAACATTGTGTAGAAAAAAACTGGCAAGTTTTAGCAACTAACTGTGTCTATGGGATAAGAGTAAAGACTCGAGGTTGATTCTAATGTTGGGAATCAAGGTGACTGGAAGGATGGGGAGTCCCTTATTAAAACTGAGATATTTGGAAGACAGGTAGATAAGGTGGAAAAGATGATCTATTTGTCATGCCAGCAGGATATCTAGTGAATCATATTCATTCTTAGTTGGTGATCTAGAATGGAAACCAGCAGATAAACTAAAGGAGATTAGCAATATGTAAGATAGTTTTTGTTTTTTTGTTTTTGTTTGTTTGTTTGTTTGGTTTTTGCTGGGGAAGAGCCAAGATGGCAGAGAACAAGCACAAACTTGGAGTGGGCTCTGGCTCCAAACAATTCTAATACCGGTAAGAAAAATGACTCTAAACAAATTTTAAAGCTACAGAACCTACAAAATGACAGAAAGACAAATTTTCCATTGAAGACCACCAGCAGGCCAACAGGAAAGGTCTATAGCAGCATTCTGGGAGCTGAGCGCAGTCCTGCAGGAGCAGCACAGTTCCAGCCCCAGGGAGCTCCAGACCAACAGGGGCCAGAGCAGACTTCAGGAGAGTGAATAATCAGCAGCTACGGGGGCTTCCAGACTTCTCAACACATAAACACCAAAGAAAAATGTCAGTGTGGAACTTTGTTGGAACCGGGGTGGACGGAAGAGTGCAGTCCCACTGCTTCCCCCATGGCTAAAACCTGCAGTGGCTCAGTGGCTGCACTGTATGGCTGCCTCAGAAGCTCCTGGCCTGCAAAGTGTAGGGGAACCAAGAAACCATTCAGAAAGTAATCACTCTTGCTTTAACCTGCTTGAATCTAGATTGCAGTCTCGGGTCATGGTCCTTGGGTGTGTGACCAGTGAGCCAGAGCTTGTGGGGGCTATAGAGACATCATCCTCCTAATAGCTCCAGCATCTGTGAAAACCCCAGTGATTTGGGACAAAGCTCTCTCCATTCTAGAAGCAGAGTTCTACTATGGCAAAGAACTCAAGGGTCAGGTAATTGACTGGCAATATAAGCAAGCACAGGAAGCAGAGACAGACAATAGAATCCTTTTTTGTGGAACAAAAAGGATCAAAGTGTGGAGTGGGAGGAAGACAGCCAAGTCAGAACTCCTGCATCAAAAGCCTCCAAGAAAAATATGAATTGGTTACAGGACATGGAGGAGCTCAACAAGGACTTTCAAAATCAAGTAAGAGAAATGGAGGAAAATTGGGAAGAGAAATGAGAATGATGCAGGAAAATCATGAAAAGCTGGTAAACAGCTGGCTAAAGGAGACCGAAAAATACACTGAAGAAAATAACACCTTAAAAAATAGACTAACTCAAATGGCAAAAGAAGCCCAAAAAGCCAATGAGAAGAATGCTTTAAAAAAGTTGAATTGGCCAAATGGAAAAGGAATTTCAAAAACTCACTGAAAAGAATAATTCCTTCAGAATTAGATTGGAGCAATTAGAAGCTAATGACTTCATGATAAATCAAGATACTATTAAACAGATCCAAACAAATGAAAAAATAGAAGGCAATGTGAAATATTCCGTTGGAAAAAACCACTGACCTGGAAAATAGATCCAGGAGAGATAATTTAAAAATTATTGGACTACCTGAAAGCCATGATCAAAAAAGAACCTAGAAATCATCCTTCAAGAAATTCTCCATCTCTCTCTCTCTCTCTCTCTCTCTCTCTCTCTCTCTCTCTCTCTCTCTCTCTCTCTCATTCCTCTTTTACAGGGGGGGCAGCTGAGTGACTCCTGGATATTTACAAGTCCTGTGACAAAGTAAAACAGTTAAACCTCATCATACAAGGACACCATCTGAAGTGCATTCAGCATGCCTTTTGTGCTTTGTCACTCTTGGGGTTTCTTGGTCTGCATTTTCTTTTGCAACATGTATAATATGGAAATATTTTGCATGATTGCACTTATATAATCTGTATCAAATTGCTTGCCTTCTGAAGAGGGGAGGAAAAGAAGATGGAACTCAAAAAACTCATTTTGGTTTTATGTGTAACTAAGGTAAAAAAAAAAATAAAAATAAATGTAAAAATGTAATTGGGAAATATTTAACAAAATAAAATAAAAACCCATAAAAAAGGAAATGCATACAACACACCAAAAAAAAGTCAAAAGTGAATTAATAAAATTAGGCAAATCCGGTATAGTGGAATGAGGAAACATGAGAAGACACTTCCATGGGAGCCATCCAAGGTTGTTACATATTGCACATGTTTTCTGATTTTTTTCAATGTAACTGTCAGTGGTGCTGATCTTCCTAGAACACACACACACACACACACACACACACACACACACACACACACCTATTTGTTACACAGAGGATGGCTCTCTGGGAAGGGAAGAAAAAGGATACGAGGGATAGATATGATGAAAGGAAAAGAAAACAATAAAAATTTATCTTAACTGTAATCCATTTTTTTCTCTCTTCTACTCTGTACCCCATTAAAAAAAGTAAAAAAGGGGAGTTTTTGTAACAACTATACATTGTCAGTTATAAACAACTATAAGTTTCTCTACTGACTATACCAAATTGTCTACTCCATCATAGTATGTCATAATATATTTCATCATCCCTAAAAAAAAAGAAAAAGAAATTCTCCAGGAAAATTGCCCTGATATTCTAGAACCAGAGGACAAAATAGAACTTGAAAGAATTCACTGATCACATCTTGAAAAAGATCCAAAAAAGAAAACTCTAAGGAACATTATAGCCAAATTCCAGAGTTCCCACGTCAAGGAGAAAATATTACAAGCAGCCAAGAAGAAATGATTTGAATACTGTGGAAACACAATCAGGATAACACAGGATCTGACAGCTTCTACATTGAGGGTTCCACAGGCTTGGAATATGATATTCCAGAGGTCAAAGGAGCTGGGATTAAAACCAAGAATCACCTACCCAGCAAAACTGAGTATCATGTTTCAGTGGAAAATATGATCATTCAATGAAATAGAGGATTTCAAGCATTCTTAATAAAAAAAAAAACAGAGCTGTACAGAAAATCTGACTTTAAAATACAAGAAACAATAGAAGATAAATAGGAAAAAGAAATCATAAGGAACTTATTAAAGTTGAACTATTTATATTCCTACATGGAAAAATGATCATTTTAACTCATGAGACTTTTCTCAGTATGAAGATCATTGAAGGGAATATATATGTATATATATATATACCTACATATATATGTATATATAGGAGAGTATATGTATATATAAATATGTATGTGTGGGCATATGCATGTTCATGCATACATAGACAGAGGGCATAGGATGACTTTAATATGAAGTTTAAGATGATATATAAAAAATAAAATTAAGAGGTGAGAGGGGAATTTAATGGGAGAAGGAGAAAGGGAGAGATAGTTTAGGGTAAAATATCTCATATAAAAGAGGCAAGAGAAAACTGTTACAATGGAGGGAAAGAGCAGGAAGGTGAAAGGGAATGGGACAACCTTACTCTCATTGAATTTGGCTTAAGGACGGAATAACATACACACTCAATTGGGTACCTTAACCTATAGGAAAATAGGGGGAGAATAAAAAGGGGTAGGATAGAAGGGAGGGCAGATTGGGGGAGAGGGTAGTTAGAAGCAAAGATTTTTAAAAAAGGATAGGGTCAAAGGAGAAAATTAGAATAAGTGGGGGGTGGGACAGGATGGAGGAAAATATAGTTAGTCTTTCACAATATAACAATTATGGAAATGATTAGGGTAACTACACGTGTTAAACCTATAATGAATTGTTCCCAGTGGGGGCAGGTGAGTAGGGAAGAAGGGAAAAATCTGGAAATCAAGGTTTTAAAAACAAATGTTTTAAAAAATTGTTTTGTTTTGTTTTTTACATGCAACTGCGAAACAATATATACAGGCACTGGGGTATAGAAATCCATCTTGCCCTACTAGAAAGTTGGGGGGGGTGATAGGGGAGGATATGAGAGAGAATAGATTGAGGGAAGGGGTATTTAGTAGGCTTGCTATTTTGCAGTGGGGGTAGGGTAAAGACATGGAGATAAAACTGTAACTCAAATTTTTGTGAAAATGAATGAAAACTAAAAATAAATTAATTAAAAAAAAGAAATATGTGAGGTATCTGCATACAGAGAACATTTAATCCCATGAAACAATGATTTCATCCAAAGAGAATATAGAGGGAAGAAAAGGCACAGTCTAGACACTCAGAGGATACTCATAATTTGTGGGTCAAATATAGATATTGCCTTAGCCGGGAGAGTAGGCAGAGAGATACAAAGAAAATCCAAGGGAAAAAAAAGTATCAGAACAGAGAGACAGAGAGAGAGACAGAGAGAGAGAGAGAGAGAGAGAGAGAGAGAGAGAGAGAGAGAGAGAGACAGACAGACAGACAGACAGAGACAGAGACAGAGACAGAAAGAGACAGAGAGACAGAGAGAGACAGAGAAAGAGAGAGTGAGAGAGACAGAGAGAAAGAGACACAGAGAATAATATTCAGGAAGAGAAAGATATGATTTCTGAGCCACCATCATTGATTTTATAAATGTTGTGATGAAAGTAAAATGCTGCTCCACTTTTTAAAAATAGGACAAGAATGGAGTACATTAATTTTGATCAATGATGTCTGAAATTCTAGAAAGTAAAGTCATAGTAAAAAGAAAGTGATAATTACAAAGAGCCAGCATGGCTTCATTAAGAACAGGTTATGATAGACTAACCTTATTTTCTCTTTCAAAGGGCTATTAGACTAATGTATCGGGGAATGCTATAGATGATATTTACTTACATTTTAGCAATTCATTTGTAAAGTCGTTCATGTTACCTCATAGGAAAAGATGAAGCAAAGTAAGGTAGATCATGTAGTCCGGTTAAGGCAATATAAGGACATATTGAGAAGAAATTATCAGATAGTCCTATGCCAAGTAAGGAAAGGTCTAGTAAGATGCTGTAGGATCCCTTCTTGGCCCTAGGTTATTTAAAAATTTTATCAACAACTTACATAAAAGAATAGTTGGCATGCTTATCAGATTTGCAGCTACCATGTTCAAAGACACCCAGAATCTCAAAACAAAATATTTTCAGGCAGGTATGGAGGGACAGACTAATGAGATAAAATGAATTCAATGTAAATATATAGTCTCACATTTGGGTTCAAGAAATTGGCTCATGAAGTTTAAGATTGGGGTGCCATAACTAGAAAGCTGTTTAGTGGAACACAATTTAGTGATTTTTACAGATTGAAACAAATCACTAAGTATTTACTAAGTATCTACACCATGCACAACAACATGCTAGGTCCTAAGTGCTGATAGAAAGACAAAAAGCAAAGGAACTCTGACCTCATAAATCTTACATTCTACTGGAATCATACAACCTAAGTATACAGAAAGTAGAAAAACAAAGGAAAATGGAGAATATGAACAATCTCAGGAGTAGGGAAGGGCTCAGGGAAGAGGCAGAACCTGAGTAAAACCTTGAAGGAAAATGACACAGATTCTGAGACAGAGATAAGGGAGGAGAGCATTCCAGACATATGGCAATGCCCTGTTCAAATGCATAAGGGTCAGAAATAAACATAACATTAAGTAACACCAACCATAATAATAGTTCCATTTACACAGTGCTCTAAGGTTTTCCACATCACTTTACAAAGATTATTCTGTTCTTCACAACAACCCTATGAGGTAGGTGCTATTAATTTTTCCTGTTTTAGAAATAACAAAACAGAAAGACAGAAGTTCAGCTACTTGTCCAGGGTCTCACCATTAGTGTCTAAAGTCAGATTTGAACTCAGGTGTTCCTGACTCCAAGAACAAAGCTCTATCCATTACACCACCTAGTTGCCTTAGAATATCAGTGAATAGTTAGTAATCCAATTTTATCAACTCATGAAAAGGAGCCCTATGAAAAAGTTAAAAAGGTAGGTGGATGCTTGGTTGTCAAGGCATTAATAGACTATGGAGCTTATATTTTATCCTATGGCACTAGAGAGTCATTAAAGTTTTTTGAGTGAGGGCATGAATTTTAGCAAGCATATGAGGTGATAACAAGGGGAAAGGTACAGGAAACAGAGCTGTGAATTCATTGGTATAGGAAACTCCCAGGTTAGTAAACTCTTGACATTAATTCAGGCTGGCATTGCTGTTGCTGCTGCTGTTACTACTGCTGCTGCTCCTCCTCCTCCTCCTCCTCCTCCTCCTACTGCTACTGCTACTACTACTAATACTAATACTACTACTATCTGACTAGGTGGCACAGTAGAGAGAACATGCTGGGACGGGAGTCAAGAAGACCAGAGTTCACATCTGGCCACCAATACTATTTGACCCTGGGCAAATAATTTAACATCTATTTGTTTCAACCTCAGCTATAAAATGAGGATAATAATACATCGACTATCTTCCATGGTTGTTGTGAAGAACAAATAAGATATTTGTTAGGTGCAGTGCCTGGCTGCATTTATTCCCTTCTCTTCTTTCCCCCCCCATCTAGTACTTTAAGGCTTCCTTGTGCTTCATATATGCTGTCTCATGATTTCCACAACCTTAAAAAGTAGATGTTATTATTCCTCATTTTATAGATGAGGAAACTGAGGCAAACCAAGGTTAAGTAACTTACTCATGGTCACACAGCTAGTTAATGTCTGAGGTAGGATTTAAACTCAAGTCTTCCTAACTCCAAGTCCAGCACTCCATCCCCCGGGCCATTAAACTGCCCAACGGTGACTTAGATGCCAAAAAGTCTGGAGAAATCACCAAGAGACTTGCCCAGGCTTAGGTAGTCAGTATGTGTAGAACTCAAACTCAGCTCATGCTTCTGAGACTAGCTGGGGTGCTATCCACAGAGTCACCCTGACTCTGGTAAGACTAAAGAATCTTAGGGCAGCCGATGTCTAGAATGGGGTGGGTTTGTCCCTTGTACTCTTTTCTGCTCATTTCTTGATGATGCCACTTAAGGTAAGAACACTAAGAAATAGAGAAGCAAAGAGAAGTAAGCTACACATAGGACCATGCATCACAGGATCCCGGGTGCAAAGCTGGAAGAGACCCCAGAGGCCATCCAGTTCACTTCCCCCTCATGCTACAGAAAAGGAAACTGGAGAAAGGGAATGAAATTAAATCCTTCTAACAATAGACACTAGAATGTCTTTTTACCTTCAGTCACCCTGCCTCAAATCCCAGCAGGAATGATTGTTTTTTCTATCATACTGCTTAGATGAGGCAGAGATTTCAACAAATATATAATAATAACATTAATTGAAGAAAAACAGGTGTGGAAATCTGGGAAAGGAAAAATCACAAAATCGTTCTGACACAAAGCAATAAAATCCGACATAAAATACTGTTGGTTTTATACTAGTAATGCCTCTCTAATCATACATTATATGGTACTGTATAATATAGATTAAAATAACCACAATGGAAGATTATAAAGAGGAGATATACCTGATTAATGGCATTTTTTCAATTGCTGGAGCCATTTTTTCATGTATTTAGATTGCAGTGATATTAAGAGAAAATAATAAAACAACCACAACCATGTAAATGGACACAGATTATTTCATCTTTGATAAAAATGGAAAACATAGATTTAATAAGAAAAGGCACAGAAAACCAGAAACAAAGCAATTGTATTTAGATTTTTAAAAAAAGACATCTTTATGTTCCTAGAGGGGGAAAATATGTTTTTATTTCATCTGAATGAATCTAACTGTTGCTAACTCAAGACCTCTTTATTAAGCTGAATTGCAATATCAATGCATCTGCTCCTTCCAGTCTGAAAGCACTTTTCTCATGGGGCAATGAATGTTTTCATATCCTTTTTGTAAAGCATCTTAGAATTAAACATCTAGATGTTGCCGCTCCAGCCTCCTTTGTTTTTTTAAGTCTGATAGAACAAGGCAACAGCGCACAGGGACAGAAGCAAAAGCAATAATCTAAGAAAGTACATACATGCTAAGTGATCACATGGATGCTACAAGAAATATATGTTTATTACACATATAGGAACTTGGAAGAAATAACACCAGAACTTCAGTGGTCAATGGTCTGGTTTTTTCAGCATTGTGGTTTTCTGTTCCAATACCCTGACCTAAGGAATGTAGTATCAGCCACATTTGATCTGGTTTATTTCATCTAGTTCATCAGGCCTTTCATAATAAAGTAATAGTACTAGAAGGGATCTTATAGGATAATTTGGCTCAGTCAACTGCCATAAGGCAGGTGACTTGTCAAAGCATCCAGAAGACATGGCTATCCTATTTCAACATTTTCAAGAATGCAGTTTACAAATCCATTCTCAGTAACCATTGCAATTTATTATTACCTTGAAAGTCAAGAAATGACTCATTTGGCTTAACTGGAATGCCTTATTTTGAAATTAAATTTATATAGGTTTTATAGTCACAATATATGAATGAACCATCTAGCACTAAAGCAAAACACAAAAGACATCAAAGACAGGATGAATTACCAGAAAGAAAAATAAAATTTCTTTTAGGTAATTGTATTTTGAGGAAAAGAGAAAAAAATCTCTTTTGAACTTCAATGCTAATATGAGCACAATATGTAGCATAATGTTGAGAAATTCTTAAACTAGGTTAGGAAAGAGTGATGCATTGGCAATATGTTCTAAATAGAAAATGTCAAATCACCACCATCACCTATACCTCCACCTCTCCTCTGCTCTAGCGGAGAACACCCAGATCACCATGGCCAAGGACACCAGGAACAGCAGTATCTGCCATACCACCAAGTCTGTTTCCAGCCCAGTTTCAGCAGATCACTCATTGTTAAGAGGACAAGCCTACCAGAGGTGTAACTTGTCAACTCTCCCCACAGGCTCCTATCCATAGATGCTGAAGACCAAGAAGCATTCTCTCTACCAAGGTTCTAACAGAAACTGATGTGGTTTTATCAGTGGAAGAAAATATCTGACTGTCTGACTTGTTGCTTTGCCTTAGGGGCTTACTGGAACTTTTCATTTGCCCTGATGCTAAAGCTTCCTATCTGGATTCTCTTTTTGGATCAAAATATGAGGTTTTTGAGAACAAAAACTGTCTAGATTTTCTGTTTGTGTTGCTAGCATTTAGTATATTACTTTACATAGAGTCAGTACATGTATCATTCATTAATTCATGCATACCTTCATAAGAAATGTGTAATAGTAATGCTACTACAATTTCTTATATTTACTATTTAGAAATTAAAATGGTATGCAATCTTCACACATACCTATATATTCGTATACATTAAGATATTTTTGTGTGTGTGTTGTTAGGGAAGGAGGGAAGGTTTAGACTTATGATCTCATTGTTTAAGGAACTCCTAGTACAGAAATTCTCTCCACAACTGCAGATAGCCAGCTTACTTGTAACTCACAGGCAAATGACACTTAAAAGTTAGGTAATATGCCCAGGGTCACAAACTATTGAGCCAGAGGCAAGAAACAAATCTGGGTCTTCATGGAATGAACTGAATAATTCTCTAGTAGGGAATATTCAAGATAGAAATTCAATAAAATTCTAATGTCAAAATTATACCACAAAATTCCATGGAAAATATAATCAAATTTAAAATATTTACCCTATTTCCAAATTAAATTTAGTTATACAGTAATTTCTTATAAAGAATAACAAATCTAGCATTTGTATTCTTATGTTCAACAGAGCTATCCCTGCCAAAAACATATTTAAGCAATTGCCTTTTGTTCAGTCTTTCTTCTTCATCTTCTGTTCAAAGCAAATAGATTCTAATACATTTACTTTTAATGTACTGGCACATAGTTTCTTGATTAAGTCATTTTATATTAATAAGAACAGATTATTATTACCCCATTTTCACAGCTGAGGAAACTAAGGCAGATAGAAGTTAAGTGATTTTCCCAGAATGATAATACTAGTAAGTGTTTGTGGCCAAATTTGAACTCAGATCTTAACTCTATCCACCACATTGATGGGGTGTTTGGGATCTATGTTTGTGGTGTAATATCAGTTTGTAATATCAGTTTTTAACATCAGTTTGTAAAATCAATTTGTAAAACCAGTCTGTAAAATCATATTTCCCCCTCCCCAGCCTCAGAGCATTAACTCTGACCCTTCCCCCTGCCAGCGCTCTGCCCAGCAACAACTCATGAACTCTTTATCTCTGCTTGGAACAATAACAAGCTACCTATGAATCCTTCACTAAACTATCTATAAACATTTTAGCTTAGGCAAATGCTATCTCCCCTAGTAGAGTGGCCAGCTGTACCTATCTATAGGTTAATTCCTTAGCCAATTATACCCATCCTGAGTCTCCATTAGCCTTGGTTCCCAACCTCTATCTTGTCAAACATGACACTGATGAGTGGCAGACTGGGCACTTCTCAGTCAGCCCTGACCGATGGCTGACTAAGTGACATTTCAGGCCTAAAACCACACCTCCAGGTAACGCCCCCCCCTCACCTTGGGCTATTTCCCAGTGAATTATGGGCAATAGGCCTGTGCAGTTGACATTAAAAGTGCATGTTCCTTTAAGCTTTGACCACTCCTTAACTCCTCCCTAATCCCACCCTTCTCACCTAGTTAGCATAATTGACACCTCATTTTCAGTCTTGACTCCTTAATACTATACCTGTGATTTCTGTAAGTTCCAAGGTTCCCTAAGAACCCCCGCCCGCTATAAAGCATAACAATAAACTTTTACAATCTTGACTCCAAGTTTGTTTGAGCCTACTGAATTCCTTCCAGACTCAGGGACTCTGGTCATTGATCTTGATTAGAGCCCCTCTGGAACCTATTGCCCTCCCCCCCCATCAACACCACCCACTAGAAACTTTGTGCATGTGTTTAGAAGGATTTAGTCTTTTAGAAAATTCAATTCTATATTCTTTTACCTTTAAGTAAATCTATGATTCTGATGTGCAGAAAAAGGTTATTTAGCAATTATTTGGTGCTACTGTTTGTGAGAGAAGATAAGCATATTAGGGATGAAATGGTGTGGAAGACTGCAATCTCTTTAAATTTCACATATATATGTACACATGCACATATGTAAATATAGAGAATACAGACACATGTAAGCATACATACTATATGCCAATCACACATTTCCATTATGGCCTTACATTAAATGATTTTTTTACTCATTCAAAAGAGAAATAAAGAAGTGGGAAATATTGCTCTTATTGCCAGTTTATAAACCTCCCAAGAAAATCAGATTTCATTAGTGATTAAGCTAGGAAAATCTATCTTTTTAGTCAGACTTCGTTCTCACTATTCTTGTTGATAGGAAAAATCAAACACTATACAACTCAGATTTGCCACTTTGGAATTATTTAAATTAATGGACCATAGGCAGCAAAAATGGTTTCAAAATGAGTTCTCTTTGATCCCATTACTCCCTACTCTGTGTTATACTCATCTGTATACACTACTGTATTCTCCATTTTCTCATTTCCAAAATAGTATAAATAGGAATTGTCTTTCATAAAACCATTACACATAATCCTTTAATTAATGACTATTGACTTGAATTGAATAGCAATGTGGGAATAAGGGAAAAGTCTCCTACATGAGGCTTATATGGAGACAACATTAATTTGTATATATAAATCCTAACAGGATTGCTTAAAGTAAATTTTATCTATTTTGGAAAAAAAAGATTTATAAGTTTACCTCCATTACCTCCAAATAACAAACATTTCTTAAGTACCTGTTATGTGGAAGGCACCCTCCTGCATAAGAAAGGTACTCAGTAAAGACTTTGCCTTCAAGGAGCATACACTCTTCCGGGGAAATATCACAGAAGAAATATCATAGGATTACAGATCTCAAGTTGGAAGGGTTATCAGGAGCCATCTAGTCTAGTCCTCTCATTTTTCAGATGAAGAAACTGAGGAATATGAAGGTTTAAGAACTAGCCCAAGATAGTAAATGTCCCAGGAGGGACTGGAACCCAGGTCCTTTAATTCCAAAGGAGAAAATCTTTCTATTGTACCAAAAATACAATATATATATATATATATATATATAAAGAAAAACAAAGGAATTTCAAGATATACATGCATGAAGCTAGGTCCTGTAGAGTCTAACGAAGAATAAAATATTGTTCTCTAAGAGCTTATATTACAAGCACAATATGACTGCAAATAGCTACCAAATAGAGAATAAGGGATATGCATTCTAAGACAGAAGGTGAGCAATGTTACCTCTGATTTATAGAAATCAGGAGGTAAAAAATCTTGGCATAATGAATAGGAGAAATGAAGTCACTAAGTTAGAACATGAAGACTATTTTCCTGAAGCTGTGTGCAGAATGGTATGAAATGGGAAAAGAATGGCAATGGGAGACCAAATAGGAAGATATTGTAGTAATACAGGTTAAAGGTTATTAGGATTGAAACTGGATTAATAGCAATGGGAAGAGGGAGATAAATAAAAATAATTATTTTGGAGATAGAAAAAACAAAAAGAAATTCTAACTGATTGAATACAGAGTAAGGGAAAAAGAAAAATGCAAAAAACATTCTAAATTTCCAAACCTATGTGTATGGGGAAAAGGTGATATCATTATCAAAAATAACGTGTGAAGAGGAAGAAACAATTCAAGAAGATGGTTATTTGTTCTGGACATACTGGGTTTAAGATGTCAGTGTGGCATCCAGGGTTTACACAGAAAGCAGTTCTAAGTGCAGGGTAGAAATCAGGGCTCATGTATTGATTTGAGAGTCATTGCATACAAAATAATGAACTGATGTACTAAGATGGCATGAGATATCCAAGGGAAAGAACCTACAGAAAGAAGAGGAAAAAAAGTAAAAAAACAAAAACGAAACAAACAAACAAAAAAACAAGTAATGTTTATAAATAGAATCCCAAAATAGGAAGCAGAAGGAATGATCGGAGAAATAGAAAAAGAAGCAATATTCTGCGGAGTAACAGAAGCTAGGGGAGCTAGAAGGAGTGTATAATGGCTAGAGGAGTCAATAGGGTTTGAGAAGATAGAAAAGCCAATTGGCACCTTCTAAGGTAGCAGTTTCAGTAGAATATTTGGGAAACAAGTCAGACGGCAATGAATGCCAAGTCAGATGGCCAGCATGGGTAGGTGAGAAACTGAATACAGAGAATACAAATCTATTCTTTTCAGAAAATTGTCAGTAAAATGAAGGAGTACTAGAGCAGTGGTTCAAGGAAGTAGAAGGGTCCAGGAAAGTTTCTTTTGAGTACTTTTGTAGGCCAAGGGGAGGAAATCATCTAGAGGAACAGATCAGAGATACCAGAGAAGGGATAATGATGGTAAAAGTTGGGTCAGCTAGCATGAAAAGCAAAGCTAATGAAGTAAGCCATCCATGGAAAGGGTAAACCAGATAAGAAAGAATAAAGGATGTATGAAGATAAGTAAAATTAGAAGGTGCGGGAGAGGAAAAGCTTCCAGCTTTTCAGAAATACTGGAAGATAAATCATGTGCTAGAAGTGAACATAAAGGGGAGGAGACAGAAGCTGAATAAAAGAGCAACAGTGAGGAAACCAGTTGAGGCTAGAAAGAATGAATTTAATGAACCCTAATCAGCAGGGGTGATTAATCCACTTTTAAGGACTTGGAAGGTAGACATAGAGGGTTAAGGGAGGTTCAACTATAAGTTACTAGCAATGTAAAACACCAAAAAGACTGAAATAGTCTAGGCTGAATAAGAATGCAAGTCAAGCCACAAGTAACCTGCTGGACTGGAAGACTAGGAAAGATAAAAACACAAAGATGATAACCAAGCTGGGTAGGAGTGAAAGATAGAAGATGAGTTCATTGACAGAGAGGGGATTTTAAGAAGTAGGTATCTCCAAAAATGGAGTATCTCAAATACCACAAGATAAAAAGATTAGCAGTGAAGGATACTGATTTAAGTAATTTGCACATAGTTAACAACCATTCAATCTTTGTGTTGGTATAACACCATAACATCATTTAATTAGGCTACTTCAAATGCTAATGAACTTCACTTTTAAAGAAAAATAACAGCTAACATGTAGCACTTTAAGTTTTGCAAAGCACTTTACCTATAATATCTCATTTTATCCAAGCTACAGCATAGGTAAATAGGCATTGCTATTCTACCCCATTATACAGATGAGGAAACTGAGGCTGAAAAAAAGGTAAAGTGACTTGAACAGGGTGATTCAGCCAAATTTCTAAGGCAGTGTTCAGACTCAGTTTTTCCCAGGTCTAATACTCTACCCTTTTCACTCTATCCATTAAGAGACCTAGAAATACATTATTATTGTAATCCTAACATATATAAATGGATATTTCTCTCAGTTCTTTCAACAACCAAATTAAAACATTTGTCACTGAGGTTCAAAAAGTGGATTATTAGCTTAGTAGAGTTTTCCCTAGATCATCTTTGGAGAAAAGTGGAATTTAAAAAAAAAAAACTTAATATTCAGACTAATCTTGGAAAGTCTCTAAAATGTCCTTTATTCCACTATTGGGAGACAATTTTCCTTTTAGAGCTGACTTGTATATTCCTTGAGACTGTGATTACTATTATTTGGTTGGTAATCAAAATTCCCATTACTATTTAAATATATAATTGTATAATAATCCCCCATAGCAGTTCCTCAAGGAAAGGTCAGCTCTTCATCGACTGATATTTTCTCCACAGATTTATTCTTGCACTTCTGTGGATTCAAATTCATTCTGGGAAGTTCAAATTCATTTAAAACAAAACAATTTTACTTTTGGCTTCTTATAGAAAATTTATTTCTTCAGGAACTCAAATACTATTGTTTTATCAAATAACATAATGGAAGATTTATTGATGAAATAATGAATTTGAAGTACAGTAGGTATATAATCCTTGAAAAGGACATTTAGTGCTCAAAATGGTCAGCAGGGGAAGGTAATTATATGTTTCTTAAGCAGTTTGTTTTAATTTTTTAGATATTGGCTTACAAAATTAGTTTTTTCTAATGGTCTATATAATTATAAAGGAAAGTACTTCTATCTGTACAAAATTAACTTAAAATGAGTTGACAAACACTGAGGTGTCACTCAATAGACTGAAAGCAGGAGATCAAATTATAAGTCTTTTCCTTTGTTTTTATGCAGTCATTTTTTCAGTCATGTCAAACTCTTCATGACCCCATTTTGGGGTTTTCTTGGCAAAGATACTGGAGTAGTTTGCCATTTTCTTGTCCAGCTCATTTTATAAATGAGGAAACTGAGGTGAACAGTGTTACACAGCTAGTTAGTGTCTGTAGGCAAATTTGATCTCAGGAAGATGAGGCTTTCTTTCTCCAGGCCTAGCACTCTAGACAGTGAGACACCTAGCTGTCCCAATCAGGCTCTTCCTAGAATTTTGCAAATCTTACAGAATCAAAATCTTTAAGATTAAAATGCAGCTATGCTTGCACTACTGCTCATTTTGTCTCTAGAAATACTTAGGAAATTGCAGTCATGCTTTATAAACAGCTGTACGTATATGCTAGGTGTTTTTTTCAAGTTGTTTACAAATTTGGTGAATATCACCAAAAAGAGAAACATGCCAGTTTACTCCACTTTAAAGAAACTAAAGACATATACAGCAGGCTTAGTTTTGCAAAAGACTCCAGCATAGCCTTTAAGTAACAGACCTCCTTAGCAAATGTGAAACACAACTGAAAGAATCATCATTCATATTGTGAGTTTAAGGGACACATTGTTTAAATAAAATAAAAGACATTTTTTCATGGTGTAAAATCAAACTGATACTATGAAATTTATGCCATGCTATGTTCACCAAAAATGAGTTTATAATCTCTTCATGATCATAAATTTATAATTCCTTTTAGTTGTCATCTATTTCTGACTGGCAATAGCGTGTTTGGGGGCTATTTTGATTTTTTGTGTGTGACGATGGATTTACATGAGGCAAACTTTTCTATTAAATTATTATTGCCTGTCCTTTCTTCTGTCCTTTACCCAATTTTCCTCATCTGTAAGTTGCTTGATTAGAGCCACAGAATGAGAAGATCATGGCTCAAGAGATGTTTGAGACTTTTAAGACAGGAGTTTAAATGAACTGTCCAAGGTCAAACAGAGAGTAAGTGTTCAATCAAGAGTTAGCTTTCTTTCCACTGAATGCTGCTGAACAGATTAGGACCGAGTTTTAATTTTATGCTATCACATTTTCCCCTCACCTTCATTCCTTCTACTGTTGGACTAATTTAATCTTTCCTCCAATAAATTGATAGTTTGACTATACAAAGTCAACTGATTCTGGAATGACCTCCACATCATCTCAATTAATCAACAAGCAAGTGTTCAATGAACACTCACTATGTGTTAAGCCCCAAAGAGACAAAATAAAATCATCTCCACAAAGTTTTTCCTGGGAAACCTGTATACACACAACTATATACAAAATCACTACAAAGCAAATATAATACACTTTCAGGGAGAGCAGGAATAATAGAAAGATGCTATCATCTGAGGGAAATCAGAGAGGCCCCAAGTAGGAGCTAGTAGCTAAGGATTCTAAAGTACAGAAAGGTCAAAGTCACAAGAACCCAGAAAAGAGAGTAAAGAAGGTTGAGGCTTGAGAAAAAGCTATTGACTCTAGCAATTGAAAGATAAATCGTTGTTGTTTGCCCTTTGTTCTAGAAGAAAAGCTTGACTTCAGGAAGCTGATTTTCCATGATTTGCAAAGTGAATTGGATTTAAGTGAGGGAGGGTTACCCAAGTCTTAACCCTCACTCTTTTCTGCAGCCATCTGGGTTCAGTGGCAAGATACAGAAGAGGAGGACTGGAGATGGTCCCTGGTCTCCACTGGAGACAGTGGGAGACCTTGGCATTTTTAAGTTAAAGTCTTTCCCAGGTCTCAGTTTGATCGAAGCAATACTCATTTAGTGATTGAGGCTAGAAAAGATAAGTGGCAACCTCAAAAAGAACAGTTTCAGATGACTAATGAGTTATGGAAGCCATATCAAAGAGTGTTAAGAAATGAATGGAAGGAGAGGAAGCATAAACCAGAAGCCTAAGGTTTTTCAGTTCCTCCCACCAGCCTTCTTGTTTGACTTTGGAAAAGTAAGAGAGATATAGGATGATAACTTGAGGGTGAGCTCCTGGTGTGCTTGTAAATGACAAGGAAAGAAACAGCAGAAAGGGAAAAGTTGAAGATTACAGATGGGGGAAGGGATGACAGCCCAGACAAGATGCTGAAGGAGACTAAAATGTCTCCAACTAGATGTTGGTACATAGGCTATAAGATCAAATAAAAATATAACATTGGGCCTGGTGAGAATAAAGACCTTTTCATCAGAAGACTGAAGAAAAAGAGCAGAGCATAGGGGATAATATCAAGGTGTTCTGAGATATAAAGTAGGGGTAAAGAGGGGGCTTATGACATATGGATTTTTATCTTCTCAAGAAATGATTTTAACAGGTTTTCTATCTGTGAACAAATTCATTTTTATGATGTTATTTGTTGATTTCCATGATCTGCTTCTTAATAATTATATACATATATATATACATACACATGTGCATATATAATTATATATGGTTATAATTATATGTAATTAATACTTTCTTCAAATATATATATATATGTATATGCATATATTTTCCGCATGTATGTGTGTGTGTGTGTGTGTGTGTGTGTGTGTGTGTGTGTGTGTGTGGCTTCTTGTAGCCTACAAGTTTTGGTTCTCATTCATCTTTCCTGATGAGTATATTGCAATATATGTGGGAGGGAGGAGGGGAGATCTTATCTAGTTTTTCAAAGAATTGTACCAGCTTCCTCATCCTCTGCTCTACATGTTGGTATATAGGCTATAATTATTTTCCTGGTGTCTTTTTGCCAACAGACACTGAAATATGAGGTGGTCAGATTTCTTGTGAAATTAGATTTCCCATGAAGTGATATTTACTGTCTGCCTTTGGGTATGCAATAGAATTATGCAATTAAGTTATAAAAAATATGATGGGATGGCCCAGTAAAAAAGGACAGAAAAAACCTGGATAGACAGACTGGCTGTTCCTACTGTGATTCTCATGTCAGGAAAAAGTGAGGAAGGCCCTAGAATTTTGGGTGAATGCACTACAGCAAATTAATAACATAATATTGAAATGATTGTCACAAAACAGGAAAGATGGGTTGAGATATGACTCACTGGAGGGAAATCTGAAATCATTGAGGACATAGATCCATTTGAGTATATTTACCAAAAAGCTATATGTTCATACAGAGAAAAAAAAAGAAATAGTACATTTGTAAAACATTTCAGTTCAATTTGTAAGGCTCTATATAATTTCTTTCTGGTTTATTTGGAAGTTTGCATCAAGGAATGGCAAAGAAAATTAAATGAAACAACAGGTGTTTTCAGGTCAGAGTCACTATTTCAAAAGTACCTGAATATTTTAACTACCTAAAAGAAATATGTTTTTATTATTATATAGATTATGGGATAAGTAGCTGAGAAATTAGGTTATTGAAAAATAAATTTCAGGAGTGCAAAATTAACCAGACCACTGTCCTCCAGTGAAGCCATAGAAGCATGAAATTAATAAATTGTCATCAGCCCTTCTTCCTGATGGATTGCAGCTTAGAATTGCTAATAGGCCTGAGTAAATGTGGGCAAGTGTGCTACTTCCAAGGATAGCCAGGCAAGTCCTTTTTCCCCTAGTACTCATGTCCCATTTAGAAAACATAACAAAAAACATAAACCAAAAATCAAGACCAAAGCTGTCAGTTACGTTAAAAGCAGCCCATGTGGCTCATACTATCTGTACACTCTGGGAATGTTCTTGAGCTATATGTTTCATTTTCTGATTGTGGAGCCTTCTAAAGATGTGATTATCAATCTTTGTTTTGCTTCACACCCAGGAAGTCTTCAGTTAACACAAAAGATAAATTCTCCACAAAACAAATTCATTTTGTACTTTTTTATGCAAAGGATTTGGTAGAATTGAAAAAAAAATATGCTATCACTATGTCAGTAGTATCTTTATAAGTTCTATTCATCTTCTAGACAAGTTTTATCAGTAACACCTACATGCCATACTTAACAACTAATGGCAGTACAAAATGTTCAATAATGAGATTCTAGAGTATAATCAATCCACAGACATTGAAGGCATACACAGTGCAGTTCAACTCAGCTGGTTGGGTAATGGGGAAAAAATGGATGACACTAGAATACTGAAGTGGTTAGTGCATAGTGCTCTGAAGGAGAACAAGCCTCCTCAAAGCTGGCAGAAGAAAAGGTACTTCAGGGACACAATAATTACAACATGAGGTCAAATAATAGCTATTAAAGGATGAGAAATGACATTAGTGGAAATATCAGGAGAGACAGCAACTGTCAACAGGCCTTGAACCAGAATGGCATCCCAACCCAAAGCACTGTGTAAAATCAAATTTATTACATCTGTCTTGTGCCAATTCAGCTTTAAAAGAAAAGCAAGTACTATCTTTGCCAATGGTTAAGAATGAATGGCTCAGATTCAGTCTAGCCCAGACTTAGTCTGTGTCAGATTTTTCTGTCCTGCTTGTTAATACAAGTATCACAAATGCTCAGACTCTTTAAGAGTCTGTCCATCCCAGAGCCAAGATGGCGGAGTAGAAACAGCTCATCCAAGCCACTCTGCCCCCACATTCCCCCCAAACGATGTAAAAGGGGACTCTGAACAACTTCTGGAGCCCCAGCACCCACAGAACGACACAAAGAAGCTAAACTCCCACTGAGGACAGCCCAGCAGCCCTGCAGGAAGGACCAGCGCAGTGGTCTGGGACCTGGCAGCATGCAGCGCACAGAGCGCAGGAGCCGAGCCGAGCCGAGCCCAGGTCCGCATGAGCCGAGGTTTTAGCCCCAGGGCGGCAGGGCCAGCAGCCAGCTGGAGGAACCCCAGAACACTAGGAGCTGTGGCGACTCCAGAATTATCAACATAGACTTGCCTGGGACAAAGTAAGAGGTTAGTGTCCTATGGACTTTGGGACTGGTATTAGGGAATGCGTCGGCTCCCTCCCTGGGGGCTAGAAGCCGCTGAGGACAAACGCCATTTTGTAGTTTTCAGAGGCAGATCCCGCTCCCAGCCTGCAAATTTGTAGGGAGATCCAGCGATCAGTCTTGGGGGGTAATCGCTCTTGCTTTAACCTCCCTGGATCTGGATTGTAATCTAGGGTGGAAGTCGTGGGTGGGTTTACAGCTTGCCAGAAACGGAAGTTGCCCCCCACACGTTCGGGACGAAAATTCCTCTATCTGGCCTTAAACCCATAGTGTGGCAACAAGCCCAAAAGTCAGGTAATCAAGTGGCAACATGCAAAGGCAAAGGAAACAGAAAAATGCAACCCTAGACTCCTATTTTGGGGGCATAGAGCAGGAAAAGGACTGTGAGGTCAGAAGTCCTGCTCCAAAAGCCCCAGGGGAAAACATGAGCGGGTTGCAGGCCATAGAGGATCTTAAGACAGACTTTCAAAATCAAATAAGAGAAGTGGAGGAAAAATTGGAAAGAGAAATGAGAAGGATGCAGGAAAAGTATGAAATGAGGGTCAACAGCCTGACTGAGGAAAACAACACCTTAAAAAATAGACTGACTCAAATGGCAAAGGAGGCCCAAAAGGGCAATGAGGAGAAGAATGCCTTAAAAAGTCGGATTTGCCAGATGGAAAAAGAATCTCAAAAGTTCACTGAGGAGATTCATTCCTTCAGAGTTAGACTGGAGCAAATGGAAGCTAATGACTTTATGAGAAATCAAGATGCTGTTAAGCAGATCCAAACAAATGAAAGATTAGAAGGCAATGTGAAATATCTCATGGGAAAAACCACTGACCTGGAAAATCAATCCAGGAGAGACAATTTAAAAATTATTGGACTACCTGAAAGCCATGATCAAGGAAAGAACCTAGAAATCACCCTTCAAGAAATTCTCAAGGAAAACTGCCCTGATGTTTTAGATCCAGAGGGCAAAATAGAGGTTGAAAGAATCCACCGATCACCTCCTGAAAAAGATCCCAAAAAGAAAACTCCCAGGAATATTATAGCCAGGTTCCAGAATCCCCAGATCAAGGAGAAAATACTACAAGCAGCCAGGAAGAACAATTTCAATATTGTGGAAACACAATCAGAATAGCCCAGGACCTGGCAGCTTCTACACTGAGGGATCGAAGGGCATGGAATATGATATTCCAGAGGGCAAAAGAACTGGGAATGAACCCAAGGGTCACCTACCCAGCAAAACTGAGTATTTTGTTTCAGGGAAAATATGGTCATTCAGTGGAATAGAGGACTTTCAAGCATTCTTGAGGAAAAAACCAGAGTTGAATAGAAAATTTGACATCCAGACGCAAGAAGTAAGAGATGCCTGAGAAGGTAATCAGGGAAAAGAAATCAAAAGGAACTTATCAAAGTTGAACTATTTACATTCCTATGTGGAAAAGCAATAACTGTGACTGATGATATCTTTCTCACTATGAAAATAATGGAAGAAGGGTGTGTGGTCATATGAATGCATATGTGAATGTGTGTGTATATGGTTACAGTTATATATGGATAGAGGGCATAGGTTGAATTTGTTGGGAAGGGAGAATACTCAAGTGATGAAATTATGAGGTGAGAGAGGAAAGTGGCAAGAGGAGATGGGGAGAGACAGGGTAGTGTAAACTATCCCATGAAGAAGAAGCAAGGGGAAGTGGTTGCAAAGGAGGGGGAGAATAAGGAAGGCTAAAAAGGCAAAACCACATTCACATTGAATTTGGTTCAGGGAGAAAATGACATACATACTAAATGGGATATCTCAACCTGCAGCAGGATAGGGGGAAGGGGGATGGGAGGAGGGATGATGGAAGGGAGGGCATCCTTGGGGTGAGGGGAGGTTGGAAGTACCCACTATAAAAGAGGGACAGGATCATGTAGGGAATGAACCAGGTGGGGGGTGGGATGAGTGGGAGGGAATTATAAGCAGCCTTGTACAATATATCTACTATGATAATGTTTTGCATAGCTAGACATGTACAACATATACTGAATTACTTATCTCCCAAGAGGGAATGGGTGACAAGGGAGGAAGGAAATGGATCTGAAATTTGAGGTCGTAACATTAAATGTTTCAAATATATATAAATACTATTATTAATACTCTTTTGCTTGTAATAGGGAGATAAGATGTGCAGGCATTGGGATGCAAAGACTCACCTTCCTCTAATGGAAAAGTCGATGGGGGTATGGGAGAAGGTATGGGAGAGAGCAGATTGGAGGAAGCGATACCTTGTGGGATTACTGTTCTGGGAGGTTGGGTAGGGGAATAATGGGGGGAAAATGATTGTAACTCAAAATCTGGCGGAAATGAATGATGTAAAACAGAAGTTAATAAAGCATTTGTTTTTAAAAAAAAAGAATGAATGCACATATATTCCAGGATTAATTATATAATGAGGGAAGAAGCTAGGTATTCCTTCTGCAACTTGTTTCTTAGGTTAAACATTATCGGGTGTTTTAACAGCCACAATTCATAGAAACTTTGCAGAATAAGGAAAGTAGAAGACACTTATAATTCAACAATTGATGGAATACTGACAAACCAAGAGTCTTGGAATATACTTTTACGAGACTTCCATCAATCTTAGTTATGACATATAATAAAAAGATCCCCAAACTTAGGAGATTTGGGTTTGAGTCTTGGTGATGGCAATTAGTTGTTGGGCAACTTTGGGTACAGTAATTTCCCCCACTGATTCTGAGTTTCCTCATTGTAAAATGGTTATACTCACAATGAGTGCTACCTTCCTCAGGGTTACTTTGAGGAAAGGGTTTTGTAAACTTGTTATTATATCAACATGAGTGATTGAAACTAAAGGAAAATTAAGAAGGGTATTTAAAAGAATCATTATTCACTTCAGATCAAAGTTAACAATCTGCTAAACTAATCTCTGTGTTTATATCATAAAAATGTATTTTGAAGTTGATATTATGATTTTCTTTTAGATTAAGAAAAACACATGTATTTAAAGAAAGGACTGACTGAATTCTAGCTTGGAGGCAATTGTTATCTTTTTTCTATTCTTTCTGAACAACAAACAAAACAGTAACAAAATAGAAATTTTTATCCTAAAAGTTATGTGCAGAGAACATCTGATTAAGATGGAAACATGAAAGATCATAGAGGACCCATTTAAAAAAGGACAGCAGATAGGATAATAGTCAAGAAAACAGTATTTAGAAGACTATTATTCCAGATATCAAAGAGAAACATGGGTAATAAGCTCTTTTATCTAGGTAGGGATTTCTCAAAAAGAGAGTTAAGAACTAAACATACTGCAAGAGGGGTCCTGCCAGGGAAGACAGCATGAATTTGGGCAAATAATCCTGACACCCACAACAAGATGTGATCAAGGACCTCCCAGAGGAGACTGAAGGTCCTAACATCTTGCCTGAGGAGACTTCAGGGGGGCTAGAAGCTCACAGATCTCTGCAGACACTAAAGCCCTCCCCCTGCCCCAATCCCCAGTACTCTTAATACAGAAGGACCAAAAGAAGTGGAAGCCAGTAGCCAGTTATTCAGGGAGTTAGGGACAGGACCAAAAAAGGGTCTAGCTACCATAGAAGAGTACACAAGGGTGTAGGTCCTGGCCATGGCTAAAAATACCAAATCAGGAACTGAGACTAGACATATGAACAAACTGAATTAAATACTAAACACAATAAAGAAACAGTATGTGTCAACAGATGCCCAGCACAAAACAGAAGTACAAGCAGAACTGTGTACGTTCTCCCTCTTTCAATCCGAATTGCTTGTGTCCAGTGCAATCCTTCTTTTCTATCTTGCATTAGGAAAACATTTTGCAATATTTAAGAACTTCCTCATATGACAATTTTCAAAACCATCCGGGAACTAGGCAAGTTAGTTATTGTTATACCCATTTGACAGAGGAATCCACTCAACCTGAGAGGGGTCTATGACTCTTCGAAGGTCCCACAACTATTAAATAGCAGACACTAGGACCAGAACTGGGTTTTTTAGATGGTCAATACACTCCTCTATATGGGTCTCCTTTCCCCTGCGATATAAATACCTTAAAGGGAGAATAATTATTTTCCATTGTAGTCCACTGCACTTCCCTAGTACATTGTCTTGAATATATCAGGAAGCTTTAAGAAATGTTGAGGGGATGTTTCCTGTTAACCATGGTTTTCTTTGACTTTATTAATGTTCTCAAATGTCTTAATAGCAGAGATAGTCAAAGCAGCAGAGCAGAGCTCCCAAGCAATTGTTAATGTTTTTTATACATGGCTCCTATGGTTTCCTCAATTACAGTTTGCATAGCTAAATTGCAACATCTATTACTTTTTCTCAGAGAAAAACACAAAAGATAATACACTGACTTCTTAAAAAGAAGAAAAGGCACTTTAATTTGGGCCGTGACCATCAGTTATTTGGCAAAAAAAAAAAAAAAAAACTTGATATTTATAATTAACAAATTCTAATGACTTCTTTCATTTTGCACTGATATGTTTGATTAGGACATAGATTTTAAATATCAATACTTATGCAAATGGTCCACCATGACCAGGATTGAGGTGGTGACTTCATAGTGTAGGATTCCTATCACAACAACCATAAAGCCTGTGACTAGTATAAGGATTAAAGGTATTCAGGTGTCTATAATATTTTAAAAAGAAAAAGGCGGTACCATGATTTTCTGCTTCAACTTAAGCCTACATGATAGGATGACTTGTGGTTGTGTTTTGTTACCCATCTTGAGATAATCCTCAAAAAGAGAAGGCTCATTTGCCTTTGACATTTGCCACCGACATTCAGGTTTCTGATTTCCCTATAAAGTGCTCTACCTCTGCCAGGTCTATCCGCTCCTCAAGCGGTGTTGGACATTTTGAAACAAACCATAGGAATGCAATCAAACTAATGAAACCAAACAGACCTTCATCCTTGACACTGCTGCTTTTCACACTTCTCTCTGTGAAAGAATACCAAATGTCAATTAGTGGCTAGTGTGATGTGAGCCTGGCTTAGACACTTTTCTGTTAGAGACTGGAAAGTGACCAACTTTTCAACGAATTTGCTAATTGTTAGCCATACATGTCACCAGTTAACACTGAGCCTCATCCAAAAAGAGGAATTTGGAGTAGAAGTGTCTAAATCTATCATCATTTCTGAAAACTCCACAGATTCATTTCAGTCATTGGAATAATGTGGTCAGTTATGCACATGTTTGCTAATCCTAACCATTAGGAATACTCAGTCATTCTAGTAGCACTTTTGTCCGGGTGGTAACAATCTGAATTATAGGCACAGTGCCCCACAGGGGATCATTAACACACCTAGGGCTGATTTTGTAAACCTGAAATTGTAAAACAATGAAAGCTGCTATTAGTTCTTTACTGACATCCTTCCTATTTCTTTAAGCACTTATATGTCTCTGTTGCTTATTCTATTTTGTTCTCTCATCCTACAACAACATATGTCCCCCAAAACTCTTCTTCTGCCCTCTGCTTTTCTCACTTCCATGGCACTGCTTTTGTGAGCTTGTCAGCTCTTGTGATAGCTACCTCTCTATGCAGATGAAGCACAAATGTACTTCTCCAACCTTAACTCCAAATCTTAGTTGCAAATCTGTATTTCCAACTAGATATAGCATTCTAATACCTGTATATTCCTTTATGATTTCAGATTGGATAGGTCCAAAATTGGACTGCCCCTCCCATCTACTACTTGTATGTAACACTAATCACTACAATTCTAATCTCATAGGCTAGAAAGCTTGACTCATACAAATAGAAATGGACAATTACATGGTGCTTTGTGATTTATAGAGCATTTTAAATACATTATCACATTTAATCCTCACAATAATCTTGTGAAGTAGGCAGTGTGAGTATCATTTATATGATACTCTTTTTGAAGATGGAGAAATTGAAGTTAGAGAGGTTAAGTGATTTGATTGAGGCTACATGGCAAGTATGGAGCAGAACCAGGTCTTCTCACACTAAGACCAGTGCCTTTTTCCACTATGCCAAATTTATCTTGTAGAACATGAAACCATGAAATCCTATCTAAACTCCCTCTGAATGGATGGAAGCATTCACCAAAGATCCAAGTTGTATGTCACACTGTGACCTTTATGGTCTTTCCAAAATTGTTGATAATAAGCTCTTAGAGTAGTGACTTCTTCCAACACTCACATTATTTCCACCCAAGTAACCAGTTCAATTTTTGTGAGAATAAGATCCAGAATATGACTTCCCTCATTGTTTCCTTTATCTTTTAAAGAACAAAATTACCATGCAATGATCCTACTCCAGTGGCTCCCTATTAGCTCCATAATTAATTATAACCTTGTCTTCTTGGCACATAAAGATCATTATGACTCTGACATTGCTCTATTTTCAAGCTTTTATTTCTTTCTCCCCTCCTTGTCTACTATGGTTCAACTGCACTGGCCTGCTTGCAGTTCGCCATGCCTGGCACTGCATGACTCATCACTGTTTTTGCACTGGCACTCAGCCCCCCCACACCTAGAATACTCTCCTTCCTAACTCCCACCTTATAGAATTCATGGCTTCTTTTTTCAGACTCAAATAAGGCACCACAACCTACAGTATGTACTTCCCAATTTCTCTAGTATATACTGCCTTCTGATATATAGCCCTCTTCTTTCTACTCTGTCTTGAATATATAACAAGAGAGGGTAGTCTGGTCAATCTCCAGAGACACAAAGAAGGGATTATGCCTACTGCCGACCCAAGTGGAGGATTTGGTAAACCTGCTTCTAGAAGTATTCAATGACCTATAGGAGAGGGGTTCATTTCTGTACCAGCATGCAGAGATACTCTGTGGCTGTTCCCTGTCTGTTTATTGCATAGTGAAGAAAAGCCTTTTAAATTGACTTCTGAGCCAGAACTGAGAATTATACAAATCCTCCTGGGTATAAACTTGATCTCTCTCTTCCCTGGTGACAAATGAATAAGTGCTGCTATAAGCTGGCTCCATTCAGGCCAACATTCAGCCTTCAATGCATTTCTCTTCTCTCTATTGTGTTCCTTTTCTCCTGCTCTTAGGCGAATGAGTGTTAGAGGTAAAAACGACCAAGTTGGAACCTTATGAGCTTTGAAAAGCTAGAAGAGCTACCAGCGCCAGTGGCCAACTTAGCAAGGAGCCATCTCTGAGGAGCAGCCTGATTGACCCAGACCAAGTTGGGTTCAACTTGGAGGACTTATTTATCCAGCAAAGATCCAACACCTGGAAGTGACCTTGGTGGTGCCAAATGTTTAGTCACGACCACTTTAAATTTCAGTCTACTCTCCCTAGGCCTTGAGGTGGTAGAGGGAACCCTTTACTCAGTGTTGTAGTTGTTGTTTTTCCCTTGGGGAGAGGGGGTGTGTTTACTTCTATCCTTGCCTATCTTATCAGTAAATATCCCTTTGTAAAAGCTACTGGATGTTAATTGTTTTTCAATGCCACTGAGTTATCAACTGGTTAAACTACACTAGGGAGATAAAACTTGTATCAGTAAATTATACTGGGCAGTAATTACTGGTGTTTGACATTGGAAAGAACAAAACCAAATGGGAGCTTGAACCAATAATATTAGAAGCAAATCATATCACTTTTGGGTTACCTGTAAAACTTTGAGGGCAAATAGTAGCTGGGAACTAGACTTGCTAGTGGGAGTTGGGATAAGGATGCCTAGAGTCTGTACAAAGGCTACATGTTTGTGGTGTCTATTCTATTGGAATGCAACCCCCTTTAGCACAAGGATTACTTTTACTTTTTCTTTGCATTCCTACCATTAACACAGTGACTGGAACATAGTAAATACTTAATAATTGTTTGCTGATTGAAAAGTTAGTGTTCATTGATCAAGGAAAATTTAGAAAGCAGTGAAAAGATTAAAGCTCTATAGTCAAACGCAAGGTCCCCTGGATGAATCTCAAGAGGAACAATGGCACCTAAGATACACAATTAAGCATAGCTTTAGGCTTAAGGATGGATGCTTCCAAAAATATTCTGTTATGCTTCTTATGTCCTATTGTAGCGGCAAGCACCCCAATATCCCCAGGGTGACTGCCAACACAGGTTCTTAGATCTGCTTTTCAAAAGGAAAGCAACTCAAAATGGGTTAACAAGCTGACTTTAATCAAACAAACATACATTACCTAGTTCAGGGGAAAAAGGTCAGCACCCCGAACTTCAGAGTTACAGAACTTACAGATCAAACAGACAGGCTTCCAAACTGTCCTACCATTATATCAATACCAAATCACAGTTACCATAGAGGGAAGCATCAACATCTGGGTTTTCAAAGCCGGGGGGCTCTCAACAACAGCTTCCCAGAGTCTCATCTGGTCAAATCACACACTTCTCAAAGTGAGCCCCAAAGCAAAGCCTCAAATCAGGGATTATATAGTCTTCTCCTGGCTCAGAGAATGTAACCACCCTTTTGATCCACTGCCCAATCACACAGCATTAAGGTGTGGTCATTCCTGAAAACCAAGCCTCCCACCACAGGCTCCATGTGACCACATTCAGCCTATTAGGAGGCAGAGCATATTTTCAAATCAAGGAAGGTTTTCAGAGTCTCTTAAAGCCAATCAAAGGGCCTAGGGGCAGGGAAGATCTTTAAATCTGCATTTCCATTACACCTATCCATCTATGAGTCTACATGTTCCACAGGGACAGGAATGTTACAGCTCCTTCAGCAGCTAGCACCCTGCTCTACATGCAACTGTCATTTAATTCATTAAAGTGTTCAACTGAATTCTATATCTTAGCCTATCCAAAAGTTACCCATATTATCCATCTCAGATCCTAGTCCCTCCATATTATCTTTTTCAACTCTTGCAGTCCAGATCGGTTTCTCCCTTTTTTAAAGTCCTAACTCAGTTATTATTAGTATGATCATTTTGTGTTTGATTAATAATAGCTAATATTTATATTGCACTTTAAGTTTTGTGCAGTGTTCTTTAACATTATCTCATTTTACATCTTAACCAATATCTCATTAGGTCTCCAATGGCATGTTTCTCTATTCACTTAGATTATAAGCTCCTTAAAGGCAGGGGTCATGAAAGGCTTCAAAACATGCACGATTTTGCATGCTTCAAAACACACAATACAGGATAAGGTATATCACAACCATAATATATTTTTGTTGATTGATTTCTAGAAAGGTATTGAATTGCTGGCATTGCCATTCCTTAAAAATAGGAACTTTTTTCCTAATAATTGTAAACTATTTTAACCAATTTCAATGGACATTTTAAAAATATGCTTCTCTTAGATATTAACTATATAATTGTTCCCCTTCTCTCAACCCCCACAAAAAAATACATGAGAGTTTATAGATTCAAAGTCAAAATTATAGATTTGCTTTTTAAAAAAAACCTGTTGAAATATTCTGAGTTCTGTCTTTAATTTACATTCTAACCCACCAGCTTGTTTTTACACTGTAAACAGGAGAAACTCTTAACTAAATTTGATAGCAAATATAATGGGGCATATTACAACTCATAAAACCCATAAGACTGCTAAAAACTGTATTTGAGATGTAGGTTAAGCAAACTTGTAAGGGGACAAAATATTTATATAAATGTCTCCCTGACTGTTTTCTCACTATTCTTCTATGGAGGATTTATGATGCTTGCATCAGAGGTATATTAAGTAATCATTAACATAAATGAATGCATTTAAGCCTCAATATTCACACACTTCAATATGGTGTTAATTAGTACTTTTGCAATAGTAAGTGATTGGCATGCAGTGGTTCACCACTTGATTTGTACTTGCCCATGCTGAGAAGAAACAAGCACTGAATATCCCACAGCACTTAAGAACAGAGTACTTCCATGAGTTCACATTCTGTAATGAATAACTATTATCAAGATTCATTAATATATACATTCCATTTATACCTGTAATTCTCAAGATGACATTCAGCTTATTAATATTATTTTTAGGTATAAGCATCTAGATACTCCAATGTGAGAGTTAATAATATACCTTCGTGGAAATGGAAGGTAGAAGAGGATCTTTCTTTCCATTTATTACACTGACTAGCACTGATATTTTCCCTTATCCCCAGAATTTCTCTTCTATCAACAATAAGAATATAAGACTTTGCCCAGGATTTTATACTGTGTGTTCCACTAGTCCGTTATTGGCATAATTGCAAAAGGCTTCCTTGTGTGCTGTTACATTCACTCTCTAAAAGTTGGGAGAATCAAGCCTTAAAAACTCACTCACATAGAGGCACAGGATCATAGATCTAAACATGAAAGGGACCTCAGAAACTATATAATACAACTATTTTACTTACTCTAATTCTATTTTTGTGATCTGGTAGAGATGAAGTTACTGTTTTTTCTCTGTATTAACATGAACATTTTAATTTGAAAATACGAATTCATTTCAGTTTCAGACAGGCAGTCAAAACTACCCCCTATGTTTTACCTTCCTTTCTCCCAGTTCTTATTAAAGGGTAATCAAAAGACAATAAATTTCAGACCTTGATTTCAATGAAAGACTAGTGGATTATAAAGTTTCTATCACCCTTTCCCTTCAAGACAAAGAGCAACCCTCTATGACAGTGACTGCTTGCTATAAGCAAATATTTTCCTCATAATATAAGGACAAGATTTTGGGAAGCAAAGCCAAGATGGCAGAATAGAAGAAGTATTATAGGTGAATCTTCCCATCAATCTACTCCAAACAACTTTAAAAAGAATGCCTCAAATAGAGTTCTGGAGAAGCAGAGTCAACAAAAGGTCAGTGTGAAACAAAGACCATTTAGGAGGTTAAAATTAGAAGTCTGTGGCACTGAGATAAGGGTTGGCCTAGAGTTCATGTGACAGCAATAACAGCTGTGGGCCATGGGATCATCAACAGCAGAAGAAGCAGATTTGGGAGCTATCAAACAAGAGACATTAAGGGGATCTGAAATGGTCAGAAAGAGAGTTCAGGAGAGCCCCTTGCTAGCAATAAAAGCAGGACAGGCTGCAATGTTCCAATTCCACTGCCTATACCTACTACAAGTTGCAGTTCCATGATGGAGAGGAGCATTTTCAGTACCAAGGGAAGAGAGGCCCTGAGGAGCAGCAGTGCTTGTAACTGCAAAGAATGAGGGACCCTACTTGGGTAAGGAACATAGTGCTGACCAAAAAAGCAGTGACCATACCTCTCCTCAGATCACAACACCCTGGAAGCACTAAAAACTTCCAAACTACTAGAACTAGCTCTGAAAAGAATGCTGTGAAAAAGCCTGAAGCTTGGGAAAATGCCCTACCCACTCACCTGTAACCCCAGAAATAGAGGCTAACTTTAACATAAAGTTCAAAGTCAAAAAACAAGTTGAAAAAAATGAGCAAACAAGAATAAAAAGAACCTTACCATAAAAGTTCCTCTGGTGACAGGCAAGATCAAGACACAAACTCAGAAGACAACAAAGTCAAAACAGCTACAAGCAAACCCTCAAAGGGAAAAAATAGGAATTAGAGACAAGGACAATAAGAATTCCAAGAATAAAAATAAAATTGAAATTAAAATAATAGTGGTACAGGAAAAAAATGGGGAAAGAAATGAGAGCAATGCAAGAAAATTCTGAAAAGAACTAATAATTTGGGAAAAGAGGCACACAAATACTGCAAAAAAAAAGTAACAACTTAAAATACAGAATTGGCCAAATGGAAAACGAAGTACAATACTTCACCAATGTAAACAACTCCTTTTAAAGAAAAATTGTACAAATAGAAAAAGAGCTACAAAAGGTCACTAAAGAAAATAATCACTTAAAAATTAGAATTGGGCAAGTGAAAGTTAATGACTCCATGGACACATTAAAAAAATAAAACAAACCACAAGAATAGAATTAAGAAGTGAAAGTAAAATATCTCTTCTGAAAAACAAAGAACCTAAGAAATAGATTGAGGACAGATTAAGAATTGTAGGACTACTTAAATGATACATGTAATTTTTAGAACTTTGTCATTATTATTGAAGTTATAACTTTACATAGAGATAGGGCACAGTAGTAAGTCGATTATATTGGAATGACCTCAAAAAGTGGATGAGTGAGAAAGACGAATGCATTGGGATAAAGTGGAATGAAGAAGAAGGATGGGAAAAAGAATCTCACATAGAGGTGTGGAAGTAAAGTTTTTACAGTGGAGGGGAAAATAGGGACAGGTGGAGACAAATTTTCAACCTCATTCTCATCTAAGCTGAGAAATCTATCTTAACCAATAGGAAAGGAGGAGGAGAATAAGATAAGAGAAAGGGAATAAGAGGATAGGAGGAAATATGATAAAGGGAAACAGTAATCACAATTGTGAATGGGATGAATTCATCTATATAATGTAAGCAGATGAAGAATGGATTGGAAGACAGAATCTAACAATATGTTGCTTACAAGAAACCCTCAACTTTCCCTTATCAAAGGCAGATAAATCTAACCATAAAATAAGAAGCTAAGGAGATGAGTAGAATTTTAGAAAACTTGGTTATGATAAAACTCTGGAGAAAAATGAAGGAGAATAGAAACAAGCATACCTTTTTCTCACATGTACATAGTATTGTCACAAAAAGTGACCAGATATTAGGGCCTTAAAAATCTTGCAGGCAAATACAGAAAAGCAGAAATATTAAATATATCTTTTCAAACCATAATGGATTAAAATTATATTCAAAAAAGGATATGAAATCATAAATAAAAATTAACTGGAAATGAAATAATCTAATCCTAAAACATGAGTTATTCAAAGAACAAATCAGAGAAGTAATTAATAATATCATCAAAGTTAATAATAGCAATGAGAAAATATTATAAAATTTCTGGGATGCAAGCAAAGTAGCATTTAAGGGAATATTTGTATCTCTAAATATGTACACCAGTAAAAGACATAAAGAGCAAATCAATGAAATGGACATGCAACTAAAAAAAAAAAAACTAGAAAAAGAACAAAAAAAAAAATCCCAAATTAAACATCCAAATGGAAATCCTTAAAATCAAAGCATAATTTTGTTTAAAAATTAAAATAAACAAAACCCTTTTAAACTAAAAAGTAAAGCTAGGAGCTGATGTTTGAGGGGGGAGGCAATAAAATAGGTAAAGCATTGGTTGGATTTGATTTTTAAAAAGAAAAAAGAAAGCCAGATATTTAGTATCAAAAATGAAAACAGCGATTGTACCACCAATAGACAAAATTAAAGCAATTATTAGGATTGATTTTGCCCAATTACATGCCAATTAAATTGACAATCTAAGGCAAACTGAAGAATATTTACAAAAAATACCAATTGCCCGGGTTAACAAAAGAGGAAATAGGATACTTATATATTTCTATCTTAAAGAAAGAAATTGAACAAATCATTAATGTACTTCCTAAGAAAAAATTCCCAGCATCAGATGGATTTGCAAGTGAATTATATCAAACATCTGAGTTTGATTTATTTATATATAATTAATTACAATATTATCTAAACTATTTGAAAAATTAGATAAAGAAAAAAATTCTACCAAATTCTTTTTATGACACAAATATGGTTTTGATACTCAAACCAGGGAGAGCAAAAACAGAGAAAGAAAATAAAGACCAATTTCCCTAATGTATATTGACGCAAAAATTTTTAAATAAAAAAATCTAGTAAGAGACTACAACAATATATCATAATTATCATATACCATGACCAGGTAGGATTTTTCTATTAATGCAGGGTTGTTTAATATTAAGAAACCTGTCAATATAATTAACCCTATGAATAAGAAAAACAACAAAAATCTTATGATTATATTGATAGATGCAAAAGAAGCATTTAACAAAAATAAAACACCCATTCCTATTACAAACATAGGGAAGCATAGGAATGAATGAAGCCTTTCTTAAATGATAAATTGTATCTATCTTAAATAAAGAGTTAGTATGGGGATAATATCAAAGCCTTCCGGGAAAGATGTACTAAAAACTCACCCATCTGAACTGAGATTTCCAAGGGCAAAGTATGAGAAAGTTGTGTCTCTACTGGTACAGGGTGAAAAAAAAGATATACATTATCATCACTTTTATTAAATACCGTATTAGAAAGGCTAGTTATCCCAAGAAAAAGAAAACAAAGTAATAAGTCAATGAGGAAATAAAACTATCAATCTTTGGAAATAATAAAATTTTTGGAGAACCCTAGAGAATCAACAAAAAAAAAAAAACTAGTTGAAAAAATTAACAACTTTAGCGAAGTTGTACAATATAAAATAAAACTACATAATTCATCAACATTTTTATTTACTATCATCAAAACCCAGCAGCAAGAGAAAGAAAGAGAAATTCCATTTAAAATCACTACAGATGGGGTGGCTAGGTGGCGCAGTGAATAGAGCGCCGGCCCTGGAGTCAGAAGGACCTGAGTTCGGAGCCGGCCTCTGACACTTAATCCACACAAACAAAAACCTAGCCATGTAACCTTGGGCAAGTTACTTAACCCCAATTGCCCTAAAGGGCCGGCTAGGTGGCGCAGTGAGTAAGAGTGCCGGCCTCGGAGTTGGGATGACCCGAGATCAGATCCGGCCTCAGAAAATGAGCACCCACGCATAAATAATGACTAGCCGTGTAACCTTGAGCAAGTTACTTAACCCCAATTGCTTTAAAAATAAATAAATAAATAAAGAATAAAATCACTGCAGACAATATAAAATTCGGAGACTACTAGCCAAAAAAATAAAAACCAAAACAGAAAAACAGAGATGCCATGAACATAAATACAAAAATTTTTTTCACACAAATAAAGATACATCTAAACAACTGGGAGACATATTTGCTCATATGTAGGCTGCGTCAATAAAATTAAAAAATGACTGTTATGCCTAAATTACTTCTTTATTGCCATACCAATCAAACTACCAAAGATTTATTTTATAGAGCTAGAAAAAATATGTATTTTTTTAAAAATTCATCTGGAAGAACAAGTCAAGAATATCAAAGGAATCAATGAAAAAAATGTGAAGGGAGTTGGTGTAGCAGTAACACATTTCAAACAATATTACAAAGCAGTAACCATCAAAACAGTATAGTACTATAGAAATGAGTGGTAGATCAGTGAAGTTAGATTAGTTATACAATGCACAATAGTAAATGACCATAGTAATCTACTGTCCAATAAATCCAAAGATCCAGGCCTTGGGGGAAAGAACTCACTGTCAGATAAAAATGGCTGAGAAATATGGCAAGTAATTTGGCATAAACTAGAGATAGGGCAAAATCTCACAGAACATACCACAATAGGGTCAAAATATATAAATTATTTACGCAAAATTGGTGATATCATAAGTAAATTAGGGGAGCAAGGGAAAATGTACCTGTTAGATCTATGGATAAGAGAAGAGATTGTGACCAAACAAGAGAGAGGATCACAGGGAGTAAAATGGATAATTTTGATTACATGAAATTAAAAAGAGTTTACACAAACAAAACCAATGCAGCTCAAATTGAAAAGAAACCAGGAAAGTAGGGAGAAATTTTACAGCAAGTCTTTTTTTTTCTTTTCTGATAAAGACCTCATTTCTCAAATATATAGGGAACTGAGTCAAATTTATAAAACTGTGGGCCATTACCCAATTTCTAAAGGGTAATCAAAACTATCTGTAGTCACATAAAAAATGCTCTAAATCACTACTGATTAGAGAATTGCAAATTTAAAAAACTCTGAAGAACTACCTCACATTTATCAGATCAGTTAACGTGACAAAAAAATGGGAATTTGGAAGTCAATTTTTTTAAATGAATGTTAAAAGTGTGCATACCCTTTGATCTAGTAATACCACTACTAGGTCTGTATCACAAAGACATCATGAAGAAATGGAAAATGATGTGTATGTACAAAACAAAAACAAAAACAAAAAAACAGCAGCTCTTTTTGTGGTTGCAAAGAACTTGAAATTGAGGGGATGCCCATCAATTGGGGAATGGCTGGACAAGTTGTGGTATATGAAGGTAATGGGATATTATTGTTCTATCAGAAATGATGAGAAGGCGAATTTCAGAAAAACCTAGAAAGAACTACATGAATTAATGCTGAGTGAACTAATGAAACAGAACCAGAAGAATGTACACCATAACAGCAACATTGTGTGATGATAAAGTATGATACCCTCAAATCTTCTCATCAATGCAATGATCCAAGATAATTCTAAAAGCCTCAAATGGAAAATGCTAACCATATGTCTGAATGCAGATCAAAGCACAGTATTTTCAATTTTTTGTCTTTTTTTTCTTTCTTGTAGTCTCCCCCTTTTGTTCTTATTCTTTTTTTCACAACATGGATAATACAGAAATATGATTAACATGATTGTTTATGTATAACTTATATCATTTTGCTTGCTGTCTTGGTGATGGGGGAGAGAAAGAAGGGAGGGAGAAAAATTTGGAACTCAGTATCTTACAAAAATAAATTCTGAAAAGTATCTTTACATGTAATTGAAAAAATATTGTGAAAAATAAAAAATGTCAAAAAATTAAATATTTTATAAGAATCTGTGGGAAACAGCTCATATTAAGGAGTCTAACTACCAATAGAGACATAACTTCTCAGATTCTATCCTTGGAATTCTCAGTTCTGATGGGTGAGTTTTCACCTTGAAACAATGCCTAGAAACATGCCACCATCCTACTCTCTGGATATCTCAAAATTATACCATTTTTATTATGATCCTGCTCCTCCTCCACCCTCTAGACACTGGATTCTTCCTCTGGGACCGTAGGCTCTTTCCCATCATTTCCAAATAATCCTGTGTACTATTAACCTTTTCTTCCCCTCCTTTCCAACCCTAATGCTTTATTATCTATTCTCCTATTCAAATGTAAACTCTTCAAGAGCAAGTATTGTTTTGCTTGCTTGTATTTATTAATTATTATTATTATTATATTTGTAACACATTTTCCTTATATAAGCTCTCTATAAGAGAACAATGCTTTAAGCTAACAGGGGACTAGAATAGAAATGTACAATATGCCAAGAACATCACATCCAATTTGCCTGCATTTCTCCCAACTTTTTGGTAGAGTTGTAAAATTGGTCTAGCAACTTTAAAAAAATTAAATGATTCTCCAAATGTTACTAAACTGTCCATACCCTTTGACTCAGTGATATGACTGCTAGACCTGCACCCCAATAAGATTTTTTTTAAAAAGAGGTAGAGGATTCACATAAACAAAAATATTTATAGCAGCACTTCTATGGCAGTGAAGAACTAGAAATAAAAGGGTTACACATTAATTGGAAATGACTACGTGAATTATTGTATATGAATATAATGGAATAGTACTTTATTGTAAGATATGATAAAGAGAGTGGCTTCAGAGAAAGCTGGGAACATTTATATGGACAGACACAGTGAATTGTGAAGAATTAGGAGAATAATTTATATAATAACAATATTGTAAAGATGAAGAACTGGAAAAAAAAAACTTAAGAATGATGACCAATATAGTGAGTAACCACAATTTCAGAGAACCAGTGATGAAATATGTTATCAATCTCCTTCCAGAGAGGTGATGCTCTCAGGATATAAATTGTAGATTGAGACATATATTTTTGAGCATAACTAATGCACAAATTGGTTTTTCTTGACCATGCATATTTGTTACAAGGTTCTGGTTTTTTTTTCTTTTTTGATGGAGTGTGGGAAGAGAGAAGAAAAAGAAAATAGATTTTTTTCTGATCAAAGAAGTAATAAAAATTAAATTTTAGAAGTAATTCAAATCCATAAATTTTATGTGATCCCAAACTCATATACAATTTTAGAACTTGAACGAACCTTCAGCATTATATAGTCAAAATTCTTTACTATAGTTGAATAAATGCAGACCTGGTAACTTATCTAAGGTCACAAAGTAGTAGAGCTAGGACCATTCTATTAATTGCTAGTTGCTTGTACATTTCATTATTCCATGCTATTTCCCTAGAAATTAAGTTTATGACAAAAGCTAATCTCTTTTCCCCAGATTTCCCTGATCATCTATGTTTTCTTCTTTAATTAAGGACCCCCATTCAAAAGATATCCATTTCTAATGCAATGTCCCATGGGAAATTAAAACTCAGGAAAATGATACTGTTCCATCTAAAATGATATGAGCTACATTTTATACATACTTTTACTGTTCTTAAATGGACCACAGGACTATTTGACGTATTGATGAATATATCAATAATTGCATAAAATAGCACTTTAGAGTTCTTTTAGATTTATAAAACATTTTATATATTATGTTGACTATCATTATGCCAAATCAATAAATAAAAGAATAAATCAGGATCTCTCAATTTACATAAAGGAGGATTTCATACACTTGTTTCTTTGGTTTATCATTGATACCAATATATGTCTTTATGTTACAAGGAGAACAGTAGTGGATACTTAAAAGTCCCAAAATATTATAATGTATCTTTTCACAGGACTCAAGGAAAGTCAGGTATTCCAGAAGAAAGAATATAGAGTAAATACCCAGAAGAAATTATTTTAGTTCCTGATCTAGCATTGATCAGTTTCATGGACATAATGCAAGGTATCTGTATCTTCCTTTTCTCATTCTGAAAATGGAGATCATAGTGCTTACCCTACTTACTTCAAAGACATTCTATGTCTCAATGGGAAATAGGTGGAGAAATGCTTTCAAAAGTGTTAAATATTTTTACTGGTATAAGTGACTAATGTTTTCCCCCATTTCACTCTAGCCTGGTGCCAGACAATTTAAAGGTAAAATCTACAGCAAATGCTGGGCAAAGATGATAGGATTCACAAACTAACTGTTATATACCCAAAATTATTAGGTGTCTTAAATTTGCTTCAGATTTCTTTTACTCAGGTCAAAAACCTATTCTTGATTTCGATAGAAGTAAAATCATTTATAGGACCATTGGATGTTTCTTTAACAAAATAAAGATTTTTTTAATATGTTCCTTGAAAGATTCCTAAGTGTACTTTGCAAAATAAAGTAGTATGCCAATGATATTCACTTATAGGTTTGCTTCGTATTAGTGATTAGGTTTTTATACAGTATACTCTGAACTATTCATCCTTGGGGAGACATTAATATTTTTTAAAAGATGATTAAATGTTAACCCTTAAAGTAATTTTAAAAGTCTTTTTAAAAAAAAAGAAAAGTAATATTTAAACTCATTAATAAGATGATTAAAAAATACTTTTTATCAGCACTTGAAAATAAGATATTTGGGGTTTTGAATAGGAGAAAGTTAAGTTGTAAATTACTAAACCTGTTTTAAGTAAGCTAGTTAAGAGCCTTTTGTGTGTAGCACTTTTTTGCATGTGATTTGCATATTATGTTGAGTACCTTTATACTCCTTACTTTTGGGATATCTAATGAGTCAGTCAAATCTAAACTTTAAGTAATTTTTCCCAGGGAACTGAAAGGTGGAGGATTTGAAGGGAACAAGTTAAAAAAGTGCAATAAAAGGAGTGTGACTCCTCTTATTAGAGATCAGTCTTCATAGTCTCAACTACATTATGGAATCCAAAAGAGATGGGCCCCTTAGCAGCTGGGAAGAGGGCAATTGGCCTAGCTCTTTGGAGCAGCAGTGGTTCTTACCCGCTGGAATATAATAACAGAATCACAGATCTAGAGACAGAAAGGACCTCACACATCATTTAGTTCAATTCCCTCATAAAAGAGATAAAGAAACTGAGGTCCAGAGAGGTTAAGTAACTTATCCAAAATTCTACAAATAGTAAGAATCAGAGGTAAAATTTGAACCGAAGTTTTCTGACTAGTTCTCTTTCCACTGTATCAAAAGTTTTGCATTGTATATTCGAAGTGGATGAAATCAGTTCAATATCCTACCTATTTTTTGTGACTCACAATAGCTTGGGAGCAGGAGTGGTGCTACATATTACTGATAATGACAAAATGACTAGGATTATTATTGGAGAGAAAGAATTTTCACTTTGTTCTTCACAGAAATCCACTTTCCTCTTCCCTTACTCCATAAACTTAATCTACTATCTTCCATATCCATCCAGTCTTTGTACTCAGCCATTCTAGTTGAATCTGTGAGCTCATAAATTCCGTAGCTCCCTTAATTATGTACACTTATATTTGCACATATTAACAACCCACTTATATTTGCACACTCTTTGCTAACAGTCAATATCCTCCTGCAAGGTCACCACAGGTTGGGTCACTGAATGGGCTGCAGCTCTTCCATGGTTTCTCCTGATATCTCAAGGATACCAATGAAGGACTGGAGCTGCCATTCATTCAATAAGCAATTATTATTTACTATCTGTTGGACACTGTACTAAACTCTGGGGATACAAAATAAGGTAAAAACATATTACCTGTCCTCACGGAGCTCATAATCTGATGGGGAAGACAAGTAAATGACTATGTACAAGCAAAATACATGAAATATAGCTAGGAGGCGATCAGAGGGAATGAAATAGCAGTGGCAGATAACCAGAAAAGGCCTCTTACAGAAGGAAAGCTGTCCATATGGCTTCATTTACATTCAACATATAACTAATCCATCTTCTTTCCCTGTAATACTTTCCTGTGATGGCATCTTATACTCTAGTTCCTCTCCAAATTTCTTTATGTGCCTCTCCATTGCTCTCTGTCCAATCTATGTATCTTTATACCCTGAAAGAATCTTGCATCACTCAGAAATGTGTTCTCTACCTAACAAATGCCTAATGTTTGTAGAATTGAATGTGCTTTCCTGCTTTCTTTTCCAAAGACTTCTTGACCTAACTGTTTCACCAGTTATTATTGTGCCATCACAGACAAATCTTTTTCCTCTCCTACTGACAACATGGGAGAATTTTTCTAGCATTTACCAAGGCCCAAAGGGTCTTTACCTATTTACAAGACAGCAACTACCTGGCTTTCATTGCCTATCAGCTTCTTCTGAGGTAACCTTAGCTGTCTCATTTGTGACAAGGATTGTTTCCTTTCATAGTCATTTTGTAACTAATGCTGAGTTGCCTTTAAAAACTCTTCTCAAACCTCTCAACTAAGATCTCAAGATGAAAGGGGTGACACTCAATTTGATAAAAGTAAAACCAAATAACAACAAAATTCAAAACCATCTATTCCCTAAACCTACCATAGAGAGTTACACACACTGAAAGGGAATGTTCTAAATTTCCATTTTAAGCCAAATACCGGTGGAAATAACTGCATAACAGGTCATAAGTCATTCTGTGCATGAATAAATATCTACTACCCAAGATGTAAAGTCCCATATAATCTCAGACCATTAAAGCAGAAATCAGGGGCAGTTATAATACCAGCTGTAGGATGAGAGAGGTAATTAAATCAATGTGAACATTTGGTGACTAAGGCAACACATTGGAAGAACGGAACACACTAATTTAAGTGTATTAATTGTTTATTGGTTCTGCCACAGCAGGCAAACACCATCCAATCTGAATGTTGACTGAATATAAAGGCACAGAATCTTTCACAGGAAACATCTAAAAAGTAATTAGCACACTATAAACATAGTAATCCACTCCTGGTCATCTCACTGATAATTTCTTCTCATAAACACCTTGGACATATTTTGTTTTTTCCTAATGCAACACATTTCATCAAGGCATAACTAATGGGCATTAATTACTCATTTTAAAAATGACTAGAATGTTCCATATCAAGTGTTTTCCCACAATTGAAGAAATATGTGGGTCTATTACAATCTTTCCGCCCTGGGTCACACTGATACCTTACCCAAGTGTTAAATATGGAATCCTAAAATCAGGGACCGATTTCTTTTTTTTCTTTTTTTTTTTTTTTTAAAGCAATTGGGGTTAAGTAACTTGCTCAAGGTTACACGGCTAGTCATTATTTATGCGTGGGTACTCATTTTCTGAGGCCGGATCTGATCTCGGGTCATCCCAACTCCGAGGGCGGCACTCTTACTCACTGAGCCACCTAGCCGCCCCTTTAGGGCAATTGGGGTTAAGTAACTTGCCCAAGGTTACATGGCTAGGTTTTTGTTTGTATGGATTAAGTGTCGGAGGCCGGCTCCGAACTCAGGTCCTTCTGATTCCAGGGCCGGTGCTCTATTTACTGCGCCACCTAGCCACCCCAAGGGACCAATTTCTTGAGCCATGAGCTTAGCAGTTACTACAATCTCACACCTAAAGCAAGGACACCTAAGTGGGAGACTTTTATCTTGTAGCTGGGAGAACATGTATTATGCTTTAAGAGTCTAGTGTGAAATTTGTGTCATATTAATTTATAACTCATTGTGTTAACAGCAGTTTGTCAGTGTCCTCATGACAACACATCAGAACTTGATCAATAAAGTGTGATTCACATTCTGCTGTGTGTTTCTGAATACTGAACAATAAAATATGGGACATACTTTATAGCTTTCTAGAGTACATACATAATCTCTGACGTTACAGAACTAAAGAGCAGAATTTTCTCATATATAAGCACAGCAAATAGAGATTTTCTCTTAAACCTCAAATATAATTGCATCTAAACTATACGTTAATATATTCTAATAAGAGTGATTTATTATATGGATTATATATTTAAAAATCATTTTGAACATTCATAATATAACTTTCAAAATGATACAAATTATAGTAATTTATTTTAAAATATAATTACATATATATTTGATAGCAATACATATGATGGATAGTGATCTACCCTCAGAGTCAGGAAGACCTGGATTTAAGTCCTGCCTAATACATACATAAACTATGTGACTTTGGGGTGGTTAGGTGGCACACTGGACAGAGTGCAAGGCCTGGAGCCAGGAAGACTCATTTTCCTACATTCAAATCTGACCTCAGGCACTCAACTAGCTGTGTGACCCTGGACAAGTGACTTAACCCTGGTCACCTCAGTTTCTTATTTATAAAATGAGGTGTAGAAGGTAAGGGCAAACCACTCCAGTATCTTTACCAAGAAAACCTCAAATGGGCTCAGGGAGAGTCCGGTACCACTGGAAAAAAATAAATGGGCAAGTTCCTTAACCTTTTAGTGCCCCCAGGGGGCTCTATGACTAAGTTTCAGAATAGTTGCTGAGCTGCATTAGTTAAGAAAGCTTTCAAATGAGGAATTCTGCAGAGGAATCACAAATCCAGACTAAGATTTAAAAAACAAACAAAACCCCACAATTCTCATATCTGTCCCTGACTGTCTTCACATGATACTATGATTTCTAGTTCAGGACTTCATTACTTTCACTAAGCTCATTTAAATATGAAGGAACTAAAGCTCATTGAATTTGCAATAAAGCTAGAGAAACAATGCACATGTGAAATAGTTCTGTAATGATGAAAGATAATTTGTGATTCAATACTAAAACTAGTGGTATGGTGGCAATGTTTGGGGTAGAGACACTTCTGATTGAGTAAGAGATATTATGTATAAATACTTAATAATCATAATTTATGTATCACCAATCATATTTAATTAAATATTGATTTAATTGAATATACTACATATTTAATATTATAATTTGATAATAAATAGTCAACAGTTTAATTGAGACAGAAATTTATATCAGCTGATATGGAGACCAGTACATTCTCTCCTGAATCAGCCATCTGTCCTTCCTATACTCTTACCTCAATCACTCTGTATACATCCACATATAGACCATCTTCCTTGTCTACTATTACTCCACAATTGGAAGTCAGGAAACAGCAAAAAGAAGTGGGAAATCCCAGTTTGCTGTGGCCTAGCATATGAGCCTTTTCAACATACAAATGTGTTCCCATATGCTGGCTGTCAGTGTATTGAATGTATTATTTCAGCATTCCTCCTTTAAGCAAATTAAAGGTTAATATTCACAGAAATTGTAATGACTCTGGCCAGTCCTGCCAAGAAGAGGTCAGACCATGAAGGTGAGGCTCTTAGGAGACAATGCCTGAAAAATCAAACAAATAAATCCAAATGTTCATAAGCTAATGGCTTGTGGTACATCAAGATACAGAACACAGTAGATTATTGCCAAAGCACACTCATGTTTATGGCACATTTATGTCATCATGAATAATAATCCCACCTTCAGACTCCAGAGAGTCAAACAGGATAAGACACAATGCCTTCCTCCTTGCTCCTTAAATTATTTATTTTATTTTATTTTCAATATTTTGGCAAAAAGTTATCTTCAAATACATTTTTAAGGAAAAAATACATTAACCAGATTTTCCCTAGAGAGGCCTTGTTCTTAAATGCTACCATTCCCATTAGTTTCATGGAATACAGGTCAGATTACTGTTGAAGGTAATTTGGCTACTTCCAATAGCATGTTTAATAAGGAAGGGAAAAAAAAGATAACATCCTGCCCAAATTCACTAAACTATCCTCTAATGGTCTTTATTGTGTATACTTAGCTAGTAATTATATAATTTTACTAAAGGATGTTTTGTTTATCTTTAAAGCTGCTGTACAGTAAAAATCAGATAGGCAGTTTTCAATTTAGAAGATAAGGGAAATTTGGCTCAACCTCTTATAGCAACTGCATTGAAATTTAACAACCAGGGAAAAACAAATGTTTTAATTTGGTAGAAATCTTAATTGCCTCCCACTGACTCTAAGATGACACACCATTTCATGATTCTGCTGCTGTTTTTTTATTGACTTGTACCTAGAAAGATATGGTCATCTTAATTAGTCTGTATCCTTGCAATTACTAAATTCCTAAAGTTGATCTAGCATAAGAATAAATTAAAATCCTATTACACTATATCTGATGCTTCTTTTATTTTAGGGAGCATCACTGTAGGGTCATAGAATATGATTGCAAAGAAAGAAAATATTGGCACTTTGGTTTTTTCCTGTGTAGGCTATAGTGAAGGAATTTTTTAATGAGAATTTTTTTCATTAGCCAAGCAACATTTGCTTAGTAGAGACATAAGTTGTGAATCAGACATTTACAAATTTTAATATATTAAATGTTAGAAATATTTTAGCTGTTTCATTTTCTAAAACCTTACTCCTGCATTGTTGGTTTGGTTATATTCACTTATTCATTTAGTTGATAAGCATTTATTATACATCTTCAAAATAAAAAAAAAAAAACTAAATGCTTACAAAGAATAAAGCCAGTATATGACCTAGTCCTTACCCTCAAGGAATTTTTAATAAAGCTATAGAAACAATGCACACATGAAATACTTCAGTAATAATGAAAGTTTGTGATTCAACACTAAAACTAGTGCTATGGTAGAGGTGGCAATGTCTGGGGCGGCAATACTTCTAGTATGATGGTTGAGTAAGAGATGTTATGTGTATACTCAATTACTGCACATAATTATGAAATAATTTAAGATATACCTAATAACATTTCTATAACCAAAGGATAGGAAAGAAGGAAAGAAAGCATCATGATTAAATTTGTAAAGATGAGTAACTGAACAAATGAGCACACTAAGAAATGTTTCAAATACAATGAAGAAGATATTATGAGGTAAAATAATACCCATAGAAATATCCAAAAAAGAATAATTCTGAAAAAAATACAATTAAAATAATAGAAAGAGAATAGAATAGCTATAGACCCTCACAGGGTTTCAAAAATGTAAAAAAAATAGAAAAATATATAAAGTCACCAATTGATAAATGGTCATAGAGTATGAACAATTTTCAGAAGAAATCAAAGCTATCAAAAATCATATGAAAATGTTCTAAATCTCTAATAAGTATAAAAATGCACATTTAAATAATTCTCAGATACCACCTCATACCTATCAGATTAGTTAACATGACAGAAAAGGAAAATTATAAATTCCAGAGGGAATGTGGGAAAAAATAGGAACACTAATGCACTGTTGATGGAGTTATGAACTGCTTTGACCATTATAGAGAATAATTTGGAATTACACCAAAAGGGCTATAAAACTGTGAATGTCATTTATCCAGTAATACCACTTCAAAGTCTTATCCCAAAGAGATCAAAGAAAAGAGAATAGGAAGAAAAATATTTTATAGCAGCTTGTTTTATAGAGTTAAAGAATTGGAAATTGAGAGAATGCCCATCAACTGAGGAATGACTAAACAAGTCATAGTATATGATTGTGATAAAATACTATTGTGCTATAAGAAATGACAAGAAAGATGGTTACAGAAAACTCTAGGATTATGTAAAATTATGTTAACTGATGTAAAATGAAGTGAGCAGAACCAGGAGAACACTGTATACAGTAAGAGAATTACAATAGTGATGATCAACTATGAAAGACTTAGGTACTCTGTCAACATAATGATCCATGACAATTCCAATGAATTCACAATGAAAAATGTTATCCACCTCCAGAGAGAGAACTGATTAACTCTGAGTACAGATTGAAGCATATTTTTTATTTTATTTTTCTTGCTTTTTTGTAACATGGAAATAACAAGTGGCTTTAAATAGAAGTCAGAAAAATGTAAACAAAACAGTAGAAACACTGGAAATAATGCAGAAGACAACACAAAACAAAGCAATTTCACAATGAAATTATTATGTCAAAATAGAAATAGTAGAATTGTAAGCATATATGAGAGGCTGGTACAGTTTTTAAAAACATCTAGAAGGCAAGACAAAATAGAATCTAAGAAATAAAAGACACAGAAAAATATGTTGAAATACACAAACAAAAAAAGATTAACAGTCATATTTCAGGAAATACTCTAAGAAAGTTGCCTAGAAATATCTGAAACAGAGACATCTACTAGAAATTATATCACCTCTTTAGGAAAAAAATCCTGAATTTATATAACCTGAATGTGACTGCCAAAGTCTAAAACTCCAAGGTTGAAAAGACTATACTGCAGGTAGCCAGGAAAACATATTAGAATAACTTTATTGACTTAATAACATGCCAAGACTCATGGGCTCGTAATCTGTAAGTGTGCAAAAGTCTTTCAATTTCTTGTAACAAATTTCCTGTTTTCTCTTTTTGTCATTGCTTTTCTTGTATTTGTCTAGGAATTCTCCACTTAGACATAGCTGTGAAATGTCCCTGATCTGATTTTCATTATTTTAATAGTGTGACTTTTAATATTCTCATCATTTATCTATTTGGGGGTTATTATTGTTTATGGTATACATTGTTGATTGATACCTAACTTCTGTCAAACTATTTTGTAGTTTTTCTCAACTGTTCTTTTCAAAAGGGAAGCTCTTCCCCCAAGTAATTTATTTTCTGTTTGTTCAAAAAGTGTATTATTGAATTCAATTGTTTCTAATTCTTCCTTATCTAATCTATTTTTATTAATCAGCTTTTAATTTTTTAAGCAGTTATCAAATAATTTTATTTATTACCTCTTTAGAATATGACTTGTAGTATGGGAATGTTACTTCCTCTTGCATTCACATTCACGTTTCCCCCATTATTTCCCTTAAGAATATGGACTTTTTATCCTCCAAAATTTATGTTGTCTATATCTATATAGTATTGTCTTAGTAGCTTAGTGATATAATACTATACCTTCAAATTAACTTAGGGAATAATGCTAAAACAATCAATTACCCTTCATATATGTGATATAATTTTTAGATTGAAATAACAACACAATTATCTTAAGAGAAATTAGAATGTCAGGAATAACAGAAGATACGATGAAAATCTGGAAAATGTGGTTTTGTTGTTAACAAAAATTCAAATTATATTCTTTTTTAATGTCAGTTTATAAAAAATATATTAGAAATATAGATCATTGGAATAAACTAAATAAAGAAGCCCTAGAAAAGTGTGATTCACAACCTTGTATTTAATAAACAAGAGTATCAACTACTGGGTGAGGGTTTCCTTATTCAAAATAAATCCTGGGGAAAATGGAAAGTAATCTGAACCCCAAAAAGGTTTAGGTAAACATCTTATTGTATCTAACAATGCATGAAGTATCTGTCTCTTTTTCAGTGTTGAAACTCCCTCTTGAGCAGCTCAAAATCCATCTATAATTTAGAGTCATACTGAAGTCCCTGAGGCTCAGAGGAATTAAGCTATTTGTCCATAATATAGCTATGCAACTAAATAAACATTTATACCTACTTCTTCCTGACTCAAAGTTCAGAATTTCCTCCTCTACACCACTTTACTTCTTTATCTTATATTATATTCCAATTTCCAAATGTATAAATTATCTAAATATGAAATAATACCAGAAAACACAAAAGAGAATATTATGTTCTACAATTATAGAAAAGGGGGGATAATTCATAAACAGAGAAGGAATAAGAAATTATAAAACACAAAATAAACATCATGTTATTTATCTGGCTGAAGCATGATCAGAGGAAGCCTCTGATTTTCTGCAATCAATTATATTCTATGTAGCTAGGTATTCAATCTGGCTCCATGAGGATAAACATGTGCTCTGGCTCACGGTGGAAGCCTGCCCTTTGCAATGATCTAGCAATCCTTTTTTGTGAAGTTATGTCAAACATAACTGGCAACTAAGCGAGGTAGAGCTGTCCACTCAGTAGGAGTAGAAAGGAGAAAGGTCCATCCTCATTATCTTTTTTAGAGTATTTTGCATTGTCATTCACTTGGATTTCCAGAACAGAAGAGAGAGAATTTCTCCATCTATTTCCCTGAGGAACATAATGCATACAAGCAGGGGTATGCTGGAGTCAGCCCAAACCACTAACAATTTAGAGTCAATTGCTAAATCTTCAGTGTGAGCATTTCCATCTCAGAAACCTCAATAAGCTCTTATAAACCAAGGCTTGTTTCTCTGTTTCATTGATTGTCTAGACTTAACGTGATAGAGAAAATGTTAGTGCAGATTAAACTTAAAAGTGTGTCCTGTGTCTATTTTTTCCAGAGTTGGTTGTTCAACATTTACTAGTACCTCCCTGAAAACTCAAACACACAGCAGTGAAAACATATACTTTCTTAGGTGACCCTGAGAAAGTACCTCAAGTTCCCAGAGACCCTTTCTGTTTTATGTTTCTTACCCTGGGCACAGATGATGAAACAACAGTCCTGAGAAATGAACATTTCTGATCCTACAGAGAGTGATTAAAAAGGTCAGGAGTTCCTAGGTTAGTGGCAACTGCCTGTGGGAGGTGCATTGTGATTCTTGATACTTTACACTTTCTCTTACTCCATCTTTATTTTTGTTCATGCAATTCAAAAAAATGTAACAAAAATTATGTTTTATCTCTATCCCTTCTTTGGCTAAAAACACTCCAGTGAGTGTGTACATTCTTCTCCCAGATGGTTTATGCATTTGAGAGTTTGCTCCAAGCTCATGAAAAAAATGTCCTTTTGTTATTCTTATTACTATGGTAAATATTTGATTTGAATTAATTACCTTCTCTGACTAATAAAAACAAATATATAGGTAAGGACATTTTTAGCTATGATTTTGAGTGGATATGTACCCACAAATGACATTGAACCTAGGTAGCTTTTCTGAGAGTACTATGATATGAGGGAGTATGTATCCCAATTGTAACATCTCTGTTTTATCTATACATCTTGGATAATAACACTTGTACTTACTCCACAGGATTATTGTGTGGCTGAACAGCAATAACATGTGTATTGAATTTTGGAAAGTTTAAAACCTGATATGTATATGTGCTAATCATGATATTATGTATTACCTTGGAGCACTGTTTTAATGTCATAATGGAAAATTCAAGAAAACTTGCATTCTATTCCTGGATCTTCTACATGGATAATCTATCTAATTTCTCTGAATATCAGTATCTTCACCTAAAAAATAAGGGAACTGGATTTTTGAGGTTCCTGTCACACCTAAAATTCTCTGCTTTTATGATTTAGTGGAAGGGGGGAAAAGGTAGGATTGGGAATTGAAGATAATAGAGAGGGTTGAGAATAATTGGGGCAGTACAGGTTCAGCTATTTTCTTGCAATCCACTAGTAAAAGAAAATATTAGTTGCTTCTCAGGATTAGACTATATTTTATCAACATTAAGTTTTGGGGTACTGCTGGATGTTTAGATATATGTCTAAATTGCCTACTACCATGAATATACACTGATCTTGCTGTTTGAAAAGGTATTTTCTTCATTTGGAAACTGTCACACAAATTTTCTGGAAAGGGCCAACTGATAACTCTGAAAGCACACTAAATAGGATTTCAGTAAAACCCACTTTTCTTTAAAAAAATTTTTTCAATTTAATGTACCTCTGTCAGTAAATATTGGCACAATGGGAAGGAGGGAGTAGTCTTTTGTTATCAAGTGTGGTGATTTATCTACCTAAACCACTCTCTAAAGAAGTACTGATAAGCTTAAGGAAAGTAAAGAAATATTGCAGAGTACTCATGATTCATTTTCAAAGCTTTAAATTACTAGAACATAGGCTAGATTTGGATACAGGAAGCATTTTCTTCTATGATATGGCAAACTTTAGTCTGGCAGTCTCAGGACTGGCAAAGTGTATTGGTTTTTTGTTTTGTTTTGTTTTGTTTTGTTTCTTTTTGGAAGGCAATTGGGGTTAAGTAACTTGCCCGAGGTCACACAGATAGTTTTTTTTTTTGTTTGTGTGTGTGTTAAGTGTCTGAGGCTAGATCCGAACTCAGGTCCTTCAGTCCTCTGACTCGAGGGCTGACGCTCTACTCACTGCGCCACCTAGCCACCCCAGTGTATTGTTTTTTAAAATATATATTTTTTATTCTGTTAAATATTTCCCATTTACATGTAAAAATTTTAGCAATCTTTTTTTTAAATAGGGGTGGGGAGTAGGTTCCAAATTCTCTCCCTCCCTCCAACATACAACTCTTCCATAAGAAGTCAAGTAATTTTGTATCAATTATGCATGTGAAGTCATACAAAACACATTTCCATATTAACCATGTTGCAAAAGAAAACACAAACAAAAGAAAATGGCAAAAATAAGCATGCTTTAATCTGCCCTCAAAGTTCATCAATTCTCTCTCTGGAGGTGGATAGCATTTTTTCATCATGGATTCTTTGGAATTATCTTGCATCATTGTCTTGATCAGAGTAGCTATCTTTCACAGTAGATCATCTTCATAATATTGCTCTTACTATGTACAATATTCTCCTGGCTCTGCTCACTTTGCTTTGTATCTAGAAGATCCAGGAATAGCACCCAGATTCTACTGGATTTTCCAATATGATATTAATATATAAGGCTTCCCAGGTTTTCCTGAATTCATTCTGCTCGTCATTTCTTGCAGCACAATAATATCCCATCATAATTATACACCATAACTTGTTTAACCAGTGCCTAATTGATGGGCATCCCCTCAGTTTCCAATTCTTTGTTACTACAAGTAAATAAGCAAATAAAGAGATACTATAAATATTTTTGTACAAAAAGGTCTTATTCCCTTTTCTTTGATCTCTGAGATACAGACCTAGTGGAGGTATTTCTGGGTAAAAGGAATTCAGATTTTTATAGTCCTTTGGGCATAGTTCCAAATTGTCCTCCAGAATGGTTAGAGTAGTTTAAAACTTCATAACCAGTACGTCAGTGTTCTAATTTTTGTACATTTCTTCAAGAGATTGTCATTTTCCTCACCTGTCAAGTTAGTCATTCTGAAAGGTGTGAGGTGCTATGTCAGTTTTTTTTAATTTGCATTTCTCTAATCTGTAGTGATTTAGAGCATTTTTTTCATGTGACAGTTTTGATTTCTTCTCCTGAAAACTCCCTGTTCATATCCTTTAACCATTATCAAGTGGAGAATGGCTATTATTTTTATTAATTTGTCTCAGCTCACTTTATATTTAAGAAATGAGGCTATCAGAGAAACTTTCTGTAGCCCCCCCCCCCAGTTTTCTATTTTCCTTATAATTTTGGCTGTACTAATTTTACTTGTGCAAAACCTATTTAATTTAACATAATTAAAATTATCCATTTTGCATACTTTGATCCACTCTATCTCTTGTTTGGTCATAAACTCTTCTCTTATCCATAATTTTGACAAATACATTTTCCCATGCTCCCCTAATTTACCCAATATCACCCTTTATGCCTAAATCATTTACTCACTTTGAACTTATCTTAGTATATGGTGTGAGATGTTGGTCTATGACTAGTTTCTCCCAAGGTCAAATGGCCTGTTTTTCCAGCAATTTTTGTCAAATGTTGACCCCCAAAGCTTGAATCTCTAGGTTTATCAAATACTAGATTACTATAGTCGTTTCCTACTCTGTATAGTGTACCTACTCTATTCCACTGATCAATCACTATTTCTTAGCCAGTACCAGACTGTTTTGATGATTACCATTTTTTGTTACATAGCATGAAATCTGGAATTGCTAGGGAGCCTTTCTTTTCCTTTATATTTTTTTTCTCACTGATTCCCATGAGATTCTTAATCTTTTGCTCTGCCAGATGAATTCTGTGCCAGATGAATTCTGTTACTATTGCTTTTGGGTCTATAAAATAAATTTTTGGTACTTGAAATGGTATGCCACTCAATAAGATAACATAGGGAGAACTGTCATTTTCATTATATTGACTCAGCCTAAACATGAGCAATTAACATTTCTCTAGTGATTTAGATCTACCTTTATTTTTGTGAAAAGTGTTTTTAATTGTATTCATATAATCTTTGAGTTTGTTTTGTCAGGTAGACTCACAAGTATTTTGTTTTGCTGGATAAATTATTCTTGGTTGTAATTCCAACTCTTTTGCCTTCCAGAATATATTCTAAGCCCTTCAGTCTTTTAAAGTAGAAGCTGCTAAATTTTGTGTGATCCTGACTGTGGCTCCACAATATTTGAATGATATGTTTCTGGCTTCATGAAGTATTTCATCTGGTCTGAAAGCTTTGGGATTTGGATATAATATTCCTGGAAGTTTTTATTTTGATATATCTTTCTGATGATGATCAACAGAATCCTTTAACTTCCATTTTACCCTTTCATTCAAGTAAAGAAAGTTTTCCTTGACAGTTTCATAAAAGATGATGTCTAGGTTCTTTCTTTTTCGTGACTTTCAGGTAATCCAATATTTTTTAAATTATTTCTTCTTGATCTAATTTCCAAATCCGTTGTTTTTCCAATAAGGTAGTTCACATTTTCTTCTATTTTTTGTTCATTCTTTGGACTTTGTTTTATTGCTTCTTGATATCCCATGGAATCATTAGCTTTGGCCTCTCTGATTCAAATTTTTAAGGAATTATTTTCTTCAGTAATCTTTTGGACTTCTTTTTTCATTTGATCAATTTGGCTTTTTAAGGTGTTATATCTTCAGTATTTTTTGTACCTCTTTTACCTAGCTGTTCTCTCTTCATAATTTTCTTCCATTGTTTATATTCTTTTACCTAATTTTTTCTCTAAAAATACTCCCTTGTGCCCTTTAACTCTGATTGAGAACTGATTATAGTCAGTGAAATTGCCAAAGAGTGTTTGGTCCTGTGTGCAGTACTAGGATAGGGATCTCTTTAATCTCATTCATATTCTCTCTCTCTCTCTCTCTCTCTCTCTCTCTCTCTCTCTCTCTCTCTCTCTTTCTCTCTCTTCCTCTCTCCTTCCCTCCCTCCCCTCTTCCCCCCCTCCTAGCTGCCAAGTCCTTTTACCATCTCTGGCTTGGGAACTGCTACTTCTGTTGCCACCACTCAACCTCATCACTTGTTTTTCACCCACATAGGCTATGGGTTAGCTTCCTCTACTATTTCACAGATCTTTCTGTTCAACCTCCACCACTGCCTTAGGCTCTAAGAATGAAATTTCATTGGCTCAGTCACTCCAGAATTTAGTTTGAAATGCTATTTTAAAATTATTTGAATGGGAATATTGGGAGAGTTCAGCTTCTTCTCTACTTTACTATCTGGGCTCCTATCATTTTGCAAACTGCTGCTATATTGTTATTCTCTATCACTGCCATAGAGGTTTGGGTATCTAATGAAGAATTAAGAGACAAGGTTCACACAAGTTTACAGCCTCATTGGGCCCATTTTAAGTGCTGGCCAAAGGACACCATACACTATCAATTGTGGTCCTTACCATTAGATGACAGAGTCAAGAGAACTTAATAATTTACTTCTTTCCTTTAGTTCAGTTTGTCATTAAATAATTAGGCCCAGCAATTATGGATTTATGGGGGAATAATTAAGTTATAATAGATTAATGCTTCAATGGATTTGTCACTTATGCCAGCTTCCCTCAACAAATGCATATCATGTGCCAGCCAGGCATTCTCTTCTTTTGAGATTTTTGTACACCCCAGATTCCTCCATAAAAGAGGTACCCAGTGTGGTCAATGTTCTTCTTCAGGTATTTTAATATTCTGTAGTTTACAAGTATGTCTTTTTTTTAACTCTGTTATTCAGCTCTCCCACTATGTGATCAATTCTCTTTTCCCCTAATTATACATTTCCTGGATCATATATTTTATGTCATTCTCTTTGAGGTAGGTATAAATTGTGATGTTCCATGTGCTATGGCTATTTATCATTACTAAAAAAAAATACAGCAGTGCTTAAAAGATGGGCTTTGTATCAAGGAACAACTTAAGATCATTGAAAGTACTCTACTATTGCCCAAAAGCAACCCAGTCTACTATTTTCCGCCCATGCAATTCTGGGCCTGACTCATTGACTTCCTGCAAAATCTATGCAAGATAGATGAACTAACTAAATGGGCTATCCATCCAAATGGGAGTTGTACTCTGGGCAATTGACAGTCTTTATCTACAGCCTTTTTCCTGTGTGTATTTTTAGGCTCATCTCTTGAGTGGTCTTGGAGATGCTGCAATATTCAAGGATTTACTGGAATCAAACAATAATATCTACAAACAAAATAGTCTAGAGGAACTCTCCACCAGTTGAAATTCTCTATTTGAACTCTCAGGATAGCTTCTATGATGTATCTCCTGTTATTTATACTTGCATATAGCAAATAAACTTATGATTTTAACACATGTATATAAATGTTTTTATTATCCCCAAACATAAAAATTATACTTGTGTTCCTTAAGCATTTATTAATTATGTCACCATGAAAATGTGGTCTGCTATGAAGAGCAACATTTGACAAAGCTTTCACATTCTACCCTTCTCATATTTTGATTAAGAATACTCTTGAGGGGCAGCTAGGTGGCGCACTGAGTAGAGTGTCGTTGGCCCTGGAGTCAGAAGGACCTGAGTTTGGATCTGGCCTCAGACACTTAACGCACACACAAACAAAAACCTAGCCATGTGACCTTGGGCAAGTTACTTAACCCCAGTTGCCCTCCAAAAAAGCAAAAAAAAAAAAAAAGAATACTCTTGAGGGGGGCGGCTAGGTGGCACAGTGAATAAAGCAATGGCCCTAGTGTCAGAAGGACCTGAGTTCAGATCTTATCTCGGACACTTAACACACAAACAAAAATCTAGCCGTGTGACCTTGGGCAAGTTACTTAACCCCAATTTCCTTCCAAAAAGCAAAAAAAAAAAATACTCTTGAGGGTCAGCTAGGTGGCACAGTGAATAAAGCAATGGCCCTGGAGTCAGGAGGACCTGAGTTCAAATCTAGCCTCAGACAGTTAACACTTACTAGCTGTGTGACCTTGGGCAAGTCACTTAAACACAACTGCCCTGCCTTCCCCATCAAAAAAAAAAGAATACTCTTCAAACATATGTAGATTATTCTGAAACAGTTTATGGAAAAAGGCATATCATTGGTAGGTATTGATAGCCTCTTAATTGTCTTTGGAAACTGTTCATGATTTTTTCATCATCATTCATGATTTTTTCATCATCATTCATGATTTCTTCATCATCATTCTGTATCTTGTCAGAGAATATGAAAATTAATCTTACAACATGATTTTAAAACTGTCACCTCCAGAATATAGTTATTCTGGATATACTTGTTCTGATTCAGTTGCTCTTCCTAGTTTAAATTTATAAAGGTCATTTCCACATCTTCATACAGGTACTGAGATATTAAGAGTTCAAGTGTTGGGGCAGTTAGGTGGTACAGTGAATAGAGCACCAGCCTTAGAGTCAGGAGGAACTGAGTTCCAATCCAGCCTTAGACACTTAACACTTAACTAACTGTATGACCTTGGGCAAGTCACTTAATCCCAATTGCCCTGCTTTCCCCCCTCAAAAAAGACCCCCCCTCAAAAAGAGGGTTCAAGTGTAGTGGTTCTATTGTTTTAGATAATTATAATAGATCACTATGACTATAGAAATAGTCAGATTTTCCATTTTTAATCAATGTGGCATACTTCTTGTTTCATATATTAAATGGTTTGGGGACAATCTAATTTAGGTGGGTCTCATTCCAACATATGGATTCAATTTTCCTTCTACCACTCTGATGCTTAAAAAGAAATTAATGTTCCTAATTTTCCATTGTCCTCCTCTGGAATATTATGTGATTATGTTTCAATTTTACAACACCATTGGTCATAAATGCCATATCTCCATTATGAAGGAAGAACTAGTTTATGCTAGATAAGATGTTTTCTGCTCTGTCCTCCTTTGGCCTTCCTGTTATGGTGACTGCTTCACAGAAGTTAAACTACAGTAAAAAACAATAAAATTAGCATCAACATATTTTATTTTATGCATTTCATGTTAGGTATCATCTTATTTAAATAGGTTAAGTTGGAGATGTGATTGCCAGTGATGTCTTCTTTTTAATCTTTATTTCTTCTTAAGTTTAATATTGATTTTGGCATTGATTCTAAGTAGCTGATGGTCTGAAAATGCAGAGAAAGCTGATTCGGAAATGACCTCCATGTAAATAACCAGTATCTTCCTTTCTGTTAAGACATAATCTATTTCATTTCTATAATAATAGCAACTCACATTAATATTGTATTTTAGGGTATGTAGAAGCACTTCCATTGTGTGGGGTATTGATGCTGTGCTCCTAATTTTTATAGATAGGAAAAAATAAAGTTCAAGTACAATAAATGATTTGTCAAAAGTTACACTGAAATTAAGTATCAAAATAAAGATCTGAACCCAGGTCTTCTGACTTTTCAGGTTCTTTCTGCTATTTTATTGATCTGCAATCACAGGGTCAAGTGTTTTCTAACTCTCTTCTTGAAGACATGACATTCACGATGACAGGTAGGAAGCTTCTGAGTAAATGACAAGCCACTATAGTTCTTTGTTTCTTACTATACCATATTTAACAATTTTCATGGTCATACCTTATGGTGATTTTGAAGTCATTGAATATCAGTAGATAGATAGATAGATAGATAGATAGATAGATAGATAGATAGATAGACAGACAGACAGACAAACTTAGTTTGAAGATGCCTTGTTGAGTTCTTTGTATAATTTCTCTGCTGCTTCATCCTGGGCAACATATGTTGATATACAGATTAAGTTCACATGTAGGGTTTGATTGTTGTGGCCAGGAATGCTCTAATGTGTCAGTTGCCCTCTCTCTGGGTGGGTCTGAGCATGATCCAAAGTCTTCCAGGTATGGGAAAGCTTTCCCATTCTCTGAGGATCCCAATTTATTCAGTCCAATATTTGAAGAGTCTTGCTATATGGGAAGATATTTCTCTATCTCTCTAACTAGATAAAGAGATAGATAGATAGATAGATAGATAGATAGATAGATAGATAGATAGATAGATGGATGATAGATAGATCATATATAATATCATAGGAAGAAGGGTTGTCCTACCATCTATGTCCCTTTTTTATGACCCTCATCTAGACTATGGACAGTGCTACTTTGCCTACTTTAGAGTCCTGCTAGGACTCCAGTGGGATCAGATTAAAATCAACTAGACATTTTTCTCCTTTGAATAATTTAGTCATTTACCTTTCCAAGCCTCTGTTCTTAAAGAAAAGTAGACCCAAAAAAATTAAAATTTTACATTTTTAGAAAGAAATGACCATGGTGATCAGTCTTTAAACTGGCCCTTAATTACAAAATGTAGGTTGAGGAGAACAGGGTCCAAAGATTTTTTTTAGCCAAGAAGACAAGGCAGAAAAGGCTGTTCTGCATTTGAGTGTTAAAGGAAAACTTTGGTTAAAATGAATACGTTGCGGCGGAGCCAAGATGGCGGAGTAGAAACAGCTCGTCCAAGCCTCTCTGCCCCCAGATTCTCCACAAACTATGTAAAAAAGGACTCTGAAAATCTTCTGGAGCCCCAGCACCCACAGAACGACACAGAGAAGCTAACCTCCCGCTGAGGACAGCCCAGCACCCTGCAGGAAGGACCAGCGCAGTGGTCTGGGAGCCGGCAGAGCGCAGGAGCCGAGCCGAGCCCAGGTCCACGTGAGCTGAGGTTTTAGCCCCAGGGCGGCAGGGCCAGCAGCCGGCTGGAGGAACCCCAGAACACCAGGAACTGTGGAGACTCCAGAATTATCAACATAGACTTGCCTAGGACAAAGTAAGAGGTTAGTGTCCTATGGACTTTGGGACCTGTATTTGGGGAATGCGTCAGCTCCCTCCCCTGGGGGCTAGAAGCTGCTGAGGAGACACGCCATTTTGTAGTTTTCAGAGGCATTTCCGGCTCCCAGCCTACAAATCGTGGGGAGATCCAGCGATCAGTCTTGGGGGGTAATCGCTCTTGCTTTAACCTCCCTGGATCTGGATTGTGATCTAGGGTGGAAGTTGTGGGTGGGTTTACAGCTTGCCAGAAACGGAAGTTGCCCCCCACACGTTCGGGACGAAAATTCCTCTATCTGGCCTTAAAGCCACAGTGTGGCAACAAGCCCAAAAGTCAAGTAATTAAGTGGCAACATGCCAAGGCAAAGGAAACAGAAAAATGCAACCCTAGACTCCTATTTTGGGGGCATAGAGCGGGAAAAGGACTGTGAGGTCAGAAGTCCTGCTCCAAAAGCCCCAGGGGAAAACATGAGCGGGTTGCAGGCCATAGAGGACCTTAAGAAGGACTTTAAAAATCAAATAAGAGAAGTGGAGGAAAAATTGGAAAGAGAAATGAGAAGGATGCAGGAAAAGTATGAAATGAGGGTCAACAGCCTGACTGAAGAAAATAACACCTTAAAAAATAGACTAACTCAAATGGCTAAGGAGGCCCAAAAGGGCAACGAGGAGAAGAATGCCTTAAAAAGTCGAATTTGCCAGATGGAAAAAGAATCTCAAAAGTTCACTGAGGAGATTCATTCCTTCAGAGTTAGACTGGAGCAAATGGAAGCTAGTGACTTTATGAGAAATCAAGATGCTGTTAAGCAGATCCAAACAAACGAAAGATTAGAAGGCAATGTGAAATATCTCATGGGAAAAACCACTGACCTGGAGAATAGATCCAGGAGAGACAATTTAAAAATTATTGGACTACCTGAAAGCCATGATCAAAGAAAGAACCTAGAAATCACCCTTCAAGAAATTCTCAAGGAAAACTGCCCTGATGTTTTAGATCCAGAGGGCAAAATAGAGGTTGAAAGAATCCACCGATCACCTCCTGAAAAAGATCCCAAAAAGAAAACTCCCAGAAATATTATAGCCAGGTTCCAGAATCCCCAGATCAAGGAGAAAATACTACAAGCGGCCAGGAAGAAACAATTTCAATATTGTGGAAACACAATCAGAATAGCCCAGGACCTGGCAGCTTCTACACTGAGGGATCGAAGGGCATGGAATATGATATTCCAGAGGGCAAAAGACCTGGGAATGAACCCAAGGGTCACCTACCCAGCAAAACTGAGTATTTTGTTTCAGGGGAAAATATGGTCATTCAGTGGAATAGAGGACTTTCAAGCATTCTTGAGGAAAAAACCAGAGTTGAATAGAAAATTTGACATCCAGACACAAGAAGGAAGAGATGCCTGAGAAGGTAATCAGGGAAAAGAAATCAAAAGGAACTTATCAAAGTTGAACTATTTACATTCCTATATGGAAAAGCAATAACTGTGACTGATGATATCTTTCTCACTATGAAAATAATGGAAGAAGGGTGTGTGGTCATATGAATACATATGTGAATGTGTGTGTATATGGTTACAGTTATATATGGATAGAGGGCATAGGTTGAATTTGTTGGGAAGGGAGAATACTCAAGGGATGAAATTATGAGGTGAGAGAGGAAAGTGGCAAGAGGAGATGGGGAGAGACATGGTAGGGTAAACTATCTCATGTAGGGGAAGTGGGTGCAAAGGAGGGGGAGAATAAGGAAGGCTAAAAAGGCAAAACCACATTCACATTGAATTTGGTTCAGGGAGAAAATGACATACATACTAAATGGGATATCTCAACCTGCAGCAGGATAGGGGGAAGGGGGATGAGAGGAGGGATGATGGATGGGAGGGCATCCTTGGGGTGAGGGGAGGTTGGAAGTACCCACTATAGAAGAGGGACAGGATCATGTAGGGAATGGACCAGGTGGGGGGTGGGATGAGTGGGAGGGAATTATAAGCAGCCTTGTACAATATATCTACTATGATAATGTTTTGCATAGCTAGACATGTACAACATATACTGAATTACTTATCTCCCAAGAGGGAATGGGTGACAAGGGAGGAAGGAAATGGATCTGAAATTCGAGGCTGTAACATTAAATGTTTCAAATATATATAAATACTATTATTAATACTCTTTTGCCTATAATTGGGAGATAAGATGTGCAGGCATTGGGATACAAAGATTCATCTTCCTCTAATGGAAAAGTCGATGGGGGTATGGGAGAAGGTATGGGAGAGAGCAGATTGGAGGAAGCGACATCTTGTGGGACTGCTATTCTGGGAGGTTGGGTAGGGGAATAATGGGGGGAAAATGATTGTAACTCAAAATCTGGCGGAAATGAATGATGTAAAACAGAAGTTAATAAAGTATTTGTTTAAAGAAAAAAAAAATGAATACGTTGCAAAGTTTTTATTATTTACAATGAAATTAGTTGTTATTTTTAAAATAATTTTTAAATTTTAGTTTTAATTTTAAATTTAAATTTAAATTTGTCTTGGGTTGGTAGACATTTTAATCAATTGAATATAAGTTGCTCACATTTACCAAAATAATATAATACCCAGGGTGTACATGCTAATGTCATGTAATATGCATGCCTATATATCTGTGCCATTATGCAGTTCTCTTCCTGACAGTCTTTTTGCTTATGCTCACCTATGCTCTATAAGGAGAAATGATCAAGTATCTAAAGAAATTAAATTCCCTATTGTCTTGGGACATAGGATGAAGCCAACTCTATTATTTGCCTCCCTAGAAAGGACTTCTAAACCATCCTTATGCTTAGCTTCAACTTCCTTAGGTCTTTGATTTCATTTATGCTAAAAATGGAGCTAATGGAACCACACTGATCAGTGAAAAGAGCATGATCCTGGAAAGATGGGTTGAACACATCCAGAGTGTTTTCAGCAGAATATCATGGAACAATAATGAAGTTACTGACTATTTACTTCAGGTTGAAATCAATCCCTCTCTAGCCAAATTTCCAACTGAAGAAGAGATATTGAATGCCATTAGGCTGATCTCATGTATTAAAGTGCCTGTTACAGGTTCCATCCCAGCAGAGATTTAGAGAACAGGGGGTCCATTGGTCATACAAAAGCTGACTGAAATCTTCTGAGTTATATGGCAAGAAATGATTATCCCCCAGGAGATTATGGATGTCTCCATTGTCAATTTCTATAAAGGAAAAGGAAACAGGTTTCCCTATGATAATCATGGGGGGTAGGGTAGGAAGAAGGAGGACCTCTCTCTCTCTCTCTCTCTCTCTCTCTCTCTCTCTCTCTCTCTCTCTCTCTCTCTTTCTCAGTTACTGCTGGCAAGATTCTTGCAAGAGTCCTCTTTAGTCAGCTGATCCTGGAAGATGGTCCTCTATCTGGGAGCCAGTGTGGCTTCATAAAGGGTTACAGAACATCAACATGGTATTTGCTACCCAACAACTCTAAAAGAAATGCTATGAGTAGAGCAGAGCTCTGTATTGAACATTCATTGACCTGTAGGTTGTGAGGACTTGTGGAAGATCATGGTGAGATTTGGTTGCCCACAGTTTAATAGTAATGGACCCCAGTTTAATGATGGCACGTTTACATGGATTCTGGATAAAAGATGATGCTCTCATGCTTTCTCAGTCACCAATGGAGCAAGGTTGTGTGCTTGCTCCAATGTTTTATAATATGATATTTTCTGCATTGTCTGATACCTTCAACAAGGAAAAAATGGCATCAAAGTTAGCTACCACACTGATGGTAAACTCTTTAACCTGAAAAAGGTACAAGCCAAAATTAAAGTGAAGGAAGAGTTGCTGTGTGACTTTTTGTTCATACATGACTGGGCACTCAATTCAGTCTCTGAGGCTGAGATGACACAGAGTATAGACCAAATCTCTGAAATTTGTGCTAATTTTAGCCTGACAAATCAACATCAAGAAAACGGAAGTTCTCCAAGAGCCAGCACTGCTCCATCCATATGTGAAACTATTAGTTACAACAAATGGATAAATTCTGAATGCTGTGCATAAGTTCACTTACCTTGCAGTACACTTTCTAGGGATGTCCACCTAGATGATGAGGTTAATGTACACATTGCCAGAGATAACTGAATGTGTGGAAGACTCCAAAAGAAAGTGTGAGAAAGAAGAGGTATTGGGCTGGATACCAAACTAAAAGTCTACAGTCATAGTGTCTACTCCATCATTTGTATGCTTGTGAAATCTGGACAGTTTACCAGTTCCATGCTATAAAACTTAACTCCTTTAATTTGAATTGTCTTAGGAGGATTCCGGTGGGCTGAGTGTAGGGTATGAATTTCAAATGCAAATTTACCTGAAAGACTATTTTACAGAGAACACGTACAAGGCAAGTGTTCACATGGAGGTCAGAAGAAGCAGTGCAAGGACACATCAAGCATCTTAGAATAACTTTAGTATCAATTGTGAGACATGGAAGATACTTACACAAGACTATCCATCATGGCATGCCCTAATCAAAGAAGGTTCATGTCTATGAGCAAAGCAGAATCTCAGTAGCACAAAGGAAATGCAATATGCATAAAGCTAGATATATTTCCATTCCCAAATGTTCAAAGAGACTATTTGTATTTGACTTAAGGCAGAGTCTCCCAACTTTTTATTGGATCCACCAGCCACAGTCAAACACACTGTACCTTGACCCCAACATCATGATGTCATTGTTCCTCTTCAAGAATGAAGGATAAACAAGAAATATAATGAAAATATCCATACAGTTAATTTCCTCCAGTGACATATTTATTCACTAAATAAGAGTGTCACATTTAGAGGATTAATTTTTTAATTAATATTTATCAATGGTCAGATAACTATGAGATTTTCTGAAGAAGATGAGAATAACGATGACAACCATGATGATGACAGAGCTGCAATAAAGGCCAATTTGTATTTTTCCCATAGATTCTCAGAGCCAGTCTCTTGGTAATTAACCTGTTTGTACCTTCTAGCTTGTCCTTGGCAAACAGGCAAGATATATAACTAGGATCATACAAAGCCTTTCTAGTTTGGCATGTACTCTCCTAGAATGGATACTCTACTGGCATAGTCTTTGAAACCCAGTGGTTAACATCATTACATGATGAAGAATTTCAGTAGGATTTATATGAAGGTTGACCTGCAGTGGCTATTTAATGCACATTAATTCTAGAATTGAAAATGTCCTAAATTTTTGTATAACTGAGAAGACAGAAAGCAACATACAATAATATAATGCCTTCTCTTTTGAGAAGACAATTTCTCTCAGGTATGGTATTGTAATTTATTTTTATATCTTTAGTTACACCATGGATTACATTCACATAATACAAAATTAAGATAGTATTTGTTAATTATATTACTAAGGCAGACAATAAACAAAAATTTAACTTAGACTTCTAAATTCAAGTTTGTGGTTCTAGTTTTATTTTGCTCATTTTATTGATAAAACAATTGGGGGGACAGAGCAAATAAGAAGGTCATATTCATATCTTCCTTTCACTGCCTGTTATGAAATCAAAGAACCTACATGTATGGTGACATTCTGACTTTTTTTTAAAGCACCAAAGAAATAGCTGTGTTTTTGTTATCAACATTATTGAATCCTTTCTCTTTTCAATTTAAGTGGCTTCTTTGATCCTAAACACATTCCAGATAGCAATAATTCTTGAGCACAAATAATGAGAAGGTGTCCTAATACTCTTTAAAATAAGATAGAAGAAATATAAGAATTGAAAAAAATAACCCAAGAACCTTTCCCACAGGAAAATGGAGAGTGTATATGAATTTCTAAGGGAATCAAGGAGAGCTCAGTTATAGATTGTGTCCTCTGATCCCTAGACACTACTCATTTCAGAATCTTTTTGCTTTTGGGTCTCTACACAACATATTAACAACACAAAAGAATGGAAATTGCTTTTACAGAATGTGAAAGAATTGCTGGGAAATAAATTGTTTGCCACAGATATAGAGCATCACACCATGGTTTTCTTTACGCTAAGATTTATGTGTACACTCTCTGAAATGCTACAATACTAATTGCAAGGTGAAATGAATATGTGTTATGTAAATGGCATTCCTGAAATATTTGTAATTTTTTTAATATTGGTGAAAATCTTTTACTGTGTGTTAGCTTTCTATTTTTCTAAAAGAAAATCCAAATAGTTTAGACTAGCAATTAGGGAATGGCTATTTCTAAAAACAGGCAATCACATTTACTAACACAGTTCACATACAATTAAGTCAAGAAATGCTTTTCTCTACACAATAGGTTTTGAAAAGTACAAAGAAGATTCATAACTAAATTGTTTTAAAAACACCCTACTCACTATAGCAAATAGCTTCCACATCCCAGCCTGAAATAATGAATGAATGAATTGATTTCCATTCTTTTGGCAGCTGGGTAGGAGGTGAAGGAAATGTGTATACATTCAGAATGGAACACTTGTCTACCTAAGTATAGGCATTATATATACATATATATCAATAAACACATACTGAAACCCCCTGCCTCATATCAGCTGGACTGTTTTCACAAGAATAGCTAAGAAACTATTTTGATGATAGAACCATCATCTTACGAAGTCCATCTCAGATACTTCTAACATCCAGAAGGCATTGAACCTAGAGCAAAAATGAAATTACTGGACTTTTGTTATCAAAGATTAATATTCTGAATAGCAAGAAACATCCAACAAAAGCCTTAAACTAAGATAATATATTCATAGCACTGTTTTCTCCTTTAGGAGAAAACAAAAACCAACATCCCTGATGTCTTGCTATGACTATAAACACATTCTGTGTGGCATGAAAACTGAGAAGCCCTAGAGAAAATGACACAAAATAAAGAAGAAATCCAACAAAAAGCATGGGCCAACAAAAATGGTGGACTAGAGAATGGGTGGATGGACAAGAGAATGGGTGCAAGAGAGAGAGGGCTGAGTTTAAGCAGGACTCTGAGCAGAAGTTCCTCTGGTAGAAGTGCAAAGGAACTTTGTAGCTTAGGAGTAAAGTGGGGTGGGTCAGGGCAAGGAGGAATTGTAGGAGGAAGACAGGCATTTAGAGCTCAGTAGACATTAAACCATGCTACAGAACCATAGGCCATTGAACAGTTCTGTATTCATTATGGGTAGTACATTTAGGAGTTAGAGGGAAAATCAGGTCCTACTCACTCAACAACCTTAAGGACATCTTTCTGTTGGGTTGAGTACCAAGATGGTGATGCACCAACTCATAGAATCCATTGGGATTCCATCCAAGGGAATAACCTTTATTGAAAAATGTTGTCAAGCTAAGTTATGGTTAATTATAGAACTGTAACATATAATAGTATGGATACAAAGGAACAAAGCTGTGTACTCTATGGTTATGATACAACAGAAATCAAAACATTCTTCTAGTAAGTGATAAAAGTTAGAAGAATAAATAAATAAATAAGAATAAATAAATAAGTTAGAAGAATAAATAAATAAATAAGAATAAATAAATACTGACTTTAAGAGAGAAAAGGAGATCTATAGGGAGAAAACTTATAAATGTCAAGGATAGGAAAACATGAATCAATGAAAAGTATTAAACATGGGTATACCTAACATTGCTAATTTAGCACAAAGAACAGCTCAACTAGGTTTTCCATTAATGATTTTCAGTGACAAGAACTGAGGGTGGGTTTATTGTAGAGCAAATGCTAAATAAAAAGGTTTTTTAAAATGATAAATTAATCCAGTTGACAGAGCTTGGTGAATTTTATTATGAACAAATTCAGTGTTTCAAAATGAGTCTTCAATATATATATACTGAATATACAGTATACATATATGTATACTGTATATATATGTGTGTATATATATATATATACTGAAGACTCATTTTGAAATATATATATATACCCATATGCATATGCATATACATATACATATACAGGAAATTATTTTAAAATAAAAGAAAACTTTATGGAATTTCCAGATGACTTTTTTCTGAACACATGGTAAGCCCATATATAATTTTATAACATTAATGAAATTTTCTGCTTGTCATCTTGTGGAATCAAAGAATTCAGGTAGAGTTAGAAGCAACTTTAGAGATGAGTGGTCCAACTCACTAATTTTACAGAGAAAGAAACTGAGGCCCCAGTAATGAAGTAAATCTGTACCAGGATCACATAGACAATAGATTCTCTCATACCAAGTATTGGTGAATCAACTACTCCCAAGTTTAAGAAGATTCAGGATCTGGTAGTTATTATCATATGTGCTAATGCCACAAATATGCATAAAAACAAATGTAAGGGCTATAACATTTCATCATTCTACAGCTTTTTGAGATTTTCCCCATTTACCTATGTATATAGAGTACAACCTAATGCATGGATAAGAAAGCATATTTTTGAAGTTTTTTGGCTTTTTCTCCCTGATTTGTTCAGTGTACCTGCTCTTTTTTTTGGGGGGGGGAGGGTGTTACCTTTGTCATAAGCTTATTTCAAAACCACAGACCCACCCCAAGGTAGAGCTAACCTCTTCTTTAATGACAGAAAAATGGTTAGGTAATAACCTAAGTAAGCAAGAACTTGTGTCATAGTATTTTTATCATTTTCCTGCACGTCAATGCTGTCACTGATTTTATCTGTGGATCAAAGTGTTTTTCAGAATATGAAATACCACATTCTTTTGTGGAAAAAACCTGATCGATTATTTAGGCACTCTAAAGAAAATTTAATTGAGTAACATGAAAGATGAGCTCTTAAATTAGTTTGTATCTGGAATTCTAGTGCGACACTTGTCTAGGCATTCTCAGAAGTTCACCAGAAAAGGTCCGTGATGATTTTTTTTTCATTTTCTTCTGAAGTCAGGAGGGCAGCACTAGGACACTCTCTCTATCTCCCTGCTATGCCTTGATTTTGCCCTTTTACCAGTGCACCTTCTCGTTTTGTCTTACAATTCTTTGATATTATCCTTTGTTCAGACTCTTTGGAGTTCTTTGTTGGTTACCTGTCACAGCCCACGACCAGTCACCATGTACGTGCCTTTGCATTTTCCTCTGTGAGATATTCATCTTAAGCTGTTCAGAGGCAAAGAGTTACATTGCAGGAGGTCTTACTGATATGTGCTGATGCCACAAATATGCAGAAAAACAAATGTAGGGGCTAGTAAAATAGTTGTATTAGAAAGATGAGACTGCCTTTATAAAGATAAAGATTAGAGTCAGTAAATATTGCAATATTCTAAAAGAAATCCAGCCCATTCTCCTCTTCTTTACAGCTCTGGGTCTGGCTCATTGTCCATTTATACTGTCTGTCACAGATATACATATAGGAAGATAAGGTCTAGAGGATGTCCATTCAGATGCATGTTGAAATATGGGCAATAAACATGTGGTGTCTGTGTGTGTGTGCGGAGGGGGTTGACTGATTATAAGTTTCTTGCAGGAGATCCTGAAATGTCTTAGGGTTTGATGCCATCATCACACTATCATCTATCAACAGGAGGACCTCACATCTTCCTCCTTAACTTGTGCTCTGTGATGAATCTCCAAGCTTCCTTAAATCACTCAAGCATAAATTCTAAAGATGCACTGAAATCTGTCCCTTCTGACTTCAACTACATCTGATGTTAGCTGCCTGCCCTAGGCCTTGTTCTGCATTATTTCACGTGCCATTTATACTATGTGTCTGTTTTAATGTTGGCCAAATCTCATGTTGATCTTGATCTATGCCTGCTGCCAGCTCCAGAACAATTATAGCATAATTCCATAGCTGAGTTCTCAATATATTAGGTATAAAATGACAGTGGTCTTCAACAGAAGCAACTGGAAAATCTGGATTATGTGGGCAAAAAATGAGCAAAGAACACCCTTCTATTAATATAATTTCCACTTGAGATATATGTTTGTATGTATGTTTATATACACATATATGTATGCACACATACATTTCTATATCAATATAGCCATATATGCATAGAAAGATCTATATAGACATATCTATAGATCTCTAAAGGCATTTATAGATAGATCTATTTATCTATGTCTATCTCTATATACAAATATATGTGTTTATACTATATATGCACTATATATAATATGGCTAGATATACATATATACACATATATATGTATACATGTGTATATGTATATCTAGATATATACAATAAATAGATATAGATTTAGTTTCCAGAAACAATGTTACAAAGTGTACACAGTAGAGCATATTTTCCCTCAAGAAAAGAATATTAAAATTAGGGATTATATTCCTAACTAAGAACTTAACATCAAATAAATTCATTCATTCAATCAAAAGTTATGAGTGTATCTCTTATACACAAAGCTCTATTTGGTGCTAGGGATGGGGTATTTGGGGTCTGAAATGCAAAAGTCAGTAAGATAGCTTCTGCTTTTGAGGAATTTACAATCCCATCAGGAAGATAAGACATATATCCAACTAACTCTAATACAAAGCAGTATGTGGTAAGCATCCCAACAGTGGTACAAGACACATCACTTCTGGCTAGGGAGAATAGGAAAGGATCCATGGAGAATATTAAAATTGGGCTTTAAAGGGTAAGTGAGATTAATCCTGGGAGAGGGAAGGTCTTTGTCAATGACAGGTTGTTTTTAAGGAATAGAAATCAATCTCGTCTGGCTAAATTACATGGTACATATTTGTAAGAAGTTGGTGGCAAGGGGCGGATAGAGATAGAGAAGGAGCCAGTGAAGGTCAGCCACAGAGCCAGATCAGTTCTAGAATGCCAAATTATTACAATCATCATTACTTGTGATTTCATCATTGTAAGGAATGCCAGTGATGGAAATTTCCTCACCTTCACTGACCAGCAGCTATCCTTCCACTTACAGTCTTGTAGAGTTACCTGAGGTACCAAGGTTAAGGGATATGGCCAGAGTCACACAGACAGGTCTTACTGAATCAGATGCAGTTTCCCTCTGTCTATAACATGATACTGTCAATACTATCCTATAGAAGAGATATGCTTCATAATAAAATATAATAGCAAAGACATAACAATTAAAACTTACCATAATCAGTTGAAAAAATTAAACTATGCAACTCCTATAAAATAAACACAAAGTTAATATGTACATTTATTATAAAAGTGAGCCCAATTATTATAAAGCATAAATGCATATTTAAAAATGTCCAGAAGGAGCTGAGTAGAGCAAGGACCCCAGGGATTTAAGGGCATAAGACTCTAATTCTGAATCCTAAGATTTGTCTAGAATTAAAATGTTAGTTAATTAACAATAATTTTATATTCCTTTTGAAAATCTGAAAATGATTTTTAAAGATTTGTACGATCCAGGAATCTATAAATACTATCTACAATATTATGGGTGTGGAATATGCCATAACCTATGAGAGGCAGCCTACATATGGCTGTTTTCCCCTCTCTTTGTGAGAAGGGAAGGAAGGCCCAAAGAGAGAAGGGATATATTAAAAAAATGACCATGATGCAAAAAAAAAAGGCATCAACAAAAGTAGGTTACAAAAAATATCTAGAGTAACATGATTCTTTTTTTTTCCTATTAATACTATCATTGTGATTCTTAGCATCGTTCAGAAGTGATACAGAAAATATGGAGATATATGGACAAAAAAAGACAGTGGTTCAGGTGTCAAGGGAAAGGCATAGCTGAGGAATAGCCTGTATATTCCACTGGAATTCATAACATGTCAAAGATTCCAATGATTGACAATTTATAAAAGCTGGACAAGAGCTACAAAGGACACACACACATAATAGAAAATATATAATTTGCATTGTTGGAGAAAGTACCCACAGGATTGAGGTCACAAACCCATTAAAGTATCCAATTAGAAACTCCCCTGGAGCAAGAAGAGTTGTTCAAAATGATTCCATTGACCAAGGATTTAATGTGAAAGTAAGAAGTATGTGTTTATCCTAATGTAAAAATGAAGCTATTCAGTATTAGGTCAAAGGAATGCTATGAGTTTTAAAAACAACAACAACAACAAAAAGTGCTATTAAGTCATTCCTCTTCATCATTCCTTCCATTGGGCCCACTTGATATGTCATTAGCACACATTATAGTTGATTGGAAAACCATTAAAATAACTGCTGGTTTACAGTAATGGGCTTCTGAAAAGAATGTCAATACATATACCATCAAAATGCTAAAAAAAAAAAGGCAAAGTAATTTATTTTTCATTCTTATAGTCATATTCCTTTTTCAGTATGGAAAACTACTGAATATATATTAAAATATATATTAAATATATATAATAATATATTTCATTAATTATTATTTATTGTTAATTATTTATTATTATTAATATATTATAATAAATAATATATATTAAAATATATATTAAAGTACTAACATAGGATTATTAATTAGGCAACACTGGATGAGTGGAGGGGTAAAATGAGAAACTACCTCCGTATGCAGAAGCTGCCCATGATTAATATGCGTATATTAAGTGCCTATGGTGCTGTGTTGCCAGGACACAAAGATAAGAATGAAATAGGATCTGCTTTCAAGGAGTTTACATTCTTTCTTTCTTTCTTTCTTTCTTTCTTTCTTTCTTTCTTTCTTTCTTTCTTTCTTTCTTTCTTTCCTTAGTTATTTAGTTATTTATCTATTTATTTATTTATTTTTTGAGTTAACAAGTTTACTTTAATCAAACAAACATATATTACCTAGTTCAGGGGGAAAAGGTCAGCACCCCAAACTTCAGAGTATACAGACAGATCAAACAAACAGGCTTCCAAACTGTCCAACCATTATCAATATCAAAATCATAGTTACCAGAGAAGGAAGCATCAACATCTGGGTTTTCAAAGCCTGGGGGCTCTCAACAATGGCTTCCCAGAGTCTCATCTGGTCAAATCACACAACACTTCTCAAAGTGAGCCCAAGGAGTTTACATTCTATCATAGAAGAGAAGGTATATGAGGTAAAAGAAGACACAAAATACATATGAAACATACAGATAATGTGGGAGGGATCCCTCAGAGTGCAGGGGAAGAGGGAACATCCGGAAAGGCTTCATGTTGGAGAAGACATTTGAGATTGAAGATTACTCGAAGATGACTAAGGCTTCTAAGAGGTAAAGCTGAGGAGGGAGTTCATTCCAGGCACAAGAGACAGCCTGTGCAAAGATTTCAAGACAGAATGTAGATGTGAATAAACTCTTCTAACTTATATATCTTCAAAATAAGTTTCAAATTTTCCAAAAGAGAGAAATTTCTGTCAGCAAGAGTAAGTTTGACTATATTCCCCAGAAGTAATCGAGGAAAATAAATTGTGAATTAACCATTAGGTTGTAATGTAACCTCCTAAAGAAAAGGCGAAGTCACAAAAGTAAAGGTTAAATAGGAAATCATCTAATCCAGAGCTAGGGGACATTGAGGAATCTGTTCTACATACTGGAAGGTAAGGGCTCCTATGTTTTCTTCTTCTCCTTGGTCCCATTTGATAGGATAGAATATGGCTGAAGAAACCATGTAGATGGCACAGTCTCCACACGATGAAACACATTACAGAGGAATAAGCATTAGATTTAACAATCAGAAGCCCCAGATTCTAACCTAGTGCTGTGTTCCTAATCCTGATTTCATTTGGGCCTCAGTTTGTTCCTCTCTAAATGAAGTAGACTAGATGATCACCAAGATTCTTTCCAGTTCTAAAATTATGTGAACACCTTAATCATATTTAGGACCAAGGAAACAACCAGCTATTGTCCTTTATTAACATGTATGATGGGGGGGAAACCCAACAACACTTAGGAAAAAGCAGGTCAATTATTTAACAGATGTCCCCACTTTGTGTACAGAGTCTTAAAGAAGCCACAGCACAGCTTCATGGGAAAAGGCTAAGAACTGGACAAAGAGCTACTAATTCCAGCAGGGGGGTGGGGAGAAAAGCTCTTAAGAGGAAAAGAAAAGTTGGTTAAGCTAAAAAAAGATGGAAAATGAAGAGGCTTACTAGTTGACATCCAAAGTATCCATCATTATTCATTTCATTAATCTTATTTATATTAGTTTTATGCTTAATGATATATGGATTGCTGTTTAGGTGTCACAGGTCAAGAGGACCTAAGTTGAAATCCTGCCTCAGACACTTCATAGAAAGATGCTCCTGGGGCAAGTCATTTAACAATGATCTCAACCTTATTTATTTCATCTGTAAAATGAAAGGGTGGGATTCCATAACTCCTAAGATACCTACCAGGTTCAAATCTATGATGTCATTATGATCCTATGGTTATTTAATAACAATATATATTTTTTTGTTTAAAATAATTTTAAAATTATTCATATTAAATTAGTTCCTTCCTCCCATAGCATAGAAGATAAAACTACTTAGTATTTGCTTGCCTATGTGACTGAGAGCATCACCATCTAGTGACAAAAACAATGAATTACAGCCTGACCAGACAAAAATCCATGAGAGGCTGATTTTTTTTTAAACTGTATACACAGTCAGTCAAATACTCTGACATCTTCAAGTTTATCAAGATTAGAATAATATGACTGTGATCAGCCAGACTTAGGAGGAACAGAAAATGATGTCCATCTACAAATACTGTGTTTTTATATATGTGATATGTGTGTTTAATATATATTTAATAAAACTATATTAAGCCTATTTGTGAGATTATTTATTTAATGATATATAAAATAAATATAAATATAATAATATAATAAATAAATATAAATTAAATTTTCTCCTTTTCTCTTTGAAAAAAATTTTCTACCTTTCTTTTAATGACTTTGAGTACAAAATTAATTCTACTCCAGAGACAGTTTCAGATGGAAAATCATTTAGGAATAGCAAAAAAATTCCACAGTCTGCCCTGTCTCTATCTGTATCTCTTTCTCATATGTATGTATGTTAAATGTATAACTATATAAATATAGCTAATAAATGTATATGTATACATATGTAAGCATTACATGTATGTATATACGTTAGAGGAATGAAAACTAGTTCAAACTTATTCAAAACCAGAAAGCAGAAAGGTTTCTAACACATGAACAAGACAAATCTGACAACCTTCTCTAGTCCCCAACTGCTGTTGACTAAGAAATAGGACAGTAGCAATGTTAGAAGTAGCCTATAACAATTTTAAATAAATTTGCTTGCTAATGATTGTATATAACATTTTATAATATCATGATCCTTTGACCATGTCGATGATACTGCCGACAAAGCCCAATAACCATGTACAAAAATATACTACAAAGATTAAGATCACACATGCTTTTTCCTAACAGGAAAAAGTATATTCAACAGACAAGAGTTTAGCATTACTAAATATTTCTAATGTGCCAGGCACTGTGCTGAATGCCATAAATACAAAAACAAATGAAAACACAGTCCCTGCTTTCAAGGAGCTTCCACCCTACTTTTTATAAACCTGTTATTACATTTTTTTCAATAAGCAAAAATATGTCTTCCTCCCTCCCCCTAGCCCCCTTTGTGAACAAGAGGAATTTTCCATTACAAAGGGGGAAGACAACACATAAAAGGTTGGAGGATGATGAGTAGAAAGGGTGGTAAGGAGAGACAAAGTTACCAAGAGTAGAGAAAGTCCAGAGTGCATCCTGGAGAGAAACGAGGCACAAGGGCGCTCCTTCAATGAAGGTTCTGAGAGGAGCCATGGATTCAATCAGGGGCAGAGGCCATGGGGCCGAGGGAACTTTCAAAAGTGTGAATTCCAGGGCTGGAGAAAGCTTCCACATGAAGTTGCTAGGTCAAGGTAGAGGAAGTCCAGAGTGCAGTCTAGAGAGGAATGAGGCTGTCTTGCAATTTGTATCTAAGGTCACTAATTGTAGAATTGGTCTGGCTTCAGCTGTTCATGACCTTGTCTCACAGGAAAATCAATGTCTTCACTCACATTAGGAATCCTCATTTCTCTCTGCTGTAGGTCCATGTTAAGTAAAACCACCTGCTTACTGATATTCCCTAATGTCCCATAATTATGTCCTAGGGTATTATGCTGTTTTCTGTGTAATGGGTCAGTGTATTCACCAGGAAGGAGCAGTGGCAAGTTTTCCAGTCAATTTTTTAAGATGCCAACACCAGCTATTTATTCTAAATAGGATACCTATTCATTCTGGCTTGCAGGGATGTTAGAAATTCTTCTAATTCACAGTCTTAAAAAATTCCATTTTCTGACTGAAATATGGTTAGTATAATATGTGATTTCAAAGACAGTTCTTGTAAAAGAAAATATTTCAGCTATTTATTTTTAAATGAATTTGCCTGAATGTCAAAATGCAGACACTAGATTTGGAAAATTGTTTTCATTGGTTTCTACTTTATATAAAAGTGCATAAAGGAAACAAGACAGTGAACCCTCCTAAATGATATTTTTCTTTTGTAAAAAATTGTTACCCCTCTTCATATCACATATTCAAATATCCAAGAATGAAAATATAAGGTTTTAAGGTAAAATGACATTGAAGAAAATAGTATGACAACACTCATGCAGAAAGCAATGCATACTGAGCATGGACACAATGCAGCCTATTTAAGGAGAAATGGGATAAAAGATAACAAATCAAATTCTCCCCTTTTCTCTTTCAAAAACTCTTCCTCCTCCTTCTTCTACTAATTTTTAATACAAGCTCATATGGCATAAAGAGGGAGTTGAAAATTAATTCTACTAGAGATACACTAGAGATTCAGTTGGAGGATAGATTAATTATCTAGCAATAGCATTAAGAAAAAAGTATATCAACTCTCTAATTATTCAATAGTGTATAAAGCATGATAGGATGTAGTATTATAGCAAAACTATGTCATATTCTATTTACAACTAAGGGATTGCTCTTAAAACTAAATTTTAATTTCTATTTTTCATTTATCCAGATGTGTACCAATAAATGTTTAACAACAGGCTGCCCAAAGCAGGGGATGTGTATGCAATACATTTTAAGTTTAATCTGCATTATTAATATTTTTGCCACCACTTTCTTAAGTTTAGCCAATCAAAAAATAAATTAATCCATGGTTTGTAGCATTTACCAATTTCTGAGGTGAAATACAGTGAAAACTTACCAGTTCTTGTGAATTATTTCAAGCTGATGGCAACACTCCTACATACATATATGTATATGTATGTGTACATACATATATGTATATGTATGTGTACATACATATATGTATATGTATGTGTACATACATATATGTATATGTGTGTGTACATACATATGTATATCTAAAAGAATATTTTTGAAATGTAAAAATAAAAAGTTTTTCTAAAGTTTTACCATCAATAGTATAGATGGCTAGTATAGAGGTAAAACATTTTATTTTAAGAACATTTTTATCATATTTTGTATGATAAAAACTGAAGAGGGGATACCCTTTTTACAGACACTACATTCTCATATTCAAAATGTAGCTCCCTTCAATTTATGTTTTCATTTATCTTTTATTTTAATAGGGATATTCATTTCTCCAAACTCAATACTACAAGTAATACAATGGTCAAGTCTGAGATCATCTCCAAATGACCACTATTCTCCTTAGAGGATATTTTTGGTGTTAAATTATATAAACCTACCTCCCAGATATGTACTTTATACATATTTGCTGTCTTGAATTAGTTTACATTCAGTAAAAGAGAACTCATTAAACTATCAAATGGCTAAGTGGATAGAGCATTGGCCTTAGAATCAGATTTATATCATGCCTCAGATACTAGCAGCAAAAGGAGACCCTCTAACCTTATTTCATCTTTACACTTCTATCTCCAACTATCATTCACTAAACATACCATTTCTCCCAATCTAATGTAAATGTATATATAATTTCTCACTTCTTCTGCATGCATAAGCACATATGCAATATACCTGAGGCATTCTTGAATACTTGAGGCAGAGGAACTAACTAATTTCAAAGGCTTATTAGCAAAAAGAGTAGGTTAAATTAATCTTTAATGAAATGCCAGGATGGCCAAGGAAACTTGAAACTCCAGCAAATATTCTCAGGATGTGGGGGTTTTCAAGTAGAGAGACAGCACTGACAAATATGTTTTCAGTTGCCAAAGATTGTCAGTTTGGTGGCAGGATGATTCCTTTTTGACTACAAATTTACAACTCTGAAGAAGGGCCAGTTAGAAGAAAGCTTTTATCATTCCTCATAATGGGAGTTACCACTTCCTGGCATTTTTGTGAGATGATAAAAGGAAAATAAAGGTACAAAGTTGTGTGCCCAGATTGCCTCTCCAAACACAATCAATCTGTATTCCTCTATTAATAATAGCTACATAAACATTAGCTTAAAGTTAACTATGTTGATAGTATTCAAAAACTAACACTTTGTTATTTCTGATGGATCAATGATTTCATCATATAGATATTCTATCTACTGGGGCAAACTGTGTATCATCCATACCTCCTTATCTGGTAAAATCTTTATCTACATACTTCCATAATACTTCCCTGAAGGACGCAGTCAGTGCTCTCAAGGCTTTTCTCTGATTCCCTCAATATTTTGTAGATTCTTGTGCAACACCTAGGCTGCCTATAGTGTTATCCCTCTGTTCTTACTACATGAGCAGCTGACCATTTCAAAATATATTTTATGGATTATTATCTATTATGCCATTTCTCCCATGAATCTTTATTGGTGATGATGATGATGAAAATGATGATGCAGATGATGTACAAGGATGATATCAAGTTACATTGTTTCATTAAAAAAATAGCTGTTTCATTGTAAAAAAACTTTTTTTCAATTAAAACAAGATGACATTTGGTCTTGAAAACTGCAAGATGTTTAATGTTTGTCTAGAAAAAATAGAGACAGGAAGCCATTGAGCTTGAAGCCAAAGATGAAACTGAACTAATGGATGAAGGGATTACTTGTAAATATCTCAGTCTTCTGTACATAATACACATTTTGCATGAATCCATGACAAAAAGGTGACTAGACAGAACCGTGTAGATGTAGAATATCTAGGTGGTACAGTGGCTAGAGGCCTGGGCCCAGAGTCAGGAACAACTGAGTTCAAACCTGATCTCAGATAACTTACTATGTGACCCTGGGCAAGTCACTTAACCTTTTTCTGCTTGAGTTTCCTCAACTTTAAGATGGAGATAATAATAGTACCAACCTCTCAGGGTTGTTGTGAAGACCAAATGTGATAATATATGTAAAACAATTAGCACATCAGCACATCGTATACACTTAATAAATGTTTGCTTCCTTCATTCTTTTCTTCCTTCTTTCCTGGCTGTGTATGTTAAGTGGTATAAAGCATCCTAAAGTCAAAGCTCAATAGAAAGAACAACTAACAAAATGCCAGACTTCCAGGGATAAAGCCAAGAAGATGGAGTAGAGAAATTACTCAGGTGAGACTTCCCAACTTTCCCCTCTAAATAAATTTAAAATAATACCTTCAATTGAATTATGGAGGGGCAGAGCCAACAAATGTCAGAGTGAGATATTCGTCCAGTCCAATACAATTTAAGAGTTCGGGAAGAAAGATCAAAGACACAATGGGAGGCTGGCCCAGAGTCCACCTAGATGAAAGGCCAAAGGTGGTAGCAAGAGAAGCAGCAGTTTTGGTGGCCCAGTGAATAGAACATTGGGCTTTGGAATCAGGAAGAAACATCTTTATGAGTTCAAATCTGACCTCAGACACTTCCTAGTTGTGTGACCCTGGGCAAGTGATTTAACTTTTTGCTTCAGTTTCTTCATGTGTAAACTGAGCTGGAGAAGGAAATGGAAAACCACTCTAGTATATTTGCCAAGAAAACCCCAAATGAAGCCACAAAAAGTCAGAGAATTGGATTTGACTGAAACAATTAACAACAAAACCAGAGGTGGTAAGGGGAGCTGGCAACTGGTCAAAAAGAGACTATAGAGGAACACTGTGCTAGCACTGGACATAGAAGAGACTCTATTTGGCAACTCTAATACCTAAATATACTTCTGGGTTATAGTACAAGAGCATAGAGGAGTACTTTTGGTCAAGATGGAGTGAAAGCCCTGAGAAGAAAATGATTGGTGACTCCATTGTCTATACCCATTTCTAGGTCTTAGTACAAGAGCAGGGAAAAGCACTTTCAGTCAAAAGGGAGTAAAAGACCTGAGGCGCAATATTACATCTAGCCCTAAGGGATAAGTATCAATTGCAATTCCAATAAGTATGGGGCCCTTCTTGGGTAAGGACCAGAGTGCAGAGTAGGAGACCAGTGACCACATCTCTCCCCAGATCATACTACCTTGGAAGTACTGAAAACCTCCAAACACTTCATAAAGAGAATAACAATGAAACAATATCCCAAAATTTATGTGATACAGTCAAGGCAGTACTTAGGAGAAAATTTCTATCTTTAAATGCATACATAAAAAAGAAAGAGTGAGCAGATCAATGAATTAGGCATACAACTAAAAAAGACAACTAGAAAAAAAACAAATTAAAAATATCCAATTAAACACAAGAGTGGAAATTATGAAAATCAAAGGAAAGATAAATAAAATTGAAAATAAGAACACTACTGAACTAATAAATAAAGCTAGGAGCTGATTTTATTAAAAAAATAAATTATCCAAGCCATTGGTAAATTGGATAAAAAACAAATGAACATCAAATTACTGCTATCAAAAGTAAAAAAGGATGAATAAATTACCAATGATGATGAAATTAAAGCAATTATTAGGAGTTATTTTTCCCAATTCTATGTCAGTAAAATTGACAATCTAAGTGAAATAGATGAATGTTTATGAAAATATAAACTGCCCATATTAACAAAAGAAGAAATAGGATACCCTACCTTACAAAAATAAATTGAATGAACCACCAACGAGCTCCCTAGGAAAAAACCCCAAGGACCAGATGGATTTACAAGTGAATGCTACTAAACATTTAAGAAACAATTAATATGATACTATAATAAACTATTTGGAAAAAAAAGTCAAGTCCAACCGGATTCCTTTTCTGATACAAATATGGAGTTGAAACCTAAACAAGGGACAACAAAAACAGAGAAAGAAAATTAGAGGTCAATTTCCTTAATGAATGAATCTCCATGCAAAAATTTTAAATAAAATACAAGCAAAGCAAGATGATTACAGTAATTTGTAACAAAGATCATACAACAGGTGAGATTTATATCAAAAATGCAAGGCTGGTTTGATAATGGGAAAACTAACAGCATAATTGACCATATAAATATCAAAAAATGTCATATGATATCAAAAGACCAAATACAATAACCATTCCTATTGAAAACATTAAAAAGCACAGGACTCAATGAAGTCTTTCTTAAAATGATAAGCACTAACTAAAACCAAGAGCAAGCATTACATGTAATAGGGATAAATCTGAAGCCTTCCCAATAAGATCAGTAGTGAAATAAGGATTTCTATTATTCAATTCACCATTATTGTTGTACTAGAAATGTTATCTATAACAAAAAGACAAGAAAAAGAAATGGAAGGACTAAAAATAAGCAATAAAGAAACAAAACTATCACTCTTAAAATGATAGAATGATATATTTAGAAAACTCCAAAGAATTAACTAAAAACAAGTTGAAACAGTCAACAAATTGAGCAAAGTTGTAGTATATAAAATAAACTCACACAAATCATCAGCATTTCTATATACTAAATAAAATGCAGAAGGAAGAGATAGAAAGAGAAATTCCATATAAAATAACAACAGACATTCTAAAATACTTGAGAGTCTACCTGCCAAGACAAATCCAGGCATTATATGAACCCAATTACAAAACACTTTTCACAGAAGTAAAGACAGATCTAAACTACTGGAGAAAGGCTTATTGCTTATGGGTAGGCTGAGTCTATATAATAAAACTGTCAGAGCTACCTAAGCTAATTTACTTGTTCAGTGGTGTACCAATCAAACTACCAAAGAATTCTTTCTAGAGCTAGAGAAAATAACAACATAATTCATCTGGAACAACAAAAGGTCAAGAATATCAAGGGAATTAATTTAAAAAATTAAGGAAGGTGGCCTAGAAGTTTCAGATTTCAAACTATATTACAAAGTAGTAATCATCACAAACAATATGGTACTGGCTAAGAAATAAGAGTGAGTGGTTGTAATGGCAAGCAAAGAAGTACTTAGCACCTTTTTTCAGCTACTTAAGTATTTAGCACCTTGTTGGAACCCCTTGTGATGTGAAGGTGGGAGGAACTTGCTGATGGAACAGGAAGGAGAACCACCATATATAAGGAGGAGCACAATTGGGACAGAGCAGAACTGAGAAGGGGAACAATTGTGGAGGCCAGGTACTCTTTTTATCTGTTCTGTTGTGTTTGTGATACTTTGTACAGAAGCCGTGGGACCTTACTTGAAGCCTTGAAAGAAGATTTTCTTGTTGTCTGTTTACAGAAGTCCTGGAGGAGGGTTTCAGAAATCCTGGGACTATACTGATGATTTGTGTTGAGTTCTCAGACCTTGTTTGTGGACCTGTGTTGATTTCACAGGCAGACAGTGAATTGATGATGGTGCCAGCCATGTGTATGAATTTTGTTTTGGCTCTGTTTAGCTTCATCTTCTCAGAAACAGAAACAGCAAAGGACTTGAGATAGACTGAACACTGTGAGCTTCAATACGGAATGGGTACTGCATGAGGACCTAGACAAGTTGCTGGATGAGGAGCTGGACAAGGAGCTGGATGAGGAGCTGAGAGTTGCCTGCCTGTGAATCCAGGGAGCTGGACCCATGGAAGAAGAAGCATGGAATTCAGGAGCCAGCCTTGAGTCAGGTTCGTCTCTCCTTGGGTTCCTAATGCTGACTGAGAAGATCATGATTTACTGTGACCTAGATAGGGGTAGAGAACTTTGACCTTTGTACTTTGTGTCCCTTAAGGGGGCTTGCTTCTTAAGGATAACTGGGTTAAGGACTTACTGAATGATATATTTTGTTTAAAACCATGTAGACACTTTAAGTGAAAACTATGTGGCCACTTTAGTGATAAGTTGTTACATTATATCATTGTGAATGCTGTACTTTGGTTTCTGTGAATGTTTTGCTTCACTATGCTATGCGATCAGAACCTTAGCTATTCACAGCAGCAGTCCTCTGAAAAGCTGCTCATGCTTGGCTTTACAGTGATGGGTCGGTGGAACAAATTAAGTATACAATACATATTAGTAAACAACCACAGTAATCTAGAATTTGAAAAACCCAAAGATCCAAGCTTTGGGGGTAAGAACTCAACATTTGACAAAAATTTCTGGGAAAACTAGAAACAGTTTGGCAGAAACTAGGGAGAGACCAACATCTTACACCATATACTAAGAGAAGATTGAATAGAATAAATTATTTTGACATAAGCTGTAAAATCATATGTAAAATTAGGGGAGCATGGAAAACTGTGCCTGTCAGATCTATGCATAAAAGAAGAGTTCATGACCAAACAAGAGAGATAGAGAGGACAATAGGACACAAAATGGGTCATTTTGATTATATGGAAGTAAAAAGTTATTTTTTTTTGTCAAACAAAAATAATGCAGCCAAAATTCAAAGGAAAACAGAAAAATGGGGAGAAATTCTCACAAGTTTCTCTGATAAAAGCCTCATCTCTCAAATACATAGAGAACTGAACCAAATTTATAAATATAAAAGCCATTCTCCAGTTGATAAATGGTTAAAGGATATGAACAGGAAGTTTCCAGAAGAAAAAAAATCAAAGTTATAAGCAATCACATGAAAAAATGCTTTAAATCACTGCTAATTAGAGAAATTAAAATCAAAACAACTCTGAGATATCACCTCATACCTATGAGATTTGCTAACATCACAGAAAAGAAAATTGACCAATACTGGAAGGGATGTTGAAAAACTGAAACTAATGCACTGTTGTAGAGGTGTAGAGTTGTGAACTGATCCTACCATTCTAGAGAACAATTTGGAATGATGTCCAAAGGTCTATAAAACCCAGCAACACCACTACTAAGTCTATACATCACAAAGAGATCACAGAATACAGAAAAAGGACCTACTTATACAAAATATTTATAGGAGCTCTTTTTCATGATGACAAAGAACTGAAAATTAAAGGGATGCCCATCAATCGGGGAATGGTTGAGCAAGTTGTGGTCTTTTTATTGTGATGGAGTACTATTGCACTATAAGAAATGGTGAGCAGAAAAACCTGGGAGACTTAAATAAACTGATCTGAAGTGAAGCAAGAAGAATCAGGAGAACACTCAACACAATAACAGCAATAGTGTAAGGGTAATCAACTTTGAAAACTTAGCTACTCTTTTCAAGATGATGACCCAAGACAATTCCAAATGAGTCATAATAAAAGATGCTTTCCACCTCCAGAAAAAGAAATGAACTTCAAATGCTGAGGGAAGAACATTTTTAAACTTTCTTTATTTTTCTTGTTTTATTTTGATTTAGTTTTCTTTTGCAATACTGCTAATATGGAAATGTGTTTTCATGACTTCATATGTTTAAATGATATTAAATTATTTACCTTCTCAAAGCTGGTGGAAGGATGGGAAGGAAAGAATGTGTATCTCCATTTTTTAAATGTGTTAAAAAATCCTTTTTATATGTAATTGAAAAATATTTAACCAAATAAAAATCATTTTAAATGAATTAAAAAAAAACAATGCCACTCAAAGTATACATATGGACACAGTTACATGGATGATTGCAAATTTAGAAAGAATTCAAATGAAAACCTGTCCATACTAACGAAATACATGGCCCATCAGCTCAAGACAACTATAAAAAGGTTACTACTATTATCTCATTAAAAAGGCAAAAAATGAATTGATAAACAGAAGGATAAATTTTCTTCAAGCATATGTTCAGTAGATTAAACACTTGTAAAAAGTATTTTGGGAACAGCAAAAGTTAATTATAACTGAATAGCACTAGGTTTGCAAAACGTAACCAAAAGCAATTTACCTTATTGTGGTTCCCATGTAATGGCAGAGGTTTAACAGTTGAATAAAAGACCCTCTGATTGTATTTACAGGAATTTAAGCAACAAAATTTTGATGAAGTGGCAAAAGAATGGCCAGTTATTAAAAAAAGTATTTGTTTCCATAAATAAAGAGCTTTATGATGGTTAAGACTAGATTATTGTCACCAGAAATTAAAGAAAGGTTATCCTTAAGGCTTCTGGTCTTATTAATGAATCTATATTATGGAAGGAAACTATAGAAACAGAGCAACACATTATCACAAATTGCAAATGTTTATGATCTATCAAATACCCAGCCATATTTGATCTGGTGAAAATTATACCTCAGTAGTTCACTATCTTTCATTAATTAATAGATGACAAATCCCTACTACAAATATAGATCTTAAATTAACCTCAAAAATTAAACAAATAATCTACTGAAGACAGTATTGCTCATACTTGTCTGGACATAATAACAACCCATAGATATTTATGAATGCCATTCTAAGAGATTTCACCACCTTGAATAATGATAATCTCCCAATTAGGTGGAATGAATGAATGGATGACTGGGAAAATATTTGTTAAGTGTTTACTATGGGCCCAGAAAGTCCTAAGCACTAATGATACAAATGAAAAAGTGAGATAATCCTTCACTTAAAGAAGCAAAATTTTAATAGGGAAAGACACCATACATATGGTTGTGAGAGCCAAGGAAAGAGAGTATCTGGGTAAACCCAGGGATGGTGAGTTATTCATAGGACAGTCCATTGACATATTCTGTCCACTTTTCTAGAAAATAGTAGTATCAATTACTGAGCCAAAAGAAAGAGTAAGAAAGTGTGTTCAGGTGTTGGGTTTGGGGAGATGAGGAGGTAGGGACTGTTGTTGCATGGGTGGCATAGCGACTAACATGATGATCCCTGAGAAGAGTGGGCTGATTGAGTTAGCATTCAGGCAGGAAGCATTCAAGACAGCTGTCTGGAGTTCCAAAGCTGAATGGATTAACTCTGTCCAATGAATGGGGACATATTTTTCTAGCATGCATCAGTGGTTCTGATTCAGGTAGAAGAAATGAGTGGCAGCATGAGAATAGAAGGCAAGTTGGCCATAGTGAATGCCTGGATAGAAAGTATGGCACAGTCTGGAAAGGAAAGCTTTCAGTAACAGAGACTTCCAAGAAGAAATCAAAACCAGCTGGGAATAAAATTGCTTTACAAATATTGGAATTGTTGGTTTCCATGATTTTGTACTGGCTGCATCCTGTGCCCAGGAAGTATTCTCTCCTCACTTCTCTTTTATAATCCCTTATTTCCCTCAAGATTATACTCGAACATCACCTTATACTCAAAGCCTTTCCTGATCTCCCTCAATTGTAAATCCTTCTCTACCCTACCTTAGCCCCACTCAAGTCATCTTTTACTTATTTTTGATGTATTGTTCCTATCTGTGTTATTTTTCCAGTAGAGTTTAAAGGTTCTTTCCTCAATGGAAGGACTTGTTTGGCATTTGTCTTTGTAATACCAGAGCCTAGAACAACTTCAATATTGGGGTTTTAAATTGTTTTAGGCAGGTTTTAATTATTCCCTCCATCAAGAAATATTCAATTGTTCAACCTACACTTTAGATAATCTCTACAGATTGGGTAATTTCCTTCCCTGAAATAGCTACATCATATTCCTTCTATGTATTTAACATCCATTTACCTATGATAAAAAGCAGCATTTCCAATGTAAACAAATGGTTTACTCCCTCTTTAATCAAAATAAGATTTTTATAACAGTGGCAAAAATCCACATAAATCTATTTTTGTATAGACACATATATAATATATATGTGTGTGTACATACATAAATATATGCAAATATAGATACATATATGTGTGTATGTGTGTATATATATACACATATAGTCACTGTGTTTAGGTCACAATGGTTTTCAATGGTATCACAAAAAAACGACACTAGATGAAATATAATAACCGTACAAAATTTCAGGAAAAACACTAGTTAGAAATTGCTATCATGAAAATTTGATATTGAAAGTTTCAAATGGAGCATAAAGGATATAAAATTATAGTTTTATTTTTGTAAGTCAATTATTAACCGACTTTAACATTTTATCATCATCAACCATGAATTCAGTCTCTCTTATGTAAAGGTCACTTTATTAGATGCAGAATATAAATTAGGATCCCTGATACTGATAAAGGGGCTAAGATAAATTAAACTCAATTGAGTTAAATATATATTTATTAAGCTTCTATCTTGTACAAAACCTTGAGCTGGTATCAGGGGAAAGAAAAAGTTTGGATTCAATTCAATAAATATTTATTGGGGCTTCAAAGAACAAAATAAAAGTCCCTGACCTTATGAAGCTTACATGAGAGGATAAGAAATATACACAAACAGCTAAATACAAAGTATAGGGACAATACAGTTTTTCATTAGTCAAAGGCTGCATGAGTGCCAGGTAGTTTTGCTGCTGAAATACGTAATAAAGGAATGAATATGGACCAGGTGGGGTGAAAAACAATGAGCTTGCTTCCTTACTTTAGTATCCATTTTGGTTCAAATTCACTTGTACATCAAATCAGATTGAATCTTGAGGATTTCTAACTATAAATCAGTTGGTTGTCTGGGACAAATGACCCAGTTCCAATAAAAAGAACAACTGGATTATATTTATTTCAATTATCTGTGATTAATACTGAGCATTAGGGATGGCTAGGTAGCACAGTGAATAGAGCAATGGCCCTGAAGTCAGGAGGACCTGAGTTCAAATCCGGCTTCAGACACAATACAAAAACTAGCCATGTAACATTGGGCAAGTCACTTAACCCCAATTGCCCTAACTTCCCTCCTCCAAAAAGAAAAAAAAATACTAAGCATCTATTATGTCCAAGTTACTATACTAAGCACTGAAGATATGAAAACTAAAAGACAAATCCACTTTGCTTAAGAAAATAACTATATGTATTAATAACTACAAGGATAAAATAAGATATAAATAGTTAATATGCATGTAACATTCTAAGTTGTATAAAATGTTTTTCATAAAATAACTTTGTGATTTACATACTGTAAATTCTAAAATCCCAAATTTAGGAATGAAAATCTAGAGAGTCAGTGAGACAAAGAACTGGTACAGAGTGAAGTAGGAAAGATGATAATGGTTGGTATAGTGCTTTATTCTTCACAATGTTATTAGCAAGAATCATTTGAGCCTCATACAAGTCTATGAGCAAATTGATTGAGCCTAAAACTAAGACTGCTGTAACAAGTAGTCCAGATGTTCAGTTTTTAATAGGCACAACCAAGTCTTAACATGTCCATTCCTCTACAATACTATTTCTACTTTGCATTGTCCTACTGTCTGTAAAATAAAAATGCAAACAAATAATATGTGCTATCAGATATCAAAATTATACATAATTGAATATATTGAGGCTAAAATCAAGCATGGAGCAAGGAGGTATGAATAACTCAATCATCCATCCCTTATTTATACCCTTGATCTTGTTTCAAAATATATCTCCACTCCATTTTTTCCTGCTCCTCTACCAAATCCTTTCAGCAGTCAGCTGCTACAAATTAGTAGACAGTTCCTTCAGTGATACAATCATGCAATATATGTTTGATGTCAAGTTCCATTTCCTTTTTTTGTCCATTATCCACTAAGTAACTAATATAACTCATAAACCAACAGAATCGTTGTCTTCCTCAGCTTCTAAGGTAACAAATTATTTTAATTTTTCTTTTCAGAATTTGCTAATTCCCATCCAGTACCAATTTTATAGATAAAATTTAACCATTATTTCAGGCCTTTTGTTTATACTGATGGGAAGCACAGGAGTGGAACCATGATGCAGTAGAAAAAAACTGGAGTCAGAGGAATTGAGTTTTAATAACAGCTCTGCTATTAATTAAATATGTGGCCTTGGGAAAGTCATATAACTTCTCTGGGTCTCAAGATACTCATCTATAAAATGAGGGGATTGGACTAGATGAACTATAATTTATCTTTTAAGTCTAAATCTATGATCCTATAATTTTATAAGCACCTAGAGAGAGATGTTCTAGAAACATAAGCCTTCATTTTACATAAACAATATTTCATTTCACTTTAACAAGATGGGTATTATGACAACACACACCAAATTGGTCTGCAGACAGTTTGATTCAAAATATAAGCAGATACCCAAAACCAAATCCTTTTGCAAGGAATGAAATATACAGGTAGGATATAAAAGAATTACACAAAGTTGTCATGTGTATGTGTATAGATATGTATGTATATACATATTTATACACACATATATACATATGGAGGGCAAAGACTGCCTTTCTTTTTTCTTATTTATATTTTCAATGCTTATTAGCAGAATGTCTAGCATACAGTAGGCATTTAATAAATGTTGATTGTATTGTTCTGTATCCTATGTACTACTAGAGTTATACCAAGGATGCTTTTGGTGAGCTCATGGAAAGTAAGCTTACATCCTACTGCTTTTCAAAAAAGCAATTATTCTGTCTATACAATTCTCCAGAGTACATTATATGTAAAAGAATTCTAAGAGCAGGTAGCAACTTGTTTTAACAGAGTTTTGGTCTACAATCTATCAAACATGATGAAAAGAAAGAGTTATTCTCATCATTTAAAAAAATGAAACAGACCTGTGGTTTACCTGGTATAGGGAATTCCTAGTGATAATGTCTCTTTACCAATGCAGATTTTATTCAGTGTGTAGCCTCAGAGTTTACTGGGGTTCTGAAAGGTTATGACTTGCCCAATATCATACAGCCAGTAAATATCAGAATTGGGAATTAAACCCAGACGTTACTGATTCTGAGGGCAGTCCTCTATCCACAAAGCTTCTCAATGATTAAGCAATAATCAAAAAGTTCTTTGCCTCTTGCCTCTCAGTGCTCTAATACAGCTAACATACAGAAGACTACTATAAGATTAATATTTTTGAAACAGTGAAAATTATGTCCTCCAAAGGTCACATCAAAATTTTAAATATTAAAAACAATTTCTTAATTTGAAAAAATATTGAAACACAATTATATATTATAAATTATACATTGCATAATTATATAATATTAATACAATAATATAAATATATTACATATTATATATTATATAAACATAATTATATATTATTCTATAGCAGTTTTCAGAATCAAATATGATTATTATATTGATTTCACAAAGTCACAACTTTGAGCTTCCTATACCAGATTAAATCAATAAATTTATTGTACATCATTTTTCTTTTTAAGGAGACTTACCAAATTCCTCATCATAGATGGAATAGAAAGCATATATATCATTAGTACAACATAGAATTATGAAATATAATTAGTAAGGAAAAAGAAAATGGACAAAGAAGATAAAATGAACTTCCACTGGGCTTGTTCTCAATTTCTTTAAGGTATTAAAATTTGTAAAGGAAGTGAAGAATTGAAGTGAAGAATTACAAATTTTTCATCATACGAAGAAAAGAATAACACCAGATACTTTTAAATAACTTGTTTATTTGTATTATATGTTTTTTAATTATCCAGAAGTGAAAATGATGGGTATCTTATATTATTTCCAACTCCAACTTTGAGATAAAACAAGTATTTTTTTAAAGAAAAGCTACATCTTAGGTTTCTTATAAAATTTTTAATTTTCAATATTCCTACGATATAGACAATATTTGAAACAGAACCCACACTTGTCTAACATATAATATAAATCTACAAATTTGTAATTTTATTCATATATACCCTTGAAACATTACCCTTTTTTTTTTTTTTTTTTGCCTTTTGGAGGGCAACTGGGGTTAAGTAACTTGCCCAAGGTCACACAGCTAGGTTTTTGTTTGTGTGTGCATTAAGTGTCTGAGGTCGGATTCAAACTCAGGTCCTTCTGACTCCAGGGCCAACACTCTACTCACTGCGCCACCTAGCCACCCCCAAACATTACCCTTAATGCCCTTAAAGTCTAATATACATTTTAAAGAACTAAGTAAAATTTCTTTTAAAATGTTCTTACGTTATTTTAATGTTTCTGGATTTATCATATAAAGCTATCATCTCACTGAAAAATCTTTTCCCAAATTTAATGGCTAGGCTTACTTCCTTAGCTTTATGAACAAATAAGCAAAGTAAACACAATATATCATTTTACAGGCTTAATAAATACCATGATGATCTATCCATCAAAAAGTATTCATGAACACCACTTTGTGACTAGCCAATAATAACAACCTCCCATAGACACTAGATAGACAGGGATAGTAATCCTGAATCTCATTGACAGTTTGTGTGTTGTAAAGAACAATCCAATCTTGTTGCTGCAAAGCTATCCTAAAATGTCATGATGAGTCTCTGCCATTGAAATGGGGGAAACCTTGAACTGTGATAATTTTAATGCATGAAAATAAGAACAGTGTGCTTGGGTAGAAAACACCAACTATAATAACTTTTATATATAGCATTGGCAAGAGAAATCTGTAAGCACAGAATATTTTTTTGAGAGGGTAAGGCAAGGCAATTGGGGTTAAGTGACTTGCCCAAGGTCACACAGCTAGTAAGTATGTCAAGTGTCTGAGGCTAGATTTGAACTCAGGTCTTCCTGACTCCAGGATCACTCCTCTATTCACTGTGCCACCTAGCTGCCCCTGCACAGGACATTTCTCAAGTTATTTTCTTGATCTCAAACTTCATTTTTCCATTAGGACGTTTTTCAAGTATACATTTGTCTCCAAATAATTAGAATACAGCATTTCACACTATGAGCCACACAAACTATCCATTATACACTTCATTACCAGATTCCATGGGTCAACAGACCAATCTATTCAACATATAACAAAAATAAGTAGTATACCTAGTATATAAAAAGACATACATACAATAAAGGTTAATATACCACTAGCTCAACCAAATATAAACTAAATTGGTTTACCTTAAGATGGAGTCTATGAAACAGCTAAGATCCAAAAATGGGATCAAAAGACCCTCCATGGGTGATACCCATGTGAACTAAGCCAAAAATATGTTGATAGTGTCAAATAAATGACTGAGTCATGGGAATATAGTTGTAGAAATGGAAAGACTTATCATGGTATTCTAGAACAAGGGTATTGATTGCTACCAGAAATTATAGAATGATTATCCTTAAAAGGTTCAGACTTAAAAAGCATGTAGATAGATTATTTAAGAAAGCAGTGTAAAGTATGCAATGCATCACTGTACACAGAAATATTTAGCAAAAATCTAGCACTATACACACCAAATACTTAGCAAGACATGACCTGGATGTTAGAAACTTGACATCTTTCATAGACTAAGATGGCAGACAGCTATACTACAAAAAGCATACACACATTATTCCTAGAATCAGAGAATGAAAAATTAATTAGTAACTGAATTTTTATTTAAGTGAAAGAAATTAAAATTTTCATTCATTTCAAATTTACTTTGTATTTGGTTGAAGCTAAAAATTACAATCCACCAAGGATTTCTTGATTTCATATTTCATAGTAAATGATAGTAATATCTCCAGGATTTTTGCCCCATTAGCATTAATCTAAAGCTATGAAACTGCAAAAAATTATCAACTTAACTTCATAAAAGTACATTAAGGAAGAATGTCACCTTTCATTTAAGCATGTAACATCAATAAGGAAATCAGTATCATTTTCTGCAGTGAGTCTCCAAATAACTTTTGAAACATGTATGGTAAATTAAAAGATGCAGTTAATTAAAAGTTTAAAATATTGTCCATGAAAAATAACATCAGAAAAATGATTATAATAGTCAGTTAAGGGACAAAGCCAAGATGGCAGTGTAGAAGCAAGAAAACTCCGTGTGTTCCCCCTAAAACCACCTCAAATACCTATAAAAATAACTCTAAACAAACTTTATGGCTACAGAACCCACAAAGGGACAGAGAGAAATAAATTTCCCAATTTGCCAGATGGAAAAAGAATCTCAAAAGCTCACTGAAGAGAATCATTCCTCCAGGATTAGACTGGAGCAAATGGAAGCTAGTGACTTTATGAGATATCAAGATACTATTAAACAAATCCAAACAAATAAAAATAGAAGGCAATGTGAAATATCTCACTGGAAAAACCACTGACCTGGAAAAGAGATCCAGGAGAGATAATTTAAAAATCATTGGACTACCTGAAAGCCATGATCAAAAAGAGAACCTAAAAATCATCCTTCAAGGAATTATCCAGGAAAATTGCCCAGATATTTTGGAACCAGAGGGCAAAATAGAGATTGAAAGAATCCACTGATCACCTCCTGAAAAAGATCCCAAAAAGAAAACTCCTAGGAATATTATAGCCAGGTTCCAGTGTTCCCAGTTCAAGAAGAAAATATTACAAGCAGCCAGGAAGAAACAATTTGAATATTGTGGAAACACAAGATCTGGCAGCTTCTACACTGTGGGACCAACAGGCTTGGACTATGATACTCTAGAGGTCAAAGGAGCTGGGATTGAAACCAAGAATCACCTACCCAGCAAAACTGAGTGTCATGTTTCAGGAGAAAATATGGTCATTCAGTGAAATAGAGGACTTTCAAGCCTTCTTGATGAAAAAACCAGAGTTGAATAGAAAAATCTGACATTCAGATACAAGAAGCAAGAAAAGCATGAGAGGGTAAAAGGGAAAAGAAATCATAAGAAATTTATCAAAGTTGAACTACTTATATTCATACACGGAAAAATGATAATTGTAACTTATGAAACTTTTCTCAGTATGTGAATAGTTGAAGGGAAGATAAATGTGTGTATATAAATATATATATATATATGTGTGTGTGTGTGTGTGTGTGTATATGTACATATATATGTCTATATAGGAGGGTATATGAGTACATATGTGAGTGTTTGTATATATTTGTACAGGTATACATAGACAGAGGGCACAGGACCAATTGAATAGGAAGGGATGATACAAGGTCAAATTGAGAGGTGAAAGAGGAATATAATGAGAGGAGATGGAGAGAGACAGAATGGGGTAACATACAGAAGAGGCAGGGGAAAACTGTTACAATGGAGGGGAAGAACAGGAAGGCAAAAGGGAATGGGTCAACCTTACTCTCATTGAATTTGTCTTAGGGAGGGAATGTATGTCATTCTAAACAGGGTATCTCACCCTACAGGAGAGTGGGGGGGGGAAGGGGATGAGGGGGGCATGATGGAAGACATAATGGAAGGGAGGGCAAGCTGGGGGGTGGGGATTGGAAGCACACACTTTTGAAAAGGGACAGGATCAAAGTAGAGAATAGATCAAGTCGGGGGTGGGATAGGATAGAGGATATTATAGTCAATCTTTCACAATATATCCACTATGGAAATGTTTTGCATAGCTACCCATGTACAACCTATATATTCCCTGTAAGGGTGACAAAGGAAGAAAGGAAAGAATCTGGAATTCAAAGTTTTAAAATCAAATGTTTAAGATAGATAGATAGGTAGATAGATAGATAGATAGATAGATAAATTTTACATGCAGCCGGGAAATAAGATATACAAGCCCTGGGGTACAGAGAGCCATCTTGCCCTACTGGAAAGAGGGGGGATGGGGAAGGATATAAGAGAGAACAGATGGGGGGGAGGGCGGGGTACACAGTGTGTAATAGTAATGGAATTTAAAGATTCCCCCTGTATTGGCTTGGTCTTTGGGTTGAGTGTTGAAACCCAGAGCTTATGAATCCCACTTGTAAGATGGATTTGTTGACATGAAAAGAGAGGGCTGAGCTGGGAGGAGCTGGTGCTGTGGATTTAGAGAGAGGCCCAAGGAGAGAGAAGGCCCAAGCAGAGAGAGGCAGAAGAACTTTTGGGAGCAGCATTGTGGAGGCAGAGGGAGAAAGGACTGCTGAGAGCCAGTTGGAGCTCCCCAGGACTTTTAAGAACTGCCACCTAGAGCTGCAAAGGACTGAGGAGACATGGCTCTGATGCCAGTATTTTGTCTATCTGTTTTGATATTGTTTATCACATCTGAGTAGCACTGATTACCATGAAAACTGACCTTCCTGATTGCCATTATAGATTAAAATCCATATATTGAACATCATTTTAAAATTTTGAATTACTAAAGTTTATTGCTAATTTCCTTTAAAATGCATTTAAATGTTAGTCAATTTCATCCATATCTATGATTCATCTGCTGATAAAGGACAGTGCTGTTGTTGCAGAGGTCCTGGAACCTTGCTATTGGTTCAGAAGCTCTGAAGAAGGATTTTCTTGTTGTATGTTTAAAGAAATCCTGAAAGAGGGTCTTGTTGATGTTTTCAGGGGTCCTGAGCCTGTCCTGCAGACAAAGAATGAATTGATGAGGACACTGGCTATGCATCTTGTGGCTTTGTTAAGCTTTGCCTCCCAGGAACAGAGATTGCTGAGAACTTGCCTCTGATCAAGATGAAGAAAAGACCTCTCTTTGGGTATTAAATGCTATGTTGATATCTTTAACCTTGTTGTAGCTCAGGGGTAGATGGCCTTTGTGCTCTCCACTGCCCCTTTTGAGAAGGTCCTTGGCCTTAACTGATTATAATTGTTGTTCAGTTGTGATTCAGGGGTGGGAAACTTATGACTTTTTTTGTGCTCTGTGACTGACAAATGAATGTACTTTGTTTATGATTGGAAATTAATCTCCATTTGAGAAGAGAGACTTTGTGATTGATCAAATGAATATACTGCCCAGGGGTGGAGTGGTACTTGGAAATTATTGAATTACACTTGGTGAACGCTGTATTTTGAGTTTCTCTATTCTGTGAATGTTTTGCCTTAATTTGTCACTGAATAAAATAGAGAGTTATTATGCTGGTATTCTGAACCTTGGAAGTTGTCTCTATTTGGCATAACACAGTGGGATCACTGTTTTGGGTTGGTGGGTAGGGGAAATACGGGGAGAAAATTTGTCACTAAAACTCTTGAAGTAAATGAATGATGTAAACTAAAAATAAACATAAAATTTAATTTAAAAAAGAAAATAGAAATGGTGACTTTTACAACTTCATATATATGAATATAAATGTATATATAATCTAGACATCCATGACTAAAAGAATAGTTTTTAAATATGTTATGCTTACAAATAACTCTTGTTTATGCTAAAAATGTTTATTGTAATTATTTTATACAGAAATTACCATAAAAATAATGAACAAGTATGTTTTCCACTGTGACATAAATTCATTAAGGAAACTGAGGGTTATTTTTTTAAAGGTTAAAATTAGAAATATAATAGCCACTATCTAAATGCTCTTTTCTAATGATATCTTTCCTAGCTTTACAAAAACCCTAATAAATTTTCCTCTGAACTGAGAAGGCTCTAACTCTACCACAATCATGGACATGGGCTATATATAAAATTAGTATAATAATAAACAAATGCAGTAGCCTTGCTCTTCAACATGGGTTAGATGAAAACCAACCAATCTGTGAAGTATACATCTAAATACATAGTAAGACTTACATGGATAAAACACAATATAAGTAATGATATCTGTGCTCTAGTAACCTACACAATAACTCCATGAGTTATTGCATGTATGTTCTAATAACTAAAAAACAAAGTAACTTGGCATTTTAATTCAATCATATAATAAATTTTTAGTTTTGAGTATGAATTGTTCTATTATACGACAAATTAGAATTCATGATATAGATGTAGAAATGTTTAGAAAACCTTCTTTCCCTGGGAACATACTATCAGACTACCAAGGTTCCTCATTAACATTGGTCTCCTTCTTTCCGTCTTATTTTCATCAATTTGGGTAGCACATCTGGGTAGCACTGATTACCATGAAAATTGACCTTCTTGATTACCATTATAGATTAAATTCCATATACTGCCCATCATTTTAAAATTTTGCATTACTAAAGTTTGTTGCTAATTTCCTTTAAAATGCATTTAAGTTTTAGTCAGTTTCATGCATTATCTGTGTGTGTGTGTATGTATTCTTTATGTCCTTTATTCTGTCCTTTATGACTGAGTAGAATCAGGAAATGGTTATCTTTAACTATAAAATCAAACAAAAAATTGGTAATCAACTAAATGAGATGTGTTGTGCTCACCTACTACAATAACACACGTGAAACAATGATAGGAAATGAAATATTTAACTCTGCAGAACTGTCAGTGTGACAGAACTTCTTTGAAGGGAAGGGTCAGCTGGAATGGGAGCAACTAGGAAATGATCATAGGATCACAGATTTGAGGTGGAAGAGACCTTGGAAATCATCTCTCTACTCCAGTCATCTCTCTATTACTAGATCAGGGCATTTGGGATTACTTGGGCTGTTGATGAAAGGATTCTTTTGCACGTATAAGACGGACATGCTGGCCTTTGTGGGCCTTTCCATATTTGAGATTTAGCAATCTTGTGATAATTAAGATGTCTGGACGTGCTTCGGTCGCCGAGGTTCATTCCGGGTGGCTGCCGGGGCCTCTCAACCATGGTGCGTGAGTGAGGCAGCGAGGGCGGGCGGCGGCCTCCGGGCCCCGGGAAGCGCGGAGCGAGCCGGGGCGTCCTCCCAGAAATCCTCCTGGAGCCCAGTCCGGCCTCCCTTCCGCAGGGTCCGAATGTCCGGCGCGTGCAGCGCCTCCCCGTTGGCCGTGTCCGGGTTGGGGTGTGGGCTCCCGCTGGGGCCGCTCGACCCGAATTTCGCAGTCAGTTACTGGAGTCAGTCTGCAGAATCTCATTGGTTAACAACAGAAGAAAGGAACCAAGTTATACATGACCTCAAAGCCTCAGGATGGTCAGAATTAAATGAAAGAGATGCTATATATAAAGAATTCTGTTTCAAAAATTTTAATCAGGCTTTTGGATTTATGTCCCGAGTTGCACTACAAGCAGAAAAGATGAATCACCACCCTGAATGGTTCAATGTGTATAACAAGGTCCAGATTACTCTTATTTCGCATGACTGTGGTGGAGTAACCAAGAGAGATATAAAACTGGCTAAGTTTATTGATAAAGCTGCTGCTTCTGTTTAACATCCTACAAGCTACAGGCAAAAAATGCCAAAATTTCAGCTACAGAATATGTTGATGGGAATTTACATGACCAATTAACTTTGAAATTTTTTATTTACCTTGTACTGAGATAAAAATGTTTTACAATTAAAGTCTTAAATATTAAAATGACTTGAACTTTAAAAAAAAACAAACATGTTTGGACGTGCTGAATTTGAGGTGAGGGCCAGATATTCACAAGAGAGATATTTAAAGGCAGGTGTACAAATACAACTTGAATAAAGACTAGAGCCCAGAACTGAATATATTAATTTAGGAATGTATGCCACTCAGTTTATAGCTGAAGTTATAAGAGAGAATGAGCTCACAAACAGTGCAAATAGGGAAGAGCAGAGGATCATAGACATAGTCTGACAGAATGAAGATAGCTAGGATTGTTAAGGATTGGGGGATGGGGAGAGAGGAAACAACAAAACTAACAAAGAATAAAGCAAAATATAAAAGAACTAGGAAAGTACAATAACATGGAAAGGGAAGGACATTTTGAAAACTCAGCAATTAACATCCTCAAATGTTGCTAATGGACTGATGGGAATGAGGAATGTTTCAGCCTGATTACAAAAAAAAATGGAACATACAGCTAATGTCTGACGCTGGGAGAGTCTTAAGAAGAAGAAAAGAGCCAGGGCATTAAAGAATATCATGCCAGTTTTCAGAGGAAGAAATTAAAGATATCTATAGGCATTTGGAAAAAAAATGCTCTAAATCACTAGTGATTAGAGAAATGCAAATCAAAACAACTCTGAGGTACCACATCTCACTGGTCAGATTGGCTAAGATAACAAAACAGGAAAATGATAAATGCTGGAGAGGATGTGGAAAAATTGGAACACTAAGGCATTTTTTTTTGGCTTTTGTTTTTGTTGTTTTGTTTTTTTTTTACTTTTTGGAAGGCTGGGTAATTGGGGTTAAGTGACTTGCCCAAGGTCACACAGCTAGTAACTGTTAAGTGTCCAAAGTCAGATTTGAACTCAGTCCTCCTGACTCGAGGGCCCGTGCTCTATTCACTACTCCACCTAGCCACCCCCAACACTAATGCATTGTTGGTGGAGTTGTGAACTGATCCAACCATTCTGGAGAGCAATTTGGAACTATTTTTATAGCCAAAGGGCTATAAAAATGTGCATGCCCTTTGATCTGGCAATATAACTTCTAGGGCTATATGCCAAAGATATATCATACAAGTGGGAGGAGATCCCGCATGTACAAAAACATTTATAGCAGCTCTTTTTTTGGTGGCAAAGAATTGGAAATCAAGAGGATGCTCATCAATTGGGGAATGGCTAAACAAGTTGTGGTATATGAATGTAATGGAATACTATTGTGCTATAAGAAATGAGGAGTAGACAGACTTCATAATAACCTGGAGAGACTTATATAAACTAATGCTGAGTGAGGAGAGGAGAACCAGGAGAACTTTGTACACAACTAGAGACACATCATATTTCTGATTAAAAACTGATAGACTAGGCTCCTCTCAGTAATGCAAAGTTTAAGACAACTCCAAAAGGTTCATGATGGAAAGGGATATCCACATCCAGAGAAAAGAACTACAGGGTCTGAATGCAGATTGAAGCAAACTACTTGCTCTCTCTCTCTTTTTTTTTGTTTCATCTTTCTCATTGTTCATTCCATTGGTTATAATTCTCCTTTACAGCTTGGCTAATGTTTAATGTGAAGGTATGTGTAGAACCTATATCAGATTGCATGCTGCCATTGAGGGAGGGGAGGGAAGAGGAGAAGGAGGGGGAGAAAAACAATTTTTTTTGGAGGGCAACTGGGGTTAAGTGACTTGCCCAAAGTCACACAGCTAGTTTTGTGTGTGTGTGTGTGTGTGTGTGTGTGTGTGTGTGTGTGTGTGTGTGTGTGTGTTAAGTGTCTGAGGCCAGATCTGAACTTGGGTCCTCCTGACTCCAGGGCCGGTGTTCTATTCAATGTGCCCTGTAGCTGCCCCCTGGGGGAGAAAATGCGTAACTCAAGGGATTGTGGAACTAAATTTGTTAAACTAAAAGTAAATAAATAAATTAAAAAAAATAAAACAAAAAAGAATATCATGCCAGCCAGCACTGCAGAGTCAAGGTAGCACCAGCAGGGAAGAGGGGTCAGGTAGTGAGAGAGTTGTAGAGGGCTCTGAAACATTGATTACTCCCTAGTTTTGCCTAGGGCTAAGACTTTTGGTATTTCTTCTAAGAGTCAATATACTTCAGAGCAGTCTTCTCACACTGTAATCTCCTAGAGGGCAGAGACTCTCCTCATGTTGTGAAATACTAAGAAAAATTCTTAGAAACAGATAGGCATTAGAAGTTTTCATTAAAAAAAAAAAAGTAGTAGTTAATTGGTGCTATGATGAATAGTGTAGTAGAAAAAACAACAGACAAGAGACCTGGTTTCTAGTTCTGGCTCCAAAACTAACTGGGGGTGACCATAGACAAGATGCCTTAAACTCTTTGGGCCTAAGTATCCTAATCTGTAAAATTAGGAGGCTAAAAAGTATGGTATGTAAGGTCTCTTTCAAATCTAACTTCCTATACTTCCTATAAGGTTTGATTAGAATATAATAATGGCAAATCATTTTAATAGGCTCCTTCAAGAATCAGAGGAGACCCGAATCAAATAAGTTCTACCTTAGCTTACAATGTTTCCTTTTAGCAGGAATTCTGGAGACAACTATAAGAAATTGTGCTTGAACAACATGAACTTGACATTGTTGACAAGTAGGAGCCGTTGACCTACTTCTAAATTTGTAGCTCTTATGCTTTTCTTATTATAGTAGTTTGACACATTTTATGGAATTCTACATTTTTTTGTGGAATTCTACAATTAATATAAAAACTCTTGAAATTTACAATGTACTTAAAAAACAAAAAACATTTTTTCATGAGTAGCTAGTGGATAAGCAATCCTCTTTTACGTAAATTGAATACTGATGATTTTTAGTCATAAATTTTCCATTAGCATGAAATGACTGAACAAATTAACCTTATAAGTATCAATCTCCATTAGCTAGAAATCTAGCCTCTGAATATTAATCCGTGTCCCAATATTACTTGAAAAATTCTACCTTATTATAATTTGAGTATGTGAAACTTATTTTTAAATCACAAAAAAAAAATCTGTCATTAAACAGTCGAGAGAAACAAATTTGATTTTGAAATGGCTACTAGCAGAACCTGTTAGAAAATTCACATAAACAAGCCATTAAAAAACAAACAAAAATAATAAATTTTATTACAGATTCACTTTTTTAAAAAATAAGTGATATAATGGGTCCCAGAAGCAATTTCCTTTTTGAGACTTGGTGTTAACAGTAGTATAAACAAAGGACTAGAAGATACACAAATGCACATACAAATATGTAAAGTGATTTTTTAAATAAAAAAATAACATACTTGTCAAATGAAAAAGAATATATCCCCCAGAATTGATAGATGCCTCTGATTCTATTCCAAAAAAAAAAAAAAAGAGCAGAAAATTCCATGCATTAGAGAATAGTTTTACTCTGGAAAGTGACTGATCAATGAAAAGATAAAAGAAGCAAAGGGACTGTTCTAAGATAGAGTTTATATTCAAGGCCTCCATCCCTTTTAAAAAACTTTCTACTTATCAGTCATGGATCTAGGTTTTCTTCACCCTGAAAACAAAATAAAAAGAGCAAATCCTCAATATTCTAATTAAACTGAAGATTATAAGTACTTAGAGGGAGGATTCTAGGAAGATGGTGGAGTAGGTCAGAAAATTCCAAGCTCTCAAGATTTTCCCCCACAAAAGAGTTAAAATAACACCTTACAGCAAACAAACTGTGGGTAGAGATAAATAAGAACAGGGGCATAAGCCAGGTCCCCCTAGGACAAATTGAGAAGACAGAAAGAGAAATTTCAGGAGGAAGTTGGGTCCCTGTGAAGAGTAAAGATGTCCAGACTAGGTTCCCTTTTAACAACAAGCTGCTAGCCTTTTAAACAATAAGCACCAAGCCCTATTTTGAAATTTTTCATCTTGATCTATTCTCCAAATCTGTTGTTTTTCTTAAAAGGTGTTTCAATTTTTCTTCAATTTTTTCATTATTCATATTTTGTTAATAGTTTAGTTGGTTTGAGAAGCTGTATCACCCCCTGTGATAGTAAGGGGAGTTAGGGGTTTGAGCCCCGAAAGATAGAGGGAACTTCTGCTGACCAGAAAGGACAGACCCAAGGAGTGTTGGGGGTGAGGAGGAATGTGCACAGGCCTGGTGCAGAAGCACTGGGGCAGAAAGCCCCTGGCTGTGGGAACTTAATGGAGGCTAGAGGTTTGCTTTGGTTTCAGGTTAGAGGGAAGAACTGAAGATCGGGAGCAAGAGGCACCATTTCCCATACCCCAGGGCTAGAGGTGACTACAAATCATTAGAATGTTACCACAAAAATGCACAGGCAAAGGAGAAAGAATCCAACCATAGAAAACTATTGGGGGACTAGAGATGACCACCCCCAAAGAATAATGTCAAATGATCACATGACCAAAAAGAATTCATAGAAGATCTTTAAAAAGACTTAAAAATCATATGACAGAAATGGAGGAAAAACTGAAAAAGAAAATAAGAATAATCCAAGAAAAACAAGTATGAAAGGAAAATTAACCAATTAGAAAAGGAGATACAGAATCTTAAGAAAATGACACCTTGAAAATTAGAATTAGGCAAAGTGAAGCCAGTAAAATTGTAAGAGATCAAGAAATTATTAACAAAATATGAATAATGAAAAAATAGAAGAAAAATTGAAACATCTTTTAAGAAAAACAACAGATTTGGAGAATAGATCAAGAAGAAGAAACGTTTTAAAATAATTGGACTAACTGAAAGTTATGATCAAAAGAAGAATCTTGGTATAATAACATAAGAAATAATCAAAGAATATTGTCCTGAAGCATTAGAACAAGGGGGGAAAATAGAAATAGAAAAAAATCCATCAATCACCACTTAAAAGATATCCCATGAGGAAAACTCACAGAAAAATCACGGTCAAATTCTAAAACACCCAGCTCAAGGAAAAAAGTCTTAAAATCATCAAGATTAAAACAATTTAAATATGATGGCACCACAATTAGAATTATACATGACCTAGCAGCAGAGACAGTAAATGACCACAGGTCTTGGAAAACAACATATCAAAGAGCAAAAGAACTGGGGCTCTGGTCAACAATATCATACCTTGCAAAGTTAAATATTGTCCTGAATGAAAAAAAAATGGACATCTGATAAACCCCTCAGACTTTCTATCCTGAACTTAATAGAATATTCAACATATAATAACCAAGAGAAATATAAGACATATCACAAAGACTGATTATAAGGGACCCATAAGGACAAACAGCTTACTTTTTACATATGTAAAATGGATATCTAAGATTCTTATCAATAATTGTGTAATTTATAAGAAATATCGGGGTAAATCTGAGAACGACATGAATTTTAAAAAGTAAAAACCACTTAGGAACAACTAAAAAGAATAATTATTTGAGATGCAAAAGGCAGAATTGACAGAGGAATTAGATCAGGAAGGAGGGCTGGTGGTTCTGGTAAACTACTTTCATTGGGAATGAGTTTAAGAGGGAACAATCCATACATATTTAGACGAGAATAGACATCTTCTAAATTCAGAAGAAATAAAATGGTATGGCAAAGGGAGGGGGGGAATGAAGGAAGGGATCTGTAGAAGGGAGGGTGAGGGAATAGGTAAAACAGGGGTATAGAAGGGTGTTTAGATTTATGGGAATGGGAAGATAGGGGCAAGGATCCTTGGAGTGGGGTAGGCAAGTTATAGGAGGGCAAGCTAGTAGGTAGAAGTAAAGTAGAGGAGGTGGGAGGGATAGGAAGCAAGAGATATAAAATATAAAAAATAAAGATCAGGAGTAGAATAGGTTTGGGAAAATACATGTCTATATATGTATGTGTATGTATATATCTATAGTTATAGAGAAACATATCTAAACTTTATTGTAGCCTTCTGGAAGAAGCTTGGCGGGAGGGAAGAAAAAAATGTAAAAAAAAGTACACAGCAGAGAACAAAAGAAAACTCACAAGGAAGCAAAGATGGACAATTCTCAACATGGGTATTATTTATCACTTTGGCATTCTTGAAATGAAAATTTTTTGTTACATATTTTGAATCCTCTCTTATGTTCTGCTATGGATGACACACTTTTTTCTAACTTTATATTTAAGTTCTAATATTTAAGTTTATGATATGTTTTTATTTCTTTTCTCTATTCTGTATTTGTATTCTGGCATTTGAGTCTAAAATAAAATTTTGAAAAAATATTATAAGTACTTTTTGTCATTGTCTTTATTATAAGTTATAGGGTCTTGAGTGAAGACCTATATGTGCCATCAATAAAGGACAACATTGCTATTTGTACTTATGGTTTTCCCACTTATGTAGTTTTTTTTTTCTTTTTTTCTCTACTGAGGCAGCTAGGTGGTGCAATAGAGCACTATGCCTGGGGTCAGGAAGACCTGAGTTCAATTCCAGCTTTACACACTTACTAGCAGCTGTGTTACCTTGCATAAGTCTTTTAATCTTTGTTTGACTCAGTTTCCTCAACTGAAAAAAACAGTGATAATAAGGGCACCAAGCTCAAAAGGTTGTTGTGAAAATCCAAGGAGATCCTCATTTGTAAAGTGCTTAGCATTGCGCCTGGCACATGGAAGGTGTTAAAAAAAAATAGTTATTACTATTATTGTACTGACTTCCTAAAGATTTGTGAGACTCAAATAAATGATGTTTTGCTTAGAGCTTACAAAAAGAAAAGCAGTATCTTGTGAACACTGCAGAGAAAAGATTGTAAACTGGACTCTTGTAACCTAAGGTTCGCACTATAATTTAATTATGTTACTTATGTTACTCCACTTTACTGATGCAGTTGTGTCCAGTAGTACAGTTTGTGACCCACACAACCCCTCTCATCCTGTAGGACTCAGCCGTCTCTTCCTGTAAATCCTCCCCACCCCACAAATCCTCAGGGAATTGCTTTAGATCTCTTCATGTTGATTGGACACTGATGCAACCCACAGGCTGTCTCATCTGTTATCCCTCATTCCTGCTGTAATATAAGCCAGTCAACCACTTTTTTTTCTGGTAATACATTTTTTGTGATGATACAACTTACTCTGATTTTTGTGTATAAAATGCTTATCACTATGGCCTATTTGTGGTCACCAATGAGTTTCTTCGTTGCTCTTTGGGTGGCATGCAATTTTATTCCTTGGAGACTGTAGAATTCTTTCTGTTCCAGTCATACAGCACCATACAACAGAAGAATACTGATGTGAATCTGCCTCTGTGAAATGAGAGGCAGGGGACTATGGGTATGTCAAGTTCTTTATTTCATCAGATGTAGATTGTTTAATTTGATTTTAACTGTATGTCTATGTTACAAATGAGGGGTCAGTAAGGGAGAGACATCAGAAAATTGCTGTAGTATAAAAATAAAAAATGTAAGAAACTATAAATATATAATATTGGTATTTCAAATTTTTTGTTGTTGCTGTTGTTTTAGAAAGGAACCTGGAGGTCACTGAAAATGATGTACCATTCGCCAAATCCAGTCCAACATACTCTCTTCCTCCTAATTCTGGGCCCAGTTCACTGTCTATCCCCAATATCTGTCAAAGAAAGGCATAGATATATAGATGCCATAAGGATAAAGACTTGCCATGTGATTTCATTAGGAACAGGGGTGAAGAACCTGTGGACTGGAGGGCACATGTGGACCTCTAGATCCTCAAGTGCGGCCCTTTGACTAAATGAGGCCCTAGACGGCCACATGTGGTCTCAGTAATGCAGGTTTCTTACCCCAAGAGAAGAAAGTCATTCTACCAATGTGGAACAGCACTTTCTCCACAACCTATAAGTGAACTGGCTAGAGAATGAAGAGATAAAATGACTTGCCCAGGGTCACACAGATGATCTAAGGCAGGAGCCGGCTCTCCCTAGCTGCACATCCTTCTCTCCAGCCACTATGCTAAAGTAGCTCTCAATAGCAGGTATGATGTGGATGAGACTCCAGTAAAGGAGAAGGGAGAGATCCAAGAGGAAGCAATATCACAAAAAAAAAAAAAAACCAGAAACCTGAAAGTAGCCAACAAAGGGGGATAAATAATGTTAAATTATAGCACATTAAAAGGGATGGATATTCAGAAAAGGCCATTAGATCTGGAACCTATAAAACAATAAGCGAATACTCCTTCCAGTGTGGTAGGATATATGCTTCACTGGTCCTGCCTTCCAGAAGTCTGTGTTGCCACCTTGCCACAAAGAGTGCCAGATAGCCAGACACTCATATAGAACCACACAATTTAAGTAACATATAACCAATGTGAGCACATGATTCTTGAAGGAAACCAGAGGCAAGATTAAGGCATTCAAACCAGAAAAGAAAGCCAATGGAAAAACACCTGTAAACAAGGAAATCCATAACTCAGAATCATTTTACATTTATAAGAGGGCATAAAATTGTCATCTCAGTATAACATCACTGATAAAATCTTTGGAAAGTAATTCTGTACATATTATTACCTTTTTAGCAAAATATACATTAATAATGCAATGTGTTACCAAAATAGCTATACTAAATATTAATTACATGAGGGTTGGATGAAAACTTACTACTCGAAAGACTTAATATAATTCTGTCTGTAACTAAAATTACATTACCCAGCTTTAATTAAGACATTATACACTAATTTTCCTTGGATGCTCACAATCATAATTATTGCATGCATGAGTGAGACCCTGAATTACTTTTAATAGAATTTAGTATGTGATCTAGTATCCCCAAAGCCAATACCCTATGAATTAAAGAAATCACCTCTATGGTGATACTAAAACATCAATAAGATGAATAAATTCTACATAAGCTATAGAAAGGAAATATAATTCAAATTCAAAATTATGAATTTTTCAAAGTAATTATTTGTTCTAATATAGATTCTAGTTTTTTTCCAAGAAAAAACATAATTTATAACTAGGTCACAAAAAAAAAAAACATTAAGCCCCCTAAACATCTAGAGATGGACTGAGAAATATATTTGGTTCCTTCCCACATTAACTAATATCATTTTTTCCCCATAGGAATTTCCCTTTTATGCTACTGTACTGCACTGAATATAATTCAGTCTAATAAACCAACTGTTAGTAAATACCTGAAACTTGCTAGGCAATGAGATGTTAAATTTAGATAAGAAATAGTTCCTGTCCTCATGTAGCTCAGATTCTAACAGATTAGGTATAGAGGACATAAGTATCTACAAGAAATAATTATGAGAAATTCTTAGAACAGGAAATTTCATTGAAAAACATATTTTTTAAAAATCAGTGGAATAGTACATTATTAGCAGCATAATTAGGGAAATCTAGCAAAGGGAGCAGTAAATTATATATATCATGAGTAACTTTTTTTCTCTTTTCTCCAGCACTCTGAGCAATGTTTACCTGCTATTCAACAGAATAAAGAAACATCACTATTGCTGGTACAAATAAGATGGGATTGAAGCCTTACTGCCTTTGGGTAAAAGTGACTTCTCACTGGAGAAAGGGACTGATCCAGGTATATTTTAGGTTATGTCTATACTGGCAAGTTTGAGTTCACATGTCTTTGAGCCTTGACCATATTTATATCAAATCTTTGCTAAGAAACAGAACTTGTAAACCCCACAACTTGTGAATCCCTGTTGCTGATACAACAGGAAGGGGAAGAGCTAATAACCATATATAAGGAGGAAAGGGCAGAAGAACTGAGAAGAGAACTCTTGTGGTGGCAGAGTTAAGAAGAAGAAAACTTATGGTATCCTGGCACTGTTTGTCTGTGGTGATATTTGTTTGTGGTACTTTGTATAGAAGCCCTGGGACCTTACTGGAAGCCTGAAAGAAGATTTTCTTGTTGTATGTTTACAGAAGTCCTGGAGGAGGGTTTTAGAGGTCCTGGGACTTTATTGATGATTTGTGTTGACATCTGTGTTGATGTCTATGTTGATGATTTATGTTGACCTCTTGGACCTTGTTTTTGGGTCTGTGCTGATTTCATATGTAGACAGTGAATCGATTATGGTGCTGGCAATGTGCATAAATGTTATTGTGGTTCTGTTAAGCTTTGCCTTCCCAGGAACAGAAAATGTGAAGGACCTGAGGAAGACAGGATACTGTGAACTTTAATATGGAACTGGATGAGGAACTGGGCAAGAAGCTGAGAGCTTCCTGCCAGTGATTCCAGGTGATAGTTGGGTAGATCCAGGGAGCTGGACCAATGGAAAAGGAACCATGAAATCTGAAAGCCAGCCTCCAGTCAAGATGAAAAGACTTTTCCTTGGGTACCTAAAGCTGACTGAGAAGATCATGATTTACTGAGACCTAGAGGTGGAGAACTTTAACCTTTGTACTTTGTGTTCCTTAAAGAGGATTGCTCCTTAAGGATGATTGAGTTAAAGACTTACTGAATGATATATTTTGTTTAAAACTATGTGACCACTTTGGTGAAAACCACATGGCCACTTTAGTAATAACGTGTTATAATATTGTGAATGATATACTTTGGTTTCTGTGAATGTTTTACTTTAATTTACTGCTGAATAAATGGAGAGTTCACTATCCTATATAATCAGAACCTTAAAGCTGTTCACAGCAGCAGCCCTCTGAAAAGTTGCTCATGCTTGGCTTTACAATGGGAAAAAGATTAAGTTACAGGAATTGAGTATTACTAAAGTTTCCTGTTATATAAGTCCTACTATGTGCTCTACTAGTATTCCAACCCACTAGGAAGGGCATCTAGGGGTGCAATTGTAATGCATCTGTATCTCTCTCCACTGCCACAAGTTCTTTGTGCATTGTCTCAGTCTCATCTCCGCTAGACTCCAGAAAATCTGTGATGATCTGGTTATGCAATGATAACCTAAGCTTCTTTCTGTAATGCCGACTGGACTAATACTGCCCCATGACTCTAGGGTAAAAGAATCTTAATCTTTTTTATGAATCATGGTTCCTTTTAGCAGTTTGGTAAAGCATACAGATCCCTTCTTAGTGCAATGTTTTTGAATAAAAATTGGAGGAAATGCTAAACTTTAGTTAAAGGTCAGTGAAAATAAAGATATTTTCCCATCTAAGTTCATATACCCCCTGAAATCTACATGTAAATTTTTTCCATGGATAACAGTTGAAGAACCCCTACCCCAGGAGTATATTTGAGAGTTCCAGAAGTTATAGTTTCCCAAACACCATGGAAACCTTTCCCCTTGTCCCATCTCTCTGCAGGGGTTGGGATAACTTGTTTATAGACCCAAGGCACAATTATAGGACTTGTAGACTATGATGACAAATATGCAGCACAGTCCACCAGTTCAAACCTCACCTCAAGATAATGCTGTGACAGCTGGGGCCTGGAATGAAGGTAGGAAATAAGGCATATATGAAAGGAGATGGAAGAAAGTAGACCACCAGGTGTTTCACTGTGTTGAGTGATAGAATCCAAATCTGAATTAGAGCTAGGTTGAAGGGGACCACTTGAGGACTTTACTTACAAAGGTAAAGAGAAATCCATGGCAGTTAAAATTCAAATTCAAGTCTGTGCTTCAGAATAAGGGAGACAGACATTACAAAAGAAGGTACAGAATTAGCTGTTTTCTTAGCAGATCTCTAAAAGTACACAAGACTTAAAGGTAATAACTAGAATAACAATCAACAGAATTCAGTCCTGAGAAAAGTGGGAAGGAAGATATGCAGGATAAGGAAGTTGGGAACAGAGGCATGGAGCCACTTAGAGCAATCATGGCTCAACAGTAACAATTATGATACACAGGACACTGCCCCGCACATCAACTAAGGGAGGGTATCCATTCTCTTCTCAACATAAGCCAATTCTCTCTAGATAGATGTAGGGTGAAAAGTTGGAAACAGTCCCAGAGAAGATAATGAAGAAGGAAGGACCTTCTAAGGTGGAAACAGCTCCATAAATATAATTAGAGAAAACCATCAGAGTTTCAATAAAAAAGTTCCATTATCCAGAATTATTAAGAACCAAGGAATTACTGGTTCTGACACATAGAATATGTCTAAAATGAAGAATTTGTAGTGACAATAGCTTAAAAATTCCATTTAATTTGAAATTCCATTCCATTGAAATTCCATTTAAGTTAAAGTTCTTCACTGTCTCACTGTAAAAACAGCAGGTAGTTAATAACCACTTTTATTTGTTAGAATTAAAAAAAAAAGAAAATCACATCAAGCATATGCAATTGTATCCTAGAAATGTAGTAATACAGTGTCATCATGACTAAAGTGAAATGGATAACATACAAATACTTCCATACCCTACACACAGAAAATAAAACAGGTTCGGGAGCCAAGATGGCGGAGTAGAAACAGTGCGTCCAAGCCACTCCCCCCCAGATCACCTCCAAACTATGTAAAAGGGGACTCTGAACAACTTCTGGAGCCCCAGCACCCACAGAACGAAACAGAAAAGCTGACCTCCCGCTGAAGACAGTCCAGCAGCCCTGCAGGAAGGACCAGCGCAGTGCACAGTGCACGGGGAGACGAAGCACAGGTCCGCTGCCTGAGTTGAAGTTTTAGCCCCAGGGCAAGAGGGCCACCAGCCAGCTGGAGGGACCCCAGAACACCAGCAGCTGTGGCAATTCCAGAATTATCAACATAGTCATGCCTAGGAAAAAGTGAGAGGTTAGTGCCCTATGGACTTTGGGACCAGTATTTGGAGAATGCATTGGCTTCCTCCCCTGGGGGCTAGAAGCCCCTGAGGAGACACGCCATTTTGTAGTTTTCAGGGGCAGCTCCAGCTCCTGGCCTGTGAACTGTGGGGAGATCCAGCGATCAGTCTTGGGGGGTAATTGCTCTTGCTTTGACCTCCCTGGATCTGGATTGTGATATGGGGTGGAGGTTGTGGGTGGGTTTCCAGCTTGCCAGAAATGGAAGTTGGCCCCCCACATGTTCGGGACAAAAGGTCACCTGTCTGGTTGCCCAGCCATACTGTGGCAACAAGCCTAAAAGTCAAGTAATTCAGTGGCAACATGCCAAGGCAAAGGAAACAAATTAAACAGAAAAATGCAACCTTACACTCATACTTTAGGAGCACGGAGGATCGAAGCTTAGAGCGGGAAGAGGACTGTGAGGTCAGAAGTTCTGCTCCAAAAGCCCCAGGGGAAAACATGAGTGGGTTGCAGGCCATAGAGGACCTTAAGAAGAACTTTAAAAATCAAATAAGAGAAGTAGAGGAAAAATTGGAAAGAGAAATGAGAAGGATGCAGGAAAAGTATGAAATGAGGGTCAACAGCCTAATTGAGAAAAACAACACCTTAAATAATAGACTAACTCAAATGGCAAAGGAGGCCCAAAAGGGCAATGAGGAGAAGAATGCCTTAAAAGTCGAATTTGCCAGATGGAAAAAGAATCTCAAAAGTTCACTGAGGAGATTCATTCCTTCAGAGTTAGACTGGAGCAAATGGAAGCTAATGACTTTATGAGAAATCAAGATGCTGTTAAGCAGATCCAAACAAATGAAATATTAGAAGGCAATGTGAAATATCTCATAGGAAAAACCACTGACCTGGAAAATAGATCCAGGAGAGACAATTTAAAAATTCTTGGAGTACCTGAAAGCTATGATCAAAGAAAGAACCTGGAAATCACCCTTCAAGAAATTCTCAAGGAAAATTGCCCTGATGTTTTAGACCTAGAGGGCAAAATAGAGGTTGAAAGAATCCACCGATCACCTCCTGAAAAAGATCCCCAAAAGAAAACTCCCAGGAATATTATTGCCAGGTTCCAGAATCCCCAAATCAAGGAGAAAATACTACAAGCAGCCAGGAAGAAACAATTTCAAGATTGTGGAAACACAATCAGAATAGCCCAGGATCTGGCAGCTTCTACACTGAGGGATAGAAGGGCATGGAATATGATATTCCAGAGGGCAAAAGAACTGGGAATGAGCCCAAGGGTCACCTACCCAGCAAAACTGAGCATTTTCTTTCAGGGGAAAATATGGTCATTCAGTGGAATAGAGGACTTTCAAGCATTCTTGAGGAAAAAAACCAGAATTGAATAGAAAATTTGACACCCAGACACAAGAAGCAAGAGATGCCTGAGAAGGTAATCAGGGAAAAGAAATCAAAAGGAACTTATCAAAGTTGAACTATTTACATTCCTATATGGAAAAGCAATAACTGTGAGTGATGATATCTTTCTCATTAAGAAAATAATGGAAGAAGAGCATATGGTCATATGAATACTTATGTGAATCTGTGTGTATATCTTTACAGCTATATAGAGATAGAGGGCATAAGTTGAATTTGTTGGGAAGGGAGAATACTCAAGGGATGAAATTGTGAGGTGAGAGAGGAGAGTGGCAAGAGGAGATGGGGAGAGACAGGGTAGGGTAAACTATCTCATGTAGAAGAAGCAAGGGGAAGTGGTTGCAAGGGAGGAGGAGAATAGGAAGGCAAAAAGGCAAAACCACATTCTCATTGAATTTGGTTCAGGGAGAGAATGACATACATACTAAATGGGATATCTCAACCTGCAGCAGAATAGGGGGAAGGGGGATGAGAGGAGGGATGATGGATGGGAGGGCATTCTTGGGGGGAGGGGAGGTTGGAAGTACCCACTATAGAAGAGGGACAGGATCAAGTGGGGAATGGACCAGGTGGGGGGTGGTATGAGTGGGAGGGAATTATAAGCAGCCTTGTACAATATATCTACTATGATAATGTTTTGCATAACTAGACATGTACAACATATACTGAATTACTTATCTCCCCAGAGGGAATGGGTGACAAGGGAGGAAGGAAACGGATCTGAAATTTGAGGTCTTAAGATTAAATATTTCAAATATATATAAATACTATTATTAATACTCTTTTGCTTGTAATTGAGAGATAAGATGTGCAGGCATTGGGACACAAAGATTCATCTTCCTCTAATGGAAAAGTAGAAAGGGGTATGGCAGAAGATAGACGAGAGAGCAGATTGGAGAAAGCAATATCTTGCGGGACTGCTATTCTAGGAGGGTGGGTAGGGGAAAAACGGGGGGAAAAATAATTGTAACTCAAAATCTGGCGCAAATGAATGATGTAAAACAGAAGTTAATAAAGTATTTGTTTTAAAAAAAAAACAAAAAAAAGAAAAGAAAACAGAACAAAGGTCTTGAAATTAACATGAGATTAGCTTTATGAGTATAAGCTCATTAATAATATAATGACATCCAATTGGTGGTGGAGGGATGGGGAGTTTTTCCTTTTCAAAAACATAATAATGTATTTGGAGGTAAATTGGGTAGACCTTTGAAAGGTTTTCTAATATTCATGATGCATAGTTTTAAGCAATTACAAGAAAGGACTTCAATCACTCAACTTGTTAGACTCAAGGGTGGCCAACAAAAACACCATTTTGTGAAAAAGAGTTTATGGAAGGTATCACCAATTTTATTCTGGTGTTGGGTTTTGGGGTGTTTTTTTTCATTTGTTTGTTTTTGTTTTATTTTATTTTCAAGCATCATTTACAAGCAGAGAAATTAAATAATTAAAGTCAACATTTAATTTCCTCACCATTCCAAGTACTGTTTGCATTACCTGTGGTAAAGATCACTACAGTGAAAATATTCTTGCTCTTGCTTTTGTCCTGACTTTCTCAAAGAGGTTTAAGAGAATTTTGAGTTAGGAGTGCCCTCAGAAGTTACCTAATCTAATACCTTCATTTAACAAATTAGAAGACTGAGGTTCAGAGGATGGGAAATGCCTCGTTCAAGATCCCATAGATAGTAACTAACAGAATTAGGATTTGAACTGATCCGGTTATACATTACCATAATTACCCTATACTCACTGTTTCTTGTTTAACTATTGTAACTTCCAGGGGATAAAAGCTGCTCATTTCGCTGCCCATTAGCCTGAATTGGGAGTTTTCCCATTCTTATTCACTTTCTACATTCAGGACTATTTTATACTTGTGTGAGCTTTTTTTGTTTGTTTAGGTTTGTTTTTTGTTTTGTTTTGGGTTTTTTTTTTTGTCAGTCAAGATCTTTACCTTCTTAGTAACATTATCATTGAGCATCAAAAAAGAAAAGTGCTATTAATTTTCAAAGTACAGGTGAAAAAAGCCGTAATCTTTCTTTCTCTTTTTTCCCCTGATCTCAACATCCATTATTTTAGATAATTGTTGGATTTGGCACTACTACTAGTTACTCAGATGTTTTGAGAGAGATGAAAGGCACATTTCCTTCCTTAATTTAATCTGGTTTCAGTGTTTTAAAAATCACTAAAATTATATATAATGGGTTTGTTTAGATGTGATTATACACCCTTATTTAAAGAGTTATTCAGGGGGCACCAAGAGTAAGAGCACCGGCCTTGGAGTTGGGATGACCCGAGATTGAATCTGGCCTCAGAAAATGAGCACCCACACACATATAATGACTAACCGTGTAACCTTGAGCAAGTTACTTAACCCCAATTGCTTAAAAAAAAAAAGAGTTATTTGGCTTGCTTAAGTCAACTTAGAATAATAAAATGTGCTTGGTTCCCTTAAGAATTTTTAAAATAGAATCATATAACTGCAAAGGGATATCAAATAAGTAATCAACTCAAATTGAGGCTTGTGAAGAGTTTAGGGGGATTTAGGGGTTAGCAGCATTGTCAATAAGTTTGTCTACTATATTAGTATCTAAGATGCAAACAATTTTTTTTTAATTCAGAGGAAACCTTTAAAGAACAAGATTCAAACTTTACTAAAATTGTCAATATAGAAGCATCATTATACTATTTTATCTTTTCTGTTTCAAGCCTGAGAAAAGAAAAACCAAGAATAACAAATGTTGGGGAATAGGAAGTTTGAGGACTCATGCAATTTGCAAAGGCTCAGGAAACATATTAGCTATTTAGTGAGAGTTAAACCATCCAAGATATTAACATAATACTTTAATTTTTACAAAGCACCTTATTATATTATCTCATATACGTCTAATGACAGCCCTATGAAGTAGGTACTACTATTTTAATACCATTTTATATATTAGAAAATTGCATAATAGTCCACTGATTCTCTAACACTGCAGAGAACAGGAGAAAGTATTGTAAGTGCTTTTAATGACCAGCCTGTAAGCTGTTTTCCAGAAAAGATATGGACAGACCTGGAGCTTTTCCATACCTTGACACATTATAGATGAAGAAAGTAAAAGTTTTTCTGAAGTAAAAAAAGAAGTCAATGAGTCATTAAAGAACAATTAGTAAAAGTTTAATTTACTAGAAAATATATCAGTTTCTGTGTTTTATTTCTTTAAATACTGCTCACCATTGTATGTTGCTTTAAACTATGATAATCAGTAGCAATTACTTGTTTACTAAAAAAGACAATTCCTACTTTTCTTTTTCTATGTCTAATCATGGTGCGAAGATAACCCCGAGACTTTGAAGGCTATGTACTAAAACAAAAACTCCCCTAGAAGAAAGGAAATAGCCCTCATAGTCAATAAAAGCGTAAGAAAAGCAGCGCTGGGGGCGGAGCCAAGATGGCTGAGTAGAAACAGCTCATCCAAGCCACTATGCCCCCAGATTCCACCCCCAAACTACGTAAAAGGGGACTCTGAACAACTTCTGGAGCCCGAGCACCCACAGAACGACACTGAGAAGCTAACCTCCCGCTGAGGACAGCCCAGCAGCCCTGCAGGAAGGACCAGCGCAGCGCTCTGGGAGCTGGCCACACACAGCGTGCAGAGTGCGGGAGCCGATCAAAGCCAAGCGGAGCCCAGGTCCGCATGAGCCGAGGTTTTAGCCCCAGGGCGGGAGGGCCAGCAGCCGGCTGGAGGAACCCCAGAACACCAGCAGCTGTGGTGACTCCAGAATTATCAACATAGACATGCCTAGGACAAAGTAAGAGGTTAGTGTCCTATGGACTTTGGGACCTGTATTTGGGGGAATGAGTTGGCTCCCTCCCCTGGGGGCTAGAAGCCACTGAGGAGACACCCCATTTTGTAGTTTTCAAAGGCAGCTCCAGCTCCCGGCCTGTGAATTATAGGGAGATCCAGCGATCAGTCTTGGGGGGGTAATCTCTCTTGCTTTAACCTCCCTGGATCTGGATTGTGATCTAGGGTGGAAGTCATGGGTGGGTTTACAGCTTGCCAGAAATGGAAGTTGCCCCCCACAAGTTCGGGACAAAAATTCCTCTATCTGGCCTTAAAGGCATAGTGTGGCAACAAGCCCAAAAATCAAGTAATTAAGTGGCAACATGCCAAGGCAAAGGAAACAGAAAAATGTAACCCTAGACTCCTATTTTGGGGGCATAGAGCAGGAAAAGGACTGTGAGGTCAGAAGTCCTGCTCCAAAAGCCCAGGGGAAAACATGAGCGGGTTGCAGGCCATAGAGGACCTTAAGAAGAACTTTAAAAATCAAATAAGAGAAGTGGAGGAAAAATTGGAAAGAGAAATGAGAAGGATGCAGGAAAAGTATGAAATGAGGGTCAACAGCCTGACTGAGGAAAACAACACCTTAAAAAATAGACTGACTCAAATGGCAAAGGAGGCCCAAAAGAGCAATGAGGAGAAGAATGCCTTAAAAAGTCGAATTTGCCAGATGGAAAAAGAATCTCAAAAGTTCACTGAGGAGATTCATTCCTTCAGAGTTAGACTGGAGCAAATGGAAGCTAATGACTTTATGAGAAATCAAGATGCTGTTAAGCAGATCCAAACAAATGAAAGATTAGAAGGCAATGTGAAATATCTCATAGGAAAAACCACTGACCTGGAAAATAGATGCAGGAGAGACAATTTAAAAATTATTGGACTACCTGAAAGCCATGATCAAAGAAAGAACCTAGAAATCACCCTTCAAGAAATTCTCAAGGAAAATTGCCCTGATGTTCTAGATCCAGAGGGCAAAATAGAGGTTGAAAGAATCCACAGATCACCTCCTGAAAAAGATCCCAAAAAGAAAACTCCCAGGAATATTATAGCCAGGTTCCAGAATCCCCAGATCAAGGAGAAAATACTACAAGCAGCCAGGAAGAAACAATTTCAATATTGTGGAAACACAATCAGAATAGCCCAGGACCTGGCAGCTTCTACACTGAGGGATCTAAGGGCATGGAATACAATATTCCAGAGGGCAAAAGAGCTGGGAATGAACCCAAGGGTCACCTACCCAGCAAAACTGAGTATTTTGTTTCAGGGGAAAATATGGTCATTCAGTGGAATAGAGGACTTTCAAGCATTCTTGAGGAAAAAACCAGAATTGAATAGAAAATTTGACATCCAGACACAAGAAGCAAGAGATGCCTGAGAAGGTAATCAGGGAAAAGAAATCAAAAGGAACTTATCAAAGTTGAACTATTTACATTCCTATATGGAAAAGCAATAACTGTGACTGATGATATCTTTCTCACTATGAAAATAATGGAAGAAGAGCGTATGGTCATATGAATACTTATGTGAATCTGTGTATATGGTTACAGTTATATATAGATAGAGGGCATAAGTTGAATTTGTTGGGAAGGGAGAACACTCAAGGGATGAAATTATGAGGTGAGAGAGGAAAATGGCAAAGAGGGGGAAATGGGGAGAGACAGGGTAGGGAAAACTATCTCATGTAGAAGAAGCAAGGGGAAGTGGTTGCAAGGGAGCGGGGAGAATAGGAAGGCAAAAAAGGCAAAACCACATTGTCATTGAATTTGGTTCAGGGAGAGAATGACATACATACTAAATGGGATATCTCAACCTGCAACAGAATAGGGGGAAGGGAGATGAGAGGAGGGATGATGGATGGGAGGGCATCCTTGGGGGGAGGGGAAGTTGGAAGTACCCACTATAGAAGAGGGACAGGATCGTGTAGGGAATGGACCAGGTGGGGGGTGGGATGAGTGGGAGGGAATTATAAGCAGCCTTGTACAATATATCTACTATGATAATATTTTGCATAACTAGACATGTACAACATATACTGAATTACTTATCTCCCCAGAGGGAATGGGTGACAAGGGAGGAAGGAAATGGATCTGAAATTCGAGGTATTAACATTAAATGTTTCAAATATATATAAATACTATTATTAATATTCTTTTGCTTATAATTGGGAGACAATATGTGCAGGCATTGGGACACAAAGATTCACCTTCCTCTAATGGAAAAGTCGAAGGGGGTATGGGAGAAGGTATGGGAGAGAGCAGATTGGAGGAAGCGATATCTTGTGGGACTGCTATTCTGGGAGGCTGGGTAGGGGAATAATAGGGGGGAAATGACTGTAACTCAAAATCTGGCGGAAATGAATGATGTAAAACAGAAGTTAATAAAGCATTTCTTTAAAAAAAAAGAAAAGCAGTGCTGGGATATAATCTCAAAAATGACTGAATGTTATCTTTTCAAATACAAGGCAAACCATTCAGCATCACAGTAATACAAGTCTATGCTCTTAACACTGATACCTAAGAGGTCAAAGTTGATCAGTTTTATGAAGACCTACAACATATTCTCAAAATACTACCCCAAAAATATCACATTTATCATAAGGGATTTGAATGCTAAATTAGGAAATCAAAATATAACTGGAATAAATGAAACACGGCAGAGACTAATAGAGTTTTGTCAAGATAATTCAGTGGTGAGAGCAAACACTTTTTCAACAACCCAAAAGATAACTCTGCACATATACATCACCAGATGGTCAATATAGAAATCAGATTGATTACATATTTTGCAGCCAAAGTCACTTAAAACATGACCTGGAGATGACTGTGGCTCAGAACATAAGTTTCTTATTGCAAAATTCAGACTTAAATTGAAGAAAGCAGGGGAAATTACCAAACCATATAGGTATGATCTAACCAAAATCCCTTATCAATATGAAATAGAGATGATGATGAATGGGTTTAAGGGATTACATCTGGCAGATAAAATGCCTGTAGGGTGATGGACAGAGGTTTACAATATGGTTCAGGAGGCAACAACAAAAAGCATTTCAAAGAAAAAAGAACAAAGACTGTTTCATGATGCTTTGCAAAGAGCTAAAGAAAGGAGGAAAATGAAAGGGAAAGGTGAGAGGGAAAGATATACTTCACTGAATGCAAAATTCCAGAGAATAGCAAGGAGAGTGGGCAAGGCAAAGAAATAAAAGAAAACAATAGAAGGGGAAAGACAAAGAGATCTCTTTAAGAGAACTGGAGATATCAAGGGGATGTTCCACAGAAAAATGAGCATGATGAAAGACAAAAATAATGGTAGGGATTTAGCAGAAGTAGAAAAGACTAAGAAGAGGTAGCAAGAATATGCAGAAGAAGAATACAAGAAAGATCTTAATATCACTGATAACCCATGATGATGTCATTACTGATCTGGACCCAGACATTCTAGCGAATGAAGCAAAATGAGCCTTAGAAAGCATTACTAACAATAAGACTAGTGGTAGGGACCGGATTCCAGTTGAGCTGTTTAAATTCCTAAAGGGTGAAGTTAAAGCATTGTACTCAATATATGAGCAAATTTGGAAAACTCAACAGTGGGCACTGAATTGGAAAAGATCAGTTTTCATTCCAATCCTAAAGAAAGGTAATGCAAAAGAATGTTCAAATTACCAAATAAGTGCATTCATTTCACTTGCCAGCAAGCTTAGGATTCTGCAAGCTAGGCTTTAGCAATATGTGAACCAAGAATTACCAGAAGAGCAAGCAGGTTTTCAAAGAGTCAGAGGAACTTGAAACCAAATTACCAATCTTCACTGGATTAGGAAGAAATCAAAAGAGTTCCAGAAAAACATCTGCTTCTGCTTCACTTACCACACTAAAGCCTCTAACTGTGTGGATCATAATAAAATTTGGCAAGTCTTCAAAGAGATGGGAGTACCAGATCATTTTATTTGTCTCCTGAGGAACCAGTATTCAAGAAAAGAAGCAACAGTTAGAACAGAAAATGGAAAATGGAACACTGATTCCTTTAAGATTGGGAAAAAGGCTCTATATTGTTACCTTATTGATTTAACTTATATGCAGAGTACATTATGTGAAATGCTAGACTGGATAAATCAAAAAAAACAGAATTAAGTTTGTCAGGAGAAATATCAGCAATCTCAGATATGCATAGGATGTCATTTCAACTGCATAAAGTAAAGAATTAAGAAGCCTTTGATGAGAGTTGAAAGAAAGAGAAGAAGGAGCCAAGATGGCAGAGTGAAAGCAGGAACTCATCTCAGCTCCCCTATGAATTCTGTCAGCAACCTCTAAAAAGTGAATCTGAACAGTATTACAGTGACAGAACCAATTAGAGATGGAGTGTTGATAGTACTGGGAAGGGAGAGTACAGAGTGCAGGCTGCACCAGCATGGACCTGAGACCAGACCACAGTGGAGTCAGAGTGAGCCCCAGCTTCACAGACCTTTCACCAACGGACAGAGGATTAATCAGAGCTGGGTAAGAGAAAGCACAGGGCCCAGGGCAGCAATAGCAGCTTCTCCTGGGGCTATCAGCTGACAGCCTGGACATCTAAAAACTACCTGAACTTCCAGGAGCCAAGATGGCAGAGTAAACCCTAGTTGCTCTAATCCCCATCCCTGATACTAAAAACCCAGAGATTATTGCCCCAGTATAAAATCCTGAAATAGTGGAAGCAATGGCAGGCTTGGGAGTCCTAGAGAAAGGGTATAACTGAAGCTGTGCCACACCTGAAGTGAATGGCAGAAGGCATATCAAAAAAACCCATCTCAGCTGACCATCAGGAGACCATGAAGCCCAGAGGGGTGGAGCCAGCAAGGGCCAACACTAGAAGCCCAGGGGTGCCTAAGCACAAGCAAGGAAATCTGCAGACATCAGCTCAGCAGGCTGCCAGCTGCTGAGCCTGCCCAAGCTCTAGCCCAGGGCCACAGAGGCAGAAACCTGAAGTGGCCAGACCACTCTTCCTCTATACCTTACTCTGTGAGCCTCAGGGTAACCCAGGGGAAACACTGAGAGTCCTGGCATTGGCCTCACTCTAGACACTCAGAGGCTACAGTATGTAAAGTCAACATTCAGGCCCCTAGCTCCCAGCTTAAGAAGCATGGGTCAGAGCCCTCTGTGCCTCAGAAGCATAAATCCACTTTAAAAGCAAGTAAATAGGCAATCACAATAGGCCAAAAACAATCAAAGATGACTGAATACTATTATTGTGAACAAGAAGAATCACTTTCAGGAGACACCATCAATTATATATCCACACCTGAGACCACAGAAGGAAATATGAACTGGTCTCAAGCCCAAAAAGCATTCTTGGAAGAACTCAAGAAAGATTTTAAAAGTCAAATTAGAGATGCAGAAGATAAATTTAAATCTACAGTGACAAAATTAGAAAAAAATATCACTGAAGAAAACAAATCCTTAAAAAGTAAAATTTGTGAACTGGGACAGGAGGTTCAAAATCTAACTGGAGAAAATATCTCCCTAAAAATGAACAGGAGCTTCAAAAACTAATCGAGGAAAACAATTCACTAAAAATTAGAATCAGTTAAGTCGAAGCTAATGGCTCTATGATGCATCAAGAATCAGTCAAACAAAATATAAAGATTGAAAAATTAGAAGAAAATGTAAAATATCTCATTGGAAAAACAACTGCCATGGAGAACAGATCTTGGAGAGAAAATCTAAGAATTACTGGTCTATCTGAAAGCCATGATGAAATAAACAGCCTGGACAACATCCTCCAAAAAATAATCAAATAAAACTGCCCTGAGGTCCTAAAATCAGAGGGTAAAATAATTATCAAAATAATTCACTGGTCTCCTCCTGAAAGAGATCCCAAATTGAAAACTCCAAGAAATATAGTAGCCAAATTCCAGAATTATAAGGTCAAGGAGAAAATATTGTAAGCAGCCAGAAAGAAACAATTCAAATATTGTGGAACTACAGTCAGGATTACACGGGACCTCAGCTTCTACATTAAAAGATCAGAGGGATTGGAATTTGATATTTTGTAATGCAAAAGAGCTTGTACTGCAACCAAGGATTAACTATCCAGCAAAACTGACCATAATCTTTCAGGCAAGGGGATGGCTGATCAATGAAATAAGGGACTTTCAGTCATTCCTGATGAAAAAGCCAGAGCTCAATGGAAAATGTGATCCCCAAATGCAAGACTCAAGAAAGACATAAAAAGGTAAACAAGGAAAATACACACACACACACACACACACACACACACACACAAACACACACACACACACACATAACATGTGATTCAATAAGAGCAAGCCTATTTATATCCCTATATGGAAAGCTGATACCTGTCAATATTGAGAATTATATAATTATCAACATTTAAAAGGGATATACATAGATAGAGGGTATGGGTATAAATGAACTAATTTGATGATAAAACCCCTTATTAAGGGTTGCAAAGGGACTGTAAAGGGAGAAAAGGAAAGGAGGAGGCAGAAAATGGTAAATTATACCACATGAAGAGGCATAAAGACATACTATAGTAGAGAGAAAGAAGGGAGGGAGATGAACACTATATGAATTTTACTCGCATTGGTTTTGGTTTAAGGAGGGATTAACATAATCAGTTAAGTTTATAATTCTAACTTGAAAAGACAAAAAAAAATCATTATAGTAATGGGTAAGGAGGGAGAGAGAGGAGTAATTTATTCTTCTCAGTTTGGGTTCAAGGAGGGAATAACATACTCCATTAAGTATAAAAATCTATTGTGACCTACAGGCAGCAGGAGGAGTAAGGGAGGAAAGGGGGTGGGATGGTTAGAAGGGAAGGAAATAGTAGTAATGGGGAAGGGTAGGTAAAGGGAGGGGATGCATAAAAAGGGAACACTAAAGGAAGTGGTGGTTAAAAGGAAAACTCTTAAGAAGGGGAAGGGAGAAAGGAGAAATAAAAGCATAAACAGGGGAGGGAATAGGATAGAGGGAAAGACACAGATAGTATTCATAACTGTCAATGGGAATGGGATGAACTCTCCCATAAAATGGAGGCATATAGCAGAATGGATTAAAAACCATAATAATACAATATGCTGTCTACAAGAAATGCATGTGGAATAAGGGAATACACACAGGGTAAAGGGAAAAGGCTGGAGTAGAATATATTATGCTTCAGCTAAAGTTAAAAAAAAGCAGATGTAGTGATCCTTATCTCATATAAAGCAAAAGCAAAAATAGATTTAATTAAGAGATAAGGAAGGAAACTATATCCTACAAAAAGACAACATCGAGAATGAAGTAATATTATTACTTAACATATATGCACCAAGTGATATAGTATCCAAATTCCTAGAGGAGAAGTTAAGGGAGTTAGAGGAAGAAATAGAGAGCAAAACTATACTAGTGAGGGACCTCAATCTCCTCCTCTCTGAACCTGATAAAACTAACCTCAAAATAAACAAAAAAGAAGTTAAGAAGGTGAACAGAATTTTAGAGAGGGTAGATATGCTAGAACTCTGGAGAAAACTGAATGGGCATAAAAAAAATATACCTTCTTCTCAGTGGTACATAGCACATACACAAAAACTGACCATGTACTAGGGCATAAAAACCTCGTAATTCAGTGCAGAAAGGCAGAAATATTAAATACATACTTCTCAGATCATGCCGCAATAAAAATTATATGTAATAAAGATCCATGGAAAGATAGACTGAAATCTAATTGGAAACTAAATAATTTAATCCTAAAGAATGAGTGGGTCAAACAAGAAATTAAAGAAAAATTAGTAACTTCATTCAAGAGAATGACAAGAATGAGACAACATACCAAAACTTTTGGGATGCAGCAAAGGCAGTTCTTAGAAGTTTTATATTCCTTAATGCATACATGAATAAATTAGATAAAATGGAGGTCAATGAATTGGGCATAAAATTGAAAAAGCTAGAAAAAGAACAAATTGAAAAGCCCCAATTAAATACTAAGTTAGAAATACTGAAAAGCAATAAAATTGAAATTAAGAAAAACTATTGAATTAATAAATGAAACTAAGAGCTAGTTTTAAGAAAAAAACAATACAATCGATAGACCTTTAGTCAATATGATAAAAAAAAAGAAAGAAGAAAACCAAATTATAAGTATCAAAAATTAAAAGGATGAATCCTCCAATGAAGAGGAAGATAAAACAATAATTAAGAATTATTTTGCCCGATGGTATGCACATAAATTTGACAATCTTAGAGAAATGGATGAATATTTACAAAAATAGTAAGTTTTGCCTAGATTAACTGAGGAGGAAATGAATTACTTAAATAACCCCATCTCAGGAAAAGAAATTGAATGAGCCATAAATGAACACCCTAGGAAAAAATCTCCAGGGCCAGATGGATTTACTAGTGAATTCTATCAAACATTTAAAGAACAAGTGATTCCAATACTTTACAAACTATTTAGGAAAATAGGAGAAGTAGTCCTACCAAATTCTTTTTATAATACAAATATGGTACTGATATCTAAATCAGGAAGAGACAAAACAGAGAAAGAAAATTATAGACCAACTTCCCTCATGAATATAGATGCAAAAATTTTAAATAAAATGTTAGCAAAAAGACTACAGCAACTTATCATGAAAATTATACACTCTGATCAGGTAGAATTTATTCCAGGAATGCAAGGATGGTTCAATATTAGGAAAACTATCAATATAATTGATCATACCAACAATAAAACTAGTAGAAACCATATGATTATCTCAGTAGATGCAGAAAAGGCTTTTGACAAAATACAACACCCATTCCTATTAAAAACACTAAAAAGCATGGGAATAAATGGAGTCTTCCTTAAAATAAGTAGTATCTATCTAAAACTATTAGCAAGTATTATATGTAATAGGGAAAAGTTAGAAGCATTTCCAATAAGATCAGGGGTGAAACAAGGATTTCCACTATCACCCCTCTTATTCAATTTGGTACTAGAAATGTTAGCATAGCAATAAGAAAAAGAAATTGAAGAAATCAAATTAGGCAAAGAAAGGACTAAGTTATCACTCTTTGCAGATAATATGATGATATATTTAGAGAATCCTAGAGAATCAAGTAAAAAACTACTTGAGACAATAAATAAAGCTGGCAAAGTTGCAGGATATAAAATCAACCCACATAAATCCTTGGCATTCCTATATATTTCTAATGAAATCCAACAGCAAGAGATAGAAAGAAAAATTCCATTTAAAGTTACTATAGACATTATAAAATATTTGGGAATCTACCTGCCAAAACAAACCCAAGACCAATAATATGAACACAATTACAAAACACTTCTCACACAAATAAAGTCAGATCTAACCAGTTGGAAAAACATGAGCAGCTCATGGCTAGGTTGAGCTAATATAATAAAAATGACAATTTTACCTAAATTAAATTACATATTTAGTGCCACACCAATCAATCTACCAAAAAATTACTTTATAGAGCTAGAAAAAATAGTAGCAAAAAATTCATTTGGAAGAACAAAAGGGCCAGAATATCAAGAGAATTAATGAAAAAAAAAATGGTAGGGAAGGTGGCCTAGCCATACCAGATTTTAATCTGTATTAAAAAGCAGCAGTCATCAAAACTACTTGGTACTGGCTGAGGAACACAGTAGTGGATCAATGGAACAGACTGGGTACATAAGACTCAGCAGTTAATGACTATAGTTATTTACTGTTTGATAAATCCAAAGTCCCCAGTTTTGGGGATAAGAACTCACTATTTGACAAAAACTGCTGTTAAAACAGGAATATAGGGGCGGCTAGGTGGCACAGTGAGTAAGAACACCGGCCTCGGAGTTGGGATGACCCGAGATCGGATCCAGCCTCAGAAAATGAGAACCCACACACAAATAATGACTGGCCGTGTAAGCTTGAGCAAGTTACTTAACCCCAATTGCTTTAAAAAATAAAACAAAACAGGAATATACTATGGCAGAAACTGGACATAGACCAATATCTAACAACATACACCAAAATCAAGTCAAAATGGGTACATGATCTAGGTATAAAGGCTGACACTGAAAGCAATCTGGGAAAACAAGGAATAGTTTACCTCTCAGATATATATGGAGAAGGGAAGATTTTATAACCAAACAAGAGCTAGAGTGCATTATGAAATGCAAAATGGATAATTTTGATTACATTAAATTGAAAAGTTTCTGTACAAATAAAGCCAATGTAACTAAGATTAAGAGGGAAGTGGAAAATTGGGAAAGGTTTTTTTACAAGTGTCTCTGATATAGGCCTCATTTCTAAAATATACAGAGAACTGAGTCAAATCTGTAAGAATACAAGTCATTCCCCAATTGATAAATTGTCAAAGGATATGAACAGGCAGTTTTCAGAGGAAGAAATTAAGGATATCTATAAGCAAATTTAAAAAATGTTCTAAATCACTACTGATTAGAGAAATGCAAATCAAAACAATGCTGAGGTTCCACATCTCACCAGTCAGATTGGCTAAGATGACAAAACGGGAAAATGATAAACACTGAAGAGGATGTGGAAAAATTGAAACATTAACGCATTGTTGGTGGAGTTGTGAACGGATCCAACCTTTCTGGAGAGCAACCTGGAACTATGTCCAAAGGGTTATAAATAAGTGCTTACCCTTTGACCCAGCAATACAATTTCTAGGGTTGTATCCCAAAGAGATCATAGAAGTGAGAAATGGACCTTTATGTACAAAAATATTTATAGCAGCTTTTTTTGTGGTGACAAATAACTGGAAATCAATGCCCTTCTATTGGGGAATTGCTAAACAAGTTATGGTATATGAATGTAATGGAATACTATTATGCTATAAGAAATGAGGTATAGACGAAATTTAAAATAACCTTGAGAGACTTATATAAACTGATGTTGAGGGAGAAGAGCAGAACCAGGAGAACTTTGTACACAATTTCAGACACACTGTATGTGTGATGAGCAACTGTGATAGACTGGGCTCCTCTCAGCAATGCAAGGTTATAAGACAACTCCAAAAGTCTCATAACGGAAAGGGATATCCACTCCACATCCAGAGAAAGCACTACAGAGTCTGAATGCAGATTGAAGCAAATGATTTGTTCTCTCTCTTTTTTTGCTTTGTTTTGTTTCCTCTTTTTCATTGTTCACTCCACTTCTTCTTTACAACCTGACAAATGTTTAATGTGTAGGTATATGTAGATCCTATATTTGATTGCATGCCTCCATGGGGGTTGGGGTGGAAGAAAGAGACGGGGAGAAAATTTGAAACTCAAGGATTGTGGAACTGAATGTTGTAAACTAAAAGTAAATAAATAATTTTTTTTAAAAAAAGAAAGAAAGAGAAGAGCATAAAACTGGTCTAAAGCTTAACACACAAAAAACCTCCAAAAAAAACGAAGTTCATGGCAACTGGTTCCATCACTACCTAGCAAATAGACGGAGAACATAGAAGTCCGTGGACAGATGAGGGGTGGGGGCAAAAGCAGTGAGGGATTTTGTGAACTTGATAGAAGAAAAAAAATACACTTTTATTTTCATTTAACTCTCACTGAAATTAAGAGGTTGATTTTTCAAAAAAATTCCATAATTTCCTTCAATTACGAATTTTTTATTACATTATTCAGAGGAGAGGTCCACAGCTGACTACCAAGGGGATCCCTGACATACAAGAAACTAAGAACCTTTATCACAAGATCCTTGATATAAGCTGGAAAATTTCAGGTTTTCTCATCTAATCTCCTCATTTTATAATATCTCATCTTTATAACATGATGAGGTAAGTAAAGTTGACATTTTATTTAGCAAATAAAAATTGTTAATTATAAAATTTAAAGCAATATATTTTAACAGTGAGAAACATTTAAAGAGATATATACATCTAGCTATAATGAGACATATAGACCAGGAGATACATTTTCTTTGATAATGAAACCAGTCTAATTAAGTTCAGAGGCTAAACACCATCTTAGCTGTGGAGTAATGAATGAATATTTTAGTCATTGCAACCCTTGAAGACTTTTCTAGACCAAAAGGGCCCCCACCCGTCTGTCAAGAGAATGCATACACATTGACAAAAAAAGTTCCTTAAAGACCTGAATTCTTGGGTGGAGACAAGGTGGCAGAGTAAAAACATGACCTCTGTGTGGCTCTGGCTCCCACCACCCCCAATACATGTAAAAAATTTTACTGTAAACAAATTTTAGAGCTACAGAACCCACAAAATGACAGAGAGAAACAAATCTCCCACTGAAGGCAGCCTGGCAAGCCAACAGGAAGGGTCTATCTCAGTGTACTGGGAGATGAGCTCAGTCGAATGTGAGCCATACAGTTCTGGCCCTGGGGTAGCCCCAACTGGCCAGAGCAGACTTCAGGAATGTGAATCACTAGCAGCTACGGCAGTTTCCAGACTTCTCAACCCATAAACAGCAAAAAGAAAGTAAAACATCAGTCAGGAACTCTGGTGGAACTGGATGGAGAAGAGTGCAGTCTGGCCCTTGCCCCGAGGGCAAGAAGTGGCAGAACCACAGAGGCTGCAGTTGTTGCCAGGTGGCTGCCTACAGACATCCTGGCCTGAAGATTGCAGTGGGACAAGGCACGGGGGAATAGTATACACACTCAATTGGGTATCTTACCCTACAGGAAAATAGGGGGGAAGGGGATAAGAGGAGGGATGATAGAAGGGAGGCCAGATTGGAGGAAAGGGTAGTTAGAAGCAAACACTTTTGAAAAGGAACAGGGTCAAAGCAGAAAATAGAATGAGTAGGGGGGCAGGATAGGATGTTAGGAATTATACTTAGTCTTTTGCAATATAACTACTATGGAAATGTTTTGGTAATTAAGACATGTACAACCTATAGCGAATTGCTTATCTTCCCAGTGGGGGTGGGTGAGAAGGAAAGAAGGGGAAAAAATCTAGAACTCAAAGTTTTAAAAACAATTGTTAAAGAAAGTGTTTTTTTAGTTACTTAACCCCAATTGCTTTTAAAAAAAAAAGTGTTTTTTCATGCAACTGGGAAATAAGATATACAGGTACTGGGGTATAGAAATCCTTCTCACCCTCCTAGAAAGTTAGTGGGGGGGGGGGGGCGGTGGAGCGGGGAGGATGAGGGAGGATATAACTGAGAAAAGATTGGGGGGAGGAGTATTCAGTAGGCTCACTATTTTGGGTTGGGGGTAAGGAAAGATGGAGAGAAAAATTTGTAACTCAAAATTCTTTTGGAAATGAATGTTGAAAACTAAAAAAAGTAAATTGGAAATTTTTTAAAAAGAATTGATTGTTTTAAAACAATTATGCGATTTCTTTGGCAATTAATTATATAGAAATAAATTTTAAAAGCAGAATTTTATCTCATTATTTATTTCTCCAATTTGTGCCTGGAGGGAAAGTAGAATCTCTGGTCTTCTGTAGGCAACTCAAATGGCGTAATATGGTGGCATTTATATCAATCCTAGACAGGCAAGTAGGAATGGGGGGCAAGGGGGAGGGAGAGGTTGCCTCTGTAGGCAGAGTGGCTTTATTTACAAAACTCATAAATAAAAAATGGTTTGACATTTTTTAAAATTCATAAACTTACTTAGAATAGTCTTAAAGTACAAAAATAAATGGCAATATATTTTATAAATCATCTTAAGAGAAATTAAAATTTTAAAAATGTGAAAAATGTGAAATTTAATAAATTATACAGTAGTTAGTCTATATATGTATATGTGGGTGCATATGTGTGTATGAATAAAGTATTGGTGGGTATACACATACACACACTACTGACATTGCTATTTTCATGATTTATCTATCCTGCACTTCCTTTTTACTTCAAAACTATTAAAATTGCTAAAAAAAAAAATCAGTCTTTTTTTCCCAAAAACACATCTTGGAGATTATCTTAGTAACTTAATTTGATTATCAGAAAAAATCTGTATAGTTTCAATGATAAGAATAAATTTTAAAATGAATTTTAAACGTACTTTGCTTCTTATCTTATTTATATTTAACCTTCAGGATAAACACTAGAAAGTGGGGAGTGGAAGTACGCACATCTCTATTTATTGAAGAGAAAACTGAGACAGAGGGAGGCCTCCAACTTAGATTTTCTGATTTCAAACACAGTCTTTTTCCATTTCACATCTGTTCCAAATCTGCTGATTTCCCCTCCTTGTTTTGTTCCTGATTCCTTGAACATTGTCTCCATTTCTGAGCAGCCTTCTGTCCTCAGCACCAGAGATCTACTAACCCTGGAAATCTACTAACTACTAACCCTTATGGTTTTTCTCCCATCAGTAAACTCCTTCCAGGGCTTCCATTTTCAGGGTGTGCAGGGGTGGGGTGGGCAGGGCAAGGCAAACCTTCATTCCCCAGACAGTACTTCTGACTTGTCTGTACTTTGCCACAAATATTTTAAATTTTAAATTAAATTTTATGTTTATTTTTAATTTACATCTTTCATTTCCACAAGATTTAGAGTTACAAATTTTCTCCCTGTCTTTCCCCTACCCACCAACCCAAAATGGCCATCCCACAGTATACTCCCTCCCCAAATCTGCTCTCCAGTATATCCTGCCCCATTCCCCCTCTGACTTTCCAGTAGGGGAAAATGGATCTCCATAACCCAGTGTCTATATATCTTATTTCCAAGTTGCATGGTAATAATACTCATACTAATATTAATAATATATTTTTTAAACATTTGATTTTAAAACTTTGAATTCCAGGTGCTTTCCCTTCCTCCCTCCTCACCCACCCTTACTGGGAAGATAAGCAATTCCATGTAGCTTGTATATGTGTAGCTATGCAGAACATTTCCATAGTGGCTATATTGTGAAAGACTGACTATATTTCCCTCCATTCTATCACACCCCCCAACTTGTTATATTCTTTACTGTGACCCTGTCCCTTTTCAAAAGTGTGTGCTTCTAACTACCCTGCCCCCCAACCTGCCCTCCCCTCCATTATCTCCCTTCTCATTCCCTTCCCCCTTATTCTCCTGCAGGGTGAGAGACAGTATTTAGTGTGTATGCCATTCCCTTCCTAAGCCAAATTCAATGAAAGTAAGGTTGACCTTTTTGCCTTCCTATTCTTCCCCTCCATTGTAACAGTTTTCTCTTGCATCTTCTACATGAGATAATTTACCCCATTCTGTCTCTCCCAATCTCCTCTCTTTATATTCCTTTCTCACTGCTCAATTTCACCTTTTTAAATATCATCACTTCCTATTCAATTGATCCAGGGCCCTCTGTCTATGTATACCTGTACACATATATACACACACTCACATGTGTATGCATATGCACATATATCCTCCTATATAGACATATATGTACACACACATATACATTTCTATTTCCTTCAACTATTCTCATACTGAGAAAAGTTTTATAAGTTACAATTATCATTTTTACATGTAGGAATGTAGCTAGTTTTACTTTGATAAGTTCCTTATGATTTCTTTTCCCTGTTTACCTTCTCATGCTTCTTTTGCTTCTTGTATCTCAATGTCAAATTTTCTATTAAACTCTGGTTTTTTCATCAAGAATACTTAAAAGTCCTTTATTCCATTGAATGACCATATTTTCCCCTGAAATATGATACTCAGTTTTGCTTGGTAGGTGATTCTTGGTTTTAATCCCAGCTCCTTTGAACTCCAGAATATCATATTTCAAGCCTGTTGTTCCCTCAGTGTAGAAGCCGCCAGATCCTGTGTTATCCTGATTGTGTTTTCACAATATTCAAATTGTTTCTTCTTGGCTGCTTGTAATATTTTCTCCTTGATCTGGGAACTCTGGAACCTGGCTATAACATTCCTAGGAGTTTTCTTTTGGGATCTTTTTCAAGAGGTGATTGGTGAATTCTTTCAACCTCTATTTTTCCCTCTGGTTCTAAAACATTAGGGCAATTTTCCTTGAGAATTTCTTGAAGGATGATTTCTAGGTTCTTTTTTTGATCATGACTTTCAGGTAGTCCAATAATTTTTAAATGTTCTCTCCTGGATCTATTTTCCAGGTCAGTGTTTTTTCCAATGAGATATTTCACATTGCCTTCTATTTCTCATGTGTTTTTGGATGTTTAATAGTATCTTGATTTCTCATAAAGTCATTAGCTTCCATTTTCTCTAATCTAATTCTTTTTTTTTTTTGCTTTTTGGAGGGCAATTGGGGTTAAGTAACTTGCCCAAGGTCACACAGCTAGGTTTTTGTTTGTGTGGGTTAAGTGTCTGAGGCCGGATCTGAACTCAGGTCCTTCTGACTCCAGGGCCAGCACTCTACTCACTGCACCACCTAGCCGCCCCTCTAATCTACTTCTGAAGGAATTATTTTCTTCAGTGAGCTTTTTGAAATTCTTTTTCCATCTGGCAAATTCGACATTTTAAGGCACTCTTCTCCTCCTCAGCTTCTTGAGCCTCTTCTGCCATTTGAGTTAGTTTATTTTTAAGGTGCTATTTTCTTCAGTCAGGTTGTTGACTCTCTTTTCATGATTTTCTTGCATCATTCTCATTTGTCTTCCCAATTTTTCCTCCACTTGTTGTATGTGGTTTTCAAAGTCCTTTTTAAGCTCCTCTATGGCCTGTAACCAATTCATATTTTTCTCGGAAGCTTTTAGTGCTGGAGTTCTGAATTTTTTGTCTTCCTCCTGTTCCATGCTTTGAAAGAAATCTAAAGTTGAATTACTGTGCTTGGTTTGCTTCCTTTGCTTGCTCATGTTGCCACTCAATTACTTGACTTTTAAGCTCTTTGCCACAGTAGAACTCTGCTTCCAGAGAGGACAGCTTTGTCCCAAATCACTGGGGTTTTCTCAGCTGCCAGAGATATTAGTTGGGTGCCCTCTCTGAAGCCTCCATATGCTCTGGCACCTGATCATACACCCCAGGACCTCCAGCCAGGACTATGATCTAGATCCAAGCAGGTTAAAGCAAGAGTAATGACCCCTTAGAACGGTCACTTGGTCCCCCTACACTTGGTCCCCCTACAATCTGCAGGCCAGGAGCTCTGAAGCAGTCATGCAGTGGCAGCTACATGGGCTGCCACACCTCAGCAACTTCTCCTTCTGGGGGCAGAGGTCAGACCACACTCCCCCCTGTTCCCACAAATTCCACACTGACCTCTCATTTTGTCTTTGGCATTTATGGGTTGATAATTCAGAAAATTGCCACAGTTGCTGGTGGTCCACTCTCCCAAAGTCCCTCCAGCTGTGGCTAGGCATGGCTGCCCTGGGGCTAAAACTGCAGGCTCATGTGGGTCTTGGATCTGCTCTCAGTGCTGGGATGAACCTTTCCTGCCAACCTGCCAGGCTGTCTTCAATGGGAGATTTGTTTCTCTCTGTCACTTTGTGGTTTCTGTAGCTCTAAAGCTTGTTTAGAGTCATATTTTTTAGGTATTTGAGGTGGTTATTGGGGGGAGTGCAAGGAGTTTTCCTGCTTCTATGCTGCCATCTTGGCTCCACCCCCCTTACTTATCTTTTAAACCATTCAGGAACATCCTTCTGTAGTTCTTTGCTGTTCTGGAAATCCATAGGGTCCTTTGCCTCATCAGGTGTTAATTCACTTTCCTTTGTCTTGGAATATTCATTCATAGGTACCTGGATTTTTTTACTGGGTCAAGAGGTCATATTCCTTTCTGTTATCTTCCATGTAAAGACCTTACCTTAAGGTCTTTTACATGTTTTATTTTGGTTCCTGAGATCTTTGATCATTTCAGTAGTTTTTCTTTTTCTTTATATTCCTGTATTGCTCACTTTCTGACTCCTTGTCCTTTGATTGTGGTTTCCCTGGAGGTTGGACCTCAGGTCATCTTGATTTCTCTCACAATGAACACTTCACTTTTCAGTGACCTAAGTCTCTAACTTCTGAAAGGGATAGAACTGGCCTTGGCTAGATATCCAGTTTTTGGTTTTTGGTTTTTTTCCATCAGTCTAAGTAGAATGTCGCATATGTCATACATGTTCTGACTCAGTTTCTTCTATTCTTTAACTCTAGGGTGAGTGCTGTTGCAGCACAGAGTGCCACCCTATTGTTTTCCCAGAAAGAACAAGCAGCTATCCTTTGGTTTTCTCTGGCACTTAGTAGAGAGGAAGGAAGTAAAGAGCTGAATTCTGTTGCAAACTTGTGGGCTAGCTTCTACAGATCAACTAGGACATCAAATATGCTACAAACAAAATTATTGCAAAGTGAGCCACACAACACATCCACAAAAATGCTTTTGTTTAATTTAGCCAATATTTTCCAGAAAATATTTGGGGTACTTGTATATTCAGGGCTCACCAGCATGCCCCCATCTTATTCATGTCTGTTTTGATTTACAACTTTAAAATATTGACATTTAAAGTGTCATCTGTCGCTAAAGGGCAGACTGAAAGTTCAAGGACTTCCACAGTAATTCTAATACTTCAGGGAAATATCTTACAGAGACAGAAAAAAAATTGGTTGGTTGAATTAGTGCCTCAGTAAGCAATGAAGTTTCACCCAATTCCCTTTGGAGCTTCTGAAGTAAGACTGTTTTTCACAATTTCTTGGCTTTTTGCTCATGTGGATAAAAATTTAGGTTTGAACAAATGTAGAACTTCACTTAGAGATGCAATCTAAAGGACTGAAACTGATTGTATTTTATGTAACATGCTTAATTACCACTTTGCTACAAGCTTGATTTTAACACTATCATTTTTTGTAAGAATCTTCTTCACTGAAACACTAGAAACTATAGAGTTGACAGCTAACTAATATTACTTTGATTGAATATGTGAAGTTAGGTCAAATTTCTAACTCTGAACAATATTTTAATATCACTTTTAACTATACTTGGAGCAAAATATTATATGTGGATTGACACATTCCTTTTCAAAAGGATATTATATTTATAAAGCCTAAGTAAAAATACACTTACATTTCTTGGCTTTTATAATCATTTTGACAGTTAAAATTTTATAATAATTTTCTAACATTTCAAACAACTTTGAACTATAGGCAAAGTAACTATACCCAATACTTCAAAAATCTAAAATCTCATTGATTTAAGAATTCCCTTAATTGATGAAGTTAGTAACCCATTGCTTTTCCATACTGTGTCACTCATACAAAGGCTTGTTTGAATTTTGGGGTTTTATTTTTTAGTTGTTTAAAGCATTTCATATGGTGGTTGATTGCTTATGTTCCTACTTTTAAAAAAAAAAAATTTGTTCAGTGCTTGCTTCGGCAGCACATATACTAAAATTGGAACGATACAGAGAAGATTAGCATGGCCCCTGCGCAAGGATGACACGCAAATTCGTGAAGCGTTCCATATTTTTATCAAAGCTACTCCAAAGGAGAACTAGAATTCTGTTCTACCAGTGTCACGAATTAATGTTTCCTCTTCAGTAGTAGCACATAAACTTGGGGGGGGGGTCTTGTAAAGTTAATGGGACCTTCATAGAGATTTTAGAGGGGTTTTTTTCCCTTCCCTTCCATAAAGACTACCCTGTGTTGCCACTTGGTCAGTTAAAAGAATATTATTCCAAAATTTAAAGTCATTTAAGTAATTTGATGTAAAATCACAAAACAAGAATATCTAGATCTTATAATTTCCCTTCTACTTTAACTTGCCAATTTATACCTTAATGTTGTAGCTTCTTGGCACACATCTCTGTATGCTGATGTCAGATATCTAGTGTGCTAGAGGCTTCTTTTAAGTCACATCCATGATGTTACTTTTAATATTTTATTTTTCCTATATAGTTTTTAAAAACTGCTTAAAACTTCTTATTGGTAGATTGGGGATAGTGTTGATATGGGTTCTGACCTTAACTGGGTATTCTTGAATTGTTTTTAACACTAAACCAATTTTGTAATCCTTAGGCTTATCAACCTTTTAACACTCGTGTTCTTTTCAAACAGGCAGAAAAATTCTTCCAAGCTATTTGTCTGTTTGATGGTCCAAATTACTTTGGTTTTTCTGATCATCAAAATAAAATGTTGATGAAGTAGATTTTTAAAAATAAAAGCATAAATACCTTTTAACAGAAAACTTGATTGATTAAAGCAATGATATTTTAATCAGAGAATTGAGTGGTCTTAAATACATGTTCAGCATTAAATGTCTGCATTGTGTATGGAACTCTGGCAGGCAAACTGGGAAATATCCATAAATTAATGATATAACAAAAAAAATCATACCAATCAGTGTTGGAACTTAAGCAATGCAAAAAGGGGAGACAGTTTCAATATGATTAACAGTTACATAGCTTTTGCACATCTTGGAAATGAGTACTCAGATGAATTTCACTTTGTAAGCATGTTTTTATAAGAATAGTGGGTGTGCCTATCTAAGCAAAACTTTTCTGTATCTTGAAAAAGTACTCTCCAGATTTTAAATGTTTTATATTAGAGAATTAAATGAACACTTGTCAAATATATATATAGTACAAATGTTACATTTTTGTTTTATATGTAAGAGCATACCAGTATGTTAGGTACCTACTATACTGTTACATTATTTTTCCTCATGTAATACTTTTTCATTTGTTTATGTGGTATAAATATATACTTTATGCTTAAAAAAAATTTGTTCACATCCACTGACCATTTATCTATTAGGCAATGGCTCTTTCTCCCATACATTTGTGCCAGTGCCGTAAGGACACTGGATCTCAGATTTTTACTGGAGATTTTTTTTTAAATTTCATTTTCATACTCAGCAGATTTTCTTCTTTAAGAAAAATGTTTTTTATGTAATAGTATTTAAATTTTTATTTATTTACTATTAGTTAACAACATTCAGTTCCACAAGTTTTTGAGTTCCAAATTTACACACACACACATACATCCCACCCTAGTGGTATGCAATCCTATATAGGTTCTACATATACCTTCACATTAAATATTAGTCAAGTTGTAAAAAAGAATTATAAACAATGGAATTAATAATGAGGAAGAAGAAACAAAATGAAACAAAACAAAAAAGAGAGAAATCAAGTACTTTGCTTCAATTTGCATTCAGACTCTGTAATTCTTCCTCTGGATGTGAATAGCCTTTTCCATCATGAATCCTTTGGAGGTGTCTTATAACCTTGCATTGTCGAGATGAGCCCAGTCTATCAAAAGTCAGTCATCATAGATACAATGTGTCTGTAATTGTGTACAATGTTCTCCTGCTTCTGCTACCGTCACTCAACATCAGTTTATATCCCATTCCCCAATTGATGGGCATCCCCTTTATTTCCAATTCTTTGCCACTACAAAAAGAGCTGCTATAAATATTTTTGTACATATAGGTCATTTTCCCACTTGTATGATCTTTTTGGGATACAGCCCTAGAAGTGGTATTGCTGGGTCAAAGAGTAGGCACATTTTTATAGCCCTTTGGGCATAGTTCCAAATTGTTTTCCAGAACCATTAGATTAGTTCACAACTCCACTACTCAATATTTTTTTAATATTATATGATCAAAGTTACCTATTTTAGATTTTGTGGCCTTCTTTCTATCTTTTAAAGAATGAACTCCCCTACCACTTGTTTGTTGTTCATTCTCCATTTTCAAAGAGGACCAATGATATCATGGATAATGTCTTGACATGAATTGTATTTAAATGAGACAGTCACCCAAATTTATCAATCTTACTCTCTCTTCCAGAGTCATCAAAGTCCGGTGGCAGGACAAAAGTCAAAACAAATGGCAATGGTCTGGTTTGCAGTGGATGATGGTGTCTGATGAAGCTCTAAATGCCTTCATGGCCCCTGGAACAAATTGTTCTCATCTGTCCATTCTACCAGGACAAATCTCAGGGCAGCTATCCCCATAACTTACTGACAGGTTTGAAGCCTGTCAATTACCCCCAACTTGGGTTATCCCATCTGCCTAGAGCATTTTACCAGGGTAAAACTGCTGCACAAGATACAATTTCTTGGAATCACAAGTAAGACGTAGGTAAGTACCAAAAGTGAATGAGCAATTCTAAATTGTAAAAGGTACATCTTATTTTCTATTTTTTTATGAGGTGGCTCTTAATTTAGAGTACATAGACATTTGGAACACTGGTAGCAAGGTGTGGTAAACAGAATGAAGAATCAATCAATGAGAATTAACTAAGTATTAATTATGTGTTATGGGCTGTTCTAAAATTATGTCAGAAGAAACAACATAGGCCACACAAGTGTGTATAAAGTCTATACAAGGTAAACACATGGTAATTTGGTGAGGAATGAAGAAGATGAAGCATTAAGAGCTGGAGGAAATAAGAAAGGCCTCATTTAGAAGGCATTATTTGAGCTGAGATTTGAAGGAAAATAGGTTTAAGAGAGAATACAGTTCAGGCATGAAGATCATCTGGGCATAAGTACAGAGGTCAAATATCTTGTGTGAGGAACATTAAGAGGGCCCATTTTCTGAATTGTAGGGAGCAAAAATAGAGAGTGACATATAATAAACTAAGAGAGATGGGTTGGGTAGAGGTTTCGAAAACCAAACAGAAGCTTGTACTTGATCCAGAGGCAATAAGGTGCCACTGTACTTTACTGATCAAGAGTAATTAGTATTCTTACATACCTCAAACACTGGGCTGTTCTATTCCTTTGCTTCTGAGTTGGACCTAGTCTGACTGATTGATTTTCTTTGTTTATTTATTTTTAAATCAATTCCAAATAGCATACCAAAGCCACCAGATGTAGTCTGACCAATGGAACTCTTTCCGCTCTTGTGTTGAACACTTACATTAGTTTCATTCTTTCTGTTCCCACCACTAATACACTAATATCAGTCCCTAATATCCTAAGGTGACTTCAGTGACCTTCTAGTCTCTCTTCCTTCAGGCTGTCTTAATATTTCTCCTTCAAGCCACTGCCATATGAATCTTATACATAAATATATTTATGGAGAAGATAACTTCTATTATCTTTGGCTTCAGATGCCAAACCCTACAAATATGGTGCCATTCTACTTTTTTTCGATTTTATCATATATTTTCTTCCTTCATATATGTCATATGTATATCAAACTGAACCCCACATGATATTTTGTTTTCTTCTTATGTTTTGCATTTTTATTATTGCATGGCTCCTGTTCATCTGTAAGGAATGAAGACACAGAAGGGGAAAAAAAGCAGTTCCCTTTCCCCAAAGAGCTAATATTTAATAGAGAAATTGTACAGCATGTACACATATAAACATATACAAGCAAACATGCAACGATTATGAAGTCATTTCTATAGGGGACGCAATAGCAGATGTGAAGGGGAATCACGAAAAGTTTCATGTAAATGTTGGCACTTGGAGTGAAATTTGAAGGAAAGTAGAGATTTCAATTGATGGAGGTGAAAAAAGAGAACATTGCACAAATAATGAGCAGCTAGTGAAAAGGTACAGAGGTAGGAGGCAGAGTGTCATATGGCAGATCAGGAAGAAGGCTAGTATAACTAGCCCTTAGAGTATGTGGGTAGGAATATGGTTAAAATAAAAACAAAACTAATATGTCAGGAAAGAGTCAGGTGGTAAAGCCCTTGAAATGCCAGACAAAGGAGTTTCTATTTGACCCTAGAGGTAAAGGGGAACCCTTGGAATTTAGGGAATAGGAGAAGTGTTAGTACAGCCAGAACTGCACTTTAGGATAGTTGCTTTTGTGGCTATGAGGACAGACTGAACTAGAGAACTATTTGAGGAAGGAAGACCAAATAGGAGGCTATTGCAATAATTCAGGCAAAAGAGGATTCTGGCTTTAACTAAGGCAATATTTATGTAATAGGTACAAGAAAAATGCAAAAAAAATGTTGTGGAGATTAAAACCACAAGATGTCATATTGCCCTGGGTCAACTGTAAGCTTCATTAGGGTAAAAGCTAACTATACTTTCTTCTCTGTGCATTTGCTTGGAACTTAACACAGCTCCACAGTATATGGCTCAATAAAACAGTTTATGGATAAATGAGCAAAAATCAATCACCATTTCTTGAGGAAATTAACATGTAAGGCCCCACTCTATACAGGGTCAGCAACATAACTTTTATATGAGTGCAGCATTTTATTCTCATATAGAAACCAAACTCTGCTAATAATTGCTAGTATTGATTAATTCATTAACTTCGTTTCTATATTTTAGGCAATTAAGATATATGTATTTATTTCACAAACCAGAAAAAAATAATTTGCATTAATCAGCACCTGTCATTGGGGGTACACATGTACTGTATGATAAAGATGTCATTGATTTTTTTACAATAGCTCTTTTAACAGACAAACAGAATTGAGTGACATGGTGATATTAGTATATCAAAGAAGAAGTAGCCTATAAAGTTTATTAAGCCTAAGTTTGAAAGTAAGTCTCTAAACAAAGCTTTTTGGAGAGGAGAAGGCCAGGCAACTGGGATTAAGTGACTTGTCCAAGGTCACATGGCTAGTAAGTGTGATGTGTCTGAGGCCAGATTTGAACTCAGGTTGTCCTTGACTCCAAGGCAGCATTCTCTTCACTGTGCCACCTAGCTGCCCCAACAATTAACATTTTTTTAATTTAAAAATTAATTTGTTTATTTACTTTTAGTTTACAACATTTAGTTACATAATCCTTTGAGTTTCAAATTTTCTGCCCCGCTCTCTACTCTCCCTCACCCCCACCCATGGCGGCATGCAGTCAAATATAGGATCTATTCTTTGGAGATAACTAAATTCTACTGAAGAGTTTAGGGACTGAAAAATAAAAGTGAAAGATGGATAAGTTAGAAACCTGTTTTTATAAGCACACTTAGACCATTGTAAAGAAAATCTGAATAGTAAATAAAATCAATACTTTAGTTAAAATGCCCATTACGTTTTTATTACAGCACATATATTTAATAAACATTATTTAAGAATTTTTGCATTTTTAAAATATTCCATTCAGTGAGAAAGCAAGCTGCACTCTCAATGGAAATCTGAGGAAGTGTTTATTAACATCTGTTTAATCTGTCGTCTAATGTCTATGGAGGTATAGGAGCCATCACTGGGAATTCAGAAAAGACTTTCTTACTTTTGTTTTTATAATTATCTTACCTGTATGCACATTAAAATATAATTAAAATTGAAATGAAGCATACTGTTACACAGAAGCTATGGTGAAATATCAACCAGGGACTGACAGTACATCAACAAAATAAACACAAACAATCAATTTTGCTTGGACAGAAGGCTAACTAAAATCACCATGACATCAATAAAATAAATTCAATAATCAGGAAACAAATGAAAAATGGTAACAGTAACATACTGTAAGTGAAGCTGTAGACAATTCCATCTGTTTCATTCAAAAGGCTTTGTTCATTCAGAAATGTTGAGATTATGCTGACTTGTATTAAATAAGCACAACCTACTGCTTGAGGAAACAAGATTTTTTTTTTGTTTCAGTTCAATTAGTTTGTTGTGTAGTGCTCAATATTTATGGTATCATTTTCAGATGGCTACTATAACCAAGTAGGAATTTAAAAAACAGAAATTACTTCAGTATTTGAAATATTGCTGGATTTTCTTAAACAATTGTTAATCATGTTTTAAAAGACTAACTTTTCAATATCTGCTTTGCTTGAGGGCTTTTGTTTGGTTTTTGTTTTTGCTTTTTTAGCTCACCAAATCTGATTTGTCTTTATCACAAATATTTCTCAACCCAATAATGAAAGTATAGTAATAGGAAATTCATACAAGAATAGCACCTTTAACCCAGAAAATGTATTTTCATTGAGGGTAATGTAAGCAAAATAATTTAAAATAACTATAATCAAATGAACCATCATTTTAACAAAAATACCAAATAACTAGAATTATTGAACTATCATTTTACATAGACACATTATCAACAGGATAGCTGGAAATGTTATATGTATCATTGACATCAAAACTTTCATTTTATTTCTTTGCAATTATGATGTCTTGCTATAGAGTAGGAAAAACAAAGTTAATGAACTGGAGTAACACATAAAGCAAGTTCTACAGCTGCATTTTTACTTCCTAAATCAGAATTTTGCAAAAATCTTTTTAAGGTATTTAATAATCAGTTTACATTAATGAACTCATCCATACAAACCTTCAGAAGCTGATACTTAGTTTATTTAAAGGGTACTAAATATTATTATTAAACCTAAGAGCTGTTCAAGTATATAAATATTTTTATATGATTTTTTTTTCCTCTCTGAAGGGGCATTTAATGAAAAGATATGGGCAGATCACATCTGTATTAAAGGATGGGAAATCCATATTGATGAGCTGAAAGATCCATATAAGAATGAAAATATAATAAAATGCATTAACCATATGGTAAAGAATATATATTTTCTAACAAAATATATTGCCATTTAAATGCAGGAAATATGCATTAAATTTTCATTTTATTTCTTTTCAGGAGAGGTTTCAGTTCTTAAAAAAAAAAGCTGATATATTTTGTTTTTTACCTCACCAAAATTTCTCCTCATATCCTTCCCCCTTTACCCTCTCAGAGAGCCATGCCATTATGACAAGGTTTTTGTTTGTTTGTTTGTTTGTTTTGGCTTTTTTTTGCCTTTTGGAGAGGAGGAGGCCAGGCAACTAGGATTAAGTGACTTGTCCAAGGTCACATGGCTAGTAAGTGTGATGTGTCTGAGGCCAGATTTGAACTCAGGTGGTCCTTGACTCCAAGGCAGCATTCTCTTCAATGTGCCACCTAGCTGCCCCAACAATTAACATTTTTTTAATTTAAAAATTAATTTGTTTATTTACTTTTAGTTTACAACATTTAGTTCCATAATTCCTTGAGTTTCAAATTTTCTGCCCCACTCTCTACTCTCCCCCTCCCCCACCCCCACCCATGGCAGCATGCACTCAAATATAGGATTTACAAATACCTTCACATTAAACATTAGTCAAGTTGTAAAGAAGGATTGTAACTGATGGAATGAACAGTGGGAAAGAGGAAACAAAACAAAACAAGAAAAAGAAAGAGAGCAGGTAGTTTGCTTCAATCTACATTCAGACTCTATAGCTCTTTCTCTGGATGTGGATATCTCTTTCCATCATGAGTCTTTTGGAGTTGTCTTATAACCTTACACTGCTGAGAGAAGTCCAATATATCAAGGTTAGTCATCACACATACGTTGTGTCTGTAATTGTGTACAGATTTCTCCTGGTTCTGCTCTTCTCACTCAACATCAGTTTATATAAGTCTCTCCAGGTTATGACAAAGTCTGTCTGCTCCTCATTTCTTATAGCACAATAGTATTCCATTACATTAATGTACCACAACTTTTTTATCCATTCCCCAAATGATGGGCATCCCCTTGATTTCGAATTCTTTGCTACCAAAAAAGAGCTGCTATAAATAGTTTTGTACACAGAGGTCTTCCTCCCATTTCTATGCTCTCTTTGGGATACAACCCTAGAAGAAGTACTGCTGGGTTAAAAGGGTTTACACTTATTTATAGCACTAACAATTAACATTTCTAAAGAAAAAAGGGAAAAGAAACCAAAATCAACAAAAGACATTAATACATAAAACACAAAAATGTATGCAATGTATCATACCCATGGGACCACCCATATCTATCTGTACATATACAAGGAACTCACTAACCAACTTTGATTTTATTTTATTAAACAGGGAGCCAAGCTGGTGGAGTAGAAACAGCATTTCCAATGTGCTCTGCCCCACACAAATTTCAAACAATGTGAAAGGGAGCTCCGAACAACTTCTGGAGCCACAGCACCCACAGAACGGCACAGAGAAGCTAACCTCGTGCTGAGGACAGCCCAGCAGCCCTGCAGGGAGCAGCCAGCGAAGCGCTCTGAGAGCAGGCAGCACAGTGCGCTGGGAACCGACAACGCAGCCCTCAGAGCCGAGCCCAAGTCTGCGGTTTTAGCCCCAGGGTGGCCAGGCCTTCTGCCAGCTGGTGGAACCCCAGAACACCAGCAATTGTGGCGATTCCAGAATTATCAGCACAGATATGCCTAGGACAAAGTGAGAGGTTAGTGCCCTATGGACTTTGGGACCAGTATTTGGGGAATACGTGGCTTCCTCCCCTGGGGGCAAAAAGCTGCTGAAGAAACAGCTGCACAGAAGCCATTTTGCAGCGTCAGTAGTGGCTCTAGCTCCTGGTCTGAGAACTGTAGGAAGATCCAGCAATCAGTCTCGGGGTTAATCGCTCTTGCTTTAAACTGCCTGGATCTGGATTGTGGTCTGAGGGGGGAAGTTTGGGGTGGGTATCCAACTTGCCAGAGTGGGTGGAGGCTTTACAGAGGCCACCTAACTGGCAGAAGTTGTGAAGACCCCACGTTTGGGCAGAAGCTCCCCTGTCTGGTGGCAGAGTCCTACTGTGGCAACAAGCCCAAAAATCAAGTGATTAAGTGGCAATATGCCTAGTCAAACGAAACAAAATAAATATAAAAGTCAACATTGGACTCCTATTTTAGGGGCAAAGAGGCTCAAAGCATGGAGGAGGACTGTGAGGTCAGAACTCCTGCACCAAAAGCCCCAAATGAAAATACAAGCTGGCTACAGGCCATAGAGGACCTTAAGAAGCAGATAAGAGAAGTGGGGGGAAATTTGGGAAGAGAAATGAAAAAGATGCAAGAAAAGTATAAAATGACAGTCAACAGCCTGACTGAGGAAAATAACACCTTAAAAAATAGACTAACTCAAATGGCAAAAGAGGCTCAGAAAGGCAATGAGGAGAAGAATGCCTTAAAAAGTCAAATTTGCCAGATGGAAAAAGAATCTCAAAAGCTCACTGAGGAGATTCATTCCTTCAGAGTTAGACTGGAGCAAATGGAAGCTAGTGACTTTATGAGAAATCAAGATACTATTAAACAGATCCAAAGAAATGAAAGAATAGAAGGCAATGTGAAATATCTCATGGGAAAAACCACTGACCTGGAAAATAGATCCAGGAGAAATAATTTAAAAATTATTGGACTACCTGAAAGCCATGATCAAAGAAAGAACCTAGAAATCATCCTTAAAGAAATTCTGAAGGAAAACTGCCCTTATGTTTTAGACCCAGAGGGCAAAATAGAGGTTGAAAGAATCCACAGATCACCTCCTGAAAAAGATCCCCAAAAGAAAACTCCCAGGAATATTATTGCCAGGTTCCAGAATCCCCAGATCAAGGAGAAAATACTACAAGCAGCCAGGAAGAAACAATTTCAATATTGTGGAAACACAATCAGAATGGCACAGGACCTGGCAGCTTCTACATTGAGGGATAGAAGGGCATGGAATATGATATTCCAGAGGGCAAAAGAGCTGGGAATGGACCCAAGGGTCACCTACCCAGCAAAACTGAGTATCTTGTTTCAGGGGAAAGTATGGTCATTCAGTGGAATAGAGGACTTTCAAGCATTCTTGGTGAAAAAACCAGAGTTGAATAGAAAATTTGACATTCAGACACAAGAAGCAAGAGATGCTTGAGAAGGTAATCAAGGAAAAGAAATCAAAAGGAACTTATCAAAGTTGGACTATTTACATTCCTACATGGAAAAACAATAACTGTGTTTGATGAAACCTTTCTCATTATGAAAATAATTGAAGAAGGGTACATGGCATATGTTCACAGGTATACATGGATAGAGGGCACAGGTTGAATTTGATGGGAAGGGATGATTATTATTTTTTTTGGAGGGCAATTGGGGTTGGGTGACTTGCCCAGGTTCACGTGGCTGGGTTTTTGTTTGTGTGTTGGGTGTCTGGGGCCAGATCCGAGCTCGGGTCCTTCTGGCTCTGGGGCTGGCTCTCTGCTCGCTGCGCCACCTAGCCACCCCAAGGAAGGGATCATTCTTAAGGGGTGAAGTCAAGAGGTGAGAGAGGAAAGTGGCAAGAGGAGATGGAGAGAGACAGGGTAGGGCAAACTATCTCATGTAGAAGAGGCAAGGGGAAGTAGTTGCAGGGGAGGGGAAGAACAGGAAGGCAAAAAGGCAAAAGCATATTCTCATTGAAGTTGGCTCAAGGAGAGAACCACATACATACTAAATGGAATATCTTACCCTCACTCACTCTCCTGAGTAGGGGAAAGGGGGATGAGAGGGGGGATGATGGAGGGGAGGGCATTCTGGGGAGAGGGGAGGTTAGAAGTACCCACTATCAAAGAGGGACAGGATCAAAGTAGGGAATGGACCAGGTGGGAGGTGAGACAGGTGGGAGGGAAATATAAGCAGTCTTTTACAATATATCTACTATGGTAATGTTTTGCATAGATATGCATGTACAACACATACTGAATTGCTTATCTTCTCAGAGGGAGTAGGTGACAAGGGAGAAGGGGAATGGATCTGAAAATCGAAGTTTTAAAATTAAATGTTTCATAAGATGTCCAGGCAGTGGGGCTCAGAGATTTACCTTGCCCTAATGGCAAAGTCGAAGGGGGTATGGGAGAAGATATGGGAGAGAGCAGATTGGATGAGGGGATATCTGGTGGGACTGCTATTCTGGGGTGGTGGGTAGGGGAAAAATGGGGGAAAAATGTAACTCATAATCTGGTGGAAATGAATTATGTAAACCAGAAGTTAATAAAGCATTTGATTAATTAATTATTTTATTAAACAAATAATTTTTTTCAACTAAAATTTTTCTTTCTCCTATCTCCTTTTCCATAGGGAAAAATAATTGTAATAAATATGTATTATTACATGTTTTATTATATTAATATTAGTTAATTTATATATTTGTATATGTTTATTATCATAATATATTAAATTAAAACTAATTTCACACTAACCAAATCCAAAAAACATATGTCAATATGTACCCTGTCCATCATCTCTTTTTTAGGAAGTTTCATGTTGGCTTTCTCTAAAATTGTGGTTATCTATTATATTGATATATAAATCTTAAATCTTCCAAAGTTCTAAGATGTTTAAAAGACTTATAGATGCTGTAAGTATAGCACCCCATCTGGAGTCATTTCCCCAATTTTTACTCATATTGGAAGGCTAGCTGTCACATGGCAACTTCAACTATTGTTCTGTGGGTTATCAAAAAAACTTGGAGGCTCCAGGATAGGATTTCTAGCAATGTCATGCAAGAGCCCCTACCAGTACACTCAACATTTTCATTATACTCCATTGTTTTGTTTGTTTTTTTTAATTTTAACTAAGCAGTTATTTTTTGAGAAGAGTTGGTATGAAATATTCAACTTCCCAAAACAGTAGTAAATTCTATCCAGCACACAAGAGGTGCCTGTGGAAGGTGGGCTCAAATACTTTGGTTACCTACATGATACTGATCTCTGGACTAAATGGACAGAAATGAAAAGGATACAAAATAGTAGAGAGATTGTAAACCCTAGTTATCCTGAATGAATTCAAATCACCAAGCTCAAATAAACTACAAACCAGCAAATATAAAAGCTGAGGCAACCTTAGTAAACTTTGAAAGACTATGTAGCATAGTATATAGTTATCTCAGAATTTTCGTAAAATGACTTTGTCCTGATTTTTAAAAAAAGGAAAGAGAACAGTTTGTCAAACCATAGATCAAAGAACCTGACAATCAAAATTCTAGAATGAGGTTAATAAAGGGATTGTTTCAAAACATCTGAGAGAAGAAAATGTGACCACAATGAGCCAGAATGTCTCCATCAAGCACTCTTAGAGAATGAGAAGATCTTGTAAAAGGTAAATGTAATGACCAATCATGACTCCAAAGCACTGGTCATGAAGTATTCGATCCTTTCCATGGCACAGAAGTGATGGACACAAGGTACAGAATGAGAACTGAAATTTTTGCAGATGATCATTTTGAGAATGTGTTTTAATGGACTATGCATATTTGGTTACAATGCTTTTGTTTGTCTTTTAAAAATGCAGTGTGGTGAGAAAAAGATGGGGACTAGAAAGAGGGTTTCTCCCTCCACAAAATGAGAAGAGAAGGCCAAAAGAAATCAGAGACAGCGTACTTTGAAAATTAAATGCTAAATTTATTTTTTCCCTTAAAGAGAAAATAAGCTCTACATAATAAAGATATGTGATTTTATATATAATCCTTTCCTGTTATATAGTATATAAGAAAATGCTCATTTTATTGTGTTTGTCAAATTTGAAATTAAAAATATGCAAGGAAAACTGGGAGAATCTATACAGGTTGGTTAGGGGATTTGATTTGTAAGAAATATTGATTTATTATAATTATTTATGAAATGCTTAATGTTTAATTAAATGTTTAATGCTTAATGTGATATGAAATGCTTAAATGTTTAATTTACTTTCAGTGAACTTCAAATTTGTGCAGTTTCTTTCAAAATTACTATGACAAACAAATTTCTGAAATTCACTGTAAGATAACATATTGAGGGTGGAGCCAAGATACCATAGCAGAGGAAGAACTCAGCAGAGCTCTCCCAACATTTACATCCTAACAATTTAAAAATGCTTCTTCAAATCAATTCTGGAGTGGCAGAGACAAAAAGAGGTCACAATGAGACAGTCTTTCAACCTAAGACAATTAAGGACTTGGTCAGTGGAAAACACCTGTGGCATAGGGCAAGGAGACTGATGTGGAGTCCATTCGGATGAAAAAACAGTGCTAGGACTAGCTGATTGCATTAGAAAGAAGCAGCAACAGCTTTGGGAGCTCTCAAGCCATATTCAGTAAGGGGACCAGGAAACTTGTCAGAAAGAGATTACAGGGGATCCTGGTGTTGGCACTCACTACAGAAATAGACACTATTTGGCAAATCCATTGCTTATACTCATTTCTGGGTCCACAGTTCAAGGAAGAAAATGATCAATTTCAGTCAAAAGGGAGCTGGAGCTCTTAGATTCATCATCATATTTAGTCACAAAGAATGAGGGACCCTAAGAAACAAAATCTTTTCTGGTTCCAAGGAAGCAGGGCCCCCAAAGATCAGTATTAATAGAATATCAAGGGATCCTGAAGTATGAGGAATAGTATTGTTTCCAGTCCCAAGGGAGCAAGAGTCCTGAGGAGCAGTATGGATTACCATCTCAAGGGATCAGGGAGGCTTTTCTGGAGAAAACTTAAATATGATTGTCCCCTGGAGAAAACTGAATGAGAATAGAAAAGAGTACACCTTTTTTTTTTTTTTCCAGCTGTATGTACCTTTACAGAAACTGACTATGTATAATGAGAATAGAAAAGAGTACACCTTTTTTTTTCCAGCTGTATGTACCTTTACAGAAACTGACTATGTATTAGGGCATTAGGGAATAAAAACCTCACAAGCAAATGAAATAAAGAAAATTATTAAATACACTGTTTTCTGTACATAATGCAATAAAAATCACACTCCATAAAGGGCAATGGAAGCATAGACTACAAATTTATTAGAAAACAAATAGTGGAATCCAAAAGAACAAATTGGTCAAGAACAAATCACAAAAACAATAAATAATTTAAAGGGAATGATAACAATGAGACAACATACAAAAATTTGTGGGATGCAGTCAAAGTAGTCGATAGGGGAAAATTTATATCTCTGATGCACATATCAAAAAAGGGGGTAGGGAGAAAGAACAGATCAATTCACTGGACATGTAACAACAAAAACAACAAAAAAGAAACTAAATAAAAATTTACAATGAAATATCAAAATGAAAATCCTAAAAATCAAAGGAGAGATTAATGAAATTGAAAGTAAAAAAAAAACACCTATTCAACTGGGGCTAAAATCTCCCACTCAGGTGGGCCTGGGCTTGGCTCCCAGAGGGCTGTGCTGGCTGCTCCCTGCCAGGCTGCCTGGCTGTCCTCAGCAAGAGGTTATGTGTCATTTTGTGGGTTCTGGAGCTCCAGAGGTCATTCAGAGTTCCCCTTTTACATAATTTTGAAGTGGTGTGGGCTAGAGCTCTGCGGAAGTGCTGTTTCTACTCTGCCATCTTGACTCCGCCCCCCCATGAATTCTATAAGTATAATTGACTATATAAATAACAAAACAACAAAAATCGCATGATTATTTGAATATCTGCAGAAAAATCTTTTGACAAAATAAAACACTCATTCATTCAGATTAAAAAAGCCTGAAAAGCAGTGGAATGAATGGAGCCTTTATAAAAAAATGGTAAGTAGTAAAAGTAACATCTATCTAAGACCAAGAGCAAGCATTATCTTTTTGTGTGTGTGTGTCTTTTTGGAGGAAGAAGGCAGAGCAATTGGGGTTAAGTGACTTGTCCAAGGTCTCATGGCTAGTAAGTGTTACCTTCTGAGGCTGGCTTTGAACTCAGGTCCTCCTGACTTCACAGTTGGTGCTCTATTCACTGCGCCACCTAGCCAACCCTCAACCAGTTTTTATGGTGTATGACAAAGGGGTCTTACTGGTTGCCTTCCCTTGAAAGTTCTTTGGTTTACCAGTAGTCTTCCTAAAATATAGCATCTTTTTGAAACCAATAACCAAGAAATGATCTGATTAGAACAGATTTAAATCCATCTCTTCCTAACTCCAAGTCCAATAAGCTATCAGTTCTGTCGTGCTGCCTCTAATCATTTGTAAAATTCAGGACGAAAATAGTAACCATGTATCTTTGAAACACATTTTACAGCATGTTTGTCAATCGGGATGAAAGAACATTCGATTTTAAAAGTTGTCAAAAGTTACCTAATCATGAATTGCTGTAGAAAAATCATACACATAATATGCTTTTAAAAGCAGAATATAATGAATATTCTTGATCAAGAAGCATCAATAAAATTCTTATAAAATATTACAATATCTGAAAAGAGATATGCCCCCTGCTCTAACCTGAAAATGTTATCATCACTATGAAATGCAGATACTTGTCTGAGCTCTAGTGTTATTTTTTACAATTGATCTGGTAAAATATTTCTTGGTGTCCAATTGGAATTTTTCATTTCAGAGATCTAATCTTTTATTCCTAATTGAAGCCTTTTTGATCTATTAGTTTTGAAGCTTCAGAAATTAGCTGAAGTGATCATTTTTAGTATGGTAACTAATTTAGGAAGATTTTAACAGATATATTTAACACATACATGAATTTTGAGGGGAAATTTAAAAAAACACTTGTCTTGCTACTAATAACAAAAACAATTGAGAGAAAAATGTTTTAACGCACAACAACCTCTGCTATTGCAAATTAACATTATGTTCTTATAGTCTCTAATGTTTCTATAATTATGCAAAATAAAAAAGTTGAATTTATATTTATTGCAATATATTTTGATGGCCAGATTTAACTTGCCTGGAGTAATTATCTTTCACACAAGCAAAGCATTACAAACAGTATATTTTAAATCTGTGTCACATTTTAAGTGCACAATGGCTGAAACTGATTTTAAACAAAGAAAAATCAGAATTCCCATGATTATAACTGACGTTTATATAGTACTTCAACATGTTATTTCATTTGGGCCTCACAACCTCCCTATGAAGTAGTTACTAGAGGAACTATAAATCTCATTTTGCAGATGAGAAAACTGAAGCTGTTTTCATTGGCATCATAGTTAGTGTCAGAGGAAGGATTAAAACCCAGGTTTTTATGATTCGAAGTCCAATTCTTTATCCACTGCTACATCTCTGAAGTAATTTTTGGCTCTTGTCATTTTGTAGGTTTTTAGCACTTCACTTTCCAATTTGTACTTTTTATTATGCAATCAGAAGATGGAAAAAATGCCAAGTTCTTAACAGAATGTTTAAATAAATAAATTGGATGGGGTGAGTTAAGATAAATAATTAATTACTGATGACTAATTTTACTGACTGCAGTGCACCAGTCTTTGTTTTTGAAGATAACACAATGAAGATTATTACCTGTAAAAAGAAGGGGGAAGATACAATGCACTAATCAGACTAAGATGGAAAAGATCCAGCTTCCTGTGGACTCGTGCCATACCCATAACCGTGGAAAGTTATCTGGCAAACATACCATTTGCTACAAAGACAGGAGACAAAGAAATGTGGATGCACATGCATGAGTCTAAACTGTTAGAGGAATCATTCAAAGGGCATGCCCACTGAAGGAGGGTCAAAAGCATCATCTATAACCCAATTACAATTTTTGCCTGTAAAAGCTATCTTACTGATTTTATCAATGATTCATAGATAAATGATGAAATTAATCAATAGACAACTGAAATGTGTTCCAGTCTCAAGCAATCAAGAAGATTGGAATTATATTGAAGACTTAACTGGTCAGACCCCAAGAGACAATTTTTTTAAACGGATACAGCTTTCTTTTCAATTATTTATTGTTACTACCATGGAGACAAAGTGAGCATAGCACAACATGACAAAAACGAAACTGATTTTATGTTAAAAATAGGAAATTTATATATATGCATATATATTAGTCAGAAGAGATATTATAAGCAACATCACTTTATAAAACAAAGAAAATGTAACTGAGGAAAAAAAATGAGCATATAGAGCAGAGGTTCCAAAACTTATTTGACATACTTCCTCCTTTTCAAAAAAAATTATTCAGCAGCCACCTGGGAATCTACTTTCTTTAACCCTTTAACTTTTTTTGAAATTTTCATCATTTCAATATATATATATATACATATATATATAATATTTTTAAATAATACATCTTAAATTTAATAATTTAATGTAAATTTGTGGGGTTTTCCCTTCATTGAAATTCTGATGATGCAATATTATGTCATGTAACTGCATAGTATCATATTTTGAGCAAGTCATTTCACCCACATGTTCCTGCTGATGCATGCTGGACTTCCCAACAAGGCACAACACACTCACCTGACAACACCTGCTTTTTAAGACCTATTGGTGGACTAGACCACTGATCAGTTATAACTTACATTCTATGTGTTTATCTGGAAAATAATGTAATCGCTACAACTTTAATTCTGTTACACAACAGATGAAACATGTATGAACAACTTTTCTTTTTTTTTTTTTATTTAAAAAGTGGATTTTGTTACCATGGGGCTGTTGGGGTACATGTTCACCCAAATCAGACAGTGCTTTGGCACAGACCTCGTGTCAGTTTTATAGAGGTTCCATAGCCAGGTTATATAAGCTGAAATTACAGTGATGTAAGCTAAAACTCCAATGATTGGTCAATGTACACTTGAAACTACAATTAGTGATTGGTCAGTATACATTTGAATTTCCCTCCAGAGTGAAACCCTAGGCTGGGACTCCCGCCTACAGATTAATCAAGGGAAAACAAGGGGTGGGGGTTCTGCCTGTTTACAGATTAAGCAAGGTCTCTGCTTTGCAAATCAATGAAGGAAAGGTTGGGCTGCCTGCTTTACAAATCAAGCAAAGGGAAGGTTGGGCTGCCTTTACAAATCAAGAAAAGGGTGAGTGGATTTGTGTCCCACATTCTGGAAGGGCAAAGTGACAAATCAATGGGGGAAGGGCATTGTGGACCTGTGTCCAACATTCCCTACTCTTTCTTGTAGGTATATCAAACCTTTGACATAGCTGGGTTCACATCTAGGGGTCACATCTAGATTACCCAATTCTATTCCTAAAGGATGGGGGGGGGGTCCCTGATAATTAACATTAATGGAGTTAACACTGGATTTGACAAATTGTAGAAAACAATTAATGAGATAGGGTCCTACAATTATGGCTATGATCAGGAGGAGGAGAGGCTAATACCAATACTAACACCAAGGCTGATATCAATCTAGTGAGCCAGGTGGATGTTCCAGGGGAACAGGGACTGATACCCATTCCCAGAATCTTCCAGCTCCCTCCATCCACCAGCAATACTCTGGCTTACCAACTTCAGACTCTCCCTCACTACTCCAGAGTTGTTTGCATAGAAGCAACAAGCCTCACCAAGGACTGCACACAGGCCACCTTGTTTAAGAAGGTCAAGGCCTCTGCAGTTCTGAAGAACCACCTCTGGCAGAGAATCCACCTGTCTTTCTAAGGCTAAGATGGACTATGTGAGAGAGGTCAATATCTACCCATGTACTTAAGGCCTGACAGTTGGCCTCCCCCTTAATCAAGGCTGCCATACCAGTCGCTGCAGAACCCACAAGGCCTGAGCCCACCAAGATGGGAATGAGGAGTGGCACTGCCTGCCCTAGGTGGTGGCTCAGTTGCCCTTCTGGGAAAAGTAATGCCAACCTTGTTCACCTGGAAGAAGGGTGACCTGGGGAATTATGGCCACTAGGATACACAGGGGGCCCTCAGTGTGTTGTTGTCTGAGGAACACTGTAACAGAGACGCACTGGGTAAGGCCATTGTGGCATGCCCACAAGGTTCCTAGAGGGGTGGGGAAGTAGTCTGAGCTAGAGGCCTGAATCTTGTGGATTTGCCCACAACTTGAGCTATACTGAGAGCTGGATAAAGGAGTGCTGGATGAAATGAGGCAGAAACCTGTTCCCTGTACATCCCCAAGGGGAGCCTTGGATGGTCCCAATCACAATTCTGTGTTAGAAATAGGGGTGACTGAGGCATTTAGTGCCACCCCTACATAGTAAGGAGGCTGGGGCTCAACACCATGAACAGCTTTTCAACTTTTCATTCTCTTCTTTCCTTATGCTTTCATCACCCCTTATTTTTATTCAATGCCCCCCCAATTGCACCCCAGGATACTGCCACCCCACTGGATCATTCCTCCACCTCCAAGAGGTGGTATCATCCACTATTTAGAGCTTCACATGAAGCCAAATAGTTCTGAGAACGGCAACACATGAAACTGGAACACGGGTAATAAATAAATGTGAAAGAGAACAGAACTGCTGGATACAGATGTGTAGTCTGCTTTACTCAGTAATGATGAGGGAACTATCACATTCGAATTCTATAACTTTTTTTTTACCTATTTAACAAACTTTTATAAAAATGACTCATGTATGCTCTGAAGGTATCTATAACGCCAAGCACTCCCTATTAACTTTGGGATTAAATATATTTATAGCCTTTTACAAGCAAAGCAGTTTACTGACAAGGAAAAAAAAATCCTTTGTGAGGCAGCTAGGTGGTGCAGTTAATAGAGCATCGGCCCTGGAGTCAGGAGGACCTGAGTTCAAATGTGGCCTCAGACACTTGATCACACTTACTAGCCATGTGACCTTGGACAAGTCACTTAACCCTGATTGCCCTGCTGTGCCCCTCCAAAAAGGAAAAAAAAAACCCTTTGTATCAAATACCTCTTATAGAGGTGTGATTCTAAGATACATAAACAACTAATAAAAATATTTAAGAATGGGGGTGGCTAGGTGGCACAGTGAATAAAGCACGGGCCCTGGAGTCAGGAGGATCTGAGTTCAAATCCAGCCTCAGACACTTAACACTTACTAGCTGTGTGACCTTGGGCAATTAAAGCTTAACCCCAATTACCCTCCAAAAAAAGGCAAAAAAAAATATTTAAGACCAAATGTAATTTCCCAATTAATTTCCCAATAGATAAGTCATCGAAGAATAGGAACAATTCACCAAAAATTGCAAACTATTAATAATGAATTAAAAAAGAATGCTCCAAATCACTAATAACAGATGAAATGCATACCACAACTAGTAAAATGTCACAAATGACAAAAGATGGGAAGAGTTAACATTAGAGAATACATGCATAGACAGGCACTCTAAAGTCTTATTTGTGGAACTGTGGACTGGTTCAATCTTTCTGAAAAGTCATTGGCTATCATGGAAATAAGAGACTACAATGTTTTAGACCCAAAGATTTCACTGCAAGTCATACACCTCAAGGAGGTTACTCACAGAGAGCCTTCATTACATCAAAATATTTATAAGTATCACTTTTATGTTAGCAAAGACCTGGAAACAAAGTAGATATACAATGTTTGTGGAAGGGCTAAACAAATTATTGCATGTGAATATAATGCAATATTACTGTGCTATAAGAAAGACATGATGAATAAAGAAGGCCATGGAGAGATTTATATGAACTGATGTAAAGCAAAGCAAGGAAACCAATATATAAACATGACTATAGAAAAGTAAAGAACTCTCATGCAAACTTGAGTGTTGAGAAATTTTAAAAACTGAGGTTGGTTCCAAAGAAGAAATATGAGAAGATATTTCCTTCTTCTACCTGCTCTTTTGCATAAGTGTTGATTAGTTTTGCTGGGGATTTTTTCCTCTTTTTCCTTTTTAAAATCATTTGCTGTAAGATGTGACTCCTGGAGAGGAAGGATTCAGGGAGGAATTTAGGTGATGAAAATTATACAAAACTTCCTGCCACACATTTTAGGACCCAGAGAATCTGGCCTGCCTGCTGTTCATCCCATATAATGTTTCAATGAATTTGCATAGGTTTTGACCCCTGGCTGGAATGCATGTCCTTAACTTTACCTCTTAGAATCTCTAGATTCTATTAATGTTCATTCCATGTAGCTTTTACATTTATGGCAATCTAACATTTCTAATATGAGCTGTTTCCTCATCCCTCAGACACTGGAACCACTCCCAAAATTTACTTAGTATTTATTGTGTTTGTTTCATATTTGTATGTGTATATAGATATGTATATATATATGTATGTATGTATGTATGTATATAAGTATGTATGTATTCTCCAAAAGTAGAAAAGCACCTTGAAGTAAGGGGTTGTTTCATTTGTGTCATTGTATTGCCAGAATGTAGCATAGAACCTGCTATATAATAAGCACTAAATAATGCTTAGTGATTGAGTGATTAAAATATGAGAAGGGAACAGGAAGCTTCCATTCATTCTTTTCTAAAGTCAACAATTATTTTTATAGTAACATAACTATGAGAGAAATTTTGTATTTATTGTGTCATTTGTTGCTATTTTTAAACCATTTAACTCAGAGGAGAAAAATGCAACTTTAAAGACACTCCTAAAAGTGTCCCCCATGCATATATTACAATCATACAAGATTCCATCAGATCGGACCGTGAAGATAATGTTTTTTCAATGATCTTATTAATACCGATATCACTCAAGATATAAAACAAGCAATGTGTTCAAAAAAGGGTCATCATATCACTGCACAAAATCCAAATGGAAAAGTACTTCTATATCTACAGAAAAAATCCACAGATTCACTGACACAGAAAAATGAAGATGTCATTGAGTCCTGGAAGGTCACAGAGTCACTTCTTTGAGGTCATTCAGAAGCAATAAACATAACCAACTATACTGGAAAAACAAAGTGGATATGGAATATATTAGTGATATTATGATTTGCAGCTTAATAAGAAACCCACTGAATTCTTCTGTCAGTACATATATCTAGACAAGTATTACAAATAGACAATATGCAGGACCAAGAAATTGAAATTGGTCTACTGGGGGAGGGGGGAAAACTACATTTTCTTAAAAGATCCCAAGCTTCTTATTGTCACCAAATCAAACCATTTCAATCGCAGCACATTCTTAGGGGTGTTGTAAGATAGAATAACATTATATGAGAAAAATCCAAAGTATATATAACTCAAAATGGAAAGGTGCACAGTTGGTCTAAGTACTCTACAGTTGACAGTTCATCCGAGAAATGTCATAAAATGCATTAGTTTGGGTATACATGATTGAAAAGGAACCTTGGACCTTGAATATGTGGTGAGAATTGGGGATAATATAAGAAGACTCCAAATGCTGCACTAGAATCCATGAACTATTGAAAGAACCAAAGGAAGACGCTACACAATGTTTAGCAGTGTCTCAAGAAAGAATTTAAGGAAAGACATAAACAAGAATCATAGAATATGAGAACATATGGAAGAGTTGTGATTTGCATCTGTGGAAGGAGTAGAGATCCATTGCAATGTTGATGTAATTTTTCACTCTTGCCAACTTCTCCTAGTAAAAGATTAAATTTCTGTTTTCCCAATATTTAGGTACAGAAATTCATAATGAAAATTGCTGTTCATTCTTGGCACTAATGTAGCTGTCTCTTGTACTCAGGAAAGTGACCAAATGAACCCCCATGCACACAATTCCTTGTTTCCTAAGTCAAAAGTCCACAGATGCCTTCAAGTATATCTAAAACTTTGCCACAAGCTTCTTGTCACTTCTCCAGACTCTAATTTGGATTGCCTGGTCTCTTAACTCACTGTTAATTAACCACTTTTATCTTTGATTCTTAATGCATCTCCACCCTACTGTCTTTCATAACAGCATGCCTTTTTTACCCCTCTGGCTTTTAGGCTTTGGTTTGCCTAAGACTATATTGACCTCTTTGGCAGCCACATCAAAGCTCTTTACTAAGACTCTACAGAAGTGTCATCTATCCTCTAGTCCCAGACTAGTGGAGATGCACATCAAGTTACTTCAGCTTTCTTCTGAACCACTATGCAACTTGCCAGCAAGGTACATGATTACTGGCCACCCAAGACATTGGATTTGCCTCCTGAAACAACCAGTGGTCCTATGAACCAGGACAACTGGAATATGATTTCTGTCTTTAAATTTTTCATAGCATACTCTATAAAGTATGCTATATTACTGATATTATAAAAAATTAGATAAAAACAATGCCATCAAATGTTCGCCTTATACATTTGCATTTTGAGATAGCAATAAATTTTAACATGCCAAAATATATATTAGACTACCGTCTTTAAAGCAGCAGTTTGATATAGTGGAAAGTGAGTTGAATTTGGAGCAAGGGAGACCTGGGTCCAAATCTTGGCTCTAACAGTTACTACTTGTATATCCTTGGACAAGTCATTTTAATTTCTCTAGACATCAGCTTCCCAATATATAAAATGAGGAGTGTGACCTAGATGATCTTTAAGGTCTCTTCTACCTTTAAAACTATCATCCTATGATTCTGGTAATTTGTAACTTTTCTTTTTTTTTTTTTTGAACATGAAACTACAGATTTATTATGTACAACTTGCTTTTCCTTTCAAATATATAACAAAGTTGTCATGTAACTTTCTTTTTTTTTCCCACTCCCTCCCTGCCATGGCCATCATTAGATACAAATATACGTGTGTGCATGTATATATACACACATACATATACATACATATATACACACAGATATGTATATGTAAAACCTTACTATACATATTTCTGTTTACTGGTTCTTTCTTTGGAAGCAGATAGCATCTCCCTTCATAGGATCCTTGTAGTTAATTTGAATATTTATAATAGTCAAAATGACTGATTGCTCAAAGCTGTTCTTAAAACAATGCTGTTGTTACTGTGTAAACCATTTTTTTGGTTCTGCCCATTTTGCTCTTCATTATGTCATGCAAGTCTATTAAATTTAACTTTTAAAAATGTCACCTTCTGAATTTTGTGCTTTTAAACTTTTACTAATGTTACTTTTTTCTTTTATTTTGCATTTCTGTCATTACCCACTAACTCATCTCCCTTCTCCACTGACCAAAAAAGTCCTCCTTTGTACCAAATAAACATAATGAAACAAAGAGCCACATGGCCAGGTGTGGCACATTTCATGCTTCTGATCTCTGCTCTTGGTTGAGGACTCAACAGGATTTCCAGTGTTTTTTCTTATTCTCTTTTTTAATTTTTGTTCCTATCGAGCTCCCTGGTTGGAATTCACTCAACTGCAATCTAGTGTCCTTGTCTTCTTGAAGCACTATTTTTATTATTAATGATAACCTCAGTATTATTATTTTTTTTTCAAACACCAACAAAACCATTTATTTTTAAGATGATATGACATAAGGACATCCTTGCCATATAGATATTATTTCTTTTTCCAGGGCATAAATGGTATAAATAAAAGGTACAAATGTTTTGAATGGTATGTTCAGTTCTATTAAAAACCATATATGCAATTTAGAGAGATAGAGTATTGATCTTAAAGGTTAAGGGGTTTTTTTGCCTTTTTTTTAAGAGGGGGAGGGCAGGACAATTGGGGTTGTGACTTGCCCAAGGTCACATGGCTAGTAAGTGTTGTGTCTGAAGTCGAATTTGAACTCAGGTCCTCCTGATTCCAGGGCCAGTGCTCTATTCACTGCACCATCAAGCCTCCCCTGAGGGTTTTCTTTATAACTACTATGATATAGTTGGAGAAACTGAGACAGAAAAGCCACCTTGATTGTGAAAAGATTCTAGTTCAGACTGATTTAGAACAATAACTCAGATCACAGTAGAAGCAATGCATTTTAAGCCACATAGGTGATCAGTTGTCATCTTTTGCATTGCTTATCTAAACAGAAACAAAGCAAAGAAGAAACATTATCAACATTAGGATGGCTAAAAAATATTATCTAGATAAGCACGTGTTTTCTCAATTTTAAAAACTTAAGTGACTAATACTCTTAAAACCAATTGGCCTTTTCCAATTCAGACCAACAGTCAATCACTGATTAGAAGGGAAGTACGTGGAGAATTTGCCTTTTTTTTTTCAGAATCAAAAGTATTTATTTTCCAGGTATGGAAACATCAGTTCAGAGGGCTTTTAAGGGATCTGACCAAAGTCCCAGAGCTAGTTATTAACAGGAATAAAACAACAAAAATAAAATAACTTGGGTCTCCTCGCTCCTGGCCCAGGGTCCATGTCACCAAACAACGCTGTCTCCCCTCTGCAGTGCTTTCCAGTTTTCCAAGCATTGTTATGTACAGTCTCTCATTTGGTCAAGATGTCCCTTCTCAAGCATCTCTTGCTTCTTGTGTCTGAATGTCAAATTTTCTATTCAACTCTGGTTTTTTCCTCAAGAATGCTTGAAAGTCCTCTATTCCACTGAATTACCATATTTTCCCCTGAAACAAGATACTCAGTTTTGCTGGGTAGGTGACCCTTGGGTTCATTCCCAGCTCTTTTGGCCTCTGGAATATCATATTCCATGCCCTTCTATCCCTCAATGTAGAAGCTGCCAGGTCCTGGGCTATTCTGATTGTGTTTCCACAATATTGAAATTGTTTCTTCCTGGCTGCTTGTAGTATTTTCTCCTTGATCTGGGAGTTCTGGAGCCTGGCTATAATATTCCTAGGAGTTTGCTTTTTGGGATCTTTTTCAGGAGGTGATCTGTGGATTCTTTTAACCTCTATTTCCCCCACTGGGTCTAAAACATCAGGGCAATTTTCCTTGAGAATTTCTTTAAGGATGATTTCTAGGTTCTTTCTTTGATCATGGCTTTCAGGTGGTCCAATAATTTTTAAATTATCTCTCCTGGATCTATTTTCCAGGTCAGTGGTTTTTCCCATGAGATATTTCACATTGCCTTCTATTCTTTCATTTCTTTGGATCTGTTTAATAGTATCTTGATTTCTCATAAAGTCACTAGCTTCCATTTGCTCCATTCTAACTCTGAAGGAATGAATCTCCTCAGTGAGCTTTTGAGATTCTTTTTCCATCTGGCAAATTCGACTTTTTAAGGCATTCTTCTCCTCATTACCTTTCTGAGCCTCTTTTGCCATTTGAGTTAGTCTATTTTTTAAGGTGTTATTTTCCTCAGTCAGGTTGTTGACTGTCATTTCATACTTTGCTTGCATCTTTTTCATTTCTCTTCCCAAATTTTCCCCCACTTCTCTTATCTGCTTCTTAAGGTCCTCTATGGCCTGTAGCCAACTTGTATTTTCATTTGGGGCTTTTGGTGCAGGAATTCTGACCTCACAGTCCTCCTCCATGCTTTGAGCCTCTTTGCCCCTAAAATAGGAGTCCAATGTTGAACTTTTCTGTTTATTTTGTTTCATTTGCCTAGGCATGTTGCCACTTAATTACTTGATTTTGGGGCTTGTTGCCACAGTAGGACTCTGCCACCAGACAGGGGAGCTTCCGCCCAAAGGAGGGATCTTCACAACTTCCGGAGGTTGGGTGGCCTCTGTAAAGCCTCCACCCATTCTGGCAAGTTGGATACCCACCCCAAATTTCCCCCCCGGACCACAATCCAGATCCAGGCAGTTTAAAGCAAGAGCGATTAACCCCCAGACTGATTGCTGGATCTCCCTACAATTCGCAGACCAGGAGCTAGAGCCACTGCTGACTCTGCAAAATGGCTTCTGTGCAGCTGTTTCTTTAGCAGCTTTTCACCCCCAGGGGAGGAAGCCACGTGTTCCCCAAATACTGGTCCCAAAGTCCATAGGGCACTAACCTCTCACTTTGTCCTAGGCATATCTGTGCTGATAATTCTGGAATCACCACATTTGCTGGTGTTCTGGGGTCCCTCCGCTGGCTGAAGGCCCAGCCACCTTGGGGCTAAAACCACGGAGCTCCGTATGCTGCGCTGTGGGTTCCCAGCGAGCTGTGCTGCCTGCTCTCAGAGCGCTGCACTGGCTGCTCCCTGCAGGGCTGCTGGGCTGTCCTCAGCAGGAGGTTAGCTTCTCTGTGCCGTTCTGTGGGTGCTGGCGCTCCAGAAGTTGTTCAGAATCCCCTTTCACATCATTTGAAATTTGTGTGGGGCAGAGCACATTGGAAATGCTGTTTCTACTCCACCATCTTGGCTCTGCCCCCTCAATTTGTAACTTTTCTGAAATCCTTGTCAATATATCTGAAGAATCTAAGGTACAGGGCTTTCAGCTAGTTCTGTATGAATGGTGAAGATTTAAGGGATCAATAATTAAGGTGAAATTGTACTTTTCATGGACATTCATCTAAAATGTACTCATTATTAAATAAATACATAACCATATAATTTTGTCTGATTATGTAGTGTTTAATTTCTACAGTAGGGAGTCAGCATTTTTTATGCTTCTGAAGTGGTATTTTGAAGGCAAGCTTAAATTCATGGGATTATTGGCTTAACCCTGTACAAGATGAAATGGAAATTATCAAAATATTTAAGATTCCCTATAATCCCCCAAGAATCTCCCTCCAAATCCTTGCCATATAAACATTTGATGTAATAGTTGAATTTCACTCTAGATCACCAGACCACCTCCTGGGCCACCTCCAAAGCATAACACCTGTACCATGGCCCTCTTCTCTGCCCCTCCCAGAACCCAACTCTAGCCCTTTGGACTCCAAGATCAGAAAGCTATGCTTTCACCTGATCATGCCTACAACCAAGCCAGCAAGCCAATTCCCAGTCTTCTCCAAACCCTATAACTTTCCCTCCTCTTACTGTCTAACAATCCCTTATATATGTTGTCTCCCCATGTTACAATGTCAGCTTTTTGTCTGCTAGTACTCAGATAGCATCTGACACAGAAAGCTTAAATTGCCTTTTCATTTGTTCATTTGTTCAAAAACACATAGCAAATTAGATGAGGAAAAAGCAAATAAATGTGAACCTCTAAAATGAAGTCAAAGTAGGATTTAGATAACATTATTGCAGAAATCGGTTTAAATCAGCGTAAGTATTCAGGTATAAAAAGCTTTATACATCATACTTTTGTGAGCTTGTTTTTGTATTAATAAAATGGCTAGGATTCTCACTAGCATCACATACAATGTCACTTTGCCAACTGCATTTGAAACTAGTTCACTGGACTATTTATGATAAAGAGTGAGGAACTGGGGGTGAGATTTCAAAGTGATTTTCCAATTCTTTATTCTACAAAAACATAGCTAAAATGACATGGCCTTTGCCTCCAAAGAGAAGGGAGGGGATATTTACCACAGTGCCATCCAGCTGGTAATTTTTTGTCAAATTGCTGCCTTCCTTGAATAGATGCAGTTTAGATAAAACATGCTTTTACTTGCAAGAATGTAACAATATACCATATGAAGTGATTTTCCAAAAGAGGTACCACTTGGAAACTCTGCTCAAATGCCACAGACTGTGGTAACATGCCAAGAAATTCTAACAATCAATCACTTTTAAAGGTTGAGTAAACTAGGTCTACTCAAACTTAGACCTCTATTATCTGAAGCAAAAGATGCTGACATTGTTTTTGAATAGCATAATTAAAAGGTCAGTATTGCTTAGATAGTAATACAAAGGGCTACAATTGCCTTTGAAGTTTGTACAGGTGACAATCATAGTGTGAGAAAATACTAAAAGCTTCCAAATTCCTCTTTCAGAAAACATTCAATAAAATAATGGAAATTGGCTGACATTTCTTTTCAAAAATGAAATTACTTATTTTTGCTGGCAATGAAGCCACCTAAATTTATTGTCTATAATGCAGGTAAGTATATAATGAAATTCACTGTTGTTTCATGAATTTTCTTTTTTTCAGCATTTAAAAAATTGAATTTCAATTTCTCTTTCTTACTGTAGCCCTTCCTCCATCAATTAAGAGGGCAAGCAATATATCAGTAAAACATACAAAACTTATTGCCATATTATCCATGTTGCAAAAAAATAAAATAAAAACAAGAAAAATTTTATAGTAAAAACAAATATACTTCAGTTTGCACTCAGAGTTCATGTGTCCTCTTTCTGGAGACAGATAACATTTTTCATCCTGACTCCTTTGGAACTGTCTTCATCTGAATAGCTGTCTTTCACAGTTGATCGTTGTAATAATATTGTTACTATGTATAATCTGTGTATAATGTCCTCTTCATTCTACTCACTTCACTTTGCATCATTTCACAGAAATTATCCAGTTTTTCTGAAACCATCCTGCTCATCATTTCATATAGGAGAATAATATTTCATCACAAACATATACCACAACTTGCTCAACCATTCCCAAATTGATGGGAATCCTCCCGATTTCCAATTCTTTGCCACCACAAAGAGAGCTGTTATAAATATTTTGGTACAGGAAGGTCCTTTTCCCTTTTCTTTGATCTCTTTGGTATACACAGACATAGTAGTGGTATTACCAGTTCAAAGGGTAAGCACAAGTCTTTCAGTCCTTTGTGCTTAGTTCTAAATAGGTTTCCAGAATGGTTGAACCATTTCACTACCTCACCATGAGTGTATTAGTGTTTCAATTTCTCAATATCCCATCCAGCATTTATCAGTTTCCTTTTCTGTCCAATCTGAAAGGTGTGAGGTGGTATCCCAGAGGTGTTTCAATTTGTGTTTCTCCAAACAATAGTGATTTAGAACATTTTTATGTATTCATTGATAGAATTGGTTTCTTCTTCTGAAAAATACCTAATCATATGCTTTGGTCCTTTTTCATTAAATTTGGCTCAGTTCCCAAAATGTTTGAGAAATGAGGCCTTTATTAGAGAAACTTGGTGTAAAAAGTTTCCCCTAGTTTCTTGCTTTCCTTTTAATTTTGGCTGTATTGGTTTTATTTGTGCAAAACCCTTTTTATTTCATGTAATGAGAATTATTCATTTTACTTCCTGTGATCCTCTCTTGTATCTTGTTTGGTCATAAATTCTTCCCTTATCCATAGATCTAACAGTTACATTTTTTCAATGCTCCACTAATTTTTACTTATGAAATCATCCTGTATGTTTAAATCATTTATCCATTTTGACCAATGCCTTTTACATTGTGTTTCTTAACACCAATCACACTATCAAAGGGATAATTTATAGGACCAACAAAAAATTCATTAAGAGTAACAAAAGATCTACAATATTGGGGAGGGGGATGGAAAAAGTAGGAATGAAAGGGTAAAAGTATTTCCTTACCTCAGATTATATTTATAAAGAAAGAGTCAACAAACCTATTGTGAACTAGCTAAAGATGGAGATCTAGATGAATGAAATACACTAGACAGCAGAGAATCATAAATAATAGAACTCAATTAACCACTGTTCAATAAACCAGAAAATAAATTGCTAAGCAAAGGACTCTCTATTTTATAAGAACAGCTGAAAGAAAAAAAAAACAGAAAGCCATTTGGGAGACATTAGGATTTAAATAACACCTTATCCCATAGGGCACAATTAATCCAATATATATATATATATATATATATATATATATATATATATATAAATTAAGTATTAAAGATTATTGTATATGGGGCAGCTAGGTGGTGCAGTGAATAGAGCACCAGGCCTGGAGTCAGGAGGACCTGAGTTCAAATCCAGCCTCAGACACTTAACACAAAACTAGCCATGTGACGTTGGGCAAGTCACTTAACCCCAATTGCCTTGCCCTCCTCCCTCCAAAGAAAAGCAAAAAAAAGTATAAAAATTATAAGAAAAGCAGAACATATACCCTTCATATACAGCTACAGGAAAGAGATGTAAATGTAACTAAATAATGAGCAGAGGCAATTATAAAAGATGCAAAATAGATAATTCTAATTACAGTAATTTAAAAAGCTTCTGAGTAACATTAATACAGACAAGATAAGAGAAGCAGTCAAATGGGAGCAAGTCTTTGTATGAAGTTTCCTGAATTAAAGATTTTATTTACAAGATATTTAGATAAAGAACAGATATAGAAAACCAAAAGTAATTCTCCAATAATTAACCCAAGGATATAAATAGCTCTTAAAAGAAAATTTCAAACTATTAGTGTTCTTAAAAGAAAATTTCAAACCATTAGCAATCTTACAAAAAATACATATCCTAATGAATTAATGATGTAGCTGTGTATTGGTATAACCACTTTGGAAAACAATTTGGAATTATGCAAAGCAAGTGGATAAAATGTCTACTTCCATTAACCAAGAGATCGCATCATTGAGCTTATGCCTTACACTTGGGGAGAAGAAAGGCTCCACAAACCAACAAAAAAATATTTTTTGCAGCACTTTCTGTGAGAGCTAAGAATTGGAAACAAAGTGGATGACCATCAACTGGGGAATGTCTAAACAAATGGTCTTACATGAATATAATAAAATACTACTCTTCATTAAGAAGTAGCAAGTATAATGAAGATAGAGAAATGAGGTGATGCAAAGTTAAGTAAACAAAAGCAAGAAAACAGTATACACAACGACTAAAAATTTGGAAAGAAAAAAACACACCACAATAATAAAAAATTAATATTGCAAACTTACAAATAACAAGCTTGGCACCAACAAAGAGATATGAAAAGATACCTCCTCCTGCTATTTTGCAAAGTTGGAGAATACCAGCATGTGGAGCAGAACAAAACAAATTAATTTTTTTAGGCAATGTTGATCAGTTTTGATGATTTTTTTTCTTTCTTTAAAAGTGTTTCATCGTGTGAGATGGCTTCTTGGGGTAAAGAAGGAGAGGAACAGAGGGGTAATATAAGTTGTGTAAAAACGAAATATAGAAATAAAATGTATTGCAATATAAAAAAGGAAATTGAGATCCAGAGAATTTATATAACTTGCCAAAGTCACACAGGTTTGATGATAGCAACTCCAGGTTCCAAACATAGGGATCTTTCCACTCTACTGCACTCCTATTTAATGTAGCTGAATTGTGAAGAATACTTACACATATGTATGAATCACACAGATGTATCAATAATACCTATCCTTTCACTTACGGTTTCTAGATTTTCCACATTTACTATGAGAATACAAATCCCTTCCTGCAATAAGAAAATTTGGTTTCCTTAAGAAATATTTTTTGGGGGTGGCTAGGTAGAGCAGTGAGTAAGAGCGCCGGCCTCGGAGTTGGGATGACCCGGGATCGAATCCGGCCTCAGAAAATGAGCACCCATGCATAAATAATGACTGGCCGTGTAACCTTGAGCAAGTTACTTAACCCCAATTGCTTAAAAAAAAATTATCAAAGCAAAAGAAAAAAAGAGAATATGAAAATTCTTTTCAGCCCAATTGCTAATAATTTTAGTTAGGCCTCATTCTTACTTTGGTTTAGCTGATAGGAGTGTTTATAGATCATGATGACTGATATAGGGGGGTGTGTGCGAGATAGAAAACAAGAAAGTGTATGCATGTATAAACAGAGGTGGTATTAGTTTAATTTGTTGGATGACAATTAGACTATATAAAGGGTTAATAGTTTCTCTACAGGACTGCAACTGTGGGTGGTTTATGTTTTAAGCAAGGTGTTAATTGACTGGCACTGAGTGGGCTTTAGGGTTAGCTATGGCAGATGGAGACATGTAAATGTAGTTTTGTAATCCAAACTCTAAGTGCATTTCAGCTTTGTGCATCTGTGCTATATTTTCTGTCTACAGAGAAATAGGTGCTATAACATCTGCTACTTAATTAACACCTTTTCCAGACACTCACATAGCTATTTGATTCTTGGGCCTGCTACATAAGCCTTGCATATTAAACTTGTGGTCCAGCTTCTGTAGGAAATGTTTCATCCAAAACAAAGGAAACAAATCATATATGGAAACATACAAAGTTTACTTGCTAATAGACTGTGAGGAGCATCTCCCCAAGTGCACAGGAGAGATTCTTTTCCTCTTATCTCCATATAATCTTTCTTGGTGATCATATTAGTTCCTATGGTTTCAATTATTATCTCTAGGCAGATGGTGGCCAGCTAGGTGGTATAGTGTATAGAGATTCATCTTCCTGAGTTCACATATGTCCTCAGATACTTACTAGCTGTGTGACCCTGGGCAAGTCACTTAACCCTGTTTGCTTCAGTTCTTTATCAGGAAAATGAGATGGAGAAGGAAATGGTAAACCATTCCATTATCTTTGCCAAGAAAACCTTAAATGGGGTCATGAAGAGTCAGACATAACTGAAAACAAGTAAGCAGCAAAAATGCAGATGGCACCAAAATCTTGCCTTCTCCTTTTCTAGCATGGTCATCAAATTGTTGTACATTTCTACCTCGATATCTCATTGGAATCTTAAACTCAACAAGCAGAAAATGTAACTCCATTTCTCCATCCCCTACCTCCTGACAGCCTTTTTTGGTTGAGAATAACACCAGGAACCCAACTTCTCAAGCTAGAAGTCATCCTAAACTCTACATTCTGACTCATTCACACAAATAGTTGCTAGTGTTTTCATTTCCTTAACAGCTCAGGCAACTATCACCTTCTTTCAACTCATAAGAATGGCACATACACTTCACACCTAGATATATCTATATATGTATATAGATATATATACATATACGTATATAGGTATGTATATATCTATATATGTATAAAGATATATATACATATATGTATATAGGTATGTATATATCTATATATGTAAAATACATATGTATTTTGTGCATGTATATGTGTGCATGCATATGAGTGTGTACATATGTACTTAGTATCTAGCACATAGAAGTCACTTTAGGAATTTATGGGTCATAGATACATAATAGAAATTAAAGTATATTGTTTCCACACTTTTGGAGGCATATGTTTAAAGAACAAAGGCAAATATCTATATTATTCAAATACAAGTAAATGAGAGGCCATACTTAAATGAATCTGTGATGTTATCAATGCATTTCTCCTGGCACAAATTGTCACACACTTCTACCTTCTTATTCTCAGTAATATTTGTGCATATCCTTCCTTAAATACACCATAAAAGATAGAATAATTTAACTCGAGGACTTCCTTTGTGAGACTTCTTTTATTATCTTATCTATGCCAATTTTAGGGTTGGGCTACTGACCTTCATTCCCACTAAAGGACTAGTAACCTCTTCTGGCCAACTTTTAGGATGTGTTTTATGGTTCTTTTTATGGTTATGCTACTCATTTTTAGGAAACTACAGGCTACTTATATCCAGTATACATATTCATGTTTCTCTTTGTTGTGGTTGTAATTTTTTAGTCATTTGGTTTTATCCAATGCTTCATCACCCTGTGGACTATAGAACTCCAATATCGTACATGTGGTTTCCTTGACAAACAGTGGTTTGTTATTTCCTTTGCCATTAAGGCAAAGAGAAGTTGGATGATTTGCCCATAGTCACATATCTAGTAAGAGTCAGAAGTCACATTTGAACTCAGGTCTTCCTGACTTTATACATGACACTCTATCCACAGAGTCATTTAGCTGCCTCTTCCTCTTTGCAAAAATTGTGATTATAATTATGCTGACACTGTGTTTGCATTTATGAAGAAACACTTGGAAAATACTATCTTTCGTTATTTGAGGTTTTGTGACAAGTAACATTTTGAAAATATTGAAAACACTGGATCCCATCCTAGGTGTGATCCTGTCCATTCTTTTTGTTCTTTCAATTCTGGGTCCAACTCATTATCTGTCTTCACTATTTAAGATACACATACACATATACACACGCACGCACACACACATATACACCCTACATGATATTATACTACACTACTGAAGGACTAACTCAATAACTACCCATTGAACTATATGGCTCATTCTCATAAAAAAAAATCCTGCTCAGAGTTAACATTTTGGAATTTAGTAACATATTTTAAAAATTTTTGCACTTAACAGTAGAAAATAGTTTTTACCATTCTAGAAAGGCCATAATCAAGGTTTGGGTGACAATATCTGCTCTCAAAGTAGCATCTTTGTTAGGTATGGAGAGTTCATCTTAACCAGGACTGGATACTAGCTGATCATTTGACCGTGGCCACTCATCAAACAAAGGAAAATTCAAGATGGTTTTTACTCCTACTGAAAGAGAACGCCTTCTTATATAGTGACTGTGAGAGAATAACAGAAAGGGAGCAGAGTGCTTAAAATCACACACTTTGGGACACATATACACATACACATATATGTTCATATATGTGTATATATATATTTATGTGCATTTGTATATATGTGTATATATGTATGTATCTGTATTCCAGATACATAAAAATGTGTGCATGCACATATATATTTATATTTGCATGCATTCTAAAAGTAAGATTCCTCTTCAATAAGCATCAGTCAATAAATTATTAGTTGTTCACACAAATAATGAGAGTTTTACATCAAATTAAACCAGATGTTAAGAACCTATAGCCTAATTAATATCTTACTAACTTTGAATTAGAAAGCAATGATGTGTCAGAGTTGGTTTCATCATGTTCTAAAAAGCAAGAAGAAACATCTTCCATGGGATAATGGGTCATCTGTGGGTCAGACTCCTTTCTGAGAGCCTTTCCCCTTTCTGTCTACAGCTTCTGATTTGGTAACCTTATCAACTTCCATGGTTTCAATTACCACTGTGATGCAAATGATTCTTAGATCTTTATGTCATTGTTGTTCAGTCTTTTCAGTTGTGTCCAACTCTTTGGGACCACATTTGAGGTTTTCTTGGCAAAGATACTGGAGTGGTTTGCCATTTCCTTCTTCAGTTCATTTGATAGATGAGAAAACTGAGGAAAGCAGGGTTAAGTGACTTGCCCAGGGTCATATAACTAGTAAGTGCCTGAATCCAGATTTGAACTCAAGAAGATGAGTCTTCCTGACTGTAGGCCCAGCACTCTATTCACTGCAGTACCTAGCAATTAACCTTAACCTCAGTATACATTACTCTCTTTGCTTCTGTCTTTACTTTATGTTAACAGGCATTCTTGCCCTTTTTCATATGTGTTGCTCCATCTTCTCCTTCCCCCACCATTTTTTCACGTTAGTAGTTCCTCTAGGCAACCCAGTTACCTCCTCCTCTCTTCTTCCTTCCTCTTCCCTTGCCTGAAGGTGTTCTGCCCAAAGGAAGGCAAATTTTGATGGCCAAAAGCGCCTTAGTTAACTTGGGGTTTAGTAGCTACATTTCTTTCTCAAAGACTGAGCCTTAAACCCAATTCACTCTGGATCTCAAGGATTCCACAATAGATCACTGCCTCAGCACCACTTAATGGTTATTTTTTGGGTCCTCCAGGCTCAGAGTGAATGTAAATAGTAACTGTTTCTCTTTTGGCCAGCAACCCTGATGATCTTCCCCTCGCAGTTTGATTTTTTTTTTTTTAATTAAAGGGACCATTCCTTGATTCACATCTTAAAGAGGCCTATTCATTGAATTTGCCTCACTCAAAATGAGAATTTCAAAAGAACATACCTTAAAAAGACCAAGGTCTCCCACTGCATCCTGGGCCATCTCCAAGAGATCTGGTCTCTATCTGGCCACTGGACCCATATGGCTCTGGAGGAGAAAGTGAGGCTGCTGACTTTACACAGCTCTCCCTCAACACAAAGTCAACTGCAAGCTGAGTCATCATCTCCCTGAAGTCATGGTCCTCTTTGAGTATGAAGGTCAAACCACACGATCCCATATCTAGAATGTTCTTTCTCCTGCCTCACAGAATCTTTACTTCCTTTAAGAACCACATCAAATACTACCTTTTATATGAAGATGTGAATGTCTTTTCTGTGAATGTCTTTTCCCTCCCTAAACTACCTTGTATTCATTCTGTAACAATTTTATATATCTATATGTTGGCTCCCCTGATAGAATATAAGCTCCTTAAAAACAAACTGTTTTAGTTTTGCTTTGTATCCCCATGACCAAACATAGTGCCTCATTAAAGTAAATGCTTAATAAACACTTGATAATAAACTATTATAAGTCAAGTACAGTTCTGAACATGAACAAGAATGCTCTCTAAAACAAATGTACCAAGTTGTCTCTAGACTTTGCTTAAAGACTTCGAGTGAGGGAGAAGCCACTGTCTCCTAAGAGCTCCATTTCACTTCTTAAAAGCTCTATATGTTAGGAAATTTTACTTTGCATCAGACCTAAATTTCTAACTTCTACTCATTCTTTCTAATTCTACCATCTGGGGATTATCACAATAAATTTATTCCATTTTCCATGTGACAACTTTTTCAATATTTAAAGAAAGCTAACACACACCATGTACACCCCTCACCCTATCCTCCCAAGTCTTCTATTTTCAAAGCTAAACACCTAGTTCTTTAGTCTTTCTATCTATGGGGTAATCATATTTTACTGATGCCTCTTACCTTAATATCACAGTCATTTGTGAGAAAAAACAATCTTCCAGAAGAAATCCTCCTCTATTTTAAAGATTAATATTTTATTTCCCCAATTACATGCAAAAACAATATTTAACCTTCATTTTCTAAAAATTTAAGTTCCAAATTCTCTCCCTCCTTCCCTTTCTTTACCCCTCCTTCAGAAGGCAAATAATTTGATATCAGTTGTATAAGTGCAGTCATGCAAATCCTATTTCCATATTAGCCATGTTATGAAAGAAAACACAGACAAAAAACAGTTTTAAAAAGTATGCTTCAATCTGAATTCAGACTTCATTAGTTCCCTCTCTGGAAATGGATAGCATTTTTAAAATTACAAGTCCTTCAGAATTGTCTTGGGTCATTGCATTGCTGAGAATAGCTAAGTCATTCACAGCTGATGATCATACAATGTTGCTGTTACTATGTTCACTGTTCTCCTGGTTCTCTCATTCACTTTACATCAGTTCAAATAAGTCTTTGAAGGTTTTTCTGAGCGAATCCTGCACATCATTTCTTATAATACCACAACAGTATTCCATCATATTCCAATCATATACTTCAACTTGTTCAGCCATTCCCTAATTGTTGGGGATCCCCTCAATTTTCAATTCTTTTCTACAACTAAAAGAGCTGCTATAAATATTTTTGTACATAAAGGTCCTTTTCCTTTTCCTTTTTTATCTCTTTGCCATATAGACTGTCCTTTATAACAAAGCAAAATAATTGATCAAAATTATCCAATACAATTACTATCTAATAATGTATCCAGCATTTTGCCCTACTAAACCCAAGCCTCTCTGCCACAAAAAGGAGGCATTCTGGGACCGTTATGCATATAGCAAAATCTTCAGGACAGTCTCAGTTCATTTTGAGTTTTAATTCTCCTGAAAACTGAATACATAGGATCTTGTCATTTGTTTGTACCTTTAAGTCCTTCTGCCATATTTTAAAAGAAACATTCCATACTTTGACTACATAGAGATTTTAAAAGAATTTTAAAGTCCTTTTACCTTCTCTTCTAGGAGGGAGACCAGTCTTACTCTGAGGTAGAAAAAAAAGTGACCACAATTTTTAAAGTATGCTCAAACGTATTTTTTATCGCAATTTTATTTTATATGAATATTCATTCTTATTTTAAAACCTGAGCCATTCACCAATTCATTCATAGTCTATTCATTCACCTTCTGGCATGTCTTTGCCTTTGTAGTAATGAGTGAATATCTACTGACAACAATTTAGACAATTATGCCTTTTGTATATTAACTCTTACTCATATGGCTTGCAAGGGTAACTGCCAATTCTAAAAAAATCTAAAACTTTCCTAAGGAATTCATTATTTATTGGGAGGATGTAGACCATTAGCTATTTAAACTATTTTTCATCACTGAAGATAAAAGGTACATATCCAAAAATTTAAAAAATAATAATTTTTTAAAGATTTAGTTTAATTGGGAGATGGGAAATGCCTATATTTTTAGATTTAGATATTGCAAATTCAAAAAAAAATCATAAAATGTAGTGGGACTATTCAGTTAAATAAGAATACTATTAAAGGCCTAAATGCTTGAGATGACCCTAAAGTGGAAGCTACATGAAAGTTTTTCAGACTCTTCATTCCTAAGCTGCTTTCCTCATTTTATTTCAGCTATTACAATTTAGTTGCAACATATTGGAATAGCTAAATTTGTATACAGATGAAAATCTAGTAATTGCTGCATTAAAAAAGAAAAAGTATGGGGTGGCTAGGTGGTGCAGTGAGTAGAGCGTCAACCCTGGAGTCAGAAGGACCTGAGTTCGGATCCGACCTCAGACACTTAACGCACACACAAACAAAACCTAGCCGTGTGACCCTGGGCAAGTTACTTAACCCCAATTGCCCTCCAAAAAAAGAAAAAGAAAAAGTACAGGAGAAAGTTATTCATTCAACACTAGCAGCAGTGAAAGTTAATTTACATGAGTCAATCAGTCTATAAAGGGACTCAATATTGAGTTTCACCAATTATCCTACAAGTCAGTTAAGCTCATCAATCACTTAGTAGAGTCCTCTAACACTGACAATCAAGAACTAACAAGTGGAATCCATGGGAATGCATCAATTATTCAAGAGTTAAAGAAGAAAGAAAGAAACCGTAGAAGTCATTAATATAAAGCTAGCACTTTTTATGTTTCTCTTAAAACATTCCATGCATGACTAATTCAATTGTACATATGCCCTTACATTATTGTGCATGAGGAGATATAAAGGATCACAGAGCTGCATTGATTATATTTTATTTTCTGAATATAATTTTGCATTTGTAATTCTGAAAAGCGACCTGAGAAGTACCTTAAAAAGTCACCTGTTAATTTTCATAAATCATAAAATGCTTACTTTTTATCATATTTGACAAACCTAAGTTATTTTCCAAGATGCTTTGAATAAGGAAATAACAAGAAATTAATTTTAATATGGCAGTATACACATGAATTAATTTTAATAATTTTCATTAAGTAGTAGTAAAATTGGTAATCGTAGGATAACGGAATTAGAAAAGCCAATGAGAAAAAAAGAGAGGTTCTAGGCTCAGGGATGCTCCCAATTACCTCTGTGACCTTGGAGAAGTCATGTCACACCTCTGAGCCTTAGTCTCTTCTTATAGATAGTAAAACTAATGGTCTAGGCTCTCTTTAAGGTCCTATGAGTCTTTCCTCCTCTTCTACTCTACGTATTGACATTTCCCAACATTTCCCCTCTCTTTATCTTCTGATGCAGATGTGACTCTTCTCTTCATCTAGACCAGCAAACTTTCGCATGAACCCTTGATCTAATTCCTTGTAATTTCCTTCATTCAGAATGGTAACAAGTGAATCATTTCCTTTCCCTGAAGTCTTCAGTTTCTCAAAATCTACTGGCTGTTGTTTACAGGCAAACCCAAGTCTAGTTCCCCTCTGAAAGAGACTTTTCACCCCCTCAAGTTATTATCCTCTCACTCCTCCCTTTCATAACCCCCCAGAAAAAAGCTGTTTCTGCTCTATTCAATGACAACACACAAAATATCGCTTCCACCTTAAGTTTGCCCTTTTCTTCTTTCATTCACTGTGGACAGGAAGAACAAGTTTCAGAAATTCCTTATCGAGTGATGATAAACAGTAATTACTTATTTACATCTGATCTGATGTCTGATGATGGCCACAAGTTACCTTTTCTTGACAGAAAGTGATTTGATACAAATAAGTCTGAAATAGCAATGCAATTACTATCCCTCTCAGTTTGTTTTTTGAGGATGAGATGAGGGAATGTATGTGAAAGTGCTTGATAAGCAGTAAAGTACTACACATACACAGCTATCATCATCACTGCAAACTGACTTGCGATAGCTACTGGAATCTTTTGAATTGAGATTTCTCAGTAAAAGTCATTTATTAGTTTGCATGAAGAGAAGCAAACTGGTTTGCAGCTAAGCCCTATGTATTTTTTTTGTCTTACAACTAGCTCTTATGTATAAGGAGTTGTACTTGAAAAATGGTGGTTACCAAGGGTCAATAGGTAAAGAAGAAAGCTGTAACCATATTAAAAATATAAGGTCACTGAAATGCCCTCAGTCTGAGATGCTAAAATGGTCTTTTAAAAAATATAGCACTTAGCAAGTGCTTTGTATATAGCCTTTCCTTGATAAATGTTTGTTGAATTGAATTGACCTTTATGAGATCAAGTTTATTGAAGGAAGGGGCCAAGAAGTCTGTGCTCAAAAAGTATGACCAAACATAGGAAGAACACTTAATTTTGAGCCACAGGACTTGACTGAAAACTTTAGTACTTTTACTTACTAACTGTGTGACTTTGGGCAATGCAATTCACTCTAGTGGGACTTTGACTTTCTTATTTATAAAATGATGGGGTTAAACTAGCAAAGCAATCATTTCTATCCCAGTTCTAAATCCTATGGACCTATGGTCATTCTCAAGACCATTATGGCTATGGGACTTTTTTTCCCTGTTTTGATACTAGCTTCAAGTTTAAAAGTCCAGTGTATATCTAGGTAAGCCTAACTTTGATTGACATGCTCAATAAAGCCATGTTACTCCTACATAAAATGATAAGATGTCCTGATACCTCAGTGGGTGAGAACAAGTATCAAGCAAGCAAACAAGCAAACGCAGGCTTTTAACTGAGTGTGCAAATTGGAAACAAAGCCCATGTCAAAGAGTACCAATGGCTTTGAGGGAAGCCACCCATTTAAAAGAAACCCACTTGGATTTCTTGAATCTGTTAAAGGTTACTCTCACTATTGAAAAAAAGAGCTTCATCCACACTCTCTCCACCCTAACTGCTTCTCTCTAAAGTAACTAGTTTATGTAAAAACTGACCAACAAGTTTGTCATTCTAGGAAAAAGTTTCCAACAGGACTGAATTCACTTATTAACTTTAGAAATGCTTTAATGAGTCAGCATCTTCTCTTTTCATTTCAGGATGAGCAAGAGAAAACAGGATCCCACCTAAATCAATCTATTGGTGTAATTTTGGTATAACCATGAACTAATCACCTGATTTCTGGAACTTTGTTAAAAGTGGTTCAACTAAATCATTCCAATTCTAGCCATGCATTGTAGTACAAATAGAATTAAAAAAAAGTATTGGGAAAATCCCAGAGGAGGGACCCTCTAGGAGACATTTTAATGTGTTGATGATACCTGTAGCTGCCAGATTAATATCTTGGAAACACCAACTCATATGTATTAACACATGTGAAAATTTCCCAACTCTAATACCTCTTGGATAATGTCCAAGTATCTTACTCTTCTATAAACCTTTCTTTCCTACCATTCCTGTTCACAAACCTCCCAAACCATTGAAATCGGCATTCTGTTCTCAAATTATGTCATATATGTTTCCATCTCTGTCTTTTGTTCATACTATTTTCCCCACCTATGATGTCTTCACTCAGCCCTACCCTGCTACTTCAGTCCTCCATATTCTCTGCCCACAAACTAGAACTCTACCCATTCTTCAAAGCCGAGGTTAAGTCCCACCTTCTCCACAAAGTCATTCCTGACCACGCAAGACTATACTCATTTCTGTTTCCTTAGAACTCATAATATTGAGTATATTGTTCATGTAAAATTAAATAATAGTTTTATAATAATTTTAATATGTTTTGTATCATGCCCATATTTAACTTTTATATATGCTTTATTTACCCAATTAAAATGCCACCTCTTTGAAGGCAAGAAGTATGTGTTATATTTTTGTCTCCCCAGAGTTTTAGCATAGTTGGATATGTTTAATATGTATTCATTAACTATGTCTTGAATAAATGCTCATAACTTCTATAATAGGCATTAACATACATTTGAACAGTAATCATTTTGGTCATAAATTTAAGGCTATCCACCTAAATATTTCTTTTCATCAACCCATTTTTTCACACCTTAAAGATCCATTCAAAAATGCCCATCAAAAGCAGTAAAACTGAAAATACATGTGCCAAGTAGACATGGTTAACATAGTAATATGAACTGAGTTTTACTACATATTGATTTTAAAAAGGAAAAAAACCAATTCCCTATAAATTCAAAGGCCTGGTAAACATAATTGGTTTTATTTAGGAAGTATTTTCTTCTCATCATTAGTAAATGATGACATAAATTAGCACTTCATTTGGTCATTAGTGTACCAGTCAAGATGAAAACAGCTGACACAATATTTTGTATTGTTATGTGAGACAAATTGTAATCATCTGTAAACATCCTACTTACTGAATATCATTTCTTAATTGGGTGGTTTTTTTATAAATATTGCTTACTTTCCAATAACTAGATCTCTTAGAATAAATTTCTTCCTAGATCCCATACCTAATCATTGATGCGTCACAAATACATTGCAAGAATCCCAAATGTTATATAAATTCTGTAATAAACTTCAAAAAGCCAAAATCTGAACTCACATAGATTTCTACCTCCTGAATAACTGTGATGATGGTTTGCTTGATGAAAAGTGGCACATGAAGGCACTTTGATTAATTTTGGGTGCAGTTACCCCAAGTGCATTATTTTATAAGAAGTTTAAAAAATTTTAAAGGTTTCAAACTATATTACTTAATATATTTTAGTTTTAAATCAAATTGGATTTGAATAAGATTAGCACAAGGAATGAATAAACATAATAACATTTATTTTAGCTATTATAATTTCATAGAAAGGTTTTTCTCCTGTAAAACAATTATTACAGTGAAGAGACTAAAAGAGTCTAGAACATACCTCGACTAGCAGGCACCTCATCTTCTTCCTAAGCAGCCAAAGGCAACATTAGCTTATAGTGCAAACACATTAGAATGACAATATTAATGAAAATAATAAGATCTATATAGGACTTTAGAGTTTGAAAAGACCATCTTTGAAAAGACCAATATTATTTCATCTAATTCTCACAACACTGATAGATGCAATTATTATCTTTATTTTACAGATAAGGAAACTGAGGCAAATGAAGGATAAATTTCTTACTCAGGGCCATAATATGGTAAGAGCCTGATGCTAGATTTGAACTTAGGTCTTCTTGACTCCAAGGCCAGAGCTCTATCTACTGTACCACCAGCTGCCTTGAAAAAGTATCATGCAGGAAGATGGCAGAAGACTATGAGAAGCATTGCCTTACAAAACAGCAAAAAGGAAGTGTGAAGAAAATGTGACTGCAAAGAGCTTGTTATGAATATTTAATCCAGATTATTCTGAAAGAATGAAGATTAATCTGCAAGGAGGGATAATAAATAAATATGAAATGGAATTGATCTGATGGCATTCTTTTTCATTAGCAATAATAGCAGAACTACCACATTAAAAGTCAACTACTTCAGTAATGGACGTACTATGTTAGGAAGCATGAATGATCCAGTGAGAAGACAAAGTTAGGAAGGACGGGTAAGTCTGACCAAATACATATATATGATAAAATGGGTGTTGGAGGTAACCAAATTTTAAAGGTACTTAAAGATCAGTTTTTAAGATATTGTAAGAAGGGGATTTCAAAAAAAATAAAAAAGTTCACAAAGATTACTACTGTGAAAATAATAAGTTGACCCCCATATACTTACTGTATCATCCCTAAAAATATTTATGAAAGGCATAAGTCTACTGTATCCTTAATGAAGACAAAACAGGAAGGAACAAAATTTTCAGATAATAGTTTAGAGCAGACCGCATCTTTATAGCCACACTGACAGGCATGGAGAATATAAGATTCAACTATGTCTATGTGCTAGTTTTTTAAAAAGTTATTGGCCAAAAAGAAAATTGAGTTACAAAGACTTTTGCTAAAATTCACTTGTTTTTGATAAACATTGATTAAACGATTATAAGAAATGCTGTGTCGGGAACTAGAGAAGTAGAGACAAAAACAAAATCATCCTTGCTCTCCAGGAGCTTACCTTGTACTAGGTAGATGTAGCATGTACACAACAAAGATCCTCTGACAAAGGCAGCAGAGGGGACCAGCTCTGTGTACATGTGGATATGTATATACAGATATGCATATGTTGTCTGATATAATATAAATATGTAAATGCATATAGATGCTATGTGATTAAGTAATGCCATCATGTGATATGCGTGTATGCGTTAGCAGACTAACAGATGGTTCAAGAAACTACCTATAATAATCTAGGCAGTATGTGTTATCGTCTAGTCATTTGTATCTTAGTGTGGGTGGCTGAAACATTATCTTCTAAATGATGATAGCAATAAAACAAGGAAACGAAAATAAAGAGAAAAGCTTAGGCAAAGAAGAAACAAAATTTCACTTTCTGAAAATGATATGATTAGTATACTTTGAGAACCCTAGAGAGTCAACCAAAAAAAAAAAGTAATTGAAACAATTAGAAAAAACTCCTACAAAGTTACTGGATATAAAATAAATCCATATAAACCATCCATCTTTCTGCATATTAACAATAAAATCCAGCACGAAGATCTAGAAAGAAAAATTCCATTTAAAATAACTGAAGGTATATAAAACAACTGGGAGTTTGCCCAACAAGATACACAGAAACTATAACTACAACCAAAATACTGTTTATTGAAATAAAATATTTAGATAATTGGTGAAACAATAATTTCTAATGTGTAGATAGGACCAAGATGATAAAAATAAAAGTGCTTACATAGTTCAATTTACTTATTCAATGCCATGCCAATAAAATTACTAAAGTAATCCATTATAGAGCTAGAAACAAATAATAATAAAAAATCATCTGGAAGGGGAAAAGTTCAAGAATATCAACGGAAAAATGTGAGAGAGAAAAAGGTGAGAAGGGAGGAAAATTAGCAGTACCAGATCTCAAACTATACTGCAAAGCAGTAATCATTAAAATGATTTGATATTATTTAAAAATTTGAGGCCAATCAATGGAATAGATTAGGTACAAATAAGAAAACAAAGATACTTCCTACTAGGGTAACATTCAGTATGTGACCAGAACTTCTGGGAAAACTTTAAAGCAGTGTGGCAGAAACGGGTTTATACAGGGATTGGATGGGAAATGTTTAACAATGACTGGGCGGGGCAGGGGGGGGGTGGCGCATGTATGCTTAACATACTTTTAAGTTTAATTTGAATTATTATATTCTCCACTATTTTCTTAAGTCTGGATAATTAACAATACAATAAATCAAGTCTTGATTTGTGGTATTTGCCAATTTCCAAGGTAAATGGAAAGTGCTCCAATGGAAAATTTAATAATTGGCTCTCCATATGTATAGGAGCTGGTTTGAGCACCCACTGCATTTTAGACCAATGCCTCACATACTAAGAAATTCTCTAAATGGATATACAACACAGATACAAAAGGTCATATCATAAGCAAATTATGAAACAATGAAGAAATTACTTTTCTTATTTATTATAAGGGAAGAATTCATGACCAAACAAGGCATAGAGAAAATTACATAAAATAAAATGAATGCTTTCAATTACATAAAGTGTAAAAGTTTTTCCATAAAGAAGCAAATACAATGCAGATAAGAGTAGAAGAGAAACCGTTAAGTGGGGGGGGAAATCTTTGTACCAAGTTTCTCTGACACAGGTCTTATTTCCAAGATATATTAGGAATTGATTAAAGAGAAGGAGTCATTTGTCAAATAATAAATGGCCTAAGACTATGAACAGGCTATTCTCAAAAGAAGAAATCCAAGCTATCTGTAGAAATACAAAAATGCTTCAAATCACTAATAATTATAGAAATACAAATTAAAGCAACTCTGAAGTTTCACCTGCCACTAATTAGACTGGAAAAGTTTACAAAAAATGAAAATGACAAATGTAGGAAGGAATATGGGGGGGGGGCAGGCACATTATTGCCCTCTTCTTGGAGGTGTGAAATAGTAGAGACATTCTAAAAGCAATTTAGAATGATACCCCAACTAAACTGTGGATATACTTTGACCCCATGATAATACTACTAGGCCTATTCCCCAAAGAGTCTGAAGAAAGAGGAAAAGGTCCTATATGTAAAAACTTATTTATAGCATGTCTTTTTATAGTAGCAAAAAACTGAAAAATAAAAGGCTGCCTTTCAGTTAGAGAACAGTTAAACAAATTTTGGCATGGGAATATAACAGGAAAATATCATGCAGTTAAAAAAGAAAGAAAGAGGACAGTTTCAGAGGAACCTGGGAAGACCTGCATGAACTGATACAGAGTAAAGTAGGCAGAAAGAGAACAATTTGTAACATAACATCAGCATTGTAAAAACAATTTTGAAGAACTTAAGAACTCTGATCAATTCAACGATGAACTACAATTTCAGAGGATTGACAATGAGAAGTGCTATCCACAACCTGACAGAGAGGTGACAGACTAATATGCTGAATGTGATACATATTTGTTGATGCAGACAATATGGGAATGTGTTTTGACTATGCTTATCACAAGAGTTTTGTTTTTTTTTTCCAGTATTTTCCAGAGCAAGTGGGAGGAGATGGTGAAAAATTCTATATAAATGGGAAAAAATAAATTTTAATTTTAATAATAGCTTTTAAAGGATTTCTAAAAAATTTTACTAGTCAACTTTCTGAGCTGAAAAGGAAACCTATTTTGTTTACACAGTAAAATCTCATGTGTGAATACATCAACAATAATTACATCAGGTGAATTAGGTAATTATATCGAACCCACCTACCTACACACCCCCTTACAAAACTAACCACACAGCTTCTTAAAGCCAGGCAAAGGTTTATTTTCTATCTTGGACTGGAATAAACCTTTCAGGTATCAAGATCCAATGAAACCTTCCTTTAGGGTACTCAAAATAACAATTATGGTTCAAATCATATAGCCAAGCCAAACTGTTAAGAAATGCTTTTTATTTTGCACTACTCTGCTGCTCAGAACTTTTTCTGATCCTCCACTGCATATTGGAATTTGTTTCATTTGGAAAGATGAATTAAATAAACTCTCAAAGTTTTCTTCCCTTATGCAGGACTTAAGCAAATAATTGTGTTTCTGTTTAAAAACCTCCCACTCAGTACCTAGGAGCCTTAGAAAAGCAAAAGTAAAAAAGAAATTGTGAATTGTATTGGCAAAGTACTTCATACTTATTATTCTGCTTGATTATGAATAAAATTGAAAAGTAAGATTTGTTGAGGGTACTTCAACTGCTCCTGATCAAAAACTTCCTCTCTGTTTTCTATCACCTACAATCTAGCTCTGCCCTGCTTGGATTTCTAGTGTCAGCTGTTTGTGTGATGAATGAATTACTACTTCATGAGATAAGTAGTCGTAGGCAGTTTGAATGAAAAGGAATAATTTATATATCATTGAGATAAGTTATTAGTTATTCGTTTAGGTCATTTATTATAGTATAGTGAAATAAACAGACCATTTCTGTACTCCAGTAAGATGAACAAGCCATTTCTCTATTTGAAAATAAAGGTGTTTGGGTTTTATTTTTCTTAAAGAATTTCACCGATTTAAAATGATTTTGACATTAATGCAACAGGAAATTTTGGTAGTTCAGAATACAACAGAGTCTGCATACAACTCACCAAAGCACTGAGTATAAGTGGGTCCAGTTTAAATCCACCCACAGGGTCATTTCCTGTCAGGACAACTATAAAATAAGTGCACAGAGCTGTGAGAAGAGTATCAGGAAAAATTAAAGCCTGGAATGAACTGGAGGTTTTGAAAATGTGACTGTCCCACTCTTCAAAGAGGCTCTTCCAAACCTTCTCATCCCTCCTCAAGACTCTCATGGCTGACCTCCACTCAGTCTCTCTGCTGACAACCTTGCCTCATATTTTATTTTTTTTTAAATGAGGCCATCCATTGTGGGCTCCCTGTTTTCTGGTCTCCCATTACTCAGGTGCCCTCTGCCACTATGTCCTCCATCCCTGTCTCAAATGATAAGATGGCCTTATTCCTTACCAAATCTAATACCTTTACCCACTCAAATGATCCCATTCCATCCTATCTCCTCCAATAGATTGCCCACTCTGGTTTCTTTTCAATCTTCCTGTTGACTGATTCATACCCACTGACTACAGACATGCTTATGTCTCCCCTGAACTGAGACAGCCCTCACTTGATCCTTCCTTCCCCACTGTCATCCCATAGCTCTTCTGCTGTTTGTGGCTTAACCCCTCAGAAAAAGCTGCCCACCATAGGTGCCTCCACTTTCTCTCCTCTCACTCTTCTTAACTCCTGACAATCTGGCCTCCACCCTCATCATTCCACTAAAACTGCCCCCTCCAAAGTCACCAGTGATCTCTTCATTGCCAAGTCCAAAGGTCTTTTCTCAGTCCTCATTCTCCTGGACCTCTCTGCAGCCTCTGACACTACTGATCCCCTCCTCTCTTCAGATATTGCCACAGCCCTGTTGCAGACTCTCATCTCCCCACATATGGATTATCGCAATGGCCTCGATTCAACTACCAAAGAGATTTTCCACATATCACCTCATATTAATAAACTCCAGTAGCTCCCCATCACCTCCAAAATCAAATGCAAAATTCTTTTTTGGCATGCAAAGCCCTTCAACTTCCACACTCCCAGTCTTCTTACACCTTATGCCCCCCCCCAACTCTTTCACTAGTGAGACTGGCCTTCTTGTTTTTCTACAAACAAGACCCTCCATCTCTTGATTCCAAGAATTTTCTCTAGCTGTTTCCCATGCCTGGAATGCTCTCCTTCCTCATCTCTACCTTCTGGCTTTCCTGGCTTCCTTCAAGTTCCAGCTAAAATTTTAGCCTTTCCCTTGTATAGCTTGTTTGCGCATTTTTCTTTTTTGCTTGTTTCCTCCATTAGTGCGTGAGCTCCTCAAGGAATGTCTTTTGCTACTTTTTATATTCCTAGTGCTTAACACTTAATAAATACTTATTTATTTAGGACTGACAAGTTCCCAGGATTAGATGAATTATAACCTACATTGTTATGGCCTGACAAGCTATGACTAGAGTACTATTGGTTATTTTTAAAGATTTGTGGAAAGGGAAAGAAGTTCTAGAAGTCTCAGGTCATAATGAAGCTGTCCTGATTCTTGGAAAGGAGAAGATATGTTGCACAGGCTCAAGTAGTTGGTCTTAAGCTAAGCTCACAGAATTTTGGAGTTAGAAGAAACCTCAGGAGGCATTTGCTTAATTCATGCATGAACAGAAATCCACTAAAACCCAAGTGGTGGTGAAGCATTTTCTTGCAAAACCACCAACAAGGCTGCTTTCTAAAGCAGTTCATTCCATTTTTATATGGTTCTAAACTATTACAAAGTTATTGGCTTTTTTTCCCATACATCATGATAAAATCTTTCTCCATATTCTTAGTCCTTCCTCAGGTAAAATGGATTCTTAAACAGATAATTTATGAGCAGTGATCATTAGGCACCAACATGGGTTCACCACAAAAACAAAAAGAAACAGTTTCTCTTTTGACAGATCTATCGGAAACAAGGGAATTTTGTAGCCATAGTATATCTAGTTTCCTATAATTATTTAATAAACTCATTCATGGTATCCTTGTTGAAGAGACAAAAAAAAACCTATTGATCGATATTATCGAACACTTAGATTTAGAAATTATTTTTTAAAAATGAAACCAAAGTGTTCTAACTAAAGATCCGTGGAGTAACTCAAAGCTCAGTCTTGGACCTGTTTTGTTCAATTTTTAAAAAAATAATTCATATGAAGACATGCTTGGCATGCTTAACCAATTGGCAAATGAGATAAAGTTGGGAGGAAATATGTTAAATGAACCTGAACTACCAGATGAGCCTAGTCTTTCCTGGCCTGCTACAAATGGATTTGTGAAATAATGAGATGTCTGTGTTCAAGTGAAGGCTGGATGACCACTAAGTAATTTCATAATTCATGTGAGTTGAACTAAATGTCTCTAAGATCCCTCTCAAGTGTAATATTCTCTAATGCTATGATTCTACAGAATAACATGTTTTTTTTTCGCTAATGTGGTTCTAGAAAATGAACTCTAAAGGCAATGTTTCTTTTCTTTTCTTTTCTTTTCCTTTCTTTTTAAGAAAGACTAGGCCTGCCCATCTTGGCCAGGCTACTCATGGGTCCAATCTTACTGATGCTTGCTCCATTTCTGACCTGTACCAGTCAACCCCTTTTTAGGCAACCTGTTTCATCCCCTCACCCCAGGGACTCACCATATTGATACCATAGAGGGCAAACACCCAATCAGCAGAGCCCAGTGAAACTTAGAACTCCAGAGCTCAAGGGATCTGTAAGCTTCAACTTCCCAGGTAGCTGAGACTACAACCATATATCACCTTCTAGTGCAATATGTAATATAAATTATTCCAAGAATCCTACCATCTATCTATAATATACTTGATATTGATTTATTCCTTCTTACTGAAATACTGTGCTTCAATAATAGACCTACTTTGTTGCAGCAGCAGCCTAAGTGATTTCAATCAAGGGCTGATTTAAAAAAAAAATTAATTCTCTAATCTGTCCTGAGATCTCATCATAGAGGACACTAAAGAAACATACAGCATCTTTGTTGTTATCCATTATTGTGTCACTTTCATAATGTCAACTAACCAGGTTGTAGATGACTGCAAATATTTCAGAATTTTAAATTTAATTTATAGAAGTGTAGTAAAACTTATTTTAAGACAAACTATTATTCATTTAATTTTTATGAACCTGTTAAGATCTGAAACAAATGGGAAATGTCTCCTTAAATGTTTTAAAGGGAAGCAAGTGTTTTTTTGCTTACATTGCAAATATATAGTTACATTTCATTACACAATGTAATGATAGGCTGTGTATAAATGACCAAAAATAAAATCTTCCCTAGAGAAAATTTAAATTTCTTCTGGGAAATACACTATTAGTTTGCATAGCAAACCTCCCTTTTTTAAATAATGGAACAGTTAATGAGGTAACTATCTGTGAAGTATTGGAAATAAGAAACAAACCAGATACAATCCAAAGTATGATTAAATAAATAATCCATTTAAGTCAAAACAAAACCATAAAAAATGCACTGAAATAAACTTTTCAACAACTCCCTTCCACCATCTCCAGCATATTCTTTTAGCATATTTTCTGGATTCCCAGAGATAAAATATTTAGCAATAAGTATATACTTTTGGATGTGTACTTCTTCTACCTTTATTTCAATGTTATTGAAAGTATTAAACTAATAAAATAAACTAATAAAGATATAATAAAATATTGGGATAGTAAAAAAAGGAAAAAACTAGTGCATTCTGTCTTGTACAGAACATGTATGGATGTTATCTGCCTGCTTCTGGTTCACCATATGAGAGGTTTGGGAGCCTACTTTATGGCCATGCATAGGTCAGAAGCTTGCAGTGGGAGATGGTAAAGTGTCCCTTACTTGACTGCTGAACAAGAAAAGCTGGTGACTAAGAGGATGTTCAGGATGAGCTCCCAGACTTTGCTTCTTCCTTTTCATCTACAAATGTGAAGCATGAGAACTGAGAAGGATTAATAGCTATCTCAATTCAGCCTCCATAGCATGGGAGCACACTGCTTCCTCTGTCTCTTATGTTTTTGTTCTTCCCTGATATTTGTTATTTTCCTTGGGCAAACCATTATCCCATGGTGGAAATGTCCAGAACCCTTTTCCTCTGTCCTCCTGAAGCAAAAAAAGACCAGTTACTTTTCATCCCCCTTTGACTATATGAATGACTAAACTACATAGCCAATATCCAACCTTCTATGCAACACACTGGCCAGACTGTGAACAGATTGTGCTGGGGCGTAGTCTGTGGTTTCATAGGTTACTGAAGTATAGTACCATAGATTGTTAAAGAATACCTCATTCAAACTCATCATTTTATAGAAAATAAAAGTGAGGCCCAAGGAGGCTAGGAAAGTTGAACAAGTCACATAAACAGAAAGCCTCAAAGGCAGAATCTGAAAATATCCGTAGGAACTAGTTTACTTTCTTCCTCTCTTCCTTCCTTCCTTCCTTCCTTCCTTCCTTCCTTCCTTCCTTCCTTCCTTCCTTTTTCTTTCTCTTTCTTTCTTTCTTTCTCTATCTATCTATCTATCTATCTATCTATCTATCTATCTATCATTTGGAAGATAAATTTTAGAGTTACCTGAACCTCTAAGAGATTACATGATTTACCCATGGTTATAGCTATATTAAAGGTTAGATCGGAACCCAGGTATTTCTGATACCCAGTGTAGCACTCTGTTTATTATACTATGCTATCTCTAATGTATATGTATAGATAATGGAATTTCCATATAAAACAAGCAGTCAAATGTAAAAGGAAGACTCGACAAATGGATAATTCAGAACAAAAGTATAATGTCAGATTTAAAACCATAGAAAGGCCTTTGGTGGTCTTAGTGATTCAGATTGACTATGCCTACCACTACACTCTTCAGATGATTATTCAATCACTTGGTATATATGGATTATAAGGATCTGGCTTCTTTGGGATCTGCACAAGAACATTGTATGTAGGTGACATCATTTTTTTTTAATTTTAATACTTAGTCAAAAATTATCATGAGCTAACTTATTTTCCTCCTTTAACAGGACACAAAATGGGTAGAAAAGAAAAAAAAATAATCTTGTTCATTATTTTTTCTATAACTAACCTTTATATACAAATGCTACTTGAATAAAGATTTATGTAAACTTAACTAGCTATATGACCCTGGACAAGTGTAGCACCAATGCAATATTCATAGCACCCACAATCACTATAAACATACCTGAATGGTGCTCAATCACAAAATATAGCAGACTCTCCATATAGAACACAGAAGCAAAACATTTATTCTGATACCAGAAACCCAAACCCCAAAACCAGTAAGCCGATTTCATTATAGTAGCAAAGAAGTTAATAAGCCATAACAGCACAGAGAGTCACACCATCCTTTAGCCTTCCCACAAACACTAACATAAGATCAATATTTACTCACAGGCCTATCTGTGCAAACTCTCCTCCCAATTATCTAGCTTGCTCTGACTCCCAGCTTCCTGTGGGCTCTGCTCCATCCTTTAGCAAACTCCTCCCACCACAGGCTCTATGTGATTACATTCAGTCTATTGGGGGCAGAGTATATTTTCAAAGCAAGGAAAGTCTTCAAATTCCCTTAGGCTTATTGAGGGGTAGGGAAGATCTTCAAATTCCCATTATCATTACAAGTCACTTAACCCTGTCTGCCTCAGTTTCTTCCTCTATAAAATAAGCTAGAGAAGGAACTGGCAAACTACTCCAGCACCTCTGCCAAGAAAGGCCCAAATGGGGTCACAAACTGACTGAAAACAACTAAACAACATAAAGTCATGCTGATGTTGGAATGCCATTAAAAAGATTTCCACTTGCTCAAAGGTACAATGTATTCACTAAAACTGGCAAAGAGAAAGAGGCAGTATTCCTCAAACTGCACTCTATATAACCCATATGTCCCTTAATATTGTAAATAGATCTGTCCAGTTCAGTTACTTACAAGCTGTTAACTTTACCCCCCCCCAAAAAAAAGGTTATTGACTTTTTACTATAGATAATCTTCATTATGTAAATCTTTTAGACCTTCTTTGGCTCATTTATCTTATGACATTCTATAAGAAAGTAAAACTATTAGTAATGTTTTCCCTCTAATATATTAAAAATGAGAATATAAGAAATGGTTATTACAACCTATTGGATAGGAAGCTGGTCTCAGGCTCTGCCAGGGTGCCACCTCTGACACTGGCCTTCTTGTGCAAGTCATTTAACCTCTGGGTGTCTCAGGGAAATTTTTTTAAGACTATAAGATGCAGAAAAATTGCTGTTCTGCATTGGAAGTAGAGTTCTTACACCAAAAATCACATACCCAGATCAAAGAATAAAGAAAAAAAGTAAAAAATTGCATCCAGAGTAAAAAAAGCAGAAAAGAAGGTGTTTGTCCCCTGCCCTATATGAGATTCCCCTCAGGGCCCAGGCAGGCCTTAACCCACAGGCATTGACTATGGTTAGGAAAGCGTAATGCCCATCCTGAAGACCAATCTTGCTCTAATTTAAGCAAGGACTAGGTAACAGCTGGCATCACTCAAGGCTGGATTCCAGGCTCTATGCTGTCCTCCCTTCTTACTCACTCCTTGAGGAAGTCATTCACCTTTCTCAATTCTGCCATCCTACCAGTTTCCTTAGGCTGTGCTAATTCTATTAGATTTAAAACATTTCAGTTATCTTTAAAGTTTGCTTTCCTTCACTCCCAAGCCCATTAATTACCTGATATTTCTTCCAGTTCGTTTTCCATGACTTTTTGCCTTTCCAGGATAATCCTAGCTTTTGTCTCTCATATCATTCTCACCAAGCTTTTGATTTCTCTAGTTCTCACCCTGTCAGTCAGTCAATAAGCATTAAGCACCTACTGTGTGCCAGTCACTGGACTAAATGCTGACGATATAAAGAAAGGCAAAAGAGTCTCTGCTATCAAGGAGCTCACAGTCTAAACAGGGAGATGAAACAGCTATGTACTAATATGATTTATATGGAATGTGTTGGAAATGATTAACAAAGGGAAGAGAGCAGCTTTACAAGGGATCAGGAAAGCCTTCTCACTGCAGGTAGGATTTTTGCTGGAACTTGAAGGAAGTCAGGAAATCCAGAGGGAGAGACAAGGAGGGAGAGAATTCCAGGCATGGGATATAGTCAGTGAAAATACCTGAAGTCAAGAGATGGAGTATCCTGTGCAAGCAATAGAGAGGAGCCCACTGACAATGGATCTCACAATACATGAGGGATTGGTGTGAAGTGGGGGAGGGGACATTAGGGGTAAATAAGGTATAATAATACTGGAAAGGTAGTAGGGATCCAGGTTGTGAAGGGTTTGAATGTAAAACAGGCTTTTTTTTCATTTGATGCTGGCTATGATAGGCAGGGTTATCCCTACCTGGTGATCATAAATCTACCTGTCTCTAGATGGAGGCTGGTATCCAAGTGGATATGCTATTGATGCCCTCTCCCCACTACACTGTACATTCCTTAAGGTCAATGCCATGTCTTCATTTCTTTTGTATCCCTCCAAGCTTATTCTCTCAAAGCACCTACTGTGTGTCTCCAAAGTATGTAATTATCAAAAGTTGACTAACTAGGGATAAAGAAAAAGTTAGCCTTGGCATATGGCAAGCCCCTAGAACATGAATTCCAAGGTATAAATGATTAACTGCAGGTTTTGGGTTTTGTTCTTCTAACTACTAAAGGAAACATAATATCACCTGGCTAATTTATAAGAAATCATAACATCACTAACAGCTTGTCACTGAACTGACTGATAAATACACCATTAATACTAAAATGGAATTGTTATGTTACATAAGCTTAAGTACTTTGGCCACATGATGAAAGGATAGGACTCAATGGAAAAGATCCTAATGTTGGGAAAGACTGAAGGCAAAAGGAAAGGGGATGGCAGAGGATGAGATAGGAAACAACGAAGATGGACTTCAAGAGAGAGTGGTGGGGGGCGGCTAGGTGGCGCAGTCAATAGAGCCCTAGAGTCAGAAGGACCTGAGTTCGGAGCCGGCCTCCGACACTTAATCCACACAAACAAAACCCTAGCTGTGTGACCTTGGGCAAGTTACTTAACCCCAATTGCTTTAAAAAATAAAAAAGAGAGAGAGAGTGGTGGATAGAAAGACCTAGAACACTATGGTCCATGGAGTCACAAGTGGTTGAACATGACTGAACTGAAATATAATGAGTTCATCAAGACCAAAAAGCAATTAAAGAACAATATAAGAAACTGAATCATATCTATAGGCTATAGATGCACTGCAATAAAATATCTGCTAAAAATGTTTCTCAAAATATTACAAAGAGAATGCAGTTACTTTGAAAACATAGTTTTTAGCACAATATTCATTTCACTACTTGGACTTGTGGATTTGGAGCATTTCTTCTGCATCTATTTCCTGCCTGCTGGTTTGGGAGGTGGGGAGAGGGGAAGGGGGAGGGAGAGAACAAGAACAAAAGGAGGAAGAGGAAGAAGAGGAAAGAGAAATCAGGAAAATGAGTCTTGAGTCTCCAGGTCCAGCACTCTGTCTGTCTAACACACACACACACACACACACACACACACACACACACACACGATATATAATTAATAAATCATGTATACAAAAATATATACAGAGCTACATATATAAATACATGTATATATAAATATACATTGAGATATGTATTTTTAAATAAAAAGGTTTGTTACTGGGTCAATAACACTGAAACAGAGTTCTTGATTTCTTTCCCCTAAAAACAGAGGTATTAAACCTTTTTAAATTTAGCAATATAGTTCTGGTTTCAAATAGTGTTTACTTCCTAAATCTTTAAAGCTTTTTTAAAAGTCCTTTTTTTTTACATCCCTTCCTATTGATATGAATGTGATATGAATTTTATCAATGTAGATAACGAAAATATATGTAGTAAATTTATTAAGTTCCCTACAGAAAGGCAAAACAACATTTAAAAGTTTGAAACAAATATGAACAGAACAAAAAAGTATTATCACAAAAACATACTGTTAAAATATGTTTATCAGTTGAAAAAATTCTAAGCAGGAGCTTTCCTAGTCTCCTAGGATAAAATCAGGTTCTTTGATGACAGACACTAATTGCCCATGTGATACAGCATAATTAATGTTCCAAACTATGCTACATATTTGTAAGGCAGTGGAATTATCATTTCAAATAGTGCACATTTTTATTTTAGTAGTTTTAATGCGATCCACTTTTAATTATTTTCATTAAAAGAGAAGTGCATAGGGGGCGGCTAGGTGGCACAGTGAGTAGAGCGTCGGCCCTGGAGTCAGAAGGACCTGAATTCGGATCCGGCCTCAGACACTTAACCCACACACAAACAAACAAAAAAAAAAACCTAGCCGTGTGACCTTGGGCAAGTTACTTAACCCTAACTGCCCTCCAAAAAGGAAAAAAGGAGAGGAGAGAGAGAGAGAGAGAGAGAGAGAGAGAGAGAGAGAGAGAGAGAAAGTGCATAGAAAAAAAAAAAACACAGATCCCCAAATCAGGTAGAGAGTCAACTCACAATGATATACCCTAAAGGAGGAGAATAACTAAGAGAGATAATAAAGAGCATTAAAAAGAATAAAGGAATATAAAAATAATATTTCTAGAAATTCACAACATTGATAATAACATAAAGTCACACTGTAAGATGACATAAGAAGTTAGAAACATGTCCAAGTTTCCCAATCTGTTCTCTGCTCAACTACCTTGAAATGTAATCATGGCCATTCAGTGATCCAAAAATCACACATGAAGGATGAATAAACCAATATTCAAGGCATTGTACAAGGAGTTATAGGAGAATAAGATGTGGAAAGGTTAGAGCTCAATTGCTACATCTCTCCTCTAATTCTAGAGATAGCCCAAGAAGGTTGGGATATAGCTCTTTGAGATCTATAAATCACAAGCCTCCACCAGTGGACTCCCTCCTTCCATGTTTATGAATTTTTACAGGTAAGACAGTCAGTTTTGGTTAGTTTCTAGAAATAGATATTTGTAGTAGTGGTAGAGTTTGTATGAAACATTCCCCTTCCCATTTATTTGAATGTATAACATTTTCTTTTATCAGAACATACACATTCCAAGGGATAAGACTCAAGTTTAGCAAAAATAAACGATAGCTCCTGGCAATCTTTTTTACTGGAGTCCTCAAAATGTTTCCCTTAGGTATACTGTTGCTTGTCTTCTGGACTTCTTGTAGAACCACGGATTTTCCTGGCCTCCTTTCATCCAGTCTTTCTTAGCTTCCTGACAAGGATACAGACATCAACTGTTCTAAGGATTTGGGTGTAGGATGCCAATGAAGAGTTCAAATCCTCAGGCCTTGTAAAGTTCACAAAGTCCTCCTGTAGCCAATGTGAGGTGTAAGGACCAAGACATTTCTAAGACAGGAATCCTCCAGCCCTCCCTTCACCAAAGCAATTCCTTCTCAGTAGTTTTCTCCTCTCTACTAACAGAAGCCTGAATCTTTGAATTCTAACCTGGTCTGTGAATACAAAACCTACAGGAAATTGTCAATTATCTTCAATCCATCTAAATATGAATGCTGTGTGTGCCAACACTCTAGTTCATATAAGGGTTTTCAAAAACTGATAAGCTGATCAAAGACATTTCTCAATTATTTTAAATCCTATATTTGATTGATTGTTCTTGCCCGAAAATATATTAATGAGTAGCATCTTGTCACCTACTTTAAATTGAGTGGAATAATTGCTTGATTGACTCAATAGACTTCTGCCCTTAAACATATATGCATATATATGAAATTCAAATTACTAAGTTAGGTCCCCTGAGAGGACAGCTCCTCACTGTAGTTCTAAAGAGTTTTGTGAGTCCAGGCTTCTACTGCTATAGCTCATGAGGTTCCAACAATATGTATTTCCTTAACACAATACAGAAGTGACTCAAAGAAAAGCATAAAATAAATATAAAATGGCATAGCATGAATAGCAGGTATAAAACATTACCCCTACAAACACGAGACACATTCCCTTCCAAATACATACTGCATCCATTGGGAAAGTAAGAGCAAACTCAGACTTACAAAAGCAGTGAGAAACAAACAGGGGACATATAGTCAAAGCTACCCTGTCCTCATACTGCTAAGACTGAGTCCTTTTTCTTATATTGAATCTTTATTAAATCTTCCTTGGGAAGAGCAATTCTTCTGGGAAAATTGGGTTCCTGGGTTCTGACATTCATCATAGTTTGATTCTCCACAGCTCTCTCTTGAGTTCACAGCTGGTTTTCCTCTTGGCTAATAGAGTCATGTTCCATGAAGTTACTTTGGACCTTGAGTGGCTGCTTCTATCCACCTCTGTCTGAAGAATGTGTATATAACTATTGGCTCCTGACTCCCTTTTCCCAAATCAATGTTTAGCACATCGTAGGCACTTAATAAATTATTATTGATTGACTGACTGAACCCTTGAACTGCTAGATAAAATGTCTCCTTAGGAGGAGGGATAGATGGGAGGAAAGAAGAGAGAGAAATTCCCTCCTGTCCCACAAGAGATGAATAGCTAAGTTCTTAACTGCTGGCTCCTGCCTCCATTGTTTCCATAGTTTAGCTGTTTAAAACCCTGCAAGAACATAGCTGATAATTTCTTGTTTAGTGTCATTGTTCCCCTTTGACTTGATCAGAAATAGAGGAGGGGAAACAAAGCTATCACTCTTTGTGAACAGTATGATGGTATACTTAGAGAATCCCAGGGCACTAAAAGACTAGTTGAAATAATTTTCAGCAAAGTTACATGATATAAAATAAACCCACATGAATCATCAGCATTTTATATATTACTAACAAAGTCCATTAGTAAGTGATAAAAAAGAGAATTCCATTTAAAATACATGCAGACAATATAAACTACTTGGGGATTTACCTACGAAGACAAACCCAATAACTCTAGGAACACAGTTATAAAACACCTCTCACACAAATAAAGTAAGATCTAAACAACTGGAAAAATATTAATTGCTTATAAATAGGTCAAGTCAATATAATAAAATGACAATTCTATCTAAATTAATCTACTTATTCAATGCCATACCAAATTACAAAAATAATTATAGAGCTAGCAAAAATAATAACAATTCATCTGTAAGAACAAAGGATCAAGATTATCAAGGAAATCAATTTAAAAAAAACCATAAAGGAAGGTGGCCTAGCAGCACCAGACCTCAAACTGTATTACAAAATGATGATCATCAAAATAATCTGATATTGGCCAAGAAATACAGTGGTAGATCAGTAAAAATAGATTAGGTAAAATACACAATAGTAAATTACTATAGTAATCTAGTGTTTAATAAATACAAAAAGGCAAGATTTTGAGACAAGAACTCAGTATTTGGCAAAAATTGCTAAGAAAACTAGGAAGCAGTTTGGCAGAAACTAGGTGTAAATCAACACCTCACAGTATACCAAGATAAGTGCAAAATGTGGATATGATTTAGACATAATGGGTGATACCATAAGCAAATTAGGGGAACATGGAATATTTTTCCTTTTAGGTCTGTCGATAAAGGAAGAATTTATAGCAAACTAAGTGATAGAGAGCATTATGGGAACTAAAATGAATAATTTTGATTACATTAAATTTAAGAGGGTCTGCATGTGCAAAACCAAATCAGTCAAAACTAGAAAGGAACACTGTAGGTGGGGGGGAAGAATTTTAAAGCAAGTTTCCCTAATAAAGGCATAATTTCTCAAATATATATATATGTATATATATATATATATATATATAAGTTTCTCAAATCTATAAGAATATGAGTCATTCCCCAACTGATAAATAATGAAGGAATTTGAGCAGGCAGTTTTCAGGAGAATAAAAGGTATCTATAGTCATATGAAAATAATATTCTAAATCACTATTGATTACAGAAATGCAAATTAAAACAACACTAAGCTATCACCTCATACATATCAGATTGGCTAATATGACAGAAAAGGAACACAATAAATATTGAAAGGTCTGTGGAAAAATTGGTACACTTATACACTGTCTTTAGAGTCATGAATTGATCTAATAATTCTAGAAAGCAATTTAGAACTACACCCAAAGGGCTATAAAACTGTACATACCCTTTGATCCAGCAATACCTCTACGAGGTCTATAGCCCAAAGAGATCAAAGAAAAGGTAAAGGATCTATTTCTACAAAATTATTTAGAGCAGCTCTTTTTTGTGGTAGCAAAGATTTAGAAAATGACTGACCAAGTTATGTTATATGATTGTGATGGAGTAATATTGTGCTATAAGAAAGGATGAGGAAGATGCTTTCAGAAAAAAAAAACTGTAAATACTTATATGAACTGATATAAAGTTAAGCAAGCAGAACCAGGAGCACATTGTACACAATAATAGGACCACTGTATAATGATCAGTGAACTGTGAATAACAACTGTTTCCAGCAATACAATAATCCATGACCATTATGAAAGACTTATGATGAAAGATGCCATCCATCTCCAGAGAAAGAATTGATGAAGCCTAATGCAGATTGAGGCATAGTTTTTTTTTTAACTTTCTTCATGGGGGGGGGGTTGTTTTTGTGGAGGGAAGGCCTGTGTTTTCTTTTGCAACATGGCTAATATGGAAATATGTTTTACATGACTGTACATATATAGTCTATATCAAGTTGCTTGTCTTCTCAAGGAGAGAGGGCAAAGAAAGAGGAAGGCAGAGAATTAGGAAACTAGATTTTTTAAAAAATTAATGTTAAAATGTGTTTTATATGTAATTGGTAAAAAGTAAAATATAATTTAATAAAAAAGAAATATAGGGGGCAGAGAGTTCATATTCCATCCATGAACAATGGGGGTATTAACACTTCAACACATTAACACCATATCAATTGTTATTATAGATTTTATTCTAGTTCTACATCAACTGATCTGGGAGAGAGAACTAAATCTCTGATTCTCTACATAGAGATAGATACAGAGACAGAGATAGAGACAGATGTAGATATATAGAGGGATATAGATATATACACATACATATATATTCATATGTGTATATACATAAACATATGCATATACTTACATACATATACACCTGTATTCATATTTGTATGTACTAAATATGTGTGCGTGTGTGGTTGTAGGAAAGTGAAAAAACAGTTCCTTTTTGGATCCAAGTAGGATGGAGAGAAGGGTGCTGGAGAAATTAAAAGACAGACAAGCTGCTTAAGTGGAAAGCAGGGCTGGCAAGAGTTTCAATACTAATTACAGAATATAGGAATAAATATAGATAAAGATTTAACTTCTGTATATAGAATGTTAGTAATAAGTAATTTTTTATTTAAATGCATCATAATAAGAGTATATGACTATAATTCCAGAAATAATTTATTTTGTTTTAGAAATTATGCATCTTGAAAGACAAATAATGGCATTAAGCTTGTTCTTTGACTTAGAGATAAATCTAATCTTTGTTCTCATTGCTAGTTCAGAGTTTGACATTTTTACCAGATAATTGTTTTTACACAGCAATTACTTTTTTATACCTACCTTAGATTCTGGGCTCTTAGGTTTGAAAGGGATAGACTATTCATTTGCATTTTTATTTATAAATAAAAATATGCTATTATTCCAAAGCAAAAAGAGAAAAATCATTGAGTTTTAAGTCTCTCCTATAGTTATCATTTTAAAAGGTTCATATGAATAGCAAAACAATTTAACCTTTGCTTAGAGAAACCTCTAGAAATACTTTAATAAGAATAACTCTTCCTCTTTTTAATCAACATGTTTTTTAACTATTAAAAACATCATAATTCTAGGAAGAGTTTTCTGAGCCTCTGGTAACTAAATCCTTAGTAAAGCATTCTATTTGTGAGGAAGTTCTTGTTAACAAAAGTATAACAAATAAACAGATAATAACCATTTGATAAAATAATAGAATGACACTGCAAAGACATAACCTTTACTGATACACATTTGCTCAATTTGGATGACATAAAGCTAATGCTTTCTAAAGGTCAACCTTCTGCATCAAATATTTCACATTCAAAAGCACCTGGTAAAGTATGTAATCTTTAAAGATCACTTTCCTAATAAAATTTATGTTAGTTAGATGGTGACTTCTCCCTAAGCCAAAATATTGCTCTTTCATTCCCAGGATGAGTTAAGGAAATGTGTCAGTAAACAATACTATAGGCTTCTATTTTGAATTATCTGCATCAAACACTTAGTCCCACCATTATAATTCTTTTTTTAACAAGCAATAAAGAAGGAACACCTAAGAAACATTTGTGTTCATCATGTGTCTATTCAGGTCATCCTTTTAAACTTCATTCTTGCCATTCAAGTGGGTTTGTAATTCTCAATTATTTGGCATTCCTCCCAGTATGCATCAATATCAAGCACTGACTATTTTATACTTCAATGAGATTGACATTTGGCAATCTCTTTTGTCTCTCATTTAATCACTTACGACTTGACACACTGTTAATAAAGATGAATTGCATTACTCCTAAACATATCTGAAAACGAGTTTGTATGTAAAAATAAAATATTATCACGTTATTGTTCTGCTCTTTTAAAATATTTGATAGATAACATTTACATAATATTGAATAAAAATATCCCTAAGTTTGTTGGGAAAAAATGTAATTATACTTGCCAAAGTTTCACTAAAACAAGGCATCATGTATTATAACTACTGTGTTTTTATTCAGCCGAAACAGGGTTGAGGGAAAAGAATGTATATGGCAAAAACACAAAGAAATGTCAAAGCATAAATTTTTAAGACTAAAATGACCATAAGCATTGCTTTTCTTGGAAATTAATTTTAAGTTTCTAAGAGAAATAGAATTTACATCTACTGACCACAGAATGCAGGAATATTAAATACTTACATATGATTAGAATGAACATGAATACCTAATTTCAAAAGGGAAACAAAGCCAAATTACCAAATGAATTAAACGATAAGATGATAGTCTGTGAGGGTAGTATATTTCTCATTTTCCAGTTAGTTAGTCAGTCAACTAACATTTATTGAATGCCTACTATGTGCCAGGAATTTCCTAAGCCCTGAGGGTATAAAGAAAGGCAAGGGAAAAAATCAGTCCTTGCTGTCCAAAAGCTTCCAGTGTACTGGTGTCTTTTTTAGAAGAGGTAGCCTCATTAATAATAAGCTCCCTTGATAATGGACCTGCTCACAAGGGCTAAGTCCAGCAGTCTAATCCGACAGACATTTATCATTCCTTCCAAGGGACTATAGTGAAATCGATAGAATTCCCATTCCCTGTGCCAGGTGGGGTTTTCCAGGAAGCTAGAGCAGAGATTTTGCTCCCCAAGGCACTGCAGTAGAGGAGAGAAAGGAAATGATCTGGAAGAACTACAGCAGTTGCTAAACACATATTGCCATTCATCTTTTTCTGTGCATGTCCACTCCCTAAATGAACTATAATACCCTTTGTAATAATGGACGATTAATCAACAAGCCTTTATTCACACATACTATAGGTGTCTGGTGTTGCAGATTCCAAATAAAAAATGAGACAATCCTAGCACAGTCCTACATATAACGGGCATGAGGTTCTTTAGAAACACATATCTATGGACTATCCACCATGTGCAGGGCATATCCTTCCTAAATCATATATTTAAAACCTAACCATAAGGCCATTGGAAGGTGACCTATGGGGAGATCGTGTTCAGATCTTGAGGGACCCAAATCCCCAGCAAACCTCTAGGAAAGCAAAACTCCTAATAACGTATTGGAAGGAATAGAGGCAAAGAAACCTAAGAGGAATCATCCTAAGTTCTGTCTGCCAACCCAGAATAATGCAAAAAGCCTGCTAGAGTTGATCAGAGACCAGCCCCAGTAAGAGGGAGCAGAAGAGAGGCTCTGATGGTGAAGACTCAGAGCAGCAGAATCAGGGAAGAGGGTCTTCCCCTGAGCCTGCAAAGAGGCAAGGTCAGCATGCCTGAACTCCAACAGAAGACAAGACCAGATCAGTACTGGGGAAGCCCAGAGCCCATATAGTCCAGGCCTGAGCCAAAGCAGAGGCCACAAGAGAAGGGGCCAGCATAACCGGGAAGCAAATTCCATCTTTGTAGGGAGTCTCAATGCAGTACAATCATCAACATCTGACCAGGGATTGTAAGGGTCACAGCAAGTGATAGAACTAAGTCCAGGTTCAGGACTGGACAAAGAAAAACTTTGAAATAAAAATAAAGGAGTCCAAAAAAAGAAAGAAAGAAAGAAAGAAAGGGAAATGTATTTAACCAACTAGAGGGAAGGGAAAGTTAAGTATCTCTAGAGAAATAATGGGGAAAAAAAGTGAAAAAAAGAGACCTTAGTAGCACCAGATCTCAAAAAAAAGCTATAAAGCAGTGAACATCAAAGTGATTTGGTACTAGTTAAAAAATTAAGATGCGGATCAATGGGAAAGATGAAGGACACAATGTACAGAAGCAAACAGTAGAATCATGTTTGATAAACCGAAAGACCTCGCTCCTTGTAAAGTCAATCACAAACAACTCTCCTGAGAACTGGTGCCATGAATAACTTTAAGGATCTAATTGCATAGTATAGTGAACTTTCTATTTATTCAGCAATAAACTAAAGCAACACATTCAAGAAACTAAAGGACAACATTCACAACAATATAACATAATAACTTAGTAGGAAGTTGGCCACATAGTTTTAAACATAGCATATCTTTCAGTAAGTCACAATCTCCTCAGTCAATATAGAGTACCCAAGTCAAGTCTCCTTTCATCTAGAGTCCATACTGGCTTCCAATCATCTTTAAGCCAATCATCCTTAAGTCAATCATCCTTAAGGGGTACCATTGACCCCCAGGTCATAGTAAGTTACAATACCATCAGTCAGAACTGAGTACCCAAGTAAAGTCTTCTTTCATCTTAACTCAAGGTTGACTTCCAAATCCTCTTCCAGCTCCCAGCTCTTGCCTAGATTCTCATGACTGTTGCCTGAATTCACAGGTAGGCAGCTCTCCCAAGCTCTTGCCTGGATTTACTCACAGGCAGCTCTCTGTTCCAGTTCTACATCTCAGCCCACAGGGACTATTACACTCCAAGCCCTTTGCAGTTTCTGTTTCTAGTAAGAGAAAGCTTAACAGAGCTACAACAATATTTACACACATTGCCAGCACTATCATCTCAATTCACTTTCTGTGTGAGAAACCAATACAGAACAACAGACAGCACTTCTGTCTGGGAAATTAACACAGACCAACAGACAGAGCACTAACATCACAAACATTCTCTCTCTCACTTCTGCTTCATCCCAGCTGGTGCTCAAGCTTTTTTCTGCTCTGCTCCTTCCTGTTCCATCTCCTCCCACCATGGACTCCATGTGATGACATTACGCCTATTAAGGGCAAGGAAAGTCTCCAAACTCCCTTAGGTCTATTAAGGGCAACACAATACTGTTTCGAACAAAGACTTGACACAATCAAAGGTGAGACTCAAAGGCACTTGAATAGCTGAAACAAGCAGCAAAGTACTACTTTGCTTGCCATTACACTCCTGGGGTAAAGATTCACTATTAGACAAAAACTGCTGGCAGAACAGGAAAATACTCTAGCAGGAGGCAAATAGAGATCAACATCTCACATCATATACTGAGGTAAGTTCCAAACAGATATACACAACTTAGATATAAAAAGTTACATCATTGTAAGCCAGTTAGAAGAAGAAGGAAAAAATACATTTTATAATAAGGGGTAAGGGAAGAATTTATAACCAAACAAGAAGTAGGAAGGCTCACATTCTTTGTAATGGGTATTAATAAATATTTGGTGATTAATTAACTGATTGATTCAACAAAGGAAACCAGTTTCATCATCTAAGCCCATATTCAGTGAGAAGAAAAAAAATGAACTTGTACTGATATTCTGGTTGTAACCAAATAAAAAATCTTAACTCCTACCTTGATCTTTCTTCCTGGTGACAACATATGTTTCTATAGTAAGGGCAGAAGCCCCTATTATGTGCCAGGAACTGTGCTAAGTACTTTTCCAAGTAATATCTCATCCTCACAACCCTGCATGATAGATACTATTATCAGCTTCATTTTCTACTTGAGGAAACCAAAGCAAATAGAAGTGAAGTTAGAAACAAGAACCTATATGTTAAAAAAAATTAGCATCTTTTTGTTATCTCAAAAACTGGAAACTAAGGGGTGTACATAAACTAGAGAATAGCTAAATGAATTATAAGGTATGAATGTTATCATTTGTCATTGATCTTTGAGAAGAGACAAAAGGGATTATTTTGAAGAAACTCATTAAGACTGTATGAACTGATTCACCTTGAAGTCAGCAGAACAAATAGAATAATTTGTTTTTCTGAATGTAAAGACAAATAACTTTTAAAGACTTAAGAACGCTGAGCAATCCAATGAGCATCACAGATTCTCCCATTTAGCCCACTGACTGGCACATAGTAGGCACTTAACAAACTCTTGATTCAATGATGAAGATGCTTGTAATCTCATAACACAATGGTGATAGATTCAAGTTGTAACATGAAATAGGCATTTTCTGACAGTCACCATAGAAATTTGTTTTGTTTAACCATGCATATTTATTTAGTAAAAGTCTTATTTTTATTTTCCATTTGGGGTAGATGGTAGGGATAGGATTGACAAGGAAAATGAAAAGAAAAGAGGATCACAGATGCATTGTTGAAGAATTGCACAAAAGAAGACAGAGGGAAGGCCAAAAGGAATCACAGACCAGTGTGACAACTTTGAAAAGTTACATGTTGAATTTATTTTTGTTGTTCAGTTATTTCAGTTGTATCTAACTCTTTGTGACCCCATTTGAGCTTTTCTTGGCAAAGATGCTGGAGTAGTTTGCTATTTCCTTCTCCAGTTCATTTTACAGATGAGGAAACGGAGGCAAACAGGGTTGTGATTTGCCCAGGGTCACACAGCTAAGAACTATCTGAGGTCAGATATGAACTCAGAAAAAGGAATCTTCCTGACTCCAAGCCAGGCCCTCTATCCACTATACCACTTAGGTGCCCCATGCACTTATTATATGATTCATTTTTAAATGTAACTTATACCTGAGATATTTACAGTTTCATGTACAATTCTCTTTTTCTACCCAACATATATTGAAGTGCCTGTTTTAGTTGTTGTTTGTTGACACCATAAAAGTGACAAAAAGAAAGAAAAATAAAGTCAAAATAAGGATGATAAAATTAGATTATGTATGCTTTTCATGTACTTTAATATCTTAAAAGTTAACTTTTCCTTGAACACTCTTTTGGAGATTTCTACTTTTCTCCTGTTATCTTCTAATTTGTATCACATTTATATGAATTGTTCGTTTGATCACAATACAGAAGATAGAAAGCTCCATGAGAGTAGGCATTATATTCTTTTTTACCTTAGAATTATCAGCACCTTAGCACAGTGCTATGATCACAATAAATTACACAGTAAATGTTCGCTGAATTTATTTAGTAGTTAATTATTTAATAGTTAATGTCAATCTTTTTGCTCTAATCAGATGTGTTACATCATGATAATAAAATGTTTGAACTGCTCTTCTTGATGTCAAATACAAGGACTTTGTAGGTCAAATATTCATGTGGTATGCCTGTATTTTATTAAGAACCTAGATTGAAAACAAAACCTCTTTTAAAACAAAAATGTTTTGAGAAGTACCTGAAGAATACAATAAAGAATCTGCTAATGTCCTTCCCTAAACCAATATTCAGGCTTAATTTATGAATATTTCAATGTATGACAAACAAATATTCATTTATTAACATACTTATTAGAGAATATACCACACAGATTTCATTCTCAACTGTCACCATGGCTTCCCTTAATCACTATCCAACTTGGCCTCAAGCACCCGCCAAGCATTTACTAACAACATATCCAATTACCAATTACTTGTGACAGTGGGGGCAAGGCTCTTATGAATAAATGAAATCTGGGGATCACTTCCAACCCTTATTTAAATCATAAGTCATTAACTTATTCTGGACTTGTTGTTTAGTCATTTCAGTTGTGTCTGACTCTTTGTGACCTCATCTAGTATTTTCTTGGCAGAATTACTGGAGTGGTTTGGCATTTCGTTCTCCAGTTTATTTTATAGATGAGATACTGAGACAGTTAAATGACTTGCACAGGGTCACACAGCTAGTGAGTGTCTGAGACCAGAAGAACTCAGGAAGATGAGTATTCCTGACTCCAGGCCCAGAACTATATCCATTGCAGCATATAGTTGCCCTTTATTCTGGAATGTAGGGTATCATTTAGTTAACTACATTTGAACCCTATTATATAAAAGCCATCAATCAGTCTACACACATTTATCAAGCTCTTAACCATGTGTGTGGCACTCTGCTAAGCACTGGCAATACAAAGAAAGGTAAGAGATAGTCTTTGTTTTCAAGTAGCTCATAATCTACTGGTCTGGACAACATGGATATAACTGCATACAAGCAAGCTTTATTCAAGATAAATCAGAAAGAATAGGTAGAGGGAAGGTACTGAAATTAAGAGGAATAGGGAAAATATTTTCTGTAGAAAGTTGTGTCTTAGCTGGGAATTGAAGGAATCCAAGAAAGCTGGGCAGGGGAGATCAGAAGGAAGAATATTCCATGCATGAGACAGGCAGTAAGGATGCCTGGAGCTGTGAGACAAAGTAGCTTCTTTGAGGAATGGCAAGAAAGTTAGTGGCACCAGATGGCAGAATAATAGTGGGGAATATGATATAATAAGTTCACAAAGGCAGGGATGGGAAGAAGCCAGGCCAAACTGAGGGTTTTGGAGGGGTCACTGGGTTTTGAGTGGGGGGTGGGAGTTATGTGGTTAGACCTGAACTTTAGGAAGATTATTTTGACAATGGAGAAGAGGATGGATAGGATGGAGAGAGATCTGTTGCAAAGAAACGAAACATCTGGCTCTTGCAATAAACCAGCCATAATGTGAGGAGGGCCCGTACCAAAACGGTGGCAGCATCAGAGGAAAGCAGAGGCCTTATAGGAGTGATGTTACAAAGGTAATTAAGGTACTAAATGGCATACTGGTGGCATGAATGAGTTCAAAGAACTTTGAGTTATCCCTAATTTAATATAGAGTTAAGGGAGTAAAAGGTTTGTACTGAGGAAAATTAGCTTGTATTCTGAAAAATGAATCCCTAAAGCATTTGTTATGTTATATGGGACAGAAAAAGAATCTTCTATTTTGTTTGCTTGAGATCTTTCAACAACTACAGAATTTCAGATTGCAAAATGTGCAAATGACCACTAAATAAAAATCACCCAAAGGGTATTACAAACATAAATCACATTAGATAGGGGAGATCAATCTTCTTCAATTCCCCAGGAACAACAATTTATGAAAGATCGCCACCTTGCACCAAAGCCAAATACTTTCCTACTGCTTTTAGCACACACTTCATTTAATTCTAAAAGAAGACATGCTTCTTGCCTATTGCTAATGCAATTAAAATATATCTTTCTAGTATTCTGACGTACCACATCTTAATCTATAAATTTGCTCTAATAAAAAATTAAACAAAGAAACAATCCAGGCAATTTATAATCATTTTGTGATTTGGCAATTAATAGCAAAATGATCTATCTTACAGAGATTGACACTTGATGAACATTAACTTTTAGTCAAATACTAATTAACGAAGCACAAAAAAGCATTGATAAACCACACAATGGTGATCAGTGTACATTTTAATATAGTATTGAATAATGAAGGTAATAACTTGCAGCAAAAATAAATAGAACTTTTTGATAAAATGCCATATAATTTGCACAAGAGTAAGTGATTCCTTCCATTTACTAGCCTCATGATAAATGCCAGGATTGCATGATTAATACTACTAAGGTCTCAAGTAAAATAAAACTCAGCACGCCTAATTGCTCCCATACTCCAAGCCCCCTTGTTAACTGAATCAGAACTAAAAGCCCAACAAGAGTAATTTGAAGAAAAAAAGAATACAAATTCTGTCTAATAAATAAATACATATTTTCATTTCTAGTCATACTGAACTTTAAAGATGTTCTAAAGACACTTAATAAGAAAGAGATCCCAAAAATATTAACTTTTAAAACTACTGTCCTCAAGAATTACTTTTTTAAAAAACATTGTTAGTCAAATTCCTGACAACCTCCACATACAAAGTTTTTTAAGTAATCCTAGAAAGCACATAAAATGTCAACTTTGATGTATCTGAAAAGAAAGGCTACATTTCTTCTTCAGTTAATTGACAGTAAACAGACTTGCCTGTCTATCTGTCTTTGTCTAACTTTTTCCAGCTGGATAAACCCAATTGCTATTAAACTTGACAAAAGACAATGATATTATTAATGAAAGCAGCTACATGATAGACTTTTCACTGCAGGATCACAATGAGCTTCCATTAATCGCATGGTAGTTAGGCTAAAGATAAGAGAAAATGCTCACTAGAGTAAATGGTTCTTCTTTAATTCCATCTGATGGACTGAGAGCTCAGCAGGACTACAGAGCTAGAGAACCAAGATGTTCTCCCCCTCCACCTTAGCCTTCCTTCACTATTCAATTACCAGTAGGCACTGGATGCACCTTCTCATGCGATTGCTAAATTCCCATGCTCACCCGTATCAGAGAGGTTATTCAGAGTCCCAGTTCTACTCTGATCTTTGGGCTCAATATTCCTTTCCTAATAGTTGTAAGGTACGGATAGACCAGTCACACCACACAGACAAAAAGGGAGTCAACAACAATCCTTTCAGTAAGATAGTAGATATGCTTTACTATCTAACCTAGGCTTCCAAAAGTCTGCTGGCCCTTCCATTTGCTCTACTGATGCACACGCTCTGGACCCCTGAACATTGCCATCTGATCTAGGTCTTCAGAATGACCTATTCTTATACACAAGGACACCTGGGCTTTTTCATCTGCCTTGTTCCTGAACTCTCCTATATTGCCATTGTTTAGAGTGTGAGTTCTTTGAGAGCTGGGATTGTCTCATTTTTCTTTTTGTAGTCCCAGTGCTTGCCACAGAGCTTGATACATGGCAAATATTAAATAAATGATTTTTCATTCATTCATTTTCTGAGTTTTTCTAATTTTAATGGGTTATTCAAACTGTATACTATCTAGAAGATCCTTGAAATTTTTTAAGTCATGTCTCTAAAAATTTACATAAAATATCATTAAGTATATTTTTTAGAAATATTTCCAATATATTTACTTAATAATACAGAATATTATAAGTATTGATAATGCTAATGAGGTGTGCCAAATAATAATCATTATTTTAATGATATAGAGACAACTAAACCACATATAAACTTGTGAGGAATACCATATTTTCTGATATTATATAATCTGCAGTAATGTACACTGCAAATAGTTCATCTAAACTGTTTCTACACACAAAATAAGAAAAGCACAGTAATTCTAAAAACATATCTAAGGATATCATTAGGTTTTATTTGCTAAAGTACTGTGAAACAAAATATTGTAATTATTCCAGGAAACATGGCACCTTCTACATAAGTACTCAGGATAGTTTGTAAAACCACTGGCATTTCCTTCAGAGGTTTTGAAAATCATTCCCAGTTTATTTATAAAAAAACAAATAGATATATGTGTTTATATATATATATATATATATATATACTGTATATGTGTATAGGTATGTATGTATCAATATATTCTTTATGTATGTTTCATTTTATAACAAGAGAAATAGGCTAAGAAAAGGACATATTTGGCTTAAAAACAGTTAATATAGAAGATGTATAGAAATACTAATACCCTAAAAAGTAGAGGAAGAAAGAAAAAGAAGGAAATTACTATAGAAACATTAGTTATTCAATGATTTTGGATACTGTAAACATGTATTCTGGTCATAGTTCAATTTGAATATATAGATTGGGTCACATGCTATTTTCCTGGGCAAGCTGGTTTGGGATAATGTGAACTTTCTTCTCAGGTATGATGAATAATTTGCAAAAGTCCTATAGACCCAATCATTCAGTCAGTAGCCATTTATTAAGCACCTCCTAAGTGATTGGCCCAGTGTCTATCCCTGGGGATAAAAAGAGAGACAAATGCCAGGCCTGCCCTCAAGGAGCTCACAGTCTAAAGAATTAAGAGCAAAGAAGCAGCCCAAGATAAACAGGACATAATCAGTAGGGAGAAGGCTTTAGAATTAAGAGGGATTAGAAAGGCTTCCAGTCAGACATCTGATCTTAGCTGGGATCTGAAGGAAGCCAGGAAGCACAGGATCTATAGAGGAGGAGACAGAGGCTTCTAGGTATGGGGAACAACCAGAGACCTTGCCCAGAGTACAGAGTCTGAGTGACTTGTTGGAGGAGGAGTAAAGAGGCCAAGCAGTTCACGTTCAATTTTTATGACTGAAAATTGACTACAATCTTTGTTCTCCCTACATCAAAATGACAAAGCAATGAAAGCTAAGTCTCTATCTGTATCCATATCTACAGCTACATCAATACCTCTGTCTACAACTACACCTATCAGTTCAGAGAACTATCTACTTGTCTTTTTTAATGTATTTCATGTGTGATAGCTTTTCTCTATTCTCATATATGACTTTCTTGTGTGTTTTTTTTTATTTTGCTTTTGGAGGACAATTGGGATTAAGTGACTTGCCCAAGGTCACACGACCAGTTTTTGTTTTAAGTGTCTGAGGTCGGATTTGAACTCAGGTCCTCCTGATTCCAGGCCCAGTCCTCTATTCACTGCACCACCTAGCTTCCCCTTACATATGACTTTTAAAATGTTATCTAAACAAACCTGTCTTATTTTTAATTATTCTTATTTTTCATTCTCTATCTCTGCGGGACTTAGAGGTTATCTCTCTTGGGCTTTACAATACAGTTTGGCATTATCTTAATCATACTGGCAAAACTTTTTTGGATTACTTTTCACTTATACATATATACATTCATATACTCATACACTCATACACACATACAGACAAGCATACATACATACAAAACAATTTCAGATTAGTCCCATGACCTCATCAGTGTAGGTAACTCTCATAACGGAAAATTCTTTTACCAGTTTAGATAGGTGCCTCTTCTTTGCAGCCTGTGGTCTGAGAGGGTTGCCTGGGAAACTGAGAAGTTCCTCACTTTCCAAAAGTCACACAACCAATGACCTTGAGGTTCACGTTCTATGCACTCTGCTTAGCTGCCTCTCCAATATAGGGTTAGAGAAACATTCAAATTGAAGTAAGCCCAAACTTCTGAATGTGATCATCTTAAGAAAAATGATGCAAACAGCTACGCTATCAAAATTGATACAAAGAAATCACTGTAGCTAGCCAATCAAAATTAATCAGAATTAGAATTTTATCATTTCCTTTTAAACATGTCACATCCAAGTTTAAATTCGGTAGCCTTCTTGCATGAAAGCAACTGATTCCCCCTGAACCTTATAAAAATCATATTTTTTGCCATTAATTGATGCTGGCAAGGAATATGACTAAATGCATAAGTATGCATGGTCTGAAGGAAAATAGCCATAAATGACTATTGAAATTCTGTCCAATCAATGTTTTAATGTAAAAATCTGAGGAGGTCTATGACAAAATGTACAAAAGAAGACTACAGAAAACTGCAGCACAGAATATAACAAATGCTTATCTGATAGATTTTTATCTTTATCAATTCTTATAGATTAAGTTCAGAGGTAAAAAATAATCAGAATATGGGAAAATAATGTAACATTGTATATTAAAATTATGGAATAGATTGTATATAAATCTTGATTCTGGGATCAAATAGAGAGAGAATTTCAGTCAAAAGACTAGCTGTTAATATTGTTTTTTTTTTCAAGAATACAGGAGAAATGTGTATATATAAAAATGTACTTTCAGTAAAGGTCCTTTCTACCAGAAGATCAGTTATAACAAGCTTATTTTAGCTAAACAACAAATATATTATTGGGTATAGAAAGTAAAGAAATTTTATTTTTATTTGTCCATCTAAGTATTATTTATTTTGATTTTGATTCATTTGTATCTAATCAATTCCAGGTTACCTGTAATGTGTTATCAAAGAAAAATAGTAACCTAATGGTTATTAACTATCAGACAGCACATATCTGATAATATTGGTTGATGACTTATTATGACATTATCCAAATGAGCTTTTCTAAAGTTCTCTCCTTAAATTTCCCAATCACTCTTCATCCCCTCACTCCCAGCAGGTGATCCTGCCTTTGACTTTCCTGAAAAGATTAAAGACATAAACTTTGAGCTCCCTCAGTTTTGCACATCTAACTTTGTCTTCACCTTCTGTTCTCCCTTCTTCAGATCTCATTTCCTTATCAAGCCTAACCTTGCAATCCTACCTGGCACAGAGTAGGCATGGAGTTTTCCTCCATCCATCATTTTACTCCCTTTTTGACCTCTTGTACCTTCAGCTGTCTCTCTCCTAGACCTTCACTATAAACATGTTCAGTATCACCCACCCAAGCCCCTAACAAGGTCCTGCTGTCTTCCCTCCCTAGATCCCACCACAAGGTCTTTCTCTTTTTCTACCACCAACTTCTTGAAAGGGTCTACCTATGCTCTCTTTGCTTCTTTAATCAGCTGAAATCATTCAACCAAACTTTGCAACATGACCAATTTCCACTATTGAAACTCCTCTTGCAAAGGGTACTCATGACATCCTAATCATAAGATATAATATTTTCTTAGTATTCATCTTCCCTGACAAGTCTTCATTATTTGAACTTGTTGACCCCCTGCTCGTTTTCTTTTTGTGACTTCAATAACAACACACTGTCCAGATTCTTCTGATTCCCCATCTCTTTGACCAGCTTCTTTCCTGCTCTCAACACTCTAAGTACAAGCATTGCCCACAGCTCTTTATTTTATAGTTCTCTTCTATCTCCATGTTCTCTCCTCCATGATCATGTTTCATCCCATTAATTCATCATGAATGTAGATTTTGTATAGACATACAAACCTATGGCTCAAGATGTAGGCCTAGTACTTATTATGTATTTCTATTTTGGGGGGTTATTTATTTATTTATTTATTTTTGCTTTTTGGAGGGCAACTGGGGTTAAGTAACTTGCCCAAGGTCACACGACCAGTTTTTGTTTTAAGTGTCTGAGGTCGGATTTGAACTCAGGTCCTCCTGATTCCAGGGCCGGTGCTCTATTCACTGTGCCACCTAGCTGCCCCCCTTATCATGTATTTCCAGCTGAAAAGTTCATTTGTATGTCCTGCTGGCATCTCAAAATCAACATAGTTTAATCATCTCCAACTTACCCGCAAAGCTCTTCTTCCTATGATTCCTATTTCTCTTTATGGTAGCAAATTTACAATCCTGATTGCCCTGTTACATTCCATCCAGCTTATCAATGCCCTTCCTAAAATGTGGGACTGCTTTCTAAAATGTTATAATTCCAGAGTCCTTGACTTTTATCAAAGTGCACAATTTGGTGACTAAAGCATTTTCTGAAAAATAAAATATTTCTTCACATTAAGTGGCTAATCAGATTACCCTTTCTATTTTTACCTAATCTTTCTAGGTCAGCAAGATGCTCTTGCTACAGAAGCATTAAGTATGATCAGGAATTCTGCATACTTTTCCATTCAAATCATACTTTCCAAGACAGACAGGAAGGAAGTTTTACTGCTCTGGCATTGCGTTCTTTGCAAGCAGATTGCAGAGAGATATCAAAAAGGTAAAATGAGGGCAATGAATTGTTGCCAAAAAAAATACGTTAATAGTTTTCAAACTGTTGAAATCGTGGTGTTAATAAAATTAAAGTAAGCCTTAATTTTTATGGTCTATTCTGCTAATTTCCTGCTAAAATAAGCATATAGTTCTATAAGGAAGTCTTCTTGAATGGAAGTAATGGAAATCACATGAAAGCTCTAATAGATGATTTTAAAAAGAGAAATGAACTAGCTAAAAGAATTTTAAATCATATATTGCCTTTTAATACTTTTAATATAGAACTTATTTCAAAACATTTTCCTTCATCTAGTACTCAGGTCAGATTTTAAAAAGTCTCAGCAAATTAATATATCTTCTTTTACTAGTTTTTTTTTTTAAATAATAGAAACATGTAGTAACAAAAAAGATAACTCTAAGCTTATGACATTAACACCTTTAAAATAATTACTTTTAATGGATTAATTTTGCCTACATAATTTTCAGTTTCTTCCAAAACAGAACCTTATACGCACTTTTCTTAATTTTTTTTTTTTTGAGAAAGAAATAGCCTAGGAATCAGAGAGACAGGTAAAGTTCTCAAACATCTTTGTCATTTAACAATAGTTGAATGACTAGCCATTATCTAATACATGGAGGGGGGGAGGGGGAGAGAGAGAGAGAGAGAGAGAGAGAGAGAGAGAGAGAGAGAGAGAGAGAGAGAGAGAGAGAGAGAAACAGAGAGCTCTTTGATCAGTTTCAAATGAATTATCAGAACAGAAGAGGTATTTAGGTACTTTTATAAAAGAAATGTAAATTAGTATAAGATAGTCACAGAAGAATAGAGCTGGGAAGAAAGTTGAGAGGTGACCTGTTCCAAGTTCCCTCTTACAGATATTTAAATTCCTAAATAATTGAAGGTGGCAATTGTTCAATTCTCTGATCAACCCTCTTCCAAAAATGGAGACCCTAGCAGCCCATTAGAGTTTTTCCCAGTTCTGATAGTCAAGAGCTATGGAAAATTACACCACCAAATGCTTATAAAATTATTCTTTGTGACAAAGGTATGATTTGAAAACAAGTCTTCCAGACTTAAAGGAGGCACTTAATCCACTACTCCATTCTTTAGACACATGCACATTTAACAATGTTATGTCATAGTTTCTTAATCAAGACAAACAAGAATCACTGTTTTATTCAGAAATGGGACCATCAAGCTATGTGACATCAGCAGAGGACCCTGAAGTTGCTTCTGTCACTGTTGGGTCTATCCATTTAATAGTAGGTAACAGAGATTAGAGATGACTATGATCTCATGAACTTTAAAAAGTAAAGAGAATGAGCCATCAGAAGGTTCAGAATTCCATACCTAGTCTTATAGAGTTCCAAAGAAGGAAAGAGTGACCTTCAGGACCCAGCCCAGTGGTAGCTGAGATATAGAATCATCTAGTGGCTGTGCCAAATTAGGAAGTGAACTTTTATGGAGCCAATGTTTATATATAAGAAACTGTGTTTAGTTTTAGCTCATTGACCCCAAGGACTGAAGTATAAGGGAGACTGTGGCCCCTATATTTTGAGTGGAGGGTGTTTTTATTTCTGTTTTTGCAATGTCTTCAAACACCCATTATAAAAATAATAAATGTTACCTACTTAAGAGGACTGAAGGGCCCTAATTAAGTGACACTAACAGGGTGGGGGCATGGTCAGGCTGAATAAGAAGGCAGCTAAGTGGCTCAGTGAATAGATTTCAGGGACTAGAGTCAGGAAGACTCACCTTCCTAAATTCAAGACATTACTAGCTATGTGACCCTGGGCAAGTCCTTTAACTCTGTTTGCCTCAGTTCCTTCATCTGTAAAATGAGCTGAAGAAGGAAATGGCAAACTCCTCCAGTATCTTGGCCAAGAAAACCCTAAATGGGATCATGAAAAGTTAGGCTGAACTTAACTGAACAACAAAAACAATAGCGGAAAGGGAATGACACTAAAATGGGAGGCTTGAGCTGATAATGCTGGAGAAAGATACCCTCAGATCCCCAGTGGCACCCCTAGAACCTGTGGGGAGTAAAGGAAACACGGCCAGCCTTGTTCTTTTAAAGAGGTGCCTGGGACACTAAGAGGCTCTTACTCAGCCAGGGTCAAAAAGGTAGTATGTGTTAGAGCTGTGATTCAAAACCAAGTCTTCTTGACCCAAAGGCGGCACTTTATCCACTATTCTAGAGTCAATCACTATACAATTACATAAAAAAATAAGGCTGGGTATAGCAAAATCTTGATTATCAAGAATGGAAATGGAATGTTAACTAAGAGTTAATCATAAAACCCTTTTGGCTTCAACCTTTGTCATTGAAAATCTCCCTAAAATGCATTACTTTCTAGTCTAATTAAGTACAAAATACTGAATATAATTTAATCTTTATTGATTGATGATCTTGCTGTGCCTTAGGGTCAGTCATCATTCTGAAGATTAAAATCTACAGTTTTGTATTACCCTTGATATTACACTTATCAGAAGCAAAGCAGGTACACAGGAAACCTTCCTGGTATTCACAATGATGACTCACAATTTTTGAATCTTCCATGTTTCCTAGTGCTATTCCAGTCTCTCCCACCCTATCTTTACCCCCAAGGTTATTGCTGCAATTGAGGATGCTTCAAGCAATCATGAGCATAAAGCTCATTAAGTTATGGAAAGCAGGTGTTAATGACACAACAGGAACTAATAGATGCTTTGTTGTTGATGTAATTTGAAGAATTGAAGTAACTTCAAAAAAGAACAGCAGCATAAGTTAGTGGAGCTTTGTTCATATTAAAGAAAATTGTTATATATATAAACTCCTAGATAAGTTTATTTTCACAAACATCTAGAATGTATAGCCTGTGAATGGGAGAAGGCTCTTCAGTTGTTAGTATTTGTATCTTTCTCTTAAACATGGCATGGGCAGCATCCTGGGGAGGAAGAGGTAGGAGTAGAATATGTCAGTCAAGGCCTTCAGTTAGATTATGGTTAATGACAATTTTCTTTATGGAGTGAGACATCCTTTTAGCCCTTGATACCCCCTAATGTGGCCAAACCACTATGTCACCATCCATGACAATTTGTAAAATAAAGGTGAAAACGTTTGCCTAAGTATGAGGAATATGTGTGGATAAATAAGGACAAATTTAAATGAAAGGGACTCTGAGGAATCTCAAGAACAGAAAATTGACTATGAAAAGTTACAATAAGGATTATAGTAATTAGAGCTTCCAATTATAGACTTTTATAAAGCCACCTATAAAAGTAGGCCAGTGGCTAAAGCACTGAGCCTCAAGTCAGGAAGACCAGAGTTCAATTCCAGCCTCAGACATTTCCTAGCTGTGTGACCTTGGGCAAGTCACTTAACTTCCAATTGCCTGACAAAAGGATCCACTGGATCCACTGTAGAAGGAAATGGCAAAGTACTCTAGTATCTTTTCCAAAAAACACCATGGATAGGTGGTCTACCAGATCACGCAGAATCAGACACAACTGATCAAATGAACGACAACAAAATAAAGTTGCCTAGTAGACAGCTAGATGGCTCAGTGGACAGAGCACTGAGCCAGGAGTCAGGAAGACCTGAACTCAGATCCGGTCGAAGACACTTACTAGCTATGTGTCCCTGGGCAAGTCACTTAGCCTCCACTGGAGAAGGAAATGGCAAGCAATCCAGTATCTTTGCCAAGATTATTGGCTTGCTATGGTCCACGGGGTCATGAAGAGTCAGACACAACTGAACAACAGAAACAACCACAAAAGTTTACAAAGTTATTTTACTCATATTATGTCCTTTGAGCCAAAAATGAAGTAGATGGGACAAGTACTATTGTAAATATTGTAAATATGGGGGACTGAGGCTTCAAAAAGTGAAAAATCTTGCCTAAGATTAAACCTCTGGTAAAGTGACTGAGTCTAGAAACAAAGCTGACTCCAGCTGACAGGTTCCATGGACCACACCACATCATCTGCACAGCAAGGTGCAATATTTTATTCACCCAAAACTTTGTTTTTCATGTGCCATATTTTATTACCATTCCTCTTCAAAGTTCTTCTTTAATCATATTTTGCAACCTGGTTTTACTCATCACATGCCCTTCTACTAGCCGTATCCCTGGGCAAGTCACTAACCTCTAGCAACCTCAGTTCATGCAAAATTATAGCAACTATTTCTTTGTGTTGCTATGAGAATCAAATGAAATCAAATGAACCAATATGATTTTCTTGGGATGGGCCAGCCATGTGGTGATGACAAAGGATCACAGGTGTGCTGAGGGAGTACCCTCTTGGTATTTTCCCAAAGTCAAGAGAAAGGAAGGAGGCCTCCCAACACATTAGATATAGTATATGTATGCTAGGACATGGATAAGAGTTACACAGGGTGGGAAGGCTGCTGTTACCACTTCCTTTAAAACCAAGAAACAGGATGAGGAAAACCCTTTATTCCTAAGCCCATTATTGGTTAGTGGTGGTGATGTTTTTTAACATCTTTCTAGACTCAGCCCATGGGTCATCCCCCTACAAAGCCTTTTCTGGGCACTGAAATTGTTACTGCTTTTTACCTCATCAAATGATTTTGTTTTAACAGACCTGTTCACGTATTGTAGTTCCTAGTAGTTCCTTACTTGGCATAGACTGGTTCAGTGTTGGCTCTGTATCCATACTGCCTTGCAAACAGAAGGACTATTAATAAACCATACTTTTTAAACTGGATGTAGACAGGCTGCACTTGCAAGAATACCCAAGTATTTCTTAAACTAGAATATTTTATTGATAAGATTATTATTTGGGCATCTGGATTTAATAGGTGGCTCTTAATAATCCAGATAATGACTCACACTTAGGTGTAAAACTGAGAAAAAGGCATACAGAACAGCAGACCAAATGCAGAAAAGCCCAGTATTATTACTTTAATGCACCTGCTGCAGGCATGACCAAAAAAAAGTCTTCACTGCTGGGAAGTTAGCTAACTCTTCAAGTTAACAATTTATTTTTTAGCAATTTATTTTGAGACTAATGTGGAAATTTTCTAGGGCATAAACTCCATTCAGATGTGACAATTAAGTGGTGGCTTAACTCTACTGTGTTCGGTGGGTGGGTATGGTCAGAATTTGTGTGTGTATTTGGCAAGGTGGAAGTAATTCAACCTCAACTAACCTGGGGTAAGGCTAAAGGCTGAACCATCTGGGGTTTATGGACAAGAAAGTTGTGTGTGTGTGTGTGTGTGTGTGTGTGTTTGTGTGTGTGTGTTTTGTAGCAGAAATATGATTCAGTGGGGGGAGATGGAAGTACTAGACTTTGAATAAGGGGATTTTTTGGGAAAGAAATTCAAGCATACTATTATCTATAGCATTGACTTAATCTTCAAATTTATTAGCTCCATCAAAAGAATGTTTGAATCTCACCTCAAATCCTTAACTGCTATGAGACAAAGAAAATCATGTAATGTCTCTGAGACTATTTTCACTCAACTATAAAGTGGGGATAATAATACTTTAGTAACAGCCTCGAAGATTCATTTTATAATCAAATAAGCTGATATATGCAAAATAGCTTATAAATCTTAAAGTGATATATACACATATATATGCATATACATATGTAGATATCTATATATGCACATATATGTATATGTGTGGTTGTGTGTATATTAATATTATATGTAAATATATATATATACGAGCTAACACTATTATAACTGAACTATTCTGGATATCTTTGGAGCTAATGCTAAGTTGTGATTATATGCAGTATTATTATAATAAAAATAGCTAGCAATTATAAAGGTCCTAATACATGCCGGGAACTATGCTAAGTGCTTTGCAAATATTATCTCATTTACTCCTCACAACAACACTGGAAGGGAGGTGCTACTGTTATCCCCATTCTACAGCTGACAAAACTGAGCTAAACAGAGGTTGAATGACATTGCCCAAGGTCATAGAACTAGTAAGTATCTGAGATCAGATTTGAACTCAGGTCTTACTGACTCCAGGCCTAGCACTGTATATACTACACCACCTATATATATATGCCTATAGTAGTCATAATATTTATTAGTCTTACAGGAATAAAATACTCAATGAATATTATCTTAAGATTCTTTAAAAAGATGAATCCAAGGTTATTCTTAGTAGCGTGATTGACACTTTGTGACAAGGTTGTTCACAACAACCTAATCGCTAACTCACGGGTCATATAAATAAGAGTGATTATCACATTTGACTTTATAATACATTCTGTACCTTAAGGGAGATAGAATGAGATCAGAAAATAAAAGTGATAATTAGTCTAATGATGTGAGGTTAGTTTATATCTTCAGTTTTTCTTGAAACACCTGCTAACATTTAGTCATTCCTATGTGTATTGTATACACATGCATGTCTGTGTGTATGTATGTGTGTATATATGCATGCACATACCTATGCACATGTGTATAAGCACACATACGTATATGTGTATATATACATCTATATATTGCTGCTATTTTATGTAAAACATTGAATCATTTCCCTTCTTAGTACCTTAATTTTATATATTTCAGTGACCTAAATTCTGCTAAATCTTTTAGCTCCACTGACAGAACTAGGTAGCTGAATAGATAGAGCATTGGGTCTGGAGTCAGGAAGATTCATCTTCCTAAGTTCAAATCTGACGGCAGACAGTTACTACCTGTGTGACCCCGGGCAAGTCACTTAACCCTATTTGCCTCAGTTCCTCTTCTGTAAAAGGAGCTGGAGAAGGAAATGGCAAACAGCTGCAGTATCTTTGCCAAGAAAGCCCCAAATGGGGTCACAAAGAGTTGGACAGGATTGAAATAAGTGAATAACAGCAAGAATGTGAATGATGATTTTAAAAATTATCTTTCCAGTCCTCAAGATATTCACTGGAACTAACTTTTTCATTCATTTAATCTTTTCAAACTGGTGATTTTCAAGCCACAGACCTTGAGTCAATACATATTTCTCAACTAAGTTCTAAAATGATAAACAGGATCAAATAGTACACTTCAGCATATCATCATTCATATGTATCCATGTTCTATGAAGATGATTAGATAAACTGCTTACACTTGCACAAACATAAGGGAATAAATTTGCCAGAAGCAGTCCCTTTTCATCTTATTTGCTACTATTTCCTTGTCATAGACAACAGTCATAATTCAACCATGTTCTGACAATTCTGCCATTTGGCAAGATGATTTGTTGAAGCTAAACTTATGCAAACATAAATATTTACAAATTAATTTATTGCTTTGACAGAGACTTTCATTCTCTAAGGACAGAGACTTTAATTCTCTAAGAACAGAGACTTGGCAATTTTCATTTGGAAGAAATTAAAAGAAAAATATACCATGAGGTGCATGAAAAAAATCAATAGTTTTTCACCAGGATTTTTTTAGCTATGTTATGTGCAAATGAAATATCAAAGAAATCACAGAAGCAATACTCAGGGAGATTGGACCAATGATGACAGACAACAGAAAGATCACGTCTCTATTATTTTGATTCTATTTTGTCTCTCAAGGATGATCTTCAGAATGGCCAACATAAAAACAAAAAGACTATCAAGCTTACACAGGAATTAAAAGTGAAAAATAAGTGAAAAGATGCTGACATTATTTAGTTGAATTCCATCAACAAAAGTCACAACCTTGGACAAACTACTGCCTGTGATACAAAAGAGAAAAAAAAAACTTGCCTCTAACTCCTGGCAAAATTCTAGAAAGTCTTGAAATCAAAGGCAATGATTTATGATCCCTTAGAAAAGGAAGTGCTAATAATTCTGATAATTATAGGACAACGTGGATTCATCAAAAACACTTCATACCAAACTAACCTGATTTACTTTTCAGTGATCTTGAAGATCAGGTGAGAGAGAGAGAGAGAGAGAGAGAGAGAGAGAGAGAGAGAGAGGTAAGTAAATACAAATATGCATATACATGTATATAGACACATATGTGATCACATATACATCTAGGTGTATGTATGTTTATATAATCTCACATGCATATACATATGTATACGTATACATGTGTATGTATGCATACAAATATGTACACACACGTGTGTCAAGTTCTTTTACAAAGCCTCTCGTACTATCCAGGTTTCATACATTTCAATTTTAGAGAAAAGGTGGCAAGCTAGAAAAATTTGAGTGAAGACATGGGAGTTTTATCAGATTGACTGTAAATTCAATTTGCCTTAATAGGGTTACCTATTGAGGCAGGTTACAGTTTTATTATACTCTGCTTTAATTAGACCACATCTCAAAATGTTCAGTTTTAGATGCTACATTTGAAGAACATAGAGACCATCCATTATTTGATAGCCATGCGTAAGCATTTGAAAGAAAATCCTATGGATGAGAAATTAGACATGTTATTATTCTACTGCATAAACAGAATAGGGAGGCATATTTTAGGTCATTTAAAGCAAAACTCTTAACAATTAGAGCTGCCCAAAAGTGGAATGGAATTGGGAAGTAATAAGTTCTCTATGAATGATGATCTAAAAGGCTAGGCAACTTTTGTCACAGAAAAATGTCATAGAGGAGATTCCCACTATGTCAGGTCACTAGGTCAGGTCACTTAGATTGTAGCCTGCTAAAATATAATAGCAAAACATTTAACAAAATAAATAAAAATACAGTACAGGTCAGACAATGCCAACACATGGTTTTCTAAGTCAATATGCAGCCTGTGGGGATCCTTATGTACAAGTCTGTGGCCCCTTTTTCTATTTGAGCTTGTGTCCCTGATCTAGATACCCTCTGGGGCTCCTTCCAACTCAAGACAACATATCCATATGCTGGAAGAACACTAACTCTGGAGTCAACTGACCTGGATTAATATTCTACCTCTGGAACTTCCTGCTTGACCTTTAATAAGTAGCTTTCTTTGTTTCCTCATCTGTGCCATGAAAGGGTTAACTTAAATGTCCCCTGTGGTCTTTTTTGACTCAATAACCTATAATCTTTAATAAATTTTATTGACTGGCTGATGGATCGCTCCTATGACCTTGTAATCTACAGTTCCAGATATGTAAGAATAACTGATATTTGCATAACATTTTAAAATATAATAGAAGTGCAGGGTCTTAGCCTGGGAAAAGACCTTAAGTGGCCATCAAGCCCAGGCAGCACCCAAGAGAGATCACTTCAATGGTGTTCCAGATATAGTCAGGTATATAATATTTCTTTATCTCCCCAGTGCTTTGCTCGGTGCCTACCTATCAGAGCAGATGCTTAATAAATGCTTTTTGACTGACTGCTCATCTAGCATGAAAACCAGTGGCAATAAGAAACCCACAATATCTCAAGACAGAACATATTCTACTTCACCAGCACAAGATGAATTTTCTTTGAAATTCTAGCCACTGCTCCTTGTTCTGCCCTCTGAGAACAAACAGAGCAAATCTAATACCTCTTTCATATGACAATCCTTGAATCACTTAAAGATGGTGATCAGGTGCCCCTATAATCTTCTCTTTTCTAGGCTAAACAGCTTTTGGCATAGTGCACAGAGCACTAGGCCTAGTGTCAGGAAGACCTGAGTTTACATCCAGCCATGTGAGTCTTGGTTACTCATTTAACCTCTGCCTGCCTCAGTGTCTTCTTCTGTAAAATTGGGATAATTATAGCACTTACCTCCCAGAATTGCTGTGAGGATTAAATGAGATGATAATTATAAAGTACTGACCTAGTCCAGTGCCTAGTAAGTGCTATACAAATGTCAGTTATTATGATGATCTTCACTATTATAAGTGTAAACATTCTCAGTTTCTTACTGCTCATACACCATGGACATGCAGCCTTTCACTATCTTGTTTGCCCTCCTCTGGACATTCTGTGGCTTATCAACATTCTTCTTGAACCACAGAAGATAGAACAAAATGCAATGTTCTCAATGTGTTCTGACTGAGGCAGAGGAGCAATCTACTTCTTATTTTTGGAAGCTTTGCCTCTCCTAATACAACCACATTAGCTTTTATGATTCCACATTGCAATGAAGACCGATATTGATTTAGCATTCAGGACACCAAAACTTCCAGATCTTCTTCAGAATAACTGCTGTATAACCACGACGCTCCCATCTGTAAAGCTATTTTAACTCAAGCGTACAACTTATGTTTATCCCCATCAAATTTCACTTGATTAGATTCAATATTCTTTCTCATTGCTCTTATTTGTCAAGATATTTTAGGATCCTGGCTCTGTTATGTAGTGTATTAGCTATCCCTTCCAGCAAAGAGTCAATTGAAAATTTGATGAGCATGCCATCTATTGCCTTTAATCAAGTCATTTATAAAAATGGTAAATATCTAAAGGCCAAATGCAGATCCTCATAACCTTCTACTGGAGAGTCCTGACATAATGACACTGAATTGTGAATAAATATTATTTGAATCTAGTCTTACAACTATTTCTAAATATGTCAAATTATATCATGCCCTACTCTACATCTCTCCATCTCCTCTGTGAGAATAGCATGATATTTATAAATTTCTTTCCATACTGTTTAAGTAGGTAATAACCTTTCTTATATCAATTTGAATGATTTAGCAGATTACAGATAATCCTATGAAAGATAAATGTGTGCATTTATATATGAATGACTTCGGGAAAAGTTCTTTGTAAGACATACTTTTTTTTTATTAATTTATTAGTTTAGTTTCAGTTAACAAGATTCAATTCCATAGTTCCTTGATTTTCAAATTTCCTTTACTTCCCTCCCCCCTCCCCTCATGACAGCATATAGTACAGTATAGGGTCTGCAAATGCATTCATATTAAACATTATTCTAATTACAAAGGCATATTGTTCTAGGTGGGATGAAAGATGGTAAGGAAGAAGTAAAACCAAACAATGAGAAGAACAAGATCATTTAGTTTGCTTCCATCAGGATTCAGGCTCAGTTCTTTCTAGTTATATCTCTGGATGGCGCATTTCTCACTTTCTTGAATCTTTCAGGATTAACTTATATCACTGCATTGCTGAAAAGAGTCCAGTCTGTCATAGTTAGTCATCACAGATACGGTATGTCTGTGACTGTATACAAATTTCTTCTGATTCTACTCTTCTCGCTCAGCATCAGTTTGTATAAGTCTCTCCAGGTAATTATGAAATCCGTCACCTCCTCGTTTCTTATAGCACAATGATATTCCATTACATTCATATACCACAACTTGTTTAGCCATTCCCCAATTGATGGGCACCCCTTTAGTTTCCAATTCTTTGCAACCACAAAAAGGGCTGCTAAAAATATTTTTGTACATATGGGTCTTCCTCCCACTTCTATGATCTCTTTGGGATATAACCCTGGAAGTGGTATGGCTGGGTCAAAGGGTATGAAATTATTTATAATCCTTTGGGCATAATTCCAGATTGCTCTCCAGAATGGTTGGATAAGTTCACAACTCCACCAGCAATGTATTAGTGTTCCAGTTTGTCTACATCCTCTCCAGCATTTGTCACTTTCTTGTTTTGTCATCTTAGCCAATCTGACTGGAGAGATGTGGTATCTCAGAGTTGTTCTGATTTGCATTTCTCTAATTAATAGTGATTTAGAGCATTTCTTCATATGCTTATAGATATCTTTAATTTCTTTCTCTGAAAACTTCCTATTCATATCCTTTGACCATTTCTCAATTGGGGAATGACTTGTAGTCATATAGATTTGGCTCAATTCTCTATAAATTTTAGAAATGAGTCCTTTATCAGAGACACAAGTTGTAAAAATTCTTTCCCAATTTCCCACCTCCCTATTGATCTTGGTTACATTGGCTTTGTTTGTGCAGAAGCTTTTCAATTTAATGTAATCAAAATTATCCATTTTGCATTTTGTAATGCTCTCTAATTCTTGTTTGGTCCTAAAATCTTCCCCTCTCCACAGATCCGTCAGGTAAACTATTCCTTGCTTTCCCAAATTGCTTACAGTATCATCCTTTACACCTAGATCATGCACCCATTTAGACTTGATTTTGGTATATGGTGTTAGATAGTGATCTATGCCCAGTTTCTGCCATACTATATTCCAGTTTTCCCAACAGTTTTTGTCAAATAGTGCATTCTTATCCCAAAAACTGGGGTCTTTGGGTTTATCGAACAATAGATTGCTATATTCATTAACTGCTGGGTCTCCTGCACCTAAGTAAGACATACTTTTACAGGCTACAATTAATCAGGAGGAGTATCGCAAAGTCATAACAGAATGTTTTACCAATGTAACATGTCTTGTAACATGTCTTCTCTTTCACTTTGAATTTTGCCTGGATCTTATTCTTTCTTTATTCATTACCACTAAACCCCATTTCTTAGTTACTGTGATTGCTGGTACATCCTTCATTCCTGAAGAGGACTAATGACTAATAAAACCTCTAAAGACATTATTAGACAATGCTTCTAATAGTCACTTTTCTCTCTTCAGATTTTTCTTATAATGGTCTTCAACATGTGTGCCCTTCAAGACCTGCCCTATGGAAGAGGAGCCAAGATGGAGGAGTAGAAACAGCACTTCCAAGGTGCTCTCTCCCACACCACTTCAACAGCATGTAAAAGGGGACTCTGAACAACTTCTTGAGCTCTAGCACCCACATAAGGACACAGAGAAGCCAACCTCCCACTGAGGACAGCCCAGCAGCCCTGCAAGGAGCGGCAAGTGCAGCACTCTGGGAGCCAGATAGCACAGCACACTGGAAGCCAAGCCCAGGCCCATGTGAGCAGCGGTTTTAGCCCCAGGGTGACTGGGCCAGCAGCCTGTTGGAGGGACCCAGAACACCAGCAGCTGTGGCGATTCCAGAATTATCAACATAGACATGCCTAGGACAAAGTGAGAGGTTAGTGCCCTATGGACTTTGGGACCAGTATTTGGGGAAAGCGTCGGCTCCCTCCCCTGGGGGTGAGAAGAGGCTGAGGAGACAAGGCACAGATGCCATTTTGCAGCTTCATTTGCAGCTTCAGCTCCTGGTCTGCAAACTGTAGGGAGATCCAGAGATCAGTCTTGGGGGGTAATCGCTCTTGCTTTAACCTCCCTGGATCTGAATTGCGGTCTGGGGTGGAGGTTTTCTATAGATCACCTCCTGAGAAAGATCCCAAAAAGAAAATTCCCAGGAATATTATAGCCAGGTTCCAGAATCCCCAGAATATGATATTCCAGAGGGCAAAAGAGCTGGGATTAAAACCAAGAATCACCTACCCAGCAAAACTGAGTATCTTGTTTCAGGGGAAAATATGGTCATTCAGTGGAATAGAGGACTTTCAAGCATTCTTGAGGAAAAAACCAGAGTTGAATAGGAAATGTGACATCCAGACACAAGAAGCAAGAGATGCTTGAGAAGATAATCAGGGAAAAGAAATCAAAAGGATCTTATCAAAGTTGCACTATTTACATTCCTACATGGAAAAACAATAACTGTGACTGATGAAACCTTTTTCATTATGAAAATACTTGAAGAAGGGTATATGGGCATAGGAATACACATACACATGTGAATGTGTGCATATATGTTAAAAGGTATACATGGATAGAGGGCACAGGTTGAATTTGGTAGGAAGGGATGATACTTAAGGGGTGAAGTTAAGAGGTAAATGAGGAAAGTGGCAAGAGGAGATGGGGAGAGACAGGGTAGGGTAAACTATCTCATGTAGAAAAAGCAAGGGGAAGTGGTTGCAGGGGAGGGGAAGAACAGGAAGGCAAAAAGGCAAAACCATATTCTCACTGAATTTGGCTCAGGGAGAGAATGACATACATACTAAATGGGATATCTCATCCTGCAGGAGAGTAGGGGGAAAGGGGATGAAAAGGGGGATGATGGAGGGGAGGGCATTCTGGGGGGAGGGGAGGCTGGAAGTACCCACTTTCGAAGAGGGACAGGATCAAAGCAGGGAATGGACCAGGTGGGGGGTGGGATGGATGGGAGGAAAATATAAGCAGTCTTTTACAATATACCTACTATGGTAATGTTTTGCATGGCTATACATGTACAGCACATACTGAATTGCTTATCTTCCCAGAGGGAATGTGTGACAAGGGAGGAAGGCAATGGATCTGAAATTCAAAGATTTAAAATTAAATGTTTCAAATATATATATATATATATATAAATACTATTATTAATACTATTTTGCATGTAATTGGGAGATAAGATGTGTAGGCATTGGGCCACAGAGATTCACCTTGCCCTTATGATAAATTCGAAGGGGGTATGGGAGAAGATACGGGAGAGAGCAGAGTGGATGAGGGGATATCTTGTGGGACTGCTATTCTGGGGTGGTGGGTAGGGGGAAATGGGGGAAAATTGTAACTCAAAATCTGGCAGAAATGGATGATGTAAACCAAAAGTTAATAAAGCATTTGTTAAAAATAAATAAATAATAAAAAGACCTGCCCTATATCTTTGCTTCATTAACTTTCATATCTTCTAGTTCTCTTGAAATTTCTTTGTAAATGTAATACACTAACTCTACTGAGCAGTGAACACAGAGTTTTGTCTTTTCTCTCATATCCTTTCAGCTCACCTTCTCTTTCCTGTTCAATTTTCGCATAGGACATAGTCTATTTCCAAATCTGTGTTCATTCTGAAACCAAAAATCTATCCCAGATGTTGGCTATAGATGCTAACCAAAGCAAATCTCCACTGGAAAATAAAGGTTAGGAGGACTGGGACCACAGGCACTAGAAAAGCACTTAAATATTTTTTAAAATGCCTATAAAGAAGTGCCCTAAAAGACCCATTTTAAGAAGACATTCTGAATTGATAATAAAGGGGCTAGAATTAATGTGTGGATCTAACTTGTAGCTTACTGCCACCCTTGGCAAAGCCATTAAGTTTTTGATATTGTTTCCTCTCCAAACTAATGCCTGAGGTTCCATGGACATATTTGACCTTCCTAACTCTTCTACCTTCTGTTTTCCTTGAAAAGTAACAATAAGGAATTATAAATAATTACAAATAAATAAGAATAAGAGCCATTCCCCAATAAATAAGTAGTTAAGCAATAAGAACAATTATCAAAAGAATTGAAAAGCACCAACAATCATATAAAATGCTACAAATCATTAATAACGAGATAAATACAACTTAAAGCAATTCTAAAATTTTATCTCATACCTGGAAAAGGAGGAAAATGGCAGAAATAGTACATTACTGCGGGGGTATTGGTATACAGGCCTACTAAAACAATATTAATAGAGCTACAAATCATATCAACCATTCTGGAAAATAACTTGGAATTATCAAAGAACAGTCAGTAAACTGTTTATACCCTTTCATCCATGAGTCCCATATAGGATTCCCACTAGGAATACACCTTAAAAAGAGATAAAAGTCAGAAAGAAGGGCCCATGAAAACCCATATTTTCATAGTAGCATGTTTTATGGTAGCAAAAAACAGGAAACAAATAAGTGCACATCAATTAGAAAATGGATGAATAAATTGTGTTACATTATTTTAATGTGATAGTATTGTGTCATAAGAAATTATGAATATGGGGAATTCAGAAAACAGGAATTAATATGACCTCATTCTGAATGTTTTTAAAATATGCAGAATAATTGCAATAAGATAAAGGAAAACAACACTACCCTGCTGACTACTGTACTGATTCCCTCCTTGACTGAACTTTGTATAGAGACAGTGAATGCTGGGAAGATGGCCGTGACTAAATACATAGATGAAGAGACTGGGAAAAGGATTATACCCAACATAAGGCATGATAGAGGGAAGGTGACTATGAGAACTTGTATTTTAAATGAACAGGACAAGAGATAAAATGAAAGTCAGCACAGAGCTTCTCTTCCTCTCATTATCCAGGCATTTTCCTAGGGATGATTTTTCTTAAAAATCCACGTATTATCTATAATTGATATCAAATTTCTTGCCTTCTCAAGGGAGGGAGGAAGAGGGAGCAAGAGAATATGAACTCAAATTAAAAAAATAAATTAATGTTTAAAAGTTTAAACAATGTAATTGTAAAATACTTAATAAATAAATAAAAATGTATCTCTAAAAATCCATATGTGACAGAGAGGTAAAGTTGGGCATGGGATAGTTAATGGCAGGGAGTGAGGAAGAGGGTACACTGTTCTTTATAAGTGGTTAGGATGATCATCTTTGGTAGGGTGGATCAGAGCACATATACTTGCAAGCAAGTGCTCATCCTGGCTATTCAGTTCACAACCTAAAACCAGGGGACACTTTAGGTAATCTACCACAGCTTGCAGGGCCTTTCAGGTTCTGCAGCCTGTGTTTTAACTTAGAGCTTTGCCTCTGCCATTAGGCATGGTGGCCCAGATTCTTTAAATGATCAATCACAAACATGTTTAAAATATTTAAGGCAGCATGCATGGTAGTAGGTATACAACAACAAAAGTAAAGTGGTCTCTGTCCTCCAGGCCCTTCCATTCTAATATCTGCAGACAAGAGAAGTTACTATCCTGCTGTACTCTTCCATAGTGATTACTATTTCTGGGAATGATATTATAAGAAGATCATTGATAAGCTGGTGCAGAGTGACCAGGATGGTGAAGATACTGGAAATCACAACATAGGAGAAGTGGCTATGTTTACTGTGAAGACAAGAAGCCTTAGAGGAAAGTAAATAATAGTTGTTTTCACTTATTTGAAGGGCTACCATAAAGGGGTATTAGGCTTGTGCTTGGCTCCAGAAGAAATAACTAAGAACTTGGAATATTTTGTTTCCACATAAATAAAAACTTCCTAAAATTTAGAGGCCCACAAAAACAGACTGGGAGATGGGGAGTTCCTAATAAGTGAAGATCTTCAAGTAGAGGTTCAAATGATCACTTGTAAAAGTGTTGCTGAAAGGAATCTAATTCAAGTATAGGCAGAACTATCTGATTCCCAGGGTACATTACAGCTATGAACTTTGTGACAGGAGACAGGCAAATGATGCTCCAGTTCCTGGCAAAAAGTAGCCACTTAACAATATTTATTTGTTGAGAGGGGTGGAACCAAGATGACTGAGTAGAAACAGCACTTCCACAGGTGCTCCAGCCCATACCACTTCAAAATCATGTTCAGAGCGGGGCTCTGAACAACTCTGGAGCTCCAGGACCCAGAGAACGACATAGAGAAGCTAACCTCCCAATGAGGACAGCCCAGCAGGAAGTGGCCAGCGCAGTAATCTGGGAGCTGACAGCAAAGTGCCCTGGGAGCTGCCAGCACAGCACTCTGGGAGCCTAGCCCAGGACCACGTGAGTCAGAGGTTTTAGCCCCAGGGTGGCAGGTGCAGCAGCTGGCTGGAAGGATCCCAGAACACCAGCAGCTGAGGCTTTTCCAGAATTTCCAACACAAAGTGAGAGGTTAGTGCCCTATGGACTTTGGGACCAGTATTTGGGAGCCTGTCAGCTTCTTCCCCTGGGGGCAAGAAGTGGCTGAGGAAATGTGGCACAGATGCCATTTTGCAGCTTCAGTTGCAGCTTCAGCTCCTGGCCTGCAAACTGTAGGGAGATCCAGAGATAAGTCTTGGGGGATAATCGCTCTTGCTTTAACCTCCCTGGATCTGGATTGTGGTCTGGGGTGTGTGTCCGGTTGCCAGAGTGTATGGGGGCTTTGGGGAGGGCAACCAATTAATACCTCCAGCAGTTGAGAAGACCCCCAACGTTTGGGACAGAAGCTCCCCTGTCTGGTGACAGAGTCCTACTGTGGCAACAAGCCCAAAAGTCAAGTAATTAAGTGGCAACATGCCTAGACAAAGGGACAAAATGAACAGGAAAATTCAACATTAGACTCCTATTTTGGGGGCAAAGAGGATCAAAGCAGGGAACCGGAGGAGGACAATGAGGTCAGAATTCCTGCACCAAAAGCCCCAAATGAAAATATGAATGGGTTACAGGCCATAGAGGACCTTAAGAAGGATTTTAAAAACCAAATAAGAGAAGTGGAAGAAAAATTTGGAAGAGAAATGAGAAGGATGCAGGAAAAGTATGAAATGAGGGTCAACAGTCAGAGGAAAATAACACCTTAAAAATAGACTAACTCAAATGGCAAAGGAGGCTCAAAAGGGCAATGAGGAGAAGAATGCCTTAAAAAGCCAAATTTGCCAGATGGAAAAAGAACCTCAAAAGCTCACTGAGGAGATTCATTCCTTCAGAATTAGACTGAAGCAAATGGAAGCTAGTGACTTTATGAGAAATCAAGATGCTGTTAAACAGATCCAAACAAATGAAAGAATAGAAGGCAATGTGAAATATCTCATGGGAAAAACCACTGACCTGGAAAATAGATCCAGGAGAGATCATTTAAAGATTACTGGACTACCTGAAAGTCATGATCAAAGAAAAAACCTAGAAATCATCCTTCAAGAAATTCTGAAGGGAAATTGCCCTGATGTTTTAGACCCAGAGGGGAAAATAGAGGTTGAAGGAATCCACCAATCACCTCCTGAAAAAGATCCCAAAAAGAAAACTCCTAGGAATATTATAGCCTGATTCCAGAACTCCCAGATCAAGGAGAAAATACTACAAGCAGCCAGGAAGAAACAATTCTAATATTGTGGAAACACAATCAGAATAACCCAGGACCTGGCAGCTTCTACACTGAGGGATCAAAGGGCATGTAATATGATATTCCAGAGGGCAAAAGAGCTGGGATTGAAGCCAAGGGTCACCTACCCAGCAAAACTGAGTATCTTGTTTCAGGGGAAAATAGGGTCATTCAGTGGAATAGAGGACTTTCAAGCATTCTTGAGGAAAAAACCAGAGTTGAATAGAAAATGTGACATTCAGACACAAGAAGCAAGAGATGCCTGAGAAGATAATCAGGGAAAAGAAATCAAAAGGAACCTATCAAAGTTGAACTATTTACATTCCTACATGGAAATACAATAACTGTGACTGATGAAACCTTTCTCAGTATGAAAATAATTGAAGAAGGATATGTGGGCATTTGAATACATATGTGAATGTGTGTATATATGTTTACAGGTATACATGGATAGAGGGCACAGGTCGAATTTGGTGGGAAGGGATAATACTTAAGGGGTGAAGTTAAGAGGTGAGAGAGGAATGTGGAAAGAGGAGATGGGGAGAGACAGGGTAGGGTAAACTATCTCATGTAGAAGAAGCAAGGGGAAGTGGTTACAGGGGAGGGGAAGAACAGGAAGTCAAAAAGGCAAAACCATATTCTCATTGAGTTTGGCTCAGGAAGAGAATGAAATACATACTAAATGGAATATCTCACCCTGCAGAAGAGTAGGGGGGAGGGGGATGAGAAGGGGGATGATGGAGGAGAGGGCATTCTGGGGGGAGGGGAGGTTGGAGGTACCCACTTTTGAAGAGGGACAGAATCAAAGTAGGGAATGGACCAGGTGGGGAGTGAGGTGGGTGGGAAGGAAATATAGTCAGTCTTTTACAATATATCTACTTTGGCAATGTTTTGCATAGCTATACATGTACAACATATACTGAACTGCTTATCTTCCCAGAGGGAGTGGGTGACAACGGATGAAGGGAATGGATCTGGGATTCAAAGTTTTAAAAGTAAATGTTTCATATATTAAAAATATTTATTTGTTGTGTTTTTTTTTTTTAATTCAGAAAAAGAAAGCAGATTTTTCAGATTTCAGTCCAAGGATCTAAGAAGTTTTTCCTGGTAAAATCACAGATGGTAATAGAAAACAGTGATTTGTGAGCCATTAAAGAAGGAAAACAGTGGGTACTAAGTATGGATTCATAAAAAATAAATCATGACATATGCTGATTTTTATGTGGTTACAGGATTGAGAGATTAGGAGCACGCTGAAGACATCAGCAAGGCATCTGACAAAGTTGCTCATGACATTCTTGTGAATAAACTGAAGATACCATGTACTTGAAGAAAATTAGATAGCTTTAGGTTTGGGTGAATAACTGGATCTAAACACTGTTGATTAATTTGTCAAAGTTAGCTTTGGGTGTGGTCTCTATTGGGGGCCTCAAGGCTTCTTCCTGATCCCTAATTCATGAAACATTTTTTTTTTTTATGAATTACTTGTATGAAGATATAGCCTACTAGATAAGCCACACTGACTCCATCTTGGGACTCAATTCCAAAGCTAGCTTAGCTTCCTGTCTATTCCATTATGGTTCTAGTCCAATTTCTGTCCTGTGTATAAACTTTATTTCATTGTTTGAACCTAGTCTCACTTGGCTGGGAAGCTGGACTACCTCTACCTGTTGCTTAGACACTCAGGACCTAGGTTATGTAGACCAGAAACCCAGTTAGATCTGAGGACTGATGCAAGGAGTTTTCTCACAATTATACATCTCAAGCAATCCATATATCTTATCTGAAACCTGGCCCCATATTAGTCAATCAGTTACTGCTTCCTTATTGCTTTGACTGAATACAGACTCTTGGAGGTGCGAGTGAGACACCTCTTTTTCTGATTTCAAGGAATTGCATTTCCCTCCTTTCCCCCCTCCCAACCCTCAAAACTCACTCATCCTCCTCCCAACTCAAAAAGCCCCTAACCTTTCCTCCAATTTAGAAATAAGATTACCCAATCTTGTAACCTGGTTTATATCCTGTTACTTGTTTTCTTTTAATGCATAAAAATCCTCCTGAATTGGGGGTCCACTGCCAAACTGAGAAGGACTGGTCACAATTTTTATACAATTGGCATGCATTGTTTAATGAGAGGAGAGTTTGTCTCAGGTAACAATATCAATATACTCCAATTTTTTAAGCAGTTAAGGAAATAGAAGCATTAACTTCTAATAATACTGATCTCCATATGGAAAGTCTATGAAGCAAACTCCTAAGAAGAAATACTCATATCTCTCGAGATTAAAAAAACAAAACTTCAAAGGATTGATTTAGTTTATAATTTCTTAAAACTCAATTGCCTTAAAGTCATAGTCACCCTCCTTAGTTTCATTCTTTGCTATAAATCTAATTCATGACCTTTATCATTAGGCTCACTGGATCACAGGATTTAGAGCCAGAAAGAACCTTAGAGATCATCAGCTGCAACTCTTTCATTTAGAAGATGAGTCCTTAATTGCCACAATAAATTGCATCCATCAAATGGAATCACTAAATCAGGAAAGATATGTCAAATATTTCTATGTCCTAAAATTTAGAAAGGAGCATATTTGTCAAGCCATTAATGCATCATTGTACACCATCACCAGAAAGACCATTTAATTTTGGTCCATCTGAGATTGTTATTCAGAAGTTATACAAATATAATTCTAAATTCTAATTGATTTTCAGTCCACGAAGTCGATAACAGATGTTCTACAGCAAGCTGAAGTCATTATTCTATTGTCAAAATATACTATAAAGGTTAATAATTTACTCTTTGTGGTAATAAATGAAGTTATGATATTTAATTTAATATTGTAGCTATTGAATATTTGGCAGAATTTTTGCCATATAAACTTATTTTTAACTATAAATTTTCTTTTCTACCTAAATCAGTTATTTAGATATAAAGAAGAGAAATTATGAGAAGTGCCACCATTGTACTAGTGTACTTTTGTCCAGAAAGATGGGATACTTTCTTTTTCTGATTATATAACAGGAAACCTATCATGAGAAGCTCTGGCTTTACAGCAATAATAAATTGTGTAAATTACTTTAATATTCCTTGTTATACATAAAGATGCCACTGAGAGGACCTTAAATAACATAACTATAAGGTAGAACCAGGATTTCTAGCATAAAGACATAATTATGCACATGAATGCACAAAATGTACAGAGCATTCCTCAGAGAAAAAAACCCACAACTTTTAGCAAGTCATTTAATGCTCTCTATAAAGTAGCTACAATCTGCTTCACCAAAAAAGCCCAAACTGGGCTACTATGTCATTTGGTCCCACACACTCTGCTAGGGGTGGGGGATGAGCACCTGAGGGAGAAGGGGGAAGATCAACTGAGCAAATCAATCAAATCATTCCATCCCGCCCTTTGTCCCTTAACCACAGTGAGACTGTTTCTAGAGTAGATCAAATTAATCAAAAGCATTCCAACTAACCAGGAAAGACCTCGACCAGTTAAGTCATTGGTATACTGGATGGTACACTGTATCAGAAGAGTGTTCAGACAAGCTGGGGAAACTTGGTCATGACTTAAATAGGGACCAGTTATCTTTAAAATATCAAGCCAGTTTGGAACCTAGAGACACTCAGAGTCAGTGAGCAACTGTCAGGGGAGACAAGAGAGAGCAGTGTTTGAGAAAATCTTTGAAAAGATATTACTTGGGAGACAGAGTTCCTGAGGATTCAGCCTCAGTCCCCACCATGCCACACCTCTACCTTGCCAACTTCCGAAGTCTGAAGACCTTCCCATCTTCTTGTCAGCATCCTAGCAGCATCTCTGGTAGAAAAGGCAGCAGTATCCACATCAGGACCCATGGACAGACAGATTCACAGCTCAAAAAGGAGTTGAGCAAAGAAGTTACTCCATACTGAAGGGGAGTTTCTTGAGCACCCCATGGAGGAGAAAAGAACTTGCAGTAATTAGGAGCTAGGAATAGCCCCTTTGGCACAAAGACTCTATGCTCAACAAGCCCACTTTCCCCTGGACTCAATATGTATTTTGGGGAGAATGTGAAACAGAGTCTTTTTTGTGGTGGAAAGGGTGTTGAAGCAATCATTTTTACTATATGTTGAAGCAACTGTTTCTACTACACCACCTTAGCGAATTTATTTAAAAATGTGGGAGCAGGAGGTAGCAGAAGGGAGTAGTCTGTTTTTTTAAGGTCTAACCTGATGGCAGAGAAAGGCCCTGAACTCTAGCTATGGGGACTTCTGGGAAATATAATCAGCAATAAATCTTTCTGTACTTAGAGGGATAGAAACAACCCAGTAGAGGGGAGATTCAAAAACCTGGGAGTTAGGCAGCAAAACGGCAAGGGACAGAGAGAGGTTCCAGTGGGTGTTAGGCAATATAAGTCCTGGAGCTGGCTTGACACAGAGGTATACTGGAGCCAGTTCTAACCAGCTTGCCAGACTTGTTAAAATGTTATTGGTATATTGTTTTGTTGCTTGTCTAGGCTTAAAGTTTTAATTAAGGAGATTAAGCTTAGCAGTGTTTGTGCCTACATTTCCCATTATTAAACATTTACCAGCACACTACCCTATTGCTCTCAAACTTCCTTGAGCTCAGCAGAAGTTCAGTAGAAGACTCAAGAAATGGAGTCCACCAGACTGGGGGCCTGTTGACTGTAGGCTAATAACAACAACAATAGCAGTAGTAATAATAATAATAATAACAGGCATTTATATATCACTTTAAGGTATGCCAAGTGATTCACATCTATTCTCTCATTTGAGCCTCACAATACTGGTGGATGCTGGGCTTCCCTGTGGTCTTCTCTGCCCACTGAGAAAGGTGTTGCCAGACTGACAGGAATCTAGTTCAGTGAAAACTGGGTTAAATGATCTAGCATAGTCCCTTCTCCTATAGTCAGCACAACATTACTCCGAGACTGCTCTTTCTTCTTTAAAGTGTTCATAATTCCTGACATACAGTGTCTTTAAAAGTTAGTTTACCGCTGATAGAATTCCAGGACTGGTCCCAGATGCTCTGTGAATTGTGCTTGTTCTTAATGAGAACACACCTGTGCAGAAGGAACACTCTGGTTCTGATTTTATGAATGACTCTTAGAAGTAATCTCCTCAGTAGTAAAGGTGATTCACTACGTAACTACAAGGGAGTCAAGAGCAAAGAGGTGTGAGTGGTAAAAGCCTACCTTGTAAAAGCAAGGGGGGTTTTGTTTTGCTTTGTTTTAGTGGCAAAGTGGCCTCAAACAGAGTTGAGTCTCCTCTGGCTGTACCAGGCATCTTGGCTGCCTATACTTGGACCCCAATTCTAAGATCATATTTCTCCCTAGTCTCAAAACACTATCCCTTGGGCAGAGCCAAGATGTCGGAGTAAAAGCAAAAACTAGGTGTGGGCTCTGGCTTCAACCATCTCCAAAAACTGTAAAAAACAACTCTAAACAAATATTGAAGCTACAGAACCCACAAAGAGACAGAGAGAAATAAATCTCCCACTGAAGGCAGCCTAGCAGACTGACAGGAAAGGTCTATCTCAGTGCTCTGGGAGTTGAGTGCAGTCCCCAGGGAGCCCTGGTTCAAGCCCCAGAGTGGCCCCCACCAGTGCCCAGACCAGCCAGAGCAGACTTCAGGACAGTGAATCACCAGCAGCTGTGGTGGTTTCCAGACTCTTCCACCCATAAACACTGAAGAGAAAATAAAAGGTTAGTCTGGAAATCTATTGTAAGGGTGAAGGAGCAATGGGGTCAGTCCCATAACCCCAGGGCAAGAAGATGAGGAGACACAGTGGTGCTGCCTGGCTGCTTTAAGAGCCCCTGGCCTAAAGATAGTAGGAGGAACAAGCAACAATTCAGAAGGTAAATCACTTTTGCTTTGACCTGCCTAGATCTGGATCATGGTCTTGGGTGGTAGTCCTGGAGTGACCTCTGGCCAGTGAGCCATAGTTTGTGGGGGCTGTAGAGAAGGTACCTAACTAATAGCTGAGGCAGCTGCAAAAACCCAAGCAATTTGGGACAAAGCTCTCTCCATTCTGGAAGCAGAGTTCTACCATGGCAAAGAGCTCAAAAGTCAAGTAATTGGCAAGATGAGGAAGCACAATCAGACCATACAATCCTTTTGTGGGAACAAAAAGGAACAATGCATGGAACTGGAGGAGGAAAATGAAGTCAGAACTCCTGCATCAAAAGCTTCCCAGAAAAATATGAACTGACCACAGGCCATGGAGGAGCTCCAAAAGGATTCTGAAAATCAAGTAAGAGAAGTGAAAGAAATACTGGGGAGAGAAATGAGAATGATGCAAGAGCGTCAACAGCCTGCTAAAAGAGACCCAAAAAAATTCTGAAGAAAATAACACCATAAAAAGTAAACTAAACCAAGTGGCAAAAGAGGTCCAAAAAGCCAATGAGGAGAAGAAGGCCTTAAAAAGTCAAATATTCCAGATGGAAAAGGAATTTCAAAAACTCCCTGAAGAGAATAATTCCTTCAAAGTTAGATTGGAGTAAATGGAAGCTAATGACTTTATGAGAGATCAAGATACTATAAAACAGATTCAAACAAATGAAAAAGTAGAAGGCAATGTGAAATATCTCATTGGAAAATCCACTGAGCTGGAAAATAGATCCAAGAGAGAGAATTTAAAAATTACTGGGCTACCTGAAAGCCATAATCAAAAAAAGAACCTAGAAATCATCCTTCAAGAAACTCTCAAGGAAAATTGCCCTGATATTTTAGAACCAGAGGGCAAAATAGAAATGGAAAGAATTCACTGATCACCCCTTAAAAAAGATCCCAAAAAGAAAACTCCTAGGAATATCATAGCCAAATTACTAAGTTCCCAGGTCAAGGAAAAAATACTACAAGCAGCCAGGAAGGAACAATTTTCTTATTGTAGAAACACAATCAGGATAACACAAGACCTAGAAGCTTCTACATTAAGGGATCAAAGGCCTTGGAATATGATATTACAGAGGTCAAGGGAGCTAGGATTAAAACCAAAAATCACCTACCCAGCAAAACTGAGTATAATGCTTCAGGGGAAAATATGGTCATTCAATGAAATGGAGGACTTTCAGGCATTCTTAATGAAAAAAACAGAGCTGAACAGAAAATTTGACTTTCAATTACAAGAAGCAAGAGAAGCAGGAGAAAATAAACAGGAAAAAGAAATCATAAGGAACTTACTAGAGTTGAACGATTTACATTGCTACATGGAAGAACAATAATTGTAACTCATGAGACTTTTCTCCATATGAGGATAGTTGAAGTGAATATATATGTACGTACAGGAGAGTGTATGTGTGTATATATATGTGTGAGTGTGTGCATATGTGTGTACATGTATACACAGACAAGGCACAGGATGGGTTGAATATGAAGGGATGATATCTTAAAAATAAAATTAAGAGGTGAGAAAGGAATATATTGGGAGAAGGAGAAACGGAGAGATAGATTAGGGTAAATTATCTCATATAAAGAGGCAAGAGAACACTGTTATAATGGAGGGGAAGAGGAGGAAGGTGAAAGGGAATGGGTCGACCTTACTCTCATTGAATTTGGCTTAAGGAAGGAATAATATACACATTCAATTATGTATCTTACCCTACAGAAAAGCAGGGGGGGAAGGGGATGAGGGGGCTTGATAGAAGGGAGGGCAGATTGGGGGAGAGTGTAGTTAGAAGCAAACACTTTTGAAAAGGGACAGGGTTAAAAGTAGAAAATAGGAAAAAGTGGGTGGCAGGATAAGATGGAGGGAAATATAGTCTTCCAAATATAACTACTAAGGAAATGTTTTGTGTAACTACACATATACAACATATGTTGAATTGCTTATCTTCCCAGTGGGGGTGGGTAAGGAGGGAAGAAGGGAAAGACTCTGGAACTCAAAGTTGCAAAAAACAAATGTTAATGAATGTTACATGCAACTGGGAAATAAGATATACAGGTACTGGGGTATAGAAATCCATCTTGCCCTACTAGAAAGTCAGGGGGGCATGGGGGACATGAGAGAACAGACCGGGGGAAGGGGTATTCAATAGGCTTGCTATTTTGGGGTGGGGGGTAGGGGAGAGATGGAGAGAAAAATTTGTAACTCAAAATCTTGTGGAAATGAATGTTGAAAACTAAAAATAAATTAATTTTAGAAAAACCACTATCCCTGGCAGCTTCTCCCCAGCCCAAAGACACTATGCCTGGCAATTACTCATGAGTGCGCCCCAGCAAAACACTTATCTTTCTCCCTGGTTTAGTAACAAACCACACCTGTAGGATTTATGAGTTTGAACTAGCTTTGTACTGACTCATAAAGATACTCTTTAGTCACTGGACTATCTATACCAACTCCCTACTTCATTATATGCATCCTGGATTCATTATGTGTATCCTGGAGTTTAGACATATGTAAACTCCTTCCACCTATCTTGTCAAACAAGACTTTGATTGGTAGCAGACTGGGCAATCCTCAGATGGTCCTGACCACCAACTAACTTAGTGACAGAGCAGGCCTAAAACACCCCCTTCCTTGCAGCCCTGTCTTGAGCTTTACCTAGTGAACTCTGGGCAAAATGCCTGCCCAGTAGATACAAAAGTGCATGTTCCTTTAAGAACTGACCACTCCTTAACCAATCCCTAATCATGCCCCACATCACCTAGTCAGCATATTTGGCACATATTTTACTATAGTTTATCCTACATAAACATTAACTATAGTCCTTTATGCTTGCAGGTTGCTTAAGAATTTTTGCCCGATGAATCTTTGCCACTTTGACTTAAAGAACGCTTGAGTCCATGAATTTATTGCAGATGACCCTGTCCAGTACTCCGGTGCTTTAGGGGTCCCTGAAATCCCTCTCATATAGCATGATTTCCTTTTCTTTTCAAACTAGTTTGTTGCAAGTAAAAGACCCAGTCGTCATTTTAACTGAGAGAATCACCCACAGCTACATAAAGGAGGAGTTGAACAAAAATAAAGTCTTACAAATTTCAGATGAAGGTCATGAAGAATGAATATTCTGTCCTCTTTTTAAAACCTCTTTCCACCTTAAACTTCCAGAATCCTATCATAAGCAACTCTGCCTTTAGAGCAATAATAAATTGTATAAATTACTTTAATGTTCCTTTAATATGCCAGTTAGAGGGTCCTAAACAACATAAGTATAAGACAGAACCAGTATAAAGACTTAATTACTCATATGAATGCTCAAAATGTGCAAAGGATTCCTTATTGCCCCAGATAAAAAAGCCACAGCTTCTCAAGGAAGAAGCTGACAAGTAGAAGAGAAGGCACTTTGACTGTGCCCTATGCCCATCTTACTGCATCAGAGACTTTGGGGAATTTCCCCCGAGTGAGATGTAAGACTCTTTCAAGTACCAATGTTTTGCTATTTTTGAAGGAAAATAATAATTGCATATCTTAGAGGTTTTAATTATGCTTTATATGATTAAAAACAATTTTATAGAATAACAAAATAGCTCAAGAACCACAACCTTCTAACAACATACATGTATAAAAACTTGGACTTTTTCATTTTTATGATAAAGACCACAATCTTTTTACTGAAGGTAAAATATCATTACCTTGATTTAATGAAGGACTAGTATTTTCTTTCTACCTTTACAGAGTCTAATACAACTCTCTGAAAGCTGTATGTGTACAACACTGTCTGAATGAAGGAGGAAAGTATAGCCAACTTGTATTGTAGTCTGAAAAAAGCCTTTTTTCTAGAGAAAACAAAAAGTTTTCAGTGTGTTCTTTCCAATACTCTAGTCCATTCAGGCAATGTTTTAAAATAATTTTTGTTGATTTTTTTGTATTGTTAATCACCCAAATGTTCCCCCCATCCCTCTGCCCTACTTTCTACTAGATAGTCAAATAAGACTTTTTTTTAAACCAAATTTTTATGAAAAGACATTGAGACATAAGATGAAAATAGGAAGAAGGGGTTCTGAATTCTATATCAATTACTCATTAATAATGCTATTATAAGTGTGGATTATACCTTTAGTTTCTATTATAATCTGTTGTTTAATGTTTTTTTGGTCCTGGGTTTCTGCCATGACAATCTAAATGCTGATCAGCGTGGAAATTTAAGCTGATCTGTTTTTCTGAACCTAGGCAGTTCCACTCCTCTTCAGGCAGCCTTGATGAGCTCCCTAGGACTCATTATATTTGTGCCAGACTTGCTGTAGACATCCAAGTGGCTTTAGCTCTTCTGCAGGTGAGGACGCAAAAAATTCAAAAGACCCATCGTCCTCACACTCCCCTGCAGCAGGGCCTACCAGAATACACCACCACAACCTAATCAATAAAGTCTTAAGATATTGGGGAAAAAAAGCAAAGAGAGAATCTAGTAATACTAAGAGACATTGGGTCACCTAATAAAGGATTCAGATAAATGATTGTTTCCTAATCTATTAAAATTAAGTATTATTTTCGAGAGAAAGCTTAGATTTGAAATGAAAATAAAAGCTTTATTAGTGATTTGGTTAAAAAAAAGTCATTAGAGTTAATAGTTTATCTCAATCTCCTGATTTGCTTTTAAGAGCATATAACACAGAAGTCAGGGGTGGGGAACCTGTGACCTCAAAGCCACATGTGGCATCCCAGATCCTCAAGTGTGGCCCTTTGACTGAATCCAAACTTTACAAAACAAATTCCCTTAATATAAGGATTTGTTCTGTTAAATTTGGACTCAGTCAAAAGGCAGCACCCAAGGACCTAGAGGGCCACATGTAGCCTTAAGGCTGCAGGTTCTCCACCCCTGACTTCTGTTTTACATGCTCTTAAAAGCAAATCAGGGGATTGAGATAAACTATTTTTGGGGAAGGAAAAAATGTCCTACTATATCTGTCTACATATGCATAATTTTCTTCAGAACATAAACACTTTAAAGATACATGCCATTTAAAATTAATTTTATTTCAACTTTTATTATTAATCTTCACCCTAATATCCCAGTTCTCCACTTCCTATTTACATGGTAAGCTCCAGGAGCTATAAAGCTTTCAAAACAATCTACTGTACTTCTTAATAGCTCCTATTAGCCCCTGACATGTAATTATATCCTCACCCATTAGGAAGCAAAATGCCATGTTTTTGAGAGGTTTACAACCTTGTAAACCTTTCAAAACCCTTATAAAAACATGACATCTATATAAATAGTCATGGATTAGAAGGCAGAAAGGAGGAAGTGATTCTTCAGTGCCACCATCTTCTTCCCACTACTTTGTACTTATTATTGATCCTCTCTCCTAACTCTACTCATGTCTTCTAACTGGAAGCAGAAGCTCCTTAGGGCCAGAAAAACTTCATGTAAGAAATGTGTATTTGAATTGATGACTTGAATAGATGCTAGTAAATGGTGCTTCAAAATACACTATATATTTTATTTTACTATAATTATATCCTGAGGAAATACTGCCATAGAGGTCATAAATTTCTAAATCTCATAACCAAATAACCAAGCTCTATAAATGAATGGTAAATTATTTGGGTATTTAAGGTATGATCACTAAGAAATAAGAAATTGGATAGTCATTGAAAAATAAATTATGATCTCCTAGGAAAAAATGAAGACTATTATCTTAATGTGAACATTGATGGTTATATGTATGTAGGTACATAGGTATGTAAGTTGGTTGGAAGGTATTTGTTTTTGCTGCACTTTCAATAGTGGAAGAATTGGTTGTGGGAAAAGTAATAAAGTTTGCAGCAGGCAATACTGAAATAGTGGTAAAAGCAGGAAATCCAAGAGGCTTCAGGGGAAGGTGTCAGGATAAAACTTAAAAAATCCTAACAAGTAGAGGGAAGGCATATGGTACATAAAGAGGGAAAGACAGTGAGGAGTTACCTATAACCATGAGTTTTATTTTGTTTTAAAGGATTTGTGAAATAGTATAATCACAATGAGAAGAAATGGGGATGTGAGTGGGGGAGGAATTGTCTTTTGCTATTCTGTTTGAGATATTTAATTGGGGAATTACACCAAGGGTAGGGCTTCAGATGCACCCAGATGACAACAAAATTGACTCTGGGCATCTCTAGAATTACTCTGGGCAAAACTACAGATAAAAGTATAGGATACTTTAATGCATTAATGCATTTAATATCATAAAATCACAGAATAATATATTATTTCTATTCTAATATATAGGATATCATAATTTCATGTAGGACATATTCAATATTTTAAAAGTAATTAAATGTTAATTTGAGAAAAGTTTTGCCATTTAATTGCTATTTAATATTTTATTATATAAATAAATGAAACATGAATGAACATTTAAATGGAAATCACGTGTGTTTTGAGGGCTGTCTTCTATATGGGGAGGGAGGGAAGTGTGTCTCAAAGGGAGACAGAATAGACATCTCTATTCTATTTTTCCCCTATCCTTCTCCAATGAAGACTTAAATTCCTGCCTAGAGAGAAAGCAGGAGGTTGGCTCCAGAAGCTTTTCCACTGGGAGGTAGGGAAAGGGGGGGATATGTTTTTCAGGTTCAAGTTAACTTTGGACCATGGTTTCATTAATTGAGGGGTAGTAGGACCCAAAACTTTATGTCTAAGACTTGACCCCTTTCCCACTAAGTGTCAGTTCCACAATGAAAAAATTCATAGCAATTATGAAAGAAACCCATTTATCTAAATCATAACAAAACAGAAACAAAGAAAGGCTACATAATAGAGTATAGGCCAAACAATATAGAGTTTGGGAGTGAGGTAATTCAGCTCAATCAAAAGAGAGAGTCCTAGATCTCACCAAAGGGGAAAGTCCCCACAGTTTTTAGTGTAGCAATCTGGGGATACAGACACTATGGAGACCTCCAGCTTTTATCTTATCAGTTTCTTTCCAGAGTTTTTTCCTTCAACAATCTGAAGTGTGGTTTGTCATCAGGAAAGGGGCATTGATCTCCACCAATAAAGACAGCATCCCATGCTAACAGGCTGTGAAACTGGAATTATATTCCTATGTTTAAATAAAGGCGTTTTACTTGAATAGCATTATTATTTACTTTAAGTTGTACTATCTCATATTTTAAAAACATATTCTTTCATTTTCTAAAGTACCTCTTTTAATGCTTCATTTATTTCAGGGCTACAAAGGGTTACCATGGGCTCTATCCTCCTAGTCACACAAGCTTGAAACCTACATGTCATTTTTAACTCCTTTTTCTCCCTTACCACCCTTATCCAATGTCTTGCCAAGTCCTATCCATTTTACCTTCACAATATCTCTAATATATGCTCCTTTCTCTCTTCTGATGCTGCCACTGCCCTCATTACCCATGCCTGAGCTATTTCAGTAGCCTTCTCCTTAGACTCCTTCCCTCAAATTTCATCCCAATCCAGGCCATCTTCCACTCAATTGTCAAATTAATCTTTGTAAAGTGAAAATCTGATCATGTCATGCCCCTATTAAATAAATTTCAATGGCTCCCTATTGCCTCCAAGATCAAATGCATAATAAATCCTCTCCTAGTAGAACATGAGTTGCTTGAGGGCAGAAACTGTTTTTTCCCTTTCTATCCCCATATCCAAGCCCAAGGATGACACTTAAATGTTTAATGAATGAATGAGTTAATGCATACATGCTGTAGCTTTCACCACAAGCCTGTTTCTACCACATGGTAGAGATGCCAGGACTTGCCATTAACCTTACATTAAAAAAAGTTGCATCCAGAAGAAGGCACCCTTCTATGTTTCCTTCTTTCCTTTTCTCCTTAACTTCCGTCTCTTTAAAGTTTGGGGATTCATTCCAGTTTAACTTGGAAAATCCCTGAAATCAGATGTTCAGAATTTCCTATAAATGATTAGTAAAAGGGACACTATGTCTCCATTTTATTTTAAGAAAAAAGAAAAGGAATAAAGTTACAGGAACTAATAGGGGCACTTTAGATTTATATGCTGGGAAGGACACAGAATTTTGTTGTTAAACTATAAAGAACAAATTACCTTACTGACTTTATCTTGTGTGTTGCTCTATTTGCAAATCAACAGTAACCCTTTTTGTACTAGGCCCTGGGGACACAAATCTAAATGTACCTGCCCACAAGGAGCTCAGATTCTAATAGTGTGGTACAATGTATTAGTGCAATGGTAACCAGGGAAAGATGTTTTGATGAAAGATTGGAGAGGAGGGTTATGACACAAGATGAGGATGACACAGTGGCTTCCATCCTGGTGGCAGAAAGATAGAGTTGTGCTCAAGCTAAGGACTAGGTCCTGGTGTCTGGGTGTACTGGGTGGAAATGGTTCTGAGTGTCTAAGTCTAGCTAGACAGGGGGCACAGAAGTCTGAATTGGCTTATCCTCCAATCCAGGTCAAGCAATCTGGCAATGGAGTTTCCAAACTCACTGAACTGACCACTTACTTAAGGTGGAAGAAGGCAGCAGCAGCAGTTAAAATGGTAAAATAAATAAATAGATATTTTAATCCTAAAACAGTAGGAAGGTTGCTTGAAGGCTAGAGGAGTGGTAGGTAAGCACCCATTTAATTTTAGCAAAGAGAATTATATAGTTTGCATGTGTTTTTAACTTGGAAGGAGTAGAGTAAATATAATAATTCTATATAAAACATAAGGAAGATACAATAAGGAATTATGAGTTGATATTAATGAATTTAAATTGTTTCTACACATGCCACAACAAAAGTCCAAACAACTTTCAGTAAGAGCATAGCATTATAGGAAATTCATCAGTGAATACAACCAAAGAAGCACAGAAAGGCTTACTTTCCAAAGACCAATATCCAATTCCCTGCAACATAATGATCCCTCTGGATTAAGTGACTGTTTAGAAGTCAGTGCTTTTCTGATGACATATTAAATACATTAGCACAGATGACATGATCATCTCATCAGCAGAATGCTAGCCCCTGAGGGAATGGGCCAGCAATCAAATACGTTTTTTGGAAGTGAAAAGGTTCAGTGTAGCCCTAGGTACAGAATAAAAACAACAACAATAATAATGTAGGCAGGCAGCAGGGATGCCACAGATGCCTACAGTTGGGAGGAACTAAAAAGGGAGGTGAAGAATTAGATAGTTACATACTTAATAGTTTTACATAGAGAGAGTTAAAATACTCATTTAAAGTAGTACAATCAGCAGGAATCAGAAGAATAGGTCACTGTAATAGTACTATCATTCAGTTCAAGACCCTGGTGATTCTTCTCCACCTCCTTGCCATTACACACACATTAAAGTTGCTCTACCCTCTGAGACCCTGGCCTAGAGGAGCTAAGCCAAGACTTAGTTTTGGAATTCCCCATTGGAGTCATGTTGTCTTGATTGGTGAGAGCTCACTAGACCCTCGCCACTCCCATGTCTCCAGGCAAGCTTCACCCCATCATCTTTCTGCCATATTGTTACATTCATTTCTTTACCTTTCTACCCACTCTAGAAACAGTAACCAAATAAGCCCTGCATTCTTTAGCTTCTAGAGAAAGCATGACAATAAACTACCCTATGCCTCCACTCACCATACCCGTGAGTTACAAGAAGACAATATCTTTCCCTAGTCATCATTCCCCTATATATGTATTTTCACTATTAGAAGACTATTAGACTAGAAGTTCCGTGAGGGCAGGAACTATGAGTCTTTAATAATTTTATTCAAGAGCTCATTAGTAGATTGCCTGGACCATAGTAAATGCTTTAAAAATGTCTTTTCTTTCATTCAACAAACTAGAGATTAAAATAAAATAATAATAATAATGAAAAACCCTAAGACACCTTCAGCTTGCAAATAGGGGTTACAAGTGAATGAGTACATACATACAAGATACCCATGCTATTGTCTTTTTTTCTAAGCTATTTATGCCCACTTCCTTCAACTACACCTGTTATGTTATGGCTCTTAATCCTCACACATAGTCATCCTCCTTTGGATTTACTCTAATTTGTCAATAATTTCCCTAGCATATAGAACCCAGAACTGAACACAATACACTAGATGTGGCTTGATCAGGAAAGGGATCAGTAGAACCACTGCCTCGTTGTAAATACAACTGATGTACTTCTAAGGCTATCCTTGCACAGTAGGGAAGTTTTCGATTCTCATCTCTTCAATTCCTCATCCAGAAACATCACTGCCAAAATCAGGTGATTCCAATGTATTCTGGGTATATCCTTGGAAATGATAGCCCTAAGTAAAGAACCTCCAAAATATTCTAATTTTTTTTGGAGGGGAGAGGGCAGGGTAATTGGGGTTAAGTGACTTGCCCAAGGTCACATGGCTAGTGAGTGTGTGGCATGTCTGAGGCCACATTTGAACTCAGGTCCTCCTGATTCCAGAGCCAGTGCTCTATTCACTACTCCATATAGCCACCCAAATATTCCAAATTTCTAAGGCTACACTATTAACCACGAGGGTTCTCCCTTAAAAGAACTGGATTAAGCAGGCTTCCTTGTTGCCTTTATGCCTATAAGGCTCACTCTAATCCCAGTATAAAAATCTTAGGTCTTTTTCTATTTCAAAGCTGTTTTCCATTTTCAAGTGAAGACTCATAAGAAAAATTGTACAAGCATTTATAATCTAAGTCAGTATAATTTAAAAGGCAATTTCAAATATACATACATATATATTTTCTTTCAAATATATGAGTCTTCAATTTTCTGAAGAAAATTCTATTTGGGTATAGCATGTCCAACTATGATATCCTTTGGCGACATTGTAACAAGCCAAAAAAGTCATTTTATTAACATTCTATTTACAACAGTAATATAATCTATAACAGCAATCACGCTATATGGTTGACCTTGCTCTATGCTGAATGTTCTTAAGCCATTTTACTACTGACATAGTCAATCATCTAACAGTAATGACCCTTAGACCATTATTGATGATTAAAGTCCCTAATTCTAAGACATGTTTCATTGAATGAGTACAATGGGCTCAGTTTTTTTTCCTTAAGCACTTCCTTATTTGGTTACTGCATTTACTATCTGAGTTTTAATACTGTTTTAAGATTTGGTATATAGAATTTTATTTAGGTGAGCAAAGCCTCATGGCTTAAACTAGGAACTAAAAGAAAATTTATAAAACATAAGAATATTCCCTGCCTTCAACATGCTAACATGGATAACATAAAAATTGATAGGTATATACAAGATACGCAGAAGTCATCTTTTTTTCTAAGCCATTTATGCCCGGTTCCTTCAGCTAAGAAGCTTCAACTCAGAAACACAAACTTCATCCCCTAAATGACCTTAGAAGATGTGATATGGTTATTATTCCTCTAAGCATCTAAGCAAAAGGCACCCTTTTACTTCTTTATCATTCACCTTTCACAGAAGCCAAAGTGTTGGCTAACAATTTTAAACTCTGAAAGGATCTATCTTCATAGTAATCATAAATTATAGTACATATTAATATAGAACAGAATTAAGAAGAGAAAGGGATTTTCAGAATTTCTAATATGCCTTTTCCTTTATGCTTACTATTCATCAATAAAGTCATACATAGCTAATCTTAAATTGAAACTTATAAAAATTGCTATACCTTTCTTTCATTTTAAAGAACACATCTACTTTTGCCTGTGTCCCCAATACTAAAAGAAGTCAAAAGACTGGTAGGCTCAAAAAAGGGTTAACAGAACCTTGCTTTTTGCTTAACACAGCTATGCAAAACAACTGTATTGCATTTAAGCAACTTAACTCCATAAAAATTGCTTCTGTAACCTAAATGAATCAATAGCATATTACTAAATAGACAAAGGGAAAAAATAGTTCAAAATCTGAAATATCCAACTCAGAATCAAATACTATAGACCTAAGGAAGAAAGTTGGGTTACTTTCCCCTTTATGTTTTATACAATCCATCCTCATGGTGTATACCAAGATAAGGTCAAAATGGGTATGTGTTTTAGACATAAAGAGTGATACCACAAGAAAATTTAGGGAGAATAGTTTTCCTCTCAGATCTATAGATAAGGGAAGAACTAATTACCAAAGGAGACAGAGAACATTATGGATATAAAAGGGATAAGATAGACAGACAGAAATAGATAGATAGATAGATAGATAGATAGATAGATAGATAGATAGATAGACAGATTAGATAGATAGATAAATGGTGAAAGGATATGAACAGATAGCTTTAATTTCTTTATGTGAAAACTATCTATAGTCAAATAAAAAAATACTCTCACTATTGATTTGAGAAATAAAAATTTCTCTGAGGTACTACCTTACACCTGTCAGATTAGTTAATATGACAGAAAAGAAAAATGACAAATGTTGGAGGGGATGTGGAAAAACAAGGCCACAAATGCATTGTTGATGGTGTTGTGAACTGATCCAGCTATTCTGGAGAGCAATTTGTAACTATGCCCAAAAGGTTATAAAACTTTGCATCACCTTTGATCCAGCAATACCAATAGTAGGTCTGTATCCAAAAGGAGATTTAAAAAAAAAATTTAAAGGCAAAACGACCTATTTGTACAAAAATATGTATAGCAGCTCTTTTTGTGGTACTAAAGAATTAGAAATTGAGGGATGCCCATCAATTGAGGAATGGCTGAACAAGTTGTGATATATGACTGTAATGGAATACTATTGTGCAATGAGAAATGATGAGGAGAATGCTTTCAGAAAAACCTAGAAAGACTTACATAAACTGATGCAATGTAAAGTAACTGGAACCAGGAGAACATCACACATAGAAAGAACAATATTATACAGTAATCAACTGTGAATGACTTAACTATTATCAGCAATACAATGATCCAAGATAATTCCAATGGTTTTAGGATTAAAAATGCTATCTACATACAGAGAAAGAAGTGAGTCTGAATGCAGATCAAAACATACAATCTTTCACTTTCCTTATTTTTCCTTTTTTTTTTTGTCTGTTTTCTTCTACACCATGGAGTATATGATTGTGATGGAATACTATTGTGCTATAAGAAATGACAAAGGGGATGGTTTCAGAAAAAATTGAAAGGTATTATATGAATTAATGCAAAGTGAAATGAACAGAGCTAGAAGAACACTGTATATGGTAAGAGAAATATCTACTCTAATTAAGACAATGATCCAAGATAATTACAAAGGGTCCACAATGAAAAATGCTATCTATGTCAGAGAGAGAATGGATAAACTGCAAATTAAAGCATACTTGTTTCACTTGGTTTTGGGGAGATTTGTGTATGTAGTTTCTTTTGCAAGATGGTCAATATGGAAATGTTGTTCATTACTTCACATGTATAACAGATAGTGTATTGCTTGCTTTCTCAAGGCATGGGGGAGGGTCAAGAGGGAGAAAAAGAATTTGGAACTCAAATTTTTTAAATGAATGTTAAAAATTTTAATGTAATTTGGAAATACATAATGAATAAATATATTTTTAAAACAAAATCTAATTGTTTAGTTGCCTAGTTGATATAAACTGACTAATCATTTGGGAAAATACATCAGTGGAGGACTGTGAACTACAGTAGTAGTGAAAACTCCCTAAATCTTCAGTTTACCTCTAGAGCCCTAGAGGTGATAAAGTAGCTGACCTCTGAAAACCCAAGCTGCCAGTTTAAAGAGAATTTTGGAGAGAGACCCCAGAGCTTCTAGAGGGTAAGGATTATTTCATTTTTGTTCTTCTATCCATAGTGTCAGGCACATAGTAGATGCCAAATAAATGACTGCCAAATGAATGAATGAATGAATGGCTCATATACTAATTAGATGGTATAGTGAATGGAGCACTTATCCTCAAGTCAGAAAGTTGTTGTTTGTTGTTCAGTCATTTTCTTTTTTTTTTCTTTTTGGAGGGCAATTGGGGTTAAGTAACTTGCCCAAGGTCACACAGCTAGGTTTTGTGTGTGTGTGCATTAAATGTCTGAGGCCGGAACCAAACTCAGGTCCTTCTGACTCCAGGGCCAACGCTCTACTCAATGCGCTACCTAGCCGCCCCTGTTCAGTCGTTTTCAGTATCCAACTTTTTATTAGCCCATTTGAGATTTTCTTGGCCAGATACTAGAGTGGGTTGCCATTTTCTTCTCCAGTTCATTTTACAAATGAGGAAACTGGAGCAAACAGGGTTAAGTGACTTGCCCAGGGTTATATAACTAGTAAGTATATGAGGCCATATTTGAACTCAGGAAGATAAGTCTTCCTGACTCCTTGTCTGGTACTCTGTCCACTGGGCCACTTAGCTGCCCTCGAGTAAGAAAGACCTGATTTCAAATTTGTCCTTCCTATACTACCCTCCACAACTCACTTAAACTCTTGAGTTGCTAAATCAAGATTATTATACAAATGGACTATTTTCAGAAAATACAAATACAAAGAAATTAAATCATTAATAACAGATGAATTAGCAATTGATTTTTTTTTTAACTTCTGTTTTACATCATTCATTTCTGCCAGATTTTGAGTTACAATCATTTTCCCCCCATTATTCCCCTACCCAACCTCCCAGAATAGCAGTCCCACAAGATATCGCTTCCTCCAATCTGCTCTCTCCCATACATTCTCCCATACCCCCATCGACTTTTCCATTAGAGGAAGATGAATCTTTGTGTCCCAATGCCTGCACATCTTATCTCCCAATTATAGGCAAAAGAGTATTAATAATAGTATTTATATATATATTTGAAACATTTAATGTTACGACCTTGAATTTCAGATCCATTTCCTTCCTCCCTTGTCACCCATTCCTTCTTGGGATAGAAGTAATTCAGTATATGTTGTACATGTCTAGCGATGCAAAACATTATCATAGTAGATATATTGTGCAAGGCTGCTTATAATTCCCTCCCACTCATCCCACCCCCCACCTGGTCCATTCCCTACATGATCCTGTCCCTCTTCTATAGTGGGTACTTCCAACCTCCCCTCACCCCAAGGATGCCCTCCCATCCATCATCTCTCCTCTCATCCCCCTTCCCCCTATCCTGCTGCAGGTTGAGATATCCCATTTAGTATGTATGTCATTTTCTCCCTGAACCAAATTCAATGTGAATGTGGTTTTGCCTTTTTAGCCTTCCTTATTCTCCCCCTCCTTTGCAACCACTTCCCCTACATGAGATAGTTTACCCTACCATGTCTCTCCCCATCTCCTCTTGCCACTTTCCTCTCTCACCTCATAATTTCATCCCTTGAGTACTCTCCCTTCCCAACAAAATCAACCTATGCCCTCTATCCATATATAACTGTAACCATATACACACACATTCACATATGTATTCATATGACCACACCCCCTTCTTCCATTATTTTCATAGTGAGAAAGATATCATCAGTCACAGTTATTGCTTTTCCATATAGGAATGTAAATAGTTCAACTTTGATAAGTTCCTTTTGATTTCTTTTCCCTGATTACCTTCTCAGGCATCTCTTCCTTCTTGTGTCTGGATGTCAAATTTTCTATTCAACTCTGGTTTTTTCCTCAAGAATGCTTGAAAGTCCTCTATTCCACTGAATGACCATATTTTCCCCTGAAACAAAATACTCAGTTTTGCTGGGTAGGTGACCCTTGGGTTCATTCCCAGTTCTTTTGCCCTCTGGAATATCATATTCCATGCCCTTCAATCCCTCAGTGTAGAAGCTGCCAGGTCCTGGGCTATTCTGATTGTGTTTCCACAATATTGAAATTGTTTCTTCCTGGCTGCTTGTAGTATTTTCTCCTTGATCTGGGGATTCTGGAACCTGGCTATAATATTCCTGGGAGTTTTCTTTTTGGGATCTTTTTCAGGAGGTGATCGGTGGATTCTTTCAACCTCTATTTTGCCCTCTGGATCTAAAACATCAGGGCAGTTTTCCTTGAGAATTTCTTGAAGGGTGATTTCTAGGTTCTTTCTTGATCATGGCTTTCAGGTAGTCCAATAATTTTTAAATTGTCTCTCCTGGATCTATTTTCCAGGTCAGTGGTTTTTCCCATGAGATATTTCACATTGCCTTCTAATCTTTCATTTGTTTGGATCTGCTTAACAGCATCTTGATTTCTCATAAAGTCATTAGCTTCCATTTGCTCCAGTCTAACTCTGAAGGAATGAATCTCCTCAGTGAACTTTTGAGATTCTTTTTCCATCTGGCAAATTCGACTTTTTAAGGCATTCTTCTCCTCAATGCCCTTTTGGGCCTCCTTTGCCATTTGAGCTAGTCTATTTTTTAAGGTGTTGTTTTCCTCAGTCAGGCTGTTGACCCTCATTTCATACTTTTCCTGCATCCTTCTCATTTCTCTTTCTAATTTTTCCTCCACTTCTCTTATTTGATTTTTAAAGTTCTCCTTAAGGTCCTCTATGGCCTGCAACCCACTCATGTTTTCCCCTGGGGCTTTTGGAGCAGGACTTCTGACCTCACAGTCCTTTTCCTGCTCTATGCCCCCAAAATAGGAGTCTAGGGTTGCATTTTTCTGTTTCCTTTTCCTTGGCATGTTGCCACTTAATTACTTGACTTTTGGGCTTGTTGCCACACTATGGCTTTAAGGCCAGATAGAGGAATTTTCGTCCCGAACGTGTGGGGGGCAACTTCCGTTTCTGGCAAGCTATAACCCCACCCACAACTTCCACCCTAGATCACAATCCAGATCCAGGGAGGTTAAAGCAAGAGCGATTACCCCCCAAGACTGATCGCTGGATCTCCCCACGAATTGTAGGCTGGGAGCCGGAAATGCCTCTGAAAACTACACAGTGGCGTGTCTCCTCAGCAGCTTCTAGCCCCCAGGGGAGGGAGCTGACGCATTCCCCAAATACAGGTCCCAAAGTCCATAGGATACTAACCTCTTACTTTGTCCTAGGCAAGTCTATGTTGATAATTCTGGCGTCTCCCCAGTTCCTGGTGTTCTGGGGTTCCTCCAGCCGGCTGCTGGCCCTGCCGCCCTGGGGCTAAAACCTCGGCTCACGTGGACCTGGGCTCGGCTCGGCTCCTGCGCTCTGCGCTGCCGGCTCCCAGACCACTGCGCTGGTCCTTCCTGCAGGGTGCTGGGCTGTCCTCAGCGGGAGGTTAGCTTCTCTGTGTCGTTCTGTGGGTGCTGGGGCTCCAGAAGATTTTCAGAGTCCTTTTTTTACATAGTTTGTGGAGAATCTGGGGGCAGAGAGGCTTGGAAGAGCTGTTTCTACTCCGCCATCTTGGCTCCGCCCCCAGCAATTGATTTTTTAATTAAAAATTTTTCTCCAAAACAAATATCCCATATAACACATTGAAATCATTAACATGTTCACAGACTAACTAAAAGCTAAAGTATTGGGAGTCTGCCAGTTGAATACAGAATAAAAATGATTATGATATAACCTAAAGTATACCATATTGAAATGATAAATACAATTTTATTTAATAAAAATGATTTATATACAAATTTTCAGGAACACATATTATACAAATAATATCATAGATATTAAAGAATCATTTCTATATCTGTTTCCAGGCACAGAAGGTACAGACTTAGTCAATGAACTGTCTATTCATAAACAAGGTTCAGTTGAGTTGGAACCATAACGTTATTTTAATGTAAGTTTGTTTTTTTAAAAAATGCAATATCTGTTGGCTGCTTTGGACTTGTGATTGCAACTCCATTAATGACCTCATCTCCTTCTGTTTTCAGCAAACTGAACTATCATTGTGCTAATGGGAAAGCTCTATTTATCGCACTTCTTTTGTGTTTTTTATGCTGACTAAGGTGATTATGGGAGACAGAAAATGTCAGTGAGTTAAAATAATGATAAGCAAAAATGAAACAGAAAAAGGCAGACCATTCCATAATTAGTAATTCAACCTCTCTCTTTTGGCAAAGTGTGGGAGAGTCACATAACATCTTTAATTTGAGATTATCACAGCAATAATCTAAAGATTTTTCATTAATGGTTTACTTAATTATAATTTGCTTAATCAAGCTTCCAGGCAAATTACTATACTCACAATGGATTTTGGCCAAGGATGCAAATATGTAATGCATACTCTTTATCAGATTCTAAGTCAATGACTTAAGACATGATTCTTGCTTTGAGGAGCAAAGTTTTAAGGTCAAAATGAATTAATACCTTGGTAACACTTTTTGTGATAGTAAAGAACTGGAAACAAAATGAGTTCCCATTTCTTGTGGAATAGCATACAAATGGGGGCATATGAATGTGACAGATTGCATAAGAAACAACAAATATGAGTAATTCGGGAAAACGTGGAAATAGCTGTAAGTGATACTGAGTGAAGTAAATAAAACCAAGGAAAACAACATGCACAAAGACAACACAGAAATGAAAAGAATAAGAGGTGGTGACCATAAACCAATAATAATAACTAATAGTCATTAGGGAGATAGGAACACGGATGTGGAATGTTGCATACCCTGTCAAACATTGTCAATCTGATGTGGAATGTTGCATACCCTGTCAAACATTGTCAATCTGTTGACTAATTTTCATTAGACAGTTTTTCTTTTTGTACAAGGAAAGGCTCACTGGTTTGGTGAGGGAAGGACAGAATTAGAAATGACTGATGAAGGGAAAACATGTCAATAAGTAAAAAAAAAAAACATATATCCCCAATATATCTTTTATTTTCATTTAATTGGACCTGTAATTTCATGGGTATAGGGAGCTCCTGGTAAGGAATTCCTCCTCCTTTTTTTTTTTCTCAATGGCACCTGATTTTCAATTTACCATCATAGAGAGTCCCTAAAGGTCCTGAGAAGCTAAGAGACTTCCTCAGGGTCACATGGTCAATATGTATAAGAGGTGGGATTGGAACCCAGGTCTTCCTAAATCTGAAACTGCTCGCTATCTACTTCATTATACTGTCTGTCTGTCTCACACTCACACACACACACACACACACACACACACACACACACACACACACACACTACCCTTCCCTTCTCATTTTTCTCTTTCTCAATCCACAGGAATTAAATGCTCTTTGAAAAAGCCATCAATTAAGACATTTTGTACAGTGAACATATCATTTACATACATACACTTTCTTCCCCATATATGGAGGTATTTTAAATTATCTGTCCATGAGCTTTAAAATAAACCAATATACATGCAAATTATACACACACACACATATACATATACATGTACATATACATATATATATACATATATGTGTCTGTATACAAATAAAACCTTTCCCCCCAACAACTGGACACTATTCCCCCATACCAAATTTCAGGTAGATTCTACCAAGCATTCCCCCCAATAATGTCACTTTCAAATGTCTGTATGCCTGCTGCCACTGGGCTCAGTCATCAGTCAAGCAGATCACTCTTTAAAGGCTGCTGCTGTCCCCATGCACAGCCCCCTGTAAATCTCAGCATTGCCTTCTAGCTCCTAGACTTGATGATGCTCACAATTCTGATATTTCAAAGATCCATGGTCAGAACCATTTCCAATAACCTTTTTCCTAAAAGCAGTCAGACCTGATATAACAGAGCAGAAGGAAGCTTTGTACTTACAAGCTACACAGTGGTGGCCCCAACGAGAGATAAAGGCCACATGTCTTTCTCCCCAACAAGAGTTGTCATTAATCCCACAGGAAATGACAAGAGGGCCTTTTAGCTAGTCACTATTTTCTGATGTGCCAGAAGTCTGGCTCAGCAGTCAATCAACCATCCATCTCAAAACCAGTTCCAGAATGTCTGTGCATGATCCAAATTAGGGGAAAGAGCCTGTCTATTACATGCCTTCCTAGAAAAAAAGCTCTCTGAACTCTTCCAAGTGGGCAGGCAGAAAGTAGAGTGGCCTGAACATGCTTTGATGATAAAGTTCCATTGTCCAGGTCCCCTTTACTGCCCTCCTAGCTCTTTTTACTTCCCTGATTTTGACACCATGCCTCAGTTACAGTCTTATTCTGAACTATGTCTCCAGTATTCTAGCTCTCTCCTCCCATAGGTGAGTTCTTCCCTCAGCCTCCATTTTGGGGAGGAGCCCAAGGAAGCCAAACTCTCCAGTCCTCTCTGGGCTTTGCTTCTGAATTTTGGACTTCAATATCATCTTCCCACCCCCAAAGCTATTTTTTTTTCTTTTAGGTTCCCATGCCAAAGTTCTAGAAGCTAATCAGTCAAACATCCAAAATCCTTTGTTTCAAGCCAAACTTTATTTCAGATTCGTGTGATCTATGGCCAAACCACTTTATAAATATTTCAATGTTAGTAGAGCAGGGCATTATTCAGACCAGTGTATAACAGAAGATGTTAGATGGTTCAGGTAAAGTAGATACAAACTCATAGTGTCACACCAAATTTTATTTGTAAACCTCTTCACATTACTGACTAAAGAATCCCTCCCGACTCTAGCCACCTTCTCCTTGCCAACAGGCTTGCAGAGCTACAGAAACTTCCACCCTGGGCTAGCACTGTCCTGATTGCTGACTGTCACTCCTGGACCACTGTAGAACCCCAGACATGCTTCGCATCACTACCTACTCTCCTATAATCACCTCAGGTCCAACAATCCAGTCACTACTTTCCCCTTCCTCTCCATCCCATCCTATAAACCACAAACTATGAACATATCAATGCTATCATTGTTCCAGGATAAGGTGTGCTAATCCATTTCCTCAGAAATAAACTTTTTGTTGTTGCTATTACTGTTGTTCAGTTGTTCAGTCTCAGTCCAACTCTTCCTGATTCCATGGATCATAGCACTCCAGGTCCTTCTAAATTCAACTTAACCATTCTTTCAATTTCCACACCACAGTGAACCTCCCCGGCCTTTTTTTATTATTGTCTCCATTAGTATGCAAGTTCCTTAAGAGTAGAAATTTGTTTGTTTGTCTTTTAAATAACCTCAGCACTTACTACACAGTTTGGTATATGTTTTAAGCCCTAGATAAAATTCTTGGAAATTCAAAATGCAAAGAAATCTCAGAGACCAGTATTCTAAACATGCATTTTCTAGATAAGTAGTAATGCTGGGAATAGAACCCAGGTCTTTGAATATGCATCCAAATCCTTTAAGGAGTATATTTTCTCAATGTATTTCATTGCCAATGCCATGAGTAACACCAAAATGACCTTCTACACTCTAAATGATTACATAAAAGAAATTCTGAAACAGTGATTTCCCCTGAGAGCAGAATATATGTGGCTGAGTAGAAACTGCCTCAGAGCTGGGAAGATCTGGGTTCCAGTCCCAGCTCAGCTATGTACTATCTGATTGTATGACCTTAGGTAAGTCACTGCACCTCAAGTCTCTGAGACAGAAGTTGCAGAGCACAGGGTTATCTTCATTGATGGAAGAAGTTCTTTCCTAGGAGAACTCTATACACATTCAGTTATAATTTCAATTTTGTAAAAATGCACTATCTACGAAAAACCACTAGCTAGATTTTATGGACAGGGAAAGTATGTCTGTGGGAAAGTATATTTACACTGCAGAGCAAACTACCACAGTAAAAGAAATGCTATACCACAACAAATCGTTAGGCAACTAATTCCAGCATCCACTTGTGGAAGTAGAAAGAAGGAATAGGAAACAAAGTTTCTGCTTTCGTGAAGCATGTGGACATGTGGACACAGATGCCTGAATTTAAATGGAAAAAAAAAACTGTGGAACATATAACATAAAAAACGCATCTGTACAGGACCTTAAGATTTAAAAAGAATTTTCCTGACAATTTCATGAAATCAAGTTATTATTTTCATTTTAGAGGTGGAGAAATTGAGATATAGAAAGGTTAATCAACTGGCCCAAGAACACATAAGTATAAGTCACAAGGACAAAATACACATACACACTGTACAAGGAACAGTCAACTAGACCTTAGAAATAAAGTGAATTATAAGGAGATATCTGCCAATAAAAAATAAACTAATGCTAAGAAATCATAAATGCTTGTCAAATAAGATTAAATAATATGTAAGATTTTTAATGTTGGGAGGACGAGGAGAGAGACTTTCACCAAGACCTTCAATCCAACCAAGTACCTCTCCTTGTAATATCCATTTTAAGTCAATAATTTATCAGTAGACCCAGCTTCACAAGGCCACTGAAGATGTCAGTAGTATACCTTATTAAAACAAATTCCTAAAAAAAAATAATAAAAAATAAATTTTAAAGAATTCCTATTAGTGAATAAATTTCATTTTAAAATATGGAACAAGAAAACTTGGAAACTCTCGACTCAACTCATAGCTCTATATTTTGTGTAAGATTTTCTTTCTGTTAAATCTCTGACTTCTGAGAAAACAAACTTATTTCCATTAGATCTAAAAGCAGAAATTACTTAAATGAATTTTTTATCTGCTTCTCAATAAGCTTCCAATGCTACTTTAAGTAAAATTACTTTACAGATGCAGTAAATGGTTCCAAATGCTGCCTGGGTCCCATAATAGTGACCCAATAGTCTCATGACCCAAGGAGAGTACTCACAAATTTGAATGTTGTTCCAGTTTTCATAAAAGTTAAGAAAATTTCAAAAGTTTGAAAACTAGGAGCAAGTGAATTTACTTGAAACTGAATAAAAGTCAGGTCAACAAGCATTTATTAAACTCTTCCTATGTGCCCGGCATTGTGCTAAATGGGATACAAACACAAGCAAAAAGAAAGACAGCCCCTGCCCTCAAGAAGCTTACACTAAATGAGGGAAGAGAACCTAGAAAAGGGCAGTGTGGACATGGGCACCAAGGGGGGAGACAGAGAAAGGGTGGCTGGCCTGGGTCCTCCCCTATTGTCAATGGGGGTTCACTCGCTCAGAAAAAGAGAGAAAAATAAATAAGCAGAGAGACACAGAGATATACAGGGAGAGGAGGACTAGCCCTTCAGTGAACCTTTGGTCCCACCTGGGTGAGTCCATCCTTCCCAAATCCATCCACATTTTTTCAAGCTAGGAATTGCTGTCCAAGTCTTCTCACAAATCCTCCAAAGACATTTCAGATGATCCATCAGGGACCCTGTTCAGCACCACTTAAAACTATGAGGATGTCCCTGCAGTAGATAGCTTACCCATCTGCTGACCTTTAATCTTATTATATGACCGACACAACTCCTTTTCTAATTATACATCTTCTTTGATGACATTTAATGCTGCTTCTTATATGTACAGATATACATATGTCTATGCCTTCATCAGTCCTCATAAGACCCTTGAAGATGTTAAATCATATCACTTTCCTATGGCTGTCAAACTCTCCATCTTCTTCCAGTCCTACTGAGTCAGTCACCTGTTTCCTAGGTAAAACTTCCATGACCCTTGCATAGTTCCCCACTTTCTCGTTCCTATCAATCTCAGCCCAGTTTCCTTACTCACATTCTTAACAAGTTCTTCTATTCATTTGTGCCCCCTGTCACTATCATGAACAGTTTCCCCTTCACCTCATGCCTCTTCCTTTCCTATTACTCTTCTTGCATTCAAGGAAATATAGCTCTTTCCAGAAAATAGTATCCCTTTCTAATACTCGGTGCTTCTCTTTTATTATGTTCCCTAACATACTGAGCCAGGAGGAAGCAGAAGTGTACTCCTCACTCTTCACTGTCACTCCCAGACCTTTTCTGTATCATGGACCCCTTTGGTAACCTAGTGAAACCTAGAGTTACCCAAAATAATGTTTTTAAAGAAATAAGATATATAGGATTACAAAGGCAACAAATTATACTGAAATATGATTTTCAACATATTTTAAAAGTAACTTCACAAGGGGTGGAGTCAAGATGGCAGAGTAGAAACAGGACTTCTGCAGGGCTCTGCTTCCACTTCCCCAATTTATGTAAAAGATGATTCTGAACAACCTCTGGAGCTCCAGAAGCTACAAAAGGACACAGAGAAGCTAAACTCCTGCTGAGGACAGACTGGAAGCCTGGCAGGAATCAGCCAGCACAGTGTTCTAGGAGCCGACCCCATCCCGACTGGAGCTGGACATTTTAGCCCCAGGGTGGGACTGACCAGTTCCCAGCTGGAGGGACCAGCAGCTGTGGCAGTTTCCAGAATTATCAACACATAAATGACAAGGACAAAATGAGAGGTCAGTGCACTGTGGACTTTGGGATCCAGTAGCTGGGAGTGCATCAGCTTCTATCCCAAGGAGGGAGAGGCTGCTGAGGGCTGCGGGCAGCTGCTGCCCCGTGGCAGCTTCAGCTCCTGGTCTTCATACTGTAGGGGGACCAAGAGATAAGTCTGAGGGTTAATCACTCTTGCTTTAAACTGCTGGGATCTGGATTGCAGTTTAGGATGGAAGTCCTGGGGTGTGCGACCAGCTTGCCAGAGAATGTGGAGGCTTCAGAGAGGACACCCAACTAATACCTTCAGCAGCTGAGAAAAACCCAACATTTGGGATGGAAGCTCCCCTGTCTAGTGGCAGAGTCCTACTGTGGCAAAAAGCCCAAAAGTCAAGTAATTGAGTGACAACCTGACCAGGCAAAGGAAGCAAAACAAACAGAAGAATCCAACACTAGACTCCTATTTTGGGGACAAAAAGGATCAAAGCATGGAACAGGAGGAAGACAGTGAAGTCAGAACTAGTTCACCAAAAGCTTCAAAGGAAAATACGAGCTGGTTACAGGCCATAGAGGACTTTAAGAAGCAGATAAGAGAAGTGGAAGAAAAATTGGGAAGAGAAATGAGAATGACTTAAGAAAATCATGAAAAGAGAGTCAACAGCCTGACTGAGGAAAATAACACCTTAAAAAACAGACTAATTCAAATGGCAAAAGAGGCTCAAAAAGGCAATGAGGAGAAGAATGCCTTAAAAAGCCAAATTTGCCAGATGGAAAAAGAATCTCAAAAGCTCACTGATGAGAATCATTCCTTCAGAATTAGATTGAAGCAAATGGAAGCTAGTGACTTTATGAGAAATCAATATGCAGTTAAACAGATCCAAACAAATGAAAGAATAGAAGGCAATGTGAAATATCTCATGGGAAAAACCACTGACCTGGAAAATAGATCCAAGAGAGATCATTTAAAAATTATTGGACTACCTGAAAGCCATGATGAAAGAAAAAACCTAGAAATCATCCTCCAAGAAATTCTCAAGGAAAACTGCCCTGATGTTTTAGAACCAGAGGGCAAAATAGAGGTTGAAAGAATCCACTGATCACCTCCTTAAAAAGATCCCAAAAAGAAAACTCCTAGGAATATTACAGCCAGGTTCTGGAATTCCCAGATCAAGGAGAAAATATTACAAGCAGCCAAGAAGAAACAATTTGAATATTGTGGAAACACAATCAGGATATCAAAGGATCTGGCAGCTTCTACACTGAGGGATCAAAGGGCCTGGAATATGATATTCCAGACATCAAAGGTGTTGGGATTAAAACCAAGAATTACCTACCCAGCAAAACAGAGTATCATGTTTCAGGGGGAAATATGGTCATTCAATGGAATAGGAGACTTTCAAGTATTCTTGATGAAAAAAACCAGAGTTGAATAGAAAATCTGACATTCAGATACAAGAAGCAAGAGAAGCATGAGAAGAACAGGGAAAAGAAATCATAAGGAACTTATCAAAGTTGAACTCTTTACATTCCTACATGGAAAAATGATAATTATAACTGATGAAACTTTTCTCAGTATGAAAATAGTTGAAGGGAATATAAACATAAATATATGTATGTATGTATGTATGTATATGTATATAAAGAACATATATATATATATATATATATATATATATAGTCTTTATCGGAGGGTATATGGGCGTATGAATACATATGTGAATGTGTGTATATATGTTAAAAGGGCACAGGACCAATCTAATAGGAAGGGATGATACTTAAAAGGTGAAATTAAGAGGTGAGAGAGGAATATAATGAGAGGAGATGGGGAGAGACAGAATGGGGTAAACTATCTCATATAGAAGAGGCAAGGGGAAATGGTTACAATGGAGGGGAAGAACAGGAAGGTAAAAGGGAATGGGTCAACCTTGTCCTCATTGAATTTGGCTCAGGGAAGGAATGACATACACAATAAATAGGGTATCTCACCCTACAGGAGAGTAGGGGGCAAGGGGATAAGAGGGGGGATGACAGAAGGGAGGGCAGGCTGGTGGGGAGGGAAGTTGGAAGCACCCACTTTTGAAAAGGGATAGGATCAAAGTGGAGAATAGAACAAGTGGGAGGTGGGATAGGATGGAGGGAAATATAATCAGTCTTTTAAAATATATCTACTATGGTAATGTTTTGCATTATCTACACATGTATAACATATATTGAATTGTGTATCTTCATAGTAAGGGTGGGAGATAAAGAAGGAAGGGAACGGATCTGGAAATCAAAGTTTTAAAACAAAATGTTTAAAAAAAAACATACACACACACACACACACACACACACACACACACACATATATATATATACATACACACATACACATACATACACTATTATTAATACTATTTTACATGTAATTGGGAAATAAGATATATAGGCACTGGGGCATGGAAATCCACCATGCCCTACTGGAAAAGTAGAAGGAGGTATAGGGGAATATAGGGGAGAGAGCAGATAGGAGGAGGGGATATCCTGTGGGACCACTATTTTGGGGCTGTTGGTAGGGGGAAAACAGGGAGAAATTTTTTAAGTCAAAATCTTATGGAAATGAATGATGTAAACCAGAAGTTAGTCAAGCATTTGAAAAATAAATAAATAAATAAAATAAAAGTAAGTTCACAGACCCCAGGTTAAGTACCTGCTACTATTACTCAGTAAACTTTTCTTCTCCTTTGAGGTTACCTACTACATTCTTTCTGTCTCAGTCACTCAATCAATATTCATTAAGAATCAATCGTGTCTAGAACAGTGCTAGAGATACAAAAAGGATCAACAGACAATCCCTTCCCTCAAGGTGCTTATAATCTAACCCAGAAGGAGCAGGGGAAGGCACTGGAATTAAGAAGGTTGGCAAAGGCTTCCTGAAAAGGTAGGATTTTACTTGGGACCTAAAGGAAACCAGGGAGATCAGTAGTATGAGCAGAGGAGGGAAAGCATTCCAGACCTGGGGAACAGTCAGAGAAGATGCCTGGAGCCAAGTGATGAGAACAACCTGGAGGCCAGTGTCACAGGACTGAAGAGTATATGTTAGGAATAAGGTATAAAAATACTTGAAAGGTACAAGGGGGCTAGGTCATGAAGGGCTTTGAATTCCTTTTTATTCTCTGTACCTTGCACATAGTACCTGCTTTATAAATTATTGTTGGACTTGTATCACCCTATTTCTGAGCCTCAATGTTCTCATCTGCAAAATAACATCATAATAGCACCTACCTCAAAAGAGTATGAAGATCAAAATTTAAATAGTAGATAATGCCCTCTACAAACTTATAAATGCTAAAAGAGTGCCATATATATGTAAATGAACATATGAACATATGTGTAAATAAATATAACAAAAGCATAGTTAGGGAAAGTAGTGTTTACTATATTTTGAGATTATTTTTCAATTACTATTAAATAAGTCTCAATGTTTAGAAGACTTCATAGTAAGGGTTATATTAGTTCACAATCTTATAAATATATATAATTATTTATATATTATAAATATATTATAAAATAATATATACATATATAAGTATATATAAATAAAAATTTATACTACTTATGCCATCGCTAATTTACATAATATAAATGGGTGCATATTTTAAAATTTAAATATTATGACTAAAGGAATACTATGGTTGTATTTACCAATTTTAAAGTAGACAATCAATTGATTTTTTTCTTTACAATGACAAATAAATGTCATAATTTTTCACTAATTGACTGAACTTAATTTTGTTTTGTTTTTTCATGAAAATACATGAACACCAAAATAGGGAACTAATGTTATAATCTGGAACAAAATAATACTTTTATAATAATGAAAAAATTAGCTTGGATAATTTGGATAATTGCCTCATTTCTTTATTTTCTTTTTGTATGCAGGTTAAGACTTCATACAGCAAGTCAGTACACTTAACTGCATCAGTTTCCAGAATTAACAAGAGTACACAGAGTCCAAAGAAGACTTTCATTTCATATACTGTTTGCAAGTAAATAGAAAACTAGCCATAAAATCGAATATTTTACTCCTAAGAGCCCTCTACATTGAATAGGATCTAAGGCTTGTTTACACAAATTTCCTAGCAATATTATAGACACTCAAAGCTTGTCCCTTTGTTTTCCTTCACTATTGTTAGACAACAACCCAAATCTAGTCCCTGATGATACCAGGAAACACTTAATCATCAAAAATATAGAGTTCTGTGCTATAATTTGAGACAATAATGATAAAAACTTCATTCAGACTGCTTCTTTTCTGTGGATTGAGTCAAGCAGGACAAGATGTTGACAACAGGAACATCTTTAGAGTGAAATATACCAACAAAGGTTTCATGAACACTTCCCTTTTTAAACAACAGCTACAGCTTTGAAGACTGTCTTCAAGTGGAAGCATAACATCAAAAATAACAAAAAAGGGGGAATCATCTGTCACATTATAATGTAATTTTTGTATTCAGATTTTTAAAAATTCTCAAGTGATTGACACACATTTTACTTTCTCAAATACTGTTTTACTCTTCTTTTAGAGATCTTCCTTCAACATGGGAAAGAAGGCACCAGTCTTTTTTCTGTTCAAATTCAGTAAACACTCCATATATCTTTGAAAATGGGTATATGTTAAGGAATTCTGAAAAATCTGAAAACTAAAATACTTTCTGAAGACTGATGAAATGTTGATTCATGAGACAATTTGGTTTTATATGGTCAATATCTCCTATATGTTCCATTACTTGCTTACTTTAAATTTTAATTAAAAAATAAAGCATTTAAAAGTTATAACTAAAGCACATTTGTTGGATTCATGATTCAAAGCCCCAGGATCAGTACAGCTATAAAATCTAATACATAATATACATTCTAAATAATGTTTAAGTCTTTAAGTGGATTGATGTGACTATTGGAAAATTTGACAATAGTATGCCTAAGTACTCTTTTGCAAAAGTAGTTAAAAGGTAATTCAAATTTAAGTGTGCTTTTTTTATCAACAACAGAAGTAGGTTAATGAATATACTATGCTACTAGTTAATAGTTTCTTACTAAAGGGTTCTATAGTTCTTTAGTATAAACTCCCTAGTAAAACATCTCACTATTATTTACATTTGCTATACACCACTGTTATTATTATAGCCCACCATGCCTTGCACATTTGTTGTTGTCATTTTTCAGTTTGTGTTCTACTCTTTGTGACCCCATTTGGGATTTTCTCAGGAAAAATATTGGAGTAGAGTAGGGGCAGCTAGGTGGCATAGTGAATAGAGCAACTGCCCTGGAATCAGGAGGACCTGAGTTCACATTTGGTCTCAGACATTTAACACTTAAAAGGCCTGTGACCTTGGGCAAGTCACTTAACCCCAACTGCCCTGCCTTCCCCCTCCAAAAAAAAAAGCAAAAAAAAAAATTGAAGTAGTTTGCCATTTCTTTCTCCAGCTCATTTTACAGATGAGGAACTGAGGCAAATAGGGTTAAATAACTTGTTCAGGGTCACATAGCTGGTAAGTGTCTGAGGTCAGATCTGAACTCATGAAGAAGAATCTTTATGACACCAGGCCAGGCACTCTACCCATTGCACCACCTAGCTGCCCTACCGAGTATGATACAAATTCATAATTTCAATATAGGCCTTATATGATATCAAACTACACAACAGTATTATTCCTGTTCCCCAACACAATATTGGTGTTTTCAAATAAAATAAATGTTTTCCACTATATTACAGTATACATGAAATATTTTCATACAAAATTCATATTTTCCTGTGTTCATACATTTGTCTCTTCCAAACAAAAACCCTTTGCTTATTTTAAATTGATGTTATTAATTACATAAGATGGAGGAAACTGTCAAGAAAAGAGAAAACCATCATAAATTTTGTTAGTATGAATGTCTAACAGAAAATATCCTGAGCTTTATAATAATAAACTCATTTTACATTATTGAAGAAAGGGATATTCTCTCTATCAATGAAATGATAAGAAAAAACTATCTAATAGTAACAGTCAGAAAAGGGCATCTGAAAATAAATTTAAAACTCTGCAAAAATATATCCATTTCAAAGGATACGTAAGAAGTTACAAAGATCATATAAAATCCCTTCATTCAAAAGAAAGGAGAGTGGCTAGTTACTGGTTAAAAATAAAACACTATTTGTAGGCAGAGTCTCTTGGCTGCAACTGGAAATTTTCATGAACTGGTCAAACCTTACTATGGTCTGGGGCACACAACAAGAAAGATACCCTTAAATCAACTTTGTGATTCAGAATGCAAAAATGATACAAATAAATTAAGAAAAATTCAATTGAGCAAGAGGAAAAATTAGTTACTACAGTGGTTTTTGCACTGCTCAAATAACATATCATTAAATATTTGCATGCTCTGAATTAGGCTGTCCTGAATATTGTTCCAGTCACCACTCTCTAATTGCAGTTCTATTTGAAGTAGTATTTCCTAGAACTACAGTTTGCATAAGTAATGTTGGCCAGTAAACCAAAAAAAAAAGGCTAAAATAGACTGGGGAGTAAGAGACACTATACCTAATAAACTGCAAACAAAGGAAATTACATTAGGACAAGAAAAGTAAACAAAAATATTTCAAAAAATTTAAGAGCATGAATAGAGCAGTAACTTTTGTCCTCTGTATGCTGTTCATATCAGTGCATGGCCAACCTGATGGCATTCAATTTAGCAAGTATTTTATTGAGAGCTGCCTATGTGCACAGTATATTTCAAGATGAAAAAAAATACAAGCCTGTTTCTATTTTGCTGTAAATTGAATCATCGTTCAGTTAGATCTGTCCCTTAGATTGGCAAAGCATAAAAGTTAAAACCTAAATTTGAAAACGGGAAGGAAAGTAATTAATTACATAGTATTTCTTCCTCAAAGTGAGATATCCAGAATTTCCCTGTAATTCTTAGACATGGTAGCTGCTTAATAACAGCCAAAACAAAGGAGAATAGGAGGTAAACAACTAGTCTATCTAAATAAATGTGGTCCGGGTGTGTCTTCTAGTGTTGCACCACAAAAATGAATTGGAACTTAAATGCTATTCAATATGGGGATAATAGCTGTAGCTATCTCTTTGTAATCCAAGTTTACATCTTGCTTACATAATATTATTTCCAATGGCACTTTTCCAAATCTGTGGTTCTATTAAATAAAAAGAAAGTATGCACTCAAGTGTGGAAGTAAGAAAAAAGGATGAAAGCTATTTAGGCATGATTGAAGTAAGAGTATTAATATTGTTACTTTAAAACACTAATTACTTAGCTAACACTAACTGAGTGGTTTTCAAATTCAGTAAATTACATAATCCCCATCAATAACTAATTAGTAATTTGTTTTAAACCTCTAACTTTGGTTCTGTTAACCCTTACAAAAACAAATAAACAAACAAATATCTCATTGTGCTTTTTTAACAGAAATATTGTTTGTCTAGGCCATTTTATTATAAAGATGGTCCTCCAATTTACAAAATTCATGGATTGAATAATATTAGCCATAATTTGTATTTCTATTAAGAAATTATTTTTACACTGTTTGACTACAAAATATAAGATATATTCTTACTAGAAAATAACCCTCTAAAAGACTCTAGCAAAATACTAGGTATCACAGAAAACCCAAAGTTTCCCTGTTAAGTTATCCCTCTTTATTAAGAATCATAATCCTATCCAACAGCTTATTTTTTGTGTACAAGATTTTAAAGAGAAGCCCTGTGTACACTTGCTCCTTCCTTCATTTCAAGATTCATAAGCTTTAGCGCTGAAAAGCACTTGAGAGATCATTTCATATATGCCCTTTACATATCAAGAAACTGAGACCCAGACACATGAAGTGACACACCTAAGGAAACAATTTTCTTCTCCCACAAGGATTTCCCATATAAAAACATTACTTGTCTCCTTTTATTTCTATCTAAGAAATATTTCTTAGATAGAGTATTTCTATCTAAGAGAGAGAAGCCATATAGAGATTCATTAGAGACATCTTGCTACCTGCACTGTCACTTTCTCTCCCATACTGTTTGCTTCCCCAACACACACACACACACACACACACACACACACACACACACACACACACATCTATCTTCTAGACCTGGATATGTTAAAATACAAAGCTTTGGAACTCTTCCCTGAACCTGAGTTTGACTGACAAGTAATTAAGTACAAATTCACCTAATGGATTAAAGTTAGCTGACCCATGCTCCACATTCATCCACCCAAGACATCTTGAGATATCCTGGAAGAATCAAGTAATCGATCAACAAGCATGATACATTTTCTATTTTCCAGGATGTCTGGGATATAAAAACTAAAGTGAAACAGTTCATACCCTCCAGAAGCTTATATTCTAATGATTGATAACACAAAATACATGCACACACACACACACACACACATATTTATTTACATGCATATATTGTATGTATATACTATATTCCTAATAGATACACATGTGTATGCATATATACGCATATATTTAGCCTGTGTGCTTACATGTATGTATGAATGAAAATATGACTATATAATCTCTATACACACACATATATACAAACATATACATACACGGAGATATATAGATATATCTGGAGGGGAAGGCATTAGCAACTGGAAAAACTAGGGAAGACCACATGTAGAAGGTGACATGTGAGTTCAGTATTAAGGAAAACAAAGGATTATAATAGGTTGAGTTGAGGAAGGAAAGCCCATCAAGAATGAGAGATGGCCAACGAAAAGGGAAAGAGATGGAGTATACCATGTAAGAAAGAACATGAGGCCAGTATGGCTGTGCTCCTGGAGTAAACAGAGAGGCAAATGGTTGCGCTATGCCTAGAAACCTAGTTTGGGGGCAAGTGGTGCAGAACTTTAAATGACCAAGAAAAGAGTTCACATTTGATGTGAAGGTGGCAAGGAATCATTGGAGTTTACTGAGGAGGGAGGAGGTAGTGTAACATAGACATGGGCTATAAGAAAATGATGTTGGGGGGTGGTCCAGAGCCAAGATGGCAGAGTAAAAGCAGGGACTTGCTTCAGATCTTTGCCAAAGCCCATCAAATACCTGTAAAAATTACTTTAAACAAATTCTAGAGCAGCAGAAGCCATAACATGATGAAGTGAAACAAATTTGCAGCCCAAGACAACCTGGAAGATCAAAAGGAAAGGTTTATTGCACCTGTCTTAGAGAAGAGCACAGTCCAGCATGGGCTGAGCCAGCACAGAGCAGGCCCCGGGAAGCCCTAGGCCTCAGGGAACTGAATCACTATGTAGGGATTCTAGAGAAACTAGAAGTATCTCTGAAAACAGCTACACAAAACCCCTGAAGTTTGGAACACTATACCCTCCACACTGGAAGGAGAGACCTACCTTAACAAAGAGCTAACAAGTCAAGTAATTAGCTGAGAAAATGAACAGACAGCATGGAAAAATTAGATTATAGAACCTTACTTTGGTGACAAGGGAGATCAAAATATACAAAAAGAAGACAACAAAGTCAAAACTACTACATCCAAAGCCTCAAAGAAAAATGTGAATTGGTCACAGGGAAGGTAAGAGCTCAAAAAGGATTTTGAGAATCAAGAGAAGTAGAGGAAAGATTGGAAGAGAAAGGAGAGTGTTGCAAGAAAATCATGAAAAATGAGTCAACAGCTTGCTAAAGGAAACCCCAAAAATTACCAAAGAAAATAACACCTTAAAAAGGAGACTAACCCTGGGGTGGCTAGGTGGTGCAGTGAGCACTGGCCCTTGAGTCAGGAGGACCTGAGTTCAAGTCCAACCTCAGACACTTAACACAAAACTAGCCATGTGACCTTGGGCAAGTCACTTAACCCCAATTGCCCTCCAAAAAGCAAAAGAAAAAAAAAGTAGACTAACCCAAAAGAAAAATGAGGTCCAAAAAGCCAATGAGGAGAACAATGCCTTAAAAAGCAAAATTGGTCAAATGGAAAAGGAGGTCCAAAAGCTCACTGAAGAAAATAATTCCTTCAAAATTAGAATGAAGCAAATGGAAGCTAATGACTTTATGAGAAATCAAGAAATTATAAAACAAAACTAAAAGAATAAAAAAATAGAAGACAATGTGAAATATCTCACTAGAAAAAACAATTGACCTGGAAAACAGATCCAGGAGAGATAATTTAAAAATTAATGGACTACCTGAAAGCCATGATGAAAAAAGAGCTTAGATATAATCTTTCAAGAAATTATCAACAATAATTGCCCTGATATTCTAGAACCAGAGGGGAAAACATATATTGAAAGAATCCACCAATCACCTCCTGAAAGAGATCCCAAAAGGAAAACTCCTAGGAATATTGTAGCCAAATTTCAGAGTTCACAGGTCAAGAAGAAAATGTTGCAAGCATCCAGAAACAATTCAAGTATTGTGGAAATACAATCAAGATAACACAAGATTGGAGGGTTTGGAATATGATTTTCCAGATGTCAAAAGAGCAAGTATTAAAACCAAGAATTAGGAGCAGCTAGGTGGTGCAGTGAATAGAGCACCAGCCCTGGAGTCAGGAGGACCTCAGTTAAAATCCGGCAGTTGACAAATCAGACACTTGACACACTACTAGCCTTGGGACAGTGACTTAAGTGAACTTGGGCAAGTCAGTTAACCCCAACTGCCCTTCCTCCCCCTCCAAAAAGCAAAAGCAAACAAACAAACAAAAAACACAAGAATTACCTACCCAGCAAAACTAAGTATAAAACTTCAGGTGAAAAAAATTGGCATCCAATGAAATAGGGGACTTTCAAGAATTCTTGATGAAAAGACAAGAGGTGAATAGAAAATCTGACTTTCAAATACAAGAATCAAGATAGAGAGACAGAGAGAGAAGGTACACAGAGTGAATTGAATAATGGGATAATATTCAAAATATAAAATTAAAGGGTGAGAGAAGAATGTACTAGGAGAAGGAGAAAGGGAGAGATAGAATAGGGTAAATTATCTCAGATAAAAGAGTCAAGAAAAAAGGTTTTACAATGGAGGGAAGAGGGGAGAAGTGAGAGAGAATGAATGAACCTTATTATCATTGGATCTGGCTTAAGGAGTTGTAATGGTAAGGGAATTTGAAGATCTTCCCTGCCCCTTAATGGGTCTCAAGTGAAACCCAACAGGAGGGGCTTGATTGGGGGAGGCTTATTTTTCAGAAAGGTCCACACCTTTTGTTACTTTATAATTAGGCAGTGAGTTACAGTGATGTCCTCTGTCCCTGAAGAAAGGTATATATACTCTAAGGTGAAGTTTTGCTTTGGTGCTTACTTATGGGAAGAGTTGTGTGATTAGGCCAGATGAGACTCTGGGTAGCCATTAAAGAGCCTCCTGGCTTTGAAAACCCTCAATTAGGGAGCCACTGCAATAATTCAGGTAAGAGGTAATAAGGTCCTAAATCAGAGTGATGGCTATGGGAGTGGAGAGAAGGGCACCTATGTGAGAAATGGCACACAGCCAGAAATAACAAGTTTGTTATTGTCTGTTGGATATGTGGGACAAATGAGAATGAAGAGTTGAGGATAATACCTGAGTTGACTATCATTGCTGCCTTGTGTTGCTTCTTTCCACAAACCCCACTTTTACCTTTCTCTGGAAATAGAAATCAAACCAGTCCTAGCAGTGCTTCTGAAAAGGATGGGATTGTCAACTGTCCTGTAGTAGCCTCATAATTCCTATAACTCTAGTACAAAATCTTCCTTCACTGAGTAGCACTCCAGTAGATGCATTGTGCTCCCAATACTATAAGATTCTAAACTCCTTGAAAGCAAAAACTATCTGTGTATTTATATTCTCAGTATCCAGGACAGTATGAGGTACATAAGAGTTTCTTAATAAATGCTGTTACTTTTTTTTTTCATTTATGCAATCATTCGTTCAAGTATGTTGTAGATACAAAGTATTATAATCTAAAATTTTCTTAAGTTCAGGGAAAGCAATGTAGAACAATATAGTTCTTAGCATTTATTTATGTGAATTTTTTCTTAGTTTGAAATATTTTATAAATCATATCTAATTAAAATGAGATAAACTTGTTACAGATTGACTAAAGTTATAATTTTCCTTACATTTCTTAAAGAGTTACCTTCACACCAACAATAGAAAAATGTAAATCTTAAAGATAATGAAAATGAGAGATGTTAAAATTTTAAAACCTTAAACTGTAATCTCATTTAAGAAATGAAGACAAAAACCAGTCTGATCTGTACCCCGTTTAAAATGGTTTAACTACTTAACTAAAAATAAACAGCTATGATAATTTCTTAATGAGGTAGTTTTCCAGTGGCATAGGACCTAAGAATAGTATATTTTTAAAAATGAAGTGATAAAGATCTAGTTTCCAGATTTGTTGTGGTTGTTCAGTCATTTCAGCCAAGTCCAACTCTTTGTGATCCTCTTTGCAGTTTTCTTGGCAAAGATACTGGAATGAGTGGTTATTTCCTTCTCTAATTCATTTTACAGATGAGGAAACTGAGGCAAACAAGGTAAAGTGACTTGCCCAGTAAGTGGCTAAGGTCAGATTTCAATTCAAGTCTTCCTGATTCCACACCCAGAACTCTACCCACTGTGACAACTATTGCCCTATTTACCAAATTGACCAAATGCATAAGAAGACAGAAATCCTTTATATAATAAATGTTTTTCTTCCTATTCTTAACAACATAATCTTACTGGAAACTTCACTTAATTTCAAAACAAAACTAAGGCAAAACTACACTCTAACTATCAGTTTATCATCAGACATAAAAAGCAAATACAGTTGAAAGAAATTGCTAAATTCCTCCAATTATTAAGACTCATACCTGAGGAAGATTAAAAAAGATAAAGACAAGACAAAATGTCTGCAGATAAAACCATCGGAATCCTACAAAGCCAAGGCTGAAATTCAAAAATGGGTTGTTGACTCATACTTTGAGGCATAGATTGAGTACAAAAGCAATGTGAACATTTTGCTTTTACTAACTGAGTGGGAGACATTCTCATTCTTAAGCAGATAATTCAAAAAAGACATATTTTAACATCCTGAATGATTGAGACTGGAACAAAACAGAAACTCTCAGTAATTGATCCATTCTGACTTCAGACCATCAGACATCAAACCATCTTCAGACCATCCATCGTGTACTTCTGAGCAACCTCACTAAGGGACTGTAGAAGTTAGAAGCTCTTCATTCTTAACTTTCTTCACATCTACTCTTTTCCTTCAAGGGAGACACATAATATACGCATAAAACACGCTCTTCGTCCACCTATATGTATTCATAAGATGCAGAGATGAAGGTATCAATCTGAATATGGGCCTAGGAGAAAGACTGAATGTTGACTGACCCATTCATGTGTCTGCAATACCAGAGACATAGAAAGGATGAGGCAGTCATGGGTGAGAGAGGGAAAAGCTTCTCCATCTATCTCACCATTCACATGGTCTCTCCTCTCCCACAACAGCACTGAGGCTGGAAAGAGTTACACGCATTATGGCACCAGGTGCCATAAGAAGTCACAAAGAAGTGACAACCACTGAGCCATGACATATACGACTAAAACCAGACTTTTGCCTCCCACAGAGCTAGATGTGGAGTACAGTATGAAAGAGAAGTCAATGCTTTAGTGATCCTAAGTATTTTCCTCATAGGAAACAAGGGAACCAGTAAGAGTGGAAGATTGATTGACTCCTAAGTAACACTGAGCCATGAAAGTACTAAAACTCAATGAGCAAACAATAAATGCCTACTATGTCCCAGGCAGTAGGAATAAAAAGACCAAAACAAAATAATCTCTAACTTGAAGAAATTTATATTCTACTGAGGGAACCAATGCATATACAAATAAACCTATGTAAAGGAGTTTATCTGTCCTTAAGGGAATAAGAGGAGAAATTTCTTGGTAGGCTCTGTTTTTAGGTTTGAGGGAGTTTGTTTGTTTGTTTGTTTCTGAGAAAGGGGGAGAGGAAGAGAGAGAGGGATAGAATGTGTACATGAGCACAAATGGGGGCCATCTCCAGTCATCCTGATCTATATCTCGCCATTGGACCCAGATGGCTCGGGAAGAGAAAGTGAAGCTGGTGACTTTGCACAGCCCTGCCTCACTTAAATCCAATTCATGTGCACGTCATAACAGCACCTTCCCAATGTCATGGTCCTCTTCAAGAAAGACAAACAACCACAGTGTATACAAATAATTGTTCCTATATTTGATGTCTTATTAGCCTGAGTGCCTGAAGGAAATATTGAGTTCTCTTCAGGAAAGCAAAATGAACCAAATAGCGATGATACCAGGGTTTTCTTTTCTGGGGGGGAGGCAAATTTGATAGATTTTGTGAAAGACCTCCCATTACCCTAAAAATATACCTCTTTTGTGTCAAGGGCTGGGACCCAGTTGATATACTGGTCACATACCATGTACTAAGATTATACTTTACATACTCTTTCCATCATAGATTCTAAATTTTAATTTTGCTATAATAAAAAATAAACCTAAAATGGCTTCAAAATCCTGAAGTAGGTAGTACAAATGAAATCACACACACACAAAAACCATCATGTTGAGTGCATTTTAATTTTTTGCTTCATTATTTTTAAAGAATTCCATAAGGTTTAATTATTAAACATTTTATAGAATGAATATTACCAAGAAAGTGGGAATTAATTGAATGTATATTTGCTTATAATGACTTTACAGAGATCTCATGGTCTTCTTTTATTTCAGGGGTTATGTGGGAGAAATTTAATGCAAAAAGACTGTATGTTGGTAGCACATATTGCTTCTAGAAGTGAATGTCAGGATTCCTAAGTGTGGTTTTAATTATGGCCTGAGGTCAAAACATTTTTATTCAGATCTCACTCCTGAAATGATAAACTGTGGGTTGTTAATATACAATTTTAAGCTTTTATATATAACTTTTCAGGAGCACAATGAAATTTTATGTAGTAGATGATTAGTTTTGTTATGTTGAAATTATCTTTTTTTTTTTGACAAGAGAAGGCAAGGCAATTGGGGTTAAGTGACTTGCATAAGGTCACACAGCTAGTTAAGGTCAAGTGTCTGAGGTGGCATTTGAACTCAGGTCCTCCTGACTCCAGAGCCGGTGCTCTAATTCACCATGCCACCTAACTGCCCTGAAATTATCTCTTATGAATAACTGAGTAAAAAGAATGCCCTCGACCCTCCTACTCTGCCCTCTCATTACCCTGCCTCTGTTTACACGTACAAAAGAGTACTTTTTTTTTTTTAAAGAGAGATAAACTACTAGATTCTGTTTCAAAATACAAGTCCAAGAAAAAACACCAAGCTACTGGTTATCTATTGTCATTTTATCTATGGTCAATTTCATTCTACAGCCATAGATATAAAAAGAAGAAATAGAGGTGGTTTTCATTAGAAGGAAAACATATTTCTTTTTAAAAATAATAGTTCATAGAGTCAGACAACAAAAGCAGAAAAGGACTACAATGGGCATATAGTTGAACCTATAACCAATTAAGAGTTCATTCTACAACACCCCAAGAAAATTCATTGCCCATTCACTGCTTATATGCCTCCAGAGAGGAAAAATCTACTACTTCTCAAGGCAGCCCATTCCACAGGTTCCATGTTATTGCATTCAACCTATTAGGGGGCAGAGTTTACTTTTAAAGCAGGAGAGGTCTTCAAACTCCCCCCAGGCCTATTAAGGGACAGGAAAGATCTTCAAATTCCCATTCCTATTACACTCATCTATCACTTTCCTAAAATGTAATGCCCAAAGCTAAATGTGGCATGACCATGGAAGAGAGTAGCAGATCAATTACTTCTCGTGTTCTGGATATGCAGCTTCTTCAAGGATTGCTAGAATAGCTTTAACTTTCTTAGATGCCAAAGTCATAGTGAACTTGCATACATTGAACTTGCAGCTAACTAAGACCTCCAGATCTTTTTTCACTAGATTTGACATATCATCATGTTTTTCCATTCTTGTGAGGTAGACCTTGTGAATCTATATCCCTGTTAATTTCATGATTCTTATTTGACAAATAGTTCTTTCAAGAAGTTTTAGGATCTGGAATCTTCCATCATGTGTGTTAGCTTTCTCAAAACTTCATGTAATATTATATTTCACAAACATCCTATCTAAATCTTCTTCCAAATCATAAATAAAAAGATTGATTCTGACAAAACCAAAAACTACATATAATAAAAGGAATTCATAGAACCTGAAAATTGGAAGGAACCTCAGTGATCTATTCCAACCTGTACCCAAAGGAGAATCCCTGCTACAACATACCTATCAAGTAGTCATCTATTTTCTGCTTGCAGACCTTCAAATAGGGAAAAACCATCCTTTTCCACTTTGGGATAGTTCTAATTGTTAAGTTTTTTCCTACCATCAGGACTGAACTGGTCCTCTTGCAACCTTCACATATGGCTCCTGATTATGCCTTTTGGGGCACTTCCTCTACATGGCAGCCCATCAGCTGTTGTTGTTGTTTGTCCTTCATTCTCAAAGAGAACCATATCAGGGAGGTGATGCCATGACATGTAAGTGAATTGGATTTAAGTGAGGGACGGTTTGGCAAAGTCGCCAGCCTCACTTTCTCCTTCAGAGTCATCTGGGTCTAGTGGCAAGATATAAATCAGGCCAACTGTAGATGCCCCTGGATGCAGTGGGAGACCTTGGCCTTTTTAAGCTAAGGTCTTTCCCAGGTCTCATTTTGACTGAGACAATGCACTTTCAGTGATTTCCCTAATCCTCCCACCTACAGTAGTGCTTGCATTATAATTACAATGCAGTATTATAGCATTACTAAGGTTCTCTCTCATCTAAATCAGGCCTCCACAACCTGCAGCCCAAAGGACACTTACAGCCTGGTGGCTTGCAAAATGCCAAAGGCAGTCCGTGAAAAATGTAGAGAAACGCCCAAAATTCTTTGGCAGTCTGCAGACCACAGGTTATATAGGCCTAATCTAAATCTATGATCCTCTGATCTTATCATGGTTATGTCTGGACCAAAGTTATCATTTCATTGGTATGGAAGAACCTTATAAGAAAATTCCTGCTAACAAAGCAAATCAGCATATGCTCTGAAATGTACCATCCATATATATATATAGAGAGAGAGAGAGAGCCTTTCTCTTATTACATGCTTTCTTGGGGAGGGGAAAGGGAAGAGAGGCAGAGAAAATTTAAAACTCAAAAGCTTATGGAAGTAAATATTGAAAATCAAAATAAAATAATTTAATGGAATGTACCATCTTAAAGAGCTCCCTTGGTGCTAACAGCTTATGCCACCTGCCTAGTAATACAAGCAGTATATGTCATATGTCATAGGTAGGACTTAATCCTTTTCTTCCAAGCCAACCCTCTGTCTACTACCCCCTGCCTTTTCTTTTTGGCATGTAATAACCTTAAAATAAAGAAAAAATATTACCTAGAAAACTAAAAATTTTAACATAGAAATGTATTATTAATTACATTTTACTTAGAAATATATGCTTATATGGATTGATTGTATTATAGCTAAGCAGCAGAAATTATATAAGTATTTTCTTCAAATTTTTATGACTTAATTGTTCAGTGTTTTTAAGTAGAATTATATGAAAATTAAACATAGGTAAGATAATTACTAATTCCAGAGAGCATGATATGTAACTGAAATAAATGCATAGAAAAATTCATATTAAATGATTACTTCTAATTTTGTCCAGATTTATCTACTCAATGAATCTAGATGCAAGATATGGAACTAAAGCACTCTTTAATTTAAATAAGCAGAAATGGTTTATCTAAATAAAACCTTTCCCTCTATTACAAAAATTGCTATTAATTAATTTTTGTGATTCTATATAATATATAATTAATGAATCTTTATGGTTTATCTGCAGTTATGGTATATTGATAATACCCTTTGAGGTAAGTTTTCACTCAGAATTTTCATTTCAGTTTTATACTTATTGGAAGGAAAAATAATATGTCTTTCAGACTACTGTGTAAAAAATAGTTGACTACATAATTTAAAAGTGGGTTGACTTATTTGTTTAATAGAAAAGTAAAATTAAATCTCATAAGTTCACCTGTGCATGTAAAGATCTCTTTCATTTTAGCCAACCAATACTATGTTGATAACTATTTGCTAGCTCTTGGAGAGTGAAAGAAATGAAGGAGGAAAAAAAAGAATAAAAGTAGAAGGAAGGAAAAGATGAGAGAGAGGAAGAAAGAAGAGAAAAAAGAATGAGAGACAAAGGGGATGGAGGGAAGTAATGTAGAGACTAGGGAGAGACAGAAAGGGATGGAAGGGAAAAATGAAGAGTGGAAGAAGGGAAAAGAAATAATAAATGAAGAAATGAGGGAGGGACAGAAGCACAAATGTAACGAAGAATGTAGGGAGGAAGGAAGGAAAGAAGGAAGGAAGGAAGGATGGAAAAAAAAGGAAAAAAAGAGTATGTTTTCACAAAAGCAAAAAAAAAAAGGTGTTAGAGGGAAACATGGAAAAATATATGGGAGCCATGGAAGAAAGACCTGAAAAAGAAAATTAACAGCTTGGAACAGACAGTACAAAAGCAGAAATGTTTAAGGCTTGATAAGTTGACTTGAGAATCATCAGGAAAGAGATGCTAGCTGAATGCATGGGAGCTGATGAGATTGTTAAATGAAGTAGAGAGGGAGAAGAGAAGAGGGTCTAGAACAGAGCCCTGTGGGACACTTGTGGTTAGAGGGTGTGATCTGGAGAAAGACCCAGGAAAGGAGAGGGAGAGAAAGAATGGTCAATTAGGAAGGAGGAGAACCAGGAGAGAGTAGTGCACCAAAAACCTAGAGAGAAGACAGTATCAAGTCTGCATTACCCCATGGTATGAACTACTACCAAAGGCTGTAGGGGAGTCAAGCACTATGAAGACTGGGAAAAGTCATTAGATTTGGCAACTAGGAGGTTATTAATACATTGGAGAGAGTAGTTTCAGCTGAATAATGAGGTTGGAAGCCAGGAAAAAAATGTATACGATGATAACTATATTGTAAAGACTTAGGAACTTTGAAAGACTTAGGAACTCTAATTAACAAAATGGCCGAGCATAATTCCAGAGGACTCATGATGTAGCATGCTAACCACCTCCAGACAAAAAGGCAATGGATTCAGATTACAGACTGAAGCATACATATTTTGTACATGACTAATACAGGAATTTGTTTTGCTTAACTATAGGTATTTGTAACAGGTTTTGTTTTTCTTGCTTTTTTAATGAACAGGAGAGGGGATTTGGGATACTGGGATAGCAGGATTTCACCACCACCTCCCCCTCTCAAAAAAAAAAATGCTTTACTGCCTCAGTAGGGTAGGTTGGGGTTAGATTCTGGCTTATCATCAGTCTTTTGATGGCAGCAGCATTTCACTACCTAAATTATGATTTATTTATTTGTACTGAGTTTGGAACTTTGGCTCCCCTTTGGGATTAAGGAGGTTTTAGTATATGGATTTAAGTGAAACTTACAGGTCTAATGTACTATTATGTCTTACATTCACCAAACTTCATGACTGATCATACTCTAAATCAGAGGTTCCCAAACTCATTAGGCCTATTTGCCCCCTTTTCAAAAGATTTACTCAGTGCCCCCCTGAAAATCTATTTTATTTAACCCTTTAACACATTTTAAAATTTCCATTATTTCAAAAAACATACATTTTTAAAATGATGCATTTTAAATTTAATAACTTGCTGCTAATTTGTGGGTTTTTTCCTGCATAGAAATTTTGATGTTGCAATATTACATCATGTAGGGCGGCTAGGTGGTGCAGTGAGTAGAGCGTTGGCCCTGGAGTCAGAAGGACCTGAGTTTGGATCTGGCCTCAGACACTTAACACACACACAAATAAAATCCTAGCCGTGTGACCTTGGGCAAGTTACTTAACCCCGACTGCCCTCAAAAAAAAAAAAAGAAGAAGAAGAAGAAGAAGAAGAAGAAGAAGAAGAAGAAGAAGAAGAAGAAGAAGAAGAAGAAGAAGAAGAAATATTACATCATGTATCTGTATAGGATCATATTGTAAACAAGTCATTACACACACATATTCCTACTGGTACTTGCTGGACTTCCAGACAATGGGCAACATGCTTGCCTGCCAACACTTGCTTGATAACCTGTTGGCAGACTTGGTTACTGATGGGTTATAACTTGCATTTTGTGTGTTTATCTGGAAAATAATGTAATCACATCTTTAACTCTGCTACATGACAGATGAAACGTACGGTTTTTCTAAATGTTCTTCTCTTTTTTCTATGTTTCCACCACCCCCTTATTTTTATTCATACCCCCCCAATAGCACCAGAGGCTGCTACTGCCTCCTTGGGTGATTCTAGCACTTTCAAGAGTGCTGTATCACCACTTTGGGAATCTCTGCAACCAATCTAGTAACATAAGGAAATTTTCCATTTCTACTGTTACAACTGGTTATCTGTAAGAATCAAGAATATTCACATAGAACAAAATATTGTAACTGCTCTCTAAAGCTAGATCTTAACCTTTTTTGTGTCCTGTACCTCTGGCAGTCTTGTGAATTCTATGGAACCCTGTAATAGTAATGTAATTTGATCCCTTTGTATTGGCAAAGCTAACAGGCACTTAGCACCTAGATTGAAATTAATTAGATCAAGCCTTTGTTAAGAAATAAAAGGTATGAACCCCTGTTGCTGATGTAACAGGAAGGGGCAGAATAAGGAGAAGCTAATAGGTATATAAGGAGAAGCCCTAGCTGGAAATTCGGATCTACTTGGAGTCAGGTTCTAGAAGCTGAGGAAGAGAGGCCCAGGCTGGAGAGAATGATTTTTATTTTTGAGAACCCAGATGAAGTGATTTTGATTCTGGGAACCAGATGAAACTTCTGCTAAAGACTTCCAAGGCCCAGCCAGAGCTGCCAGAGGAAGCATGACTGTGGTGTCAGTAGTTTGTCTGTTTGTGGCTTTGTTAAGCCTTGACTTCCCAAGGATAGAGACTGTGAAGGATTTAAGGTGGACTGGACACTGTGAGCTTCAGTGTGGGGCAGGAACTGCAGGAACTGGACAAGGAGCTGGGAGCTGTCTGCCTTTGAACCCAGGTGACAGTTTGGTGAATCCAGGTTGGAGCTGGGAACATGGAAGGGGATGCAGGGAATCTGAAAGCCTGCCCCAAGTCAAGAGAAAAAGACCTCTCCATGAATACTAAGTAGTGACTGACCCTGATGTGAGGTTTTGCTTTGGGACTCACTCTGGGAAGAGCTGTGTGATTTGGCCAGATTAGATTCTGGGTAGCTGTTGAACCCCTCAGCTTTGAAAACCCAGATGTTGGTGCTTCCCTCTCTGGTAACTAACTAGATATGGATGTAATGGTCAGACAACTGGAAGCCCTGTCTGCTGAATTTTGTTATTTTCTGTTGTAACTTCTATTTGTATTCTCTGAAGTTCAGGGTGCTGACTTTTTCCCCTGAACTAGGTAAATGATATATGTTTGATTGATTATTAATGACTGTTGAAATTGTAACTTAATGTTGACCTATGGGTGGGGGACTTTGAAGATTGTACTTTGTGATTGAAGGACTCTGTGACTGATTAAATGAAAGTATTACTCAGGGGTGGAGTACATTGGCTTTTGTATTTTGTGTCCCTTAAGGGGGCAAGCCTCCTTAAAGATGATTGAATGACTGAGTAAGGAGCCAAGCCTCCTTAAGGATGATTGAATGAATGAGTTACTAAATGATTTGTAGTTTGTCAAAAACTATTGTGACTACTTTGGTGAAAATTATGTGGCCATTTTAATGATGTCATTGTGAATGCTGTGTTTTCTTTTTCTGTTATATGCTATAACACTGTGAATGCTGTACCTTGATTTTCTGTGAATGTTTTGCTCTGGTTTACTATTGAATAGAGAATTCACTATACTATGTAATCAAAATCTTGAAAGCTGTTCACAGCAGCAGTCCTCTAGAAAGCTGCTCATTTGTGGCTTTAGAAACCCTTCTTTGAATAATGTTATTAAATATAAAAAAATAAAATGCATAGTATTAGAAGGGGAACCAAATATATTAAAATGTAATATTACCAAAATATTACCCCCAAAAAATTTAAAACAATTTTACTGGACCATCAAGTTAAGGACCCCAAGCAAAGGTAGAAGTTTATAGTAGAAAGAACACTATACTAGAAATCAAGAAATCTGGGTACTAGTACTCATGCCACTTCATACTAACTATGTGAGTACAGACACTCATTAAGTTTTCAAAGACTAGTTCACCATTTGTAAAATGTGGGTAATAATTCTGGTGCTACTAACCAGGTGGATTTGTTTTAAGGAAAATATTTATGAAATATAAAGTGCTAAGTAAATGTGAGTTATTACAAGTTTCAGCTCAGTTCATGTATAAAAGATGCACATCTTGATTCTTAAGTCTTCAACACTTAAGTTTAATTTTAAATTGGAGTAGGAAATAAGTGTTTTTTATGAAAAAATCATAATGTGAATAAGAAAAGGCAGCACTGGTACAGGCTACTTCTTGCAAAGGAAGAAATCCATAAGCAGATAATGTAAGTCACAGTAACTAAGGAATACCATGACTATAGTCTGACTCCTAAGAAATCCTACCACTCACTCATATTTAGGCTTAGTTGATCCATTCATGATTGTAGTATACAAAAGTGACTGGACATTTGCTAGACCAAATACCTCTGAAGGCAGATTAAAATGTAATTGGGGGCGCGGCTAGGTGGCGCAGTGAATAGAGCGCCGGCCCTGGAGTCAGAAGGACCTGAGTTCGGAGCCGGCCTCCGACACTTAATCCACACAAACAAAAACCTAGCCGTGTAACCTTGGTTAAGTTACTTAACCCCAATTGCCCTAAAGGGGCGGCTAGGTGGTGCAGTGAGTAAGAGCGCCGGCCTCGGAGTTGGGATGACCCGAGATCAGATCCGGCCTCAGAAAATGAGCACCCACGCATAAATCAAATGACTAGCCGTGTAACCTTGAGCAAGTTACTTAACCCCAATTGCTTTTAAAAAAAATGTAATTGGGAACTATTAATTAAAGTCAATAAAACATGCACATTATTAATATGGGTTTTCTAAGTCAGTGTGTGCTCACAGGGATTCTCCATTTCTATCTGAATTTGACAGCACTATGTTATATTGCTACATCAGCTACCTTTGAATGACAGTAAAAACCACACAACCCCCTTGAATCAGTGGGCCATCTGAGGACTGGGATACCATTTCTGGATAAAGTCATAATTCTGGAAGTAGTTACATGCACAGCCTCATTTTCCTGGGCCAAAGACAGTAACTCAGAAGATGGCAGTTATGTGGTTGTCTTCACATACTCTCCCTGGGTGAGTATATCCATGCAGTTTGAAAAAAATTCAAGAAATCTTACAATCAGTTTAAGGTGGATGTGACTAGAACTGTTCTTAGCTATCCTTAACCAACACAAGCACTCAGTTATGTAAATAAGTATAATCCTTAACTGTTACATTTTCCTCTTTTGATACCCAGGACTCTATCCTCAGTCTCATTCTATCCTCTCTATGCGCTTTACCTTAATAATCTCTACACTCAAGAGTTCAATTGTTATTTATTTGATGATGATTCCTAAGTCCAGTTGCTGTCAAATTTCTCTTTTGGGTTGTAATTCCACATTTACAAAAGCCACTTGGATGTCCCACCTGCCCCTCAAATTCAATAGGTCCCAAACTAGAAGAACCCAAAAGGTTCTTCCCCAGTATTCTTCTATTTCTTTTGAAGGACCACTATCCTTCAAGAAGGGAATCACATTGGCTCCTACTTGTCCATTATCTCCCAATCCAATCAGTTGTACAATCTTATTTAATTTTCCTCCAAAATACTGCAACCCTTCCTCTCAATGCACATCCACTATAGTAGCTGAGTAGCTGTCTCTCCCTTGACTTTTCTATGGCAACCTCTTTACTATTCTCCCTAAACCCAACCTTCCTTTCTCTACTCCAGTTTCAATAAAATTGCCAGAAACAGATTCTTTCTAACCCACTTGCCTGATCATGTCACTCCCTTGCTTTAAAATTTGTATTGGCTCCTTATTCCTCAAAGAATAAAATGAAAATTCCTTACTTAACCTGACCCTTAAGACCTTTTACATTTTTCCACATCTACTATAGTCCTGACATATAATAGATGCCTAGAGTAGGTATCTATTAAGTGTATCTGTTTAAAATCTCTATTCCTAAGAAAAATATCCCAATATGACTTCCTTACTAGATACAAAATATATTCAGCTAAAAGGAATTACTTTACCAGCAATTCCTAAAAGTTATTTTACCTATGCTCAGAAGTGACATCAATAAACTCTCATTTCTCAGAGTCTTATAATCATGGAATCAGATGAAAAAGAGGTTGTAGTACTGAGAACTAAAAATTAAAGCCCTTCAATATGGAAGGAGTCAGTTTTCAAGGACCATATGTTTCCCTAGAAAATTCAGAAATGAACTCATATAACATGGTATGATATTTGGGGAAAGTCTCAGAGATGGCTTTAAGAGCAAATCTGAATCTATATGGTCCCCCAAAAGCCATTATAACAAGTAGTTCATAATCTCATTTCTAAAATGGTGAATTATATTATCAGTATGAAGTCCATTATTGATGATTTCAGGGAAATTAACACATTGTCAAGACACAGGAACATTACTTGATATAAGCAAAACTTTATATTTATATAACAATATTAAGATATGCCAGAGAATACAAATATTGCTTGTTAACTACAGCACTTTCCTAAAAAATCTAGAAAAATGATCTTAACAGTAACAGCAACAATGGCAAATTATAACTGTGCAGCATTTTACATTTTATAAAGCCCACTCATTAAGACAAATGTATGATGAGACATAGGGAAAGTATTATTAGCCACATCTAAAAAGAAATGGAGGCTGTATGATCCTGACAGGCAACTAATTTACATCTCAGTGGGCCACACAATTAGTCAATTAATCAATAAACATTTGCTAAACACCTACCATGTTCCAGGCACTATGAACTCTGGCATACAGCACTCAGAACTTTCAGAGTTCAAGTGATCTACCAGTAGGGATTTCAGGCATGTGTCACCATACCTGGACTATCATTCATGACCAGGTAGAAAGTATCTGTTGTGAGAGAGGTGATAAATGTATCCAGATCACATCTAGAGTATTTGCTTCTCATTCCTAGGCACCTTATTTTAGGAAGGGCATTGGTAAACTTTAAAGTATTCAGTGTCAGCCTGAATAGTGAGGAAACTGAAGACACTATCATACAAGGGCTGTTTGAAGAAATTAAGGATGTCCAACCTGGAGAAAAAAAGACTTAGGGGTAAATAATAAGCACCTTCAGGGGCGGCTAGGTGGCACAGTGAGTAGAGCGTCGGCCCTGGAGTCAGAAGGACCTGAGTTCGGTTCCGGCCTCAGACACTTAATGCACACACAAACAAAAACCTAACCGTGTGACCTTGGGCAAGTTACTTAACCCCAATTGCCCCCCAAAAAGAAAATAATAATAATAATAATAATAAATACCTTCAAGTATCTGAAAGACTCAAAGAGAGATCAAACTTCTCTGCTTGAACCTAAAGAGAAAACTCTGAGCAATGGTAAACATTGAAGAAAAGGAAAGGAGAAAAAAGACTATATGGCATGGGAGACAAGCTATAAAAAGGCACAGAGCTGAGGGATGGAGTGTTATTTGTGAGGATGGTCATATACAATACATTATGTTTTATGGCTAAATGATAGAAATATTCTAAAATTGGTAAATAGTCTGTATATTTAACAATATCAAAATTTTTAAGCCACATAGAAAACAGAGAAAAAGCAAATGTATAACCCTCAAATCTTGTAAAGGGAAAGAACCTTAGAAACTATCTAGTCCAACTCATATAACAACCTTATTTTATTCTATGGCATAATAAAGCAACATCCTGCAGTGGTGGGGAACTGTTGCCTCAAGGCCACATAAGAGTCATTCTTGAGGACTTAGAGAGCCACATGTAACCTTCAGGCCTCAGATTCCCCACCTCAAACACTGCTAGATTCTAGTGTTTTCTTCAAGAACTCCAGTGAGGAGAATCTTCTATCGCTTGAAACAGTTAATTCCAGTTTTAAGACAGTTTTATTTGTTAGGAAAATTGTCCTCACATCAAGCATAAATCTCCTTTTCTTCAAACTTATGACAGACATGAATGGGACAAGGTGGGCAAGAGGTGCTATTAGTTTCTGAGACTATTCTATTGGTAATTTGGGGAAACTCTCATTTTAAGAATTTCCTTCACCAATGATGGTCACAGTTATTAAATACTAAGTCCTGGAGAGTTGTGTAAGTCAAATAGGGGCTAAATGATTTGGTGAAACTCATATATCTTTGAACTCAAGTTTTTCTGTCTTCAAACCTTGTACTTTATTAATCATAGTTAATACTGCCTCTTGAAAAAACTTTTTTAAAAATTATACTTTATTTTCATATGTATTACCTTGATAGCTAAACATGAAGATGAAATAACTCTCTAAAAGATTTGTAAAGGTATCTCATAAAAATGAAAAACCCAAGTAAAAATAAACGAAAAGTTAATTCTTCTGGGGATTGTCCAAAAAATTAAATATGCTCAGAATATTCTATTTCAGCAATTCAAATCTTTTCTGTGAGGGAATTAATTTCCTTCTGATAAGTCTTTACTTACTGGTCCATAAATTTTTAATTTGAACCTTTGTGTATTGACTAGACTTTCATTTTCCACAAAAACTTTTCATTTTTTTTTCTCTTAATGTACCACAACAGAATGTAAATCATATTATATGGGATTTAGAGAATATAATTTTAAAAATCACTTTCAAAAAACAAATAAAAGCAATTGAAACGTTATTTCTCTCGGCAGAGTAGAACTACCTTGTTCTTGGCAGTTGTTCATTTGGAATTAAAATGGAGGCAGTCTATGTATTCCCAGCTATCTGTTTCTTGAATTAAGTTCTACTATCATGGTTCATAGTTTATATGTAAAGAAGACAACACTTAACAAAGTTTCACCACTGCCCTAGTGGTAAAAAAAATGTAGTGTCATTTTACACCTTTTAGAAAATGGGCTCTTTTATCAGTTCAATCTGTTTTCTTTATGAACATCAAAGATACCAAAATCATTTGAAATGTTTTCTATTAAAAAGTATCCAAGCATCAAGAATTGTATGCAGAAAATAGAATAATAGCTACATGTGAAACATTTCCCTAACATGTAAGCCACAAATATATTTTCATATTAAATATTACTAGGAAATGATCCAACCTAGCCTTAGTTTTCTCCTATGTAAATGAGGGTACCTACTTATCAGGATGTTGTGAGGCTCAAATAAGGGAATGTAAATAAAGTATTATAACAAATTTTAAAGTTCTACATAAATGCCTATTATTAACTAACACAATATTAACATTTTGGTATACAACAATTTCTACAATAGGTATAATCCTAAATATACCTAAATCATTTTTACATGAAGGAAATTACACTTTACATGCAACTTAGTGACATTTCTTTAAAAAATCTTCAACTGAATTATTGTTGTAGAGCAAATAATCATTTGCCTATTTCTCTGAATATTTTAAATTCCATATGTCAAATGTTCTTAAAGTCAAACATACCTATTATGTACTTTCTACATTTAATAGTATGTGAGTGCATTCTTATGTTACTTATTAACTTTTAAATGTTTAGTTTTTTCAATTGTATTCTCTTTCCATTGTTATACATCATGCAATTGTTAAGTGATGCTAAAATTTCATATTATTGCTACCAAGTTATACTGTTAAATATTATCATACATAATATTAAGCTATTGTGTAATAAAAACTTCTAAATCATGTATACGTATCATTTTTCTTTTTTGGATGGGGAAGGCAGGGCAGTTGGGGTTAAGTGACTTGCCCAAGGTCACACAGCTAGTAAGTGTGTCTATGTATCATTTTTCTAAAGAAAACATTTCCTCCTTTACCTCTCAATTTATTTCTAGAAATATTTTACTAAGTCTGCTTGATAATCTAAATAACAATGCAAAATCAAAGTTTTATATGTGCAGATCTTTTAAGGGACAATAAAATACAAAATGTTATTACCATTATTGCAGGAAAGTGGCTCCCCTATATTACATCTCTTCAACCCACTGCTTTGTATCTATCAAAGAAGACAGTGGAATGAAAAATGAAACTCCAGAGGAAATAGAATGCTGTTAACACTTGAAAAGAATGAACTGGAATAGTTTTAACTTGGTACTAGAAAAATTTAAATTTACAATGTATTGTAATGCTAGAAAAGAATAGATATCCAGATGAAGAAGTACAATGAAGAAAAACTATTCAAAAAGGTTGATTGTAGGTAACTATAGTGTTTGCCAGAGTGCTTCAGGGTTGATTAAAAAAATAAGACAACAAAAATAATTATGTAAAAATCTTCTCAATTCAAGAGTTTAATAAGTTATTTTCTTAAATTAACCTTTGCTTTTCTAGTATGAAAAACATCATCCAAATACAGGTCTGTAGCTCAGGAAGACACTAAGTAATTGATTTTATTTTACTATCTAACTCCCAAACCTAAAAACAATGGTATTTCTCCCAAACTAGCTTAGCAAATTGTATTAGGTTTTTCTTCCATATTTCAAAAAGAGCTGGCATTTGAGATTTATTCCACACCAGAAAAATTCAATCCCTTTTCTAAGCAGTCTACTCTTATTTCATTGACATCAAAGTTAATCATATAGTTTAAAGGTTTATCAAAAGATGAGAAGTATGTGTCCTGTGCAAAAAAAAAAAAAAAAAACCCAAACACCAAAACTCTGCATAACATGCATGAAAACTTTGTGGAAATAAAACAAAAAGAGCAACCCCACATTAAGAAGTTTCTTAATCTTGAAGCACAAACATAAAAATGTTCATTTTATTTTGCTTCTCTTTTTTTCCAGCTACATTATGTTTTTGGATGTTCTTATACTATATTCCCCAAAACCATTTTTCCCAAAAGTAATTTCAAAGAGTGCACAAAATTTATCATATATAAATTACTTTTATGTTTTCTTAAACAAAATCATGTAAATGAAACAATGTGCTGAGTTCTTGAATTTCAAAAGAATAAACTATGTACCAGTTCCCTTATGAGGAAAAAATACAGACATTTCAAAATTTAATTTGCTAGGAATAATGATGGCATTAGGCATTGAAAGTACTACCGGAGATCAGGGAGAAAGTTAAATAAATACCAAATTTAAAAATATTTCCAACCCATTAAAGTCTCACTGCCCACATCATATTGAAGAAAGTTATATTATAATAATGTTTGATCTGTAATTCATCTAAATAAAAATATTAATCATTTTTGTAATTAAATAGGCTTGAAGTCAGGAAAAACTTCCTAACAATTAGAGTTGTCCAAAAGTAGAATGTGCATCTTCAAGAGATGGTGGTTTTCCCCTCCTCACAGATCTCTAAGCAAAGGAGTTAAACCACTTCTGGGAATTGTTACATTGGCTTTTCCTTCTATGTATAGTTCAGACTATACAGACACATGGGTCCCTTCCAACTCTCAGATTCTGTGATTCTGTAACTCTATGCAGTTACCTATAAAGGTCTTCTTTAACTGTTACACAGGTTGCCATAACAGAAAATTATTGGATGATAAGGTTTTACATATAAGCCAAGCACTGTAGCCAATACGAATTATGATGTAGCAACGCTCCCAGATCACCTGCTTCTAAACAAATATCTCACTGACCCAGATGGTTGATATTCCTGTGGCAGCCCAAGGGCTAGGATCTTGAACCGTCTTCAGATTTCTTTGGTTATCCTGCAAAGATCCCAACACTAAGCCTAGTCTGGTATTGGCTTCAGAATTGCCTAATTTGTGTAAAAGCACAGAGAGGTTTCTATGAGGTGTGAGATGACTGGCAAAGAGTCAAAACTCTCTAAGGTCCAAGGAATTAAAGATGTTCAGACTCCCATGGCTGCTACTGATGTGAGCAGATCCTTTGCTGTACAAATGTAAACACACAGACAAAAAGGAATACATTAAAACCCATTTTTGATATTGTTGAGTTATGTGTTAATTCTGAGGAAAGGAAGTTTTCTTCCATTTCAAAAATTATGTCTTGTGCATGAAAATTAAAGTTCATTGATAAGATAAGAGTAGAAAAGCAAAAAGATAAGATATTATGCACAATCAGCTTCTGAATTAGAAAGATATAGATACAAGGCATTATGGAATAATAGAAAGAACATTAACTGCAGATGGAGAGGATCATGGTTCAAAGTTCACCTCTGAGGCTTGCTACTGTGTGACCATTGGCACGTCATTTAGTCTCTCCATTTCAACTGCTTTAAATGTAAAATGAAGAGGCTGAACTAGATGGATTCACCAGATCCTTCCACCACTGGATCCAATGATCTGATGATCCAGTCTTGGGCAAACACTTGACCTTGAGAAAGTCACTTATTTAAACTCACAGTTCCCCCAAGCAACTCTTTAAGACAAAATACTGCAGAAGAGTTAGTTGTTAGTGTGGATTAGAAAGGAAACTTCTTCACAGGGAAATCATAGGTACTGACCAAAAAAGAGAGACATAGATAAGAGAAAAAAGGGAGGGAGAGTAAAGAATGTGGCTATAGAATGTTCTATCACTCGGGGTGGCTAGGTGGCTCAATGAGTAGAGTATCGGCCCTGGAGTCAGAAGGACCTGAGTTCGGATCCGGCCTCAGACACATAACACACACACAAACAAAAACCTAGCCGTGTGACCTTGGGCAAGTTACTTAACGCCAATTGCCCTCCAAAAAAAAAAAAAAAAGCTAAAAAAAAAAAAAGGAATGTTCTATCACCCAAAAGGCAGAACTTGCATCTCTTTCAGAAGGTAAAAAAAACTTAGATGTCTTTTCTATATTGTTGGGAAGCACTGAGAATTAGACACAAGATTTGTCATCCATAGTTGTGATAAAGCTGTTTTGTATCTTTGACTTCCTTCCTTATCACCTTAATGCTAATCATGTATTACAGATTTCAGTGAAAGGTTTAATAAGTCATAGTGAATCTATCAAGGACATTTATGAAGTAGCTTTATAATGTGAAGAAATATTTTAGTCAACTTTCCCCAGAAACATTTATAGAATATGTCAACATTAGTCAGTCAAAGGATGTGACACTTCATTATTCTTGCTATTATCACTGTTACTAATCATTTAAACTACCAATAATGAACTACACATTGTAATCAATCAAGTTTACAACTGGTAACTATAACATATAAATCATCCACTTGACCTAAAGACTTTACTCCCACCAAACAACTAAACTACCACTGTACCTGGGTGCTGACTTTTCACCTTCAGGTCATTGTGATATAATTTAATTCAATAAATAAAATTAGGAATTTTCTGAAAAGTAAATTATATGTTCCAAAGTACTTGCTCAGACGGTTCAACCACAAACTTACATAAAATGTCTGATGAAAATGAAAACCATTACACAATGTGCCACAGACTTGAAAAATTAGACTACTTCATGATATAATTGTTATAGAAACAACTACTGATCATAATATCAGTATGGAATCAGTACCTTATTTACTGTCACCAGACCTCTAAACTACTGAAGACAAATTCAGAGAGATAGTTTCCCATTAATTTTAATAAAGTAGTCTTACTGCAAAAACACATCTAGTTAAACACTATTGTCTCTAAGATTTAAAGTCTTCCCCAGGAAAGATGTGATTATGAAGGGTCATTGCAATTTTCCCTGCAACAAAGGCTTTCATTACTAACATCCATTCATGGTCCTGCAAATAAATACTATTTTACATACTGCAATAATGTCCCCAACTTTAATGTGTCAGTACCGGAATCATATATGATTATGGAGTATTTCAACCCAACAAAGGCCAATAATCTAAGTACCTGAAGAAAAACAGCTCAAATGCTGTGGTCATATAAATAAAATGGATATAGCAAAGGTAAACTAGGAATCAGTCCCAACCATAAGAGGATGAAAAGAAGGCTAGAACTGACTTTCAAAGCCTTTTTTTATTATTATTTTTATTATGCTTGAAAACTATTTGCAAGATGCATGTAATCAATAATCAATTTTATTGATTGGTATTGCAACCAATTGTTCCAAAAGAAACAAAATATGCAAACTTTACCTCTTGTGTTCTAAATTCCTGCAATCACTGTTTCACTTCAAATTTACTAGTAAGAGAAATCATTACTTCTATTAGTTATTTCTCTCTTTTGTTAATACACATTTTTATGTTTTTCAATTAGTAAGCATTTTTTCTCACTCCTACCTACTGGGGTGGGGGGAGGAGAAGAAAAAAAGGAAAAAAGAAATTATGCCTATTTAAGTGAAACAAGTTTCCATGTCAATGAATATTAATCAAACTGCCAACTTATTACTATAGAACTACAAAATATAATGAAATTCATCAAGGGAAATAAAGGGAAATATTTTTTTAAGTGAGAAGGAAGGGGGCCTTGAGAATACCAGATCTAAAACTATTAGACAAGGCAGTAGTTCTCAAAACTAATTTGTGCTGGTTAAAAATAGGGAGATGATCAGTGAAATAGATTAGGTATGCAACATACTGAAGTAAACAGATCTAGTAGCATAGCATTCATTAAACCCCAAGATCCCAGTTATAATGGTAAGAATTCACTATGTGATGAAATTGCTAGGAAAACTGGACAGTAGTATGACAGAAATTAGGCTTAACTATTCCTCTCAATGATGGTTAGGGAGCAGTTCCTTCAACTTTATATGCATATGTCTCTATATGTATGATGGGAATCTAGTTAGCAAATACAAGTTAATATAATTCACTTATGAATCTTAATTGACGTATTGTTCCCAATGCTTAAAAGGGAAATGTCCCTGAAAACAATTTAGAAAGAATACAAAATGCAACTTGCATTTATATAAGCTATTTATTCTAAGTTCAAACTCCTCTATGTCTATTAAAATATGAATTATTTTTGTTCATTTTTGTGACAAAACCTATTAAATAAACTATTCTTTTGCTAATCATGTAGCAATAAAGTATTTACACTTTATTATCTTCCAGATTTCTAAAGGAAACTATAAAGTCCATCTTCCAAAATAATTTTCTTCTAATAAACTAATGAAATGTATGATACTGCAGTCATATCAGTAATTAATCAAAATAGGAATTTTAAATCTACACAATAAAATATACGAAAAATATCATGGTTGAAGTTAATTCCCCTTATTGAATAGCAGAAAAATCCAAAAAGAAATATTACTTCTATAATATATAAATGTCCATAACCTCTTAATGTCATCTATTGCACAAAAGCACTCATAAGAACTGTAGATGCCATTTGTATCTTTATTATTAGAACACTATATCAAAGCATGGATGAGTATACAGAAATTAAATGTTTATGGTTCCTCATTAATAATTAATTTATAAAAAATTCCCAAAATGTAAGAAAGATCACCATGAAAGGCTAGCCAAACATTTTTATGAATGCTAATACTTTCTGGGAGTAAGATGAATGCCATTAGTCTTGCTTGCTTTAGCCCAAGAATATAAGGGAACTATTTATGTTTTGGTGTGGGAAGTAGCTGGTATAATGAAAAAAAATCAGTTAATGTTGGAGTTAGAAGACTTACCTGGGTTTTGGGTCTTAATTCTGTTCACTAGCTGAATGACCTTAAATCATGTGTAACCTCTCTGATTTTCAATTTTCTTATCCATTAAATGAAATTAGCACTGCAATTCTCAAAAGCTTGCTCTAAATCATTCTAAATCTATATCCTAAATTATAAAATTATAAATCATTCTATCATATGCACTGTTGGGATCCCTGTAAACGTAGTTTTTTGAGCATTTCTCTTCTACTATCAACTTGGAAGAAAACATTCTAACATCACAAATTCTTTGAGTGCTCTTAGAGAGAAAAAGCAGGTAGGGGTGGCAGAAAGGAAGCCAACCTTCGAGTTAGGAAGAACTGGTTCCCAGACTTGCTTTGGTTCTTTCTAACTCTGTGACCCTGTGCTACAGGATGCTTTATTCTGCAGCACTCCACAAACTCTTTAAGACTCTAGGTTGCAAAGTAGATGTTGTACTGATGGAGGGGGTTTCCTCCCTGGTAGTTCCCTGGACTAGTGAAATCACAAGTACAAAAGCAAAACAAAACACTTCTGAAATCTGGATCGAAATAATGAATTTGGTTTCAGGTAGAAGTTTATTTTGAAAGAGAATGCTTGCGTGTTGACTGATAGGTTGCTATGAGCAAGCATTTATATGTCAAAGCCTATGAGATATCTTAACTAATCTAAATTTAAACTCAATTAAAAATGCCTCTGATTTCTGATCGCAAGGAAATTCACTCTCTACAAATACAAGTTATTAAAATATTTCTCATTTAAAATTCAACTGGCATTAAATTTATAGTCATCTTATAATAATTTTATTGCTGAAGAATCTTGTAAGTGGAAAGACTTTCAACCAACTGACTCTGTTTTTCAAAAGAATGGCCACATGCTTGATTAATTCATTTCACTGTATCAACCAACTGATGTACTTTTTCTTGCTTACCATCATACAGCTATGGAATTTTTTCTGCCCCTTAATGTACAACCACAGAATGGAAAGTTACTGCAAAGTATTATACCAAGTGTAGGAACAGAAATATTTTTTCTAGACTCTGCTGTAAAATGATTTGCACATTGACAGCACAAATAAAAATATAATTATAAGGGGCGGCTAGGTGGCGCAGTGAGTAAGAGCACCGGCCTCAGAGTTGGGATGACCCGAGATCGAATCCGGCCTCAGAAAATGAGCACCCACACACAAATACTGACTAGCCGTGTAACCTTGAGCAAGTTACTTAACCCCAATTGCTTTTAAAAAAATTAATTATAATATCCTTTTTCTAACAAGGTTTATTGATCCCCACAAAAAATATCTACTGAAAAAGCACATTTAATAGAAACAAAGAGATGATAAAGGGAATATTTAGTCAACAATATATAAGTAGCAAATATTTGCATGTGATTGCATCCATGTGTTGTACAAAATGTACTAATATAACAACATAAGCATTCTTTTCACCATTATTGAGAAAAACAAAAAATATTCAAGTGAGAAAAATATAAAATGTTCATATCACTTTTAACACTGAAAACATTAAATGTAAAACTACTGATTGGCTACCACCTATGCTAAAACTTCCTGTTAGTAAACAGGTAATAAAGTGAAATGGGATAAAGAAAAGAAACTGGTGAGAGGTAAGAGATATAAAAAAGATAGAAGGATAGAAGAAAAATGTATAAACAGATAAATAAGCCTGTTAGTCTAAGGCTATTTACTGGTGCTATAGCTTCCACAGTGTTATCATGTGTCGTTTCCTAGAGTTATATTGATAAACAGATTAAACACTACTCACAGTTCTTCAACCACTCACTAATCATTCATCATTTATTTCAAGTATGATAATAAAAGCAATGGCCTACCTCAGTAATAACTAGGAGAGAGATTAAGGTGAGAACTGAATGGCTCAGTCTAAGAGACAAATCTGGCCTCTGGACTGAGGGTTTTCCATTCTTGCTTCTCTAATGATTGACCAAGACTCCTTGCCTCCATGTTCTTCCATCCCCACATTTAGGGCTACTAAATTCCCACCTGCAAACCTAGCTAAATTACAGATCTTAGAACCAATCCTGATGCCAGAAAGTTTCGAATCTACATAATTGTACCATGTATTGTCAATATCTCTTTATCTTGTTGAAAAAAAACCCCAGCATGAAAGACCTTATAAAATGCTTTACAAAATCTATGTTAATTCAGTAGAGTTTGGTAACCAGAGTCAAGAAAGGATATGAAACTAGGCTCTAATTATCTTTGAACAACATGTTCTAGGGTTGTCCCAGCAGTCAGAGTTAAGGTCCCTGGCTATAATAATCTTTAAACCTGACATACTGTGTGACCTCTCTGGTCCCCTGGCCCTTCTCCATCCCTCCCCTCTATCACAGCTCAATTACTAAAGTTGCTCAGCACTAAGAGCCACCAATTTGTTCCAAGGCTCAGAGATGTAGAATTGGAACTATGAGAAGTCATCACATCCAAGCCCTCCATCTGACAGATTGGGAAATTGAGGCACAGAGAGTCAGAGTGATTTGCCACAACTAGTGAAGTATTTGAAACAAAATTTAAACCCAAGTCTTCCTGTCTCCAAGTCCAGTTCTGTAACTGCTACCCAGTGGCATCAAATTCAAATAGAAATAGATCCCTGTGGGCTGTACTCAGACAACCACAAGTCAACATCATCTATGCTGTATTGTATTTTCATTTATTTTGTTACACATTTCCAGCTGAATTTTAAAGGCCAACTGATCCTAGCTATCTTTTCTGAATTTTTTGAAACTTCCTCACTAAAAACCCAGGATTTTTAGCTTATCAAGCTAGAAGAATAGGGAGTAGACATGTGATTTCAGTGGTATAGGGCACACCTGGGGACAAAACTCTACCAGTGCAGGCTGCAGCTTTTCTTCCACATGTGGTCTGTTAGGTGGCACAGCTGATAGAGCACTGGGCCTGGAGTCAGGAAGACTTATCTTCCTGAGTTCAAATCTGGTCTCAAATGAGTACTGCCTGACCCTGGGCACTTCACCCTGTTTGCCTCAGTTTCTCATATGTAAAATGAGCTGGAGAAGGAAATGGCAAACTGCTTCTTTATCTTGGCCAAGAAAACCCCAAAGGGGGTCACAGAGAGTTGGATATGACTGAAAACAACTAAACAAAGGGGCTTAGAGAGTTTCAAAGAACCCTGAAGGATTGAGTAAGTACTCTGCCTTGTCTTGCCTCACCCAGCCAGTCAAATTGGAGGTGGGTTGCTGGTTTCTTCCCATTAGGCCACACGCCCTCTCCTTCAGCTATACCTAGCTGGTGTTTTGATTTGTTTTTATACTTCTCCATTACACATTCCAAAATGTGTACCAAGTTTACCACCATCTACTGCAATAACCAGTTCCTCCTTATTAAAAAGACTTAAGACTAAAATGGGAGATTGCTTCATTAGCTCCTCTACCTCGTGAAGAATGAAATTATCTTTGGTGCAAAACATTTAGCATAGAGGTGGAGAGCCGCAGGATAAATCTGAATAACTGAACACCCATCACTATTATGTCATGATTCCAGTCCTGGCTTGCGATGTCTTTCCCCAATTCTCCACTTATGTTCTCTCACTTTTAGCTGGTGGTGCAGTGGCTAGAGCACCAGGCCTGGAGGCAGGAAGAACTGAGCTCAAATCCAGCCTCTGACTCTTATTAGCTGTCCAACTCTGTGCAAGCCACTTAATCCCCGTCTCATTCATTTTCCTCAGTTATAAAATGGAGCTAATATTAGCACCCACCTCCCAGGGTTGTTGGGAGCATCACATGAGATAATGATTGTAAAAGATTTTAGCACAGTGCCTGACAAAGAGTAGGCTGTATATAAATGTTTATTTCTCCCAGAAGACCCTACCCCATCCACCCCCCTGCCACAGAGTCAGCTATATACCCCAGTGACAGGATTACTGCTATTCCTGCCTCCATAGATCTATACCAACAGCTATCACATTCACCCTATTTTGTTCTAGGGTTTCCTCACATGAGTTTATTTTCTTAATAAATAACGCTTCCCTGTCCTCTTGTCCACTACCTTTTACATATCCTGTTCCTTTTGAATAAGATACATCTTTTTAGTGAGAGGTAGTGTGGCCCAGTAGGTAGGAGCTGGCCTCAAAGTTAGAAAGACACAGGTTCCAGTTCCACTGATGACAACTACTGGTGGTATGATCCTGAGTAATTCATTAATGTTTTAGCACTCCAGGGAGCTCTCTAGCACTACAAGTTACAAGGGAGGTGCCAACTTGTATTAGTAGAAGGAGTTTCCTGGTATAGGAATTCTGTCCACCAATGAAATCCCAAGCTCAGTCCCTGCCCTTAACACTCTACCTCTGAAGAGTCATATGTAAGTCTTAGTGATACCTGTGATATCAAATCTTCCTCCTTACAAATAAAGGTAGGCCAAGGCTCCTTGGGCTCTTAAGGCTGCATCCCTGTCCAAAGCCTCTTCTGCAATCTGACCCTACTGCCCACTTTCCTCCAGAGCCACCAATGACCCCTGGTGATGACACTGGATTCTGAGTTACTGTGTCCTCATAGCTAGGGCCCTGGCCTAAGCTCTTCTCTGTCCTAAACTGTCCTGTGCAGGCTTCTCCTACCTTTAGATGCTCATACCTCTGCTCAACAGCTGTAGTTGTTTGAAGGTCTAAGTGTTTTCAGCTGAGGAGGCCATTGCAGCTCTTTTATGATTGAAATCAAACCATCTATATGCCCAGCTAGCTAAAGAAGCCTTTAGGTATTGTCTGTTGTTGGTTTATTTTGTTGTTGGTTTTTTTTAACTGCTTCTTCCCTCATTTCCATAGGACTCTCACACTCTAAACTAGTATTTGAAAATGCTCTGAAAAAGCATTTTTAGATTCCTATAAAACTTCTGACCACTAGACTAGGTCCATGCAAATTACCCTGAAAACTCCATTTGTCTGAACTGGAAAGGAGGTGGATGAAACTAGGGAGGAGATTCATTTCAACTCCCATCACGCCCCTGGTCATTCATCTAGGACCCATGCAAATCATTTCAGCAGCAAGACTGACCAAGGGGCTAAGAAGAACTACCCGAGCTGCTTCTGCCCCACTTCTCTCCCACTCTCCCCCGCTATGAGGTCAGTCAACACCATGGATCCCACTCAGATGCAGCCCTTGACAGACATCTGACTCCATACCTTCCAGAGGTGAGATCATACAGGACCCACCCCGGTAAATCTATCAAATCCCTCAATCCCATCCAGTCATATGAGGCTAATTCACTATGGACTGGACTCTGGATCCAGTCTCCTTAAACTGTCTCCCCCAATTCTCTTTGCCTAATTTCCACACTCCCTGATCCCACCATTTCTACTCTTGGAAATGCTCTCTTCACTCTTAGGCACAACTCAAACATGTATAATTGATACAGAAAACAAAAGTATAAGAAGAAACGAGAGAAATTTTAGTAGAAGATTTAGAAAATAGTCTCACCTCAGATAAAATCTAAGCCAATTATATGAGCTCATATTCTGTTTTAACATTTTTAATACACTAACCCACTATACATATCTAATATATATATACATATGTGTGTACATATTATATATATTTGTGTGACATATATGTACACACATAAAAGGGAAATAATGTCACACAATGAAAACAATTTTTGTTTAAATAGATTTCTGGGTTCTCAGAATGTCATGTACAAATATTTAGGTTATACAAATAATAGTTTATTACTTGGAAGGAAGGAAGAAAGACCTCTTACTTAGAACCACAAAAGCTGAAAAGCTTAATATGCCGTACAGGCATATACACATTCACTGCATAAATAACTTTTCCCCTCCAAAAACTGTGAGCAAATGACAATAGAACTTTTCTTTTTAATCAATGATACTGCATCTATCTTCCCTAGATTCTATCTCTTAATAGTTACTATCTTAAACAGGCAGACAAATAAGACAAAAATGTTTACTCAAGGAGGAAATTTTACAATGATAAACAACCAAATAAAATAGATCTGTCTGTATGCATAATGTGTGTTACATACATACACACATGTGTATATATGTGTTTGTGTGTGTGTGTGTGTGTGTGTATATATATATATATATATATATATATATATATATATATATATATAGCGGGATTGATGTATACATGATGTATACAAAATGAGTTTCTGTTTATTTTTAAGAAAACATGGGGATCCCTTTGCAGATGGCATCTTCCTTATTTGAAATGGGAACTACAGCTTCTTAGACACAGATGCAAAAGAGTCCACTTAGTCTATACTGCCATCAAGTGCCTAGACCACTTTGTTCAAAGATCATCAGCAATTCTAAGGGGATTCACTTACAGCTATAACAACAACTTGGGAACTGGCTAAAAAACAAGCACTCTTAACCATGAATCCCTAAAAATCACCAGGATTGTTTCCATAATAAAATGTAAAAATCTTTAACAGATATATAAAATTCTTACCAGCTCACTGGAAGCTCATGCAGTCTAAAAATGTTGCTTAGCTTGTATTCAGTTTTTGGTGGAGAAATATCTTCTTTGTAGAAATATAAGTTTGGATTTGGTTGGATATTGATGGGGAATTCTGAATCCTAGGAGAAAAAAATCCATGCACAACCTTTAAATAGCTAAATCACAAAAAACAAACCTAAAAAATTTACTAATAAATTCCTACATAACAACTTATAATTTTAACTCTTCCAAGCCCCACTATAAGGTTTCCAAAGTAATTAATTTAACAATAATATTTTAGCCAGCGACATTTTAATGCTGAAAAATAACTATAAAATATATTTTGATTTTGAGTAAATATATATTCAAAAAGCAATAATTCTAAGGCATCATGTCATAGGATTAGTTATCCTAAGCCACAAGGTAATTGTCCCAAATTGACTAACCAGATCTTTTCCTAGTCTTTCCTTTTCCCATAACATCCTGGACACAGGATTAGAGTTATATTTAAAGTTGAAAGCAACCTTGGAGACTGAGTCAAAACCAGATATCCAGAGAGGAAACAGTCAGCATTCCAGAAACACTCCCCTGACACATGGTGATGGTAACTCCCCCAAAACTTGTTATGTATCATTAGTGGTTATGACCGCAAAACCCAAGTGTTTTATGCTTAATGCAAAAAAAAAATAAAAATAAAAACAAAAAACTTCATTCTTCACAACACAATTGTTTTATTCAAAGTTTCGTGTGTTAACATGAAACTCAACAACTCCTCACAGTAATGATGGAATCCTAATAAAGCTGTCCCCAGTCCCAATATTTAACTTCATTACAGGCCCAGCCCCACTGCACCTACCTAGCCCCAGGTGTGTCCCTGAACTCTTAGTTCCCACAGAAACAGCAGGTGTGTCCATCTGATGGGAACCCAGCTACAGCCTCTACCTAGTCACTGCCCCCAGACCCATTTCCCACAGAAACACGTGTGTTCTTGTATTCAATCATAATCACATCATCCATCTAGCCCAAGACAGGACCAGAATATTTAGCTATCTGTCTTAACCATACAGGACCATAATAACCAGCCAGTTGGAGGGCAGCATGACCAGAATATTTAACTACTGAACCATAGATGGGATCCTTCCTCCATTACCTAATTCCTTAGCAAACCCCTCCTGCCTTTTTAATATTCACGATTTCTGTTATGTACTTCCATCTTTATCCTATAAAAATCCATCTTGCTTTCTCTGAAGCTGCTGGTTCCTCGTGGAACTTAGCCTGCTTCATGAGAGGTGTCAATCTCAATAAATGCCTGTACTTGGATTAGAGGTGGTCTAACTCTGAATTCTTTGAGATGGTACAACCACAACAAATCATAAGACTGAAACAGTTTTGGGGAGGGCAGAGCTCCCACCACAACAGTTTTTGGCGTCCTTGGGTTTATGCCATAACAGTAACACAGAGAGGGAATAATGTTCAGATCAGTCCTAGAATGCCCCCAAAATCCTATCATGTGCTCAATCTATGGTACTATGTATTATTTGACTAAATTTAGGAATATTTTAAATTGATTACCTATCACAACTTAGTTTTATTACCCATATTATTCTTTGTCAAGCAGGAAAAGAGAGAACTTTAAAAGTGTCTAGTCTTCTGTTAAGGAAGTGTGAGATATGATTGAATTTTGTTTTCACAGAAATTATATGAAAATATGATTTGAAGTCATACTCATGGCTAATGTCAAAAACAAAACTGCTTGTAGAGGGAGATAGTGGGGGATATTGGCTGCCTGAAAATCAGCATATCTACTAATTTTCTTTGTTTGGAAAAGGGCTCTTACTGAAAATCAAAAGAACTGCCAGGCCAGGTCTCATTCACAAATGATGAGCACAAAGTCCATGAACTCAGACTTTTATCATTGATATCCTGAGTTCAAATCTTCAAACTCACACTTTTGGCAATTCTCTTAGCAATTGAGGAAAGTCCTTTCTTATGCTATCTGATGCAGAGAAAAGGGGAGGAGATTAGAAGCATTTTTGGCCTTCATTTATTTAAGGAAAAATGAAGATTAGAAGGGAGAGGGGAATTAAAATGTGGAAATGAGAAGATGTTATTCAAGGGGTGATGTTTAGGGAACCCTGGAATACTGACCAATGTGAGTCAAGGAGGGAAATTCAAATTTGAATGAATTATAAAAGGGCTTGTGTTTGCACCTGGCCATTTCCACAGTGAGTTAGAGGCCAAGTCACCCATTTGAAATGACATGAAATAAAAATCTTTTTTTCTAAATTCACTCATGGCCATGTGGAATTCTTGCTAAAACGATTATTTCCAAGAGAAGGCCACTCAGTAAGAGCCTAATTCTGAAATCAGCTCATTAGATGTTTGGCCACATTGCTTCAGTAGCAACAATGAATTAAAATTATATTTAATAAATATTTATTAAGTGTTTGTCCTATACAAAGGACTATGTTAGGTACTAAGTATTTATGATGAGAAAATGGCCTTGCCCCTGTTTTCGTGACACTTAGAATATTCTAGGGTGATATACCATGTACCTAAATAAATAAAATATAAGGCAAGTTTGATGGAGCAAAGGATCAATCCAAGCAAAAATGCTCACAAACTTGAATGCTTTCAGCTGGCGCCATCTTGGGGCACTAGGGAACACTTCTTGGAGCAAGTACCATTTGACTTGAACCTCCAGAAATCTTATGATAATATCTCTGAAAGGGAAATTGGGACAGTAGTAGTCAGAAGGTTGGTTTCTGCTCCCAGATTTGCACTCACTATAGGATCTTGAGCAATGTCCCTATTCTCTCAGGCCTCTGTTTCCTCATTTGCAAATGGAATCAAACTACAAATTTATTCATGTTGTACTAAGTCAGACACTATTCAAATGTTTGCAGGGCTTCTATGTAGAAAAATAAAGGTTTTAAATATGTTCTTCTTGAACCCAGAGGGTAGAAGTCATCACCATAGAAGTCAGAGAAAAGCAAGGTGGCTCCATGTAAAGGAAAATGTAAAAATTAGAGCAGTCAAAATCAAAATCAGCATGCCTTGGGCCATGATAGATTCCATTTCACTTGAGGTTTTCAAGAGAATTCTAATGTCCTTTTGTTGGGGATGCTATGGAGTGGATTACTATTACTGCCTTTGAGATCCTTTCCATACTTTAGAGGTCAACAATTCTATTGAGGAATTCTAGCTCTGACATTCTAAGTGTTCATGAGAGGTTGCTAGAAAGTCTTCATGATAATTATATGCTTTTTTTTTTTTTTTGCTTTTTAGAGGGGGGAGGGCAGGGCAATTGGGGTTAAGTGACTTGCCCAAGGTCACATAGCTTGTAAGTATTAAGTGTCTGAAGCCATATTTGAACTCAGGTCCTCCTGACTCCAGAGCCAATACTCTATTCATTGTGCCACCTAGCCACCCCTAAATATATACTCTTAATTAATCAATTGATAAGCACTTATTCTCTTGTATTGTTGGTTTAATTCTAATGCATAATTCTTCCAGAGGGATGGCAATTCATTGAGGTGAGAGACTTTTTTCCTTTTTTGTATTTTTTATCCCAGAGCCTGACACGATGCTGTCTTTTATATAGTATACTGATCCTTAATGCAAAATTTGTCAAGGAATAGTAATAATAATAATTAGTATTATCTACTTTTAATTATTATTATTATTTATGACTGGTAGTCATTTTTAATATGTGCAGCATGGTATAAAGTAGAAAGTAGAGAAAGAGCACTGTACAGTTGGACCTGAGTAAGTCAAGTGAGCAAGAATTTATTAGGAGCCTTCTATGTGTCAGGACCAGTGCTAAGCACTGGGAATTCAAAGAAAGGCAAAAATGGTCCCTTGAAGACAGGGACTGCTTTTCTTTTTCATAATTGTATCTCCAGCTTTTAGCATATTGTCTAGTACACAATAGGCTCTTAATAAGTATTTGACTAACTGACCAACTTACTAATAATTACACTGATAAAGTAGTTAAGTGCTAACGGACGGGTTCCATTATATAGCATGCTAAAGAAAGTGACCTATAAAAGTAATTTATTCAATCAGTTATGATAATGGCTAAGGATAACAAAAAATCAGAAATAATCTAAAATGTCCATCTAGCCATGGCAAAATCTTTTTCCAGGTCAAATTCTTTGTCTGAGTTCTCACCAAACAGTAAAACTAAAGTATTAAGGAGCAATCTTACCAACAGGATTAGATTTTCTGAAGTGTGGAAAATTAAAATCTATGTAAGGGAATGTGTATTATTTGGCCTTTATGTAATGTCCAAAATGCAATATAGCCAATGTAATACATAGCTACAGTAGACTCACATTTCTAAACTTGTATTACGTTTTCAAGATTTAGGTACATGCACATATGACACCTTGCCTTGCGGCCTTGTTTCTCTTTTCTTCTGGAGTTATTGCATTAGGAAAGAATGTTGTATGTACCATGAAATCTAGAGTTTTCTTCTGTGCTTTTTGGACATAAGATCTATTTTGCTAGAAATTGTATACTCTAATTCTTATCACAATACAATTACAACAAATTCCAGTGCATTTTTTTATCACCGCTCTTAAACCAGTAATTATACAGAGACAAAGCTAATCAACCAGGCCCTTTAGCTTTGTAATTAATTCTAATAGTACTGAGTTACATACTTGTTATTTTACAAAGTGGAATAATGATGCTAAAGTTGATTGAAACAGAAATTACTTATGAAAGAATATAATGCTCAACTCTTTTAGTATGTATTAAGGAGTTTTATTAGAAATATTACAGGTGAACACAAAAGCTGATAAAAAGTGATTTGCATGGCATAGAGTCAATCAATTAACAAACTTTTTTTTAATTAAGCACCTATTATGTGCCAGGAATTATGCTATTGTTTGGGTTTACAAAAGCAAAGTATGAAATAGTCCTTCCTCACAAGGAGCTGACATTCTACTTTCGGGGACAAGTACATTTTTAAATATACACAAAGTAAAATATGAACTAGGTAAGGGGCATGTAGCTGGGAGGATCCACAACAGACTTTGAGTAGAAGGAGATACTTGATCTCTGTCTTGAAGGAAATGTGGGATTCTATAAGGAAGAAGGGAAAAAGGATTGCACTCAAGGCATGAAAGACTAGGAAGACCATCCAAGGGTGCAAAGAACGAGAGACTGGAGATGGAGTTCCATCTGTGCAAAAGAAAGGACAGTTTTGTTGGATCAGAGAGTATGGCAAGTAGAGAAATATATAATAAGGTTGGAAGGATAAGTTTAAGTCTGGTTGAAAAGGGTTTTAAAAATCAAATAAAGGGGGCCGCCTAGGTGGCCCAGTGAATAAAGCGCCGGCCCTGGAATCAGAAGGACCTGAGTTCTGAGCCGGCCTCCGACACTTAATCCGCACAAACAAAAACCTAGCCGTGTAACCTTGGGCAAGTTACTTAACCCCAATTGCTTTAAAAAATAAATAAATAAATAAAAATTAAAAATAATCAAATAAAGGAGCTTATGTTTTTTGGTTTTGGGGTTTTGTTTTGTTTTTCTTTTCAGAGGGGGAAAGAAGGGCAATTGCGGTTAAGTGATTTGCCCAAAGTCACACAGCTAGTAAGTGTTAAGGATTTGAACTCAGGTCCTCCTGACTCCAGGGCTGGTGCTCTATTTACTGCATCATGTAGCCACCCCAGGAGCTTATGTTTTACCCTTGCATTTTCCACACAGGAAATCCCAAGTGGAAGAAGAATGTCCATTGTCCATCGGAATCATTATATGCAGTTAGATGACCAACCTTGAAGCTTACACTTCTGTGTCTGTGATTTGTGTGTATGTGTGTATATGCATGCACAGCATTGGCACATATGTATGTACATGTATTTTTTGGACAGATACTGTAAACAGTCAGTGAGTTGGGATCAGAAACGAATAAGAACAGGACAAAGAGTTGGAATGCCTTTCAGAAATTGCAGAACTATTTTAATAAGCGCAAGTGTCTCCCTGTAATAAAGACTCAGCTTCTTCCAGAATATTTATATGACTGAGCAGCAGGAATCCCTAGACATTCTCTGGAAATTGCCCAAAGAGTAATGGAGAAACCAGGAGAGCAGCATGGCTCTGGAGTCACAGGACCAAGATTCAAATCCTACTTCTGATGCTTACTGATTATATGAATTTGGGCAAGCCACAACTTCCCTGAACCTCAGTTTCTTTGTCTGAAAAATGGGATTATTAATACATCACAAACAAGAAATTATGAAAAAGTAGAATAAGGGATGTCATCAATAAAATAAAAAAGGATGGTCTTGTAATGAAAGCAAGGGCGACTGACAGATAGGCTGATATCAAGAAAAAGCAAGAAAAGCTATCAGCATATTGGATAGATTCCCTAGGATAACTTACATGAGGACATGGACTGGAGTCACACAGGATAGGCAAACACAACTAGGTTCCAATCTGTATTCGCAAAGGGAAGAAACTTTTCAATTAGATCACAGATTCACTGGAGGACTTTTTATAGTAAATGAAAATTTATGCCAATTAATTTGTGAATTTTAGGAAATGTTTGTTCAAATAAAATTGATGAATTTTAAGTAAACTTGGTAAAATTACAAAGTTCCAGTTTTTAGTTTTAAGATTAACTAAGAAGAAAAATAAGTTGTTATTGAATTTTATATAATTATAACATAAAACATTTATACATAACTGTATAATATTGAAATATGAGCTATATATGTGAAAATATACATATGTGTATGTTTATGTACATGTATATGTATGGGCAGCTAGGTGGTTCAATGGATAGAGTGCTAGGTCTGGAGTCAGGAAGATTCATCTTCCTAAGTTCAAACACTTAGAAGCTGTGTGACCTTGGGCAAGTCATTTTACCCTATTTACCTCAGTTCCTCATCTATAAAATGAACTGGAGAAGGAAATGGCAAACCACTCTTATATCCCTGCCAAGGAAACCCCAAAATGGAGTAATATAGGGTCAGGCACAACTGAAATAACAAATGAACAACAACAATGAATATGTACGTGGGAGGACCATGGTGACCCTAGGGTACAGGGCATTCATAATTGATAGGATTATGATAGTTCATTATGATGAAAGAGTGACAGCTGAAAACACAATTTAATAATAACCTTCACACTGAACACAAAAAGTCGCATATGCTAAGAGGAATTCTTATGATTAAATTTCATGTCCAAAAACTAATAAAGAAGAAACAACCTAGAGAGAAAACATATACTCTATATATTTTTTCATTTTTTGAAATATATTTCAAAATAAGATTATACATATATATTTCTTTGCACTTTTGGTTCCTGTCAATTCATATTTTAAAAAGTTAAGATATTAAACTAAAATATTTATTACCAACATCAATTAACCAGGCTAAATGGAATTTATTAAAAATAGATTTCCATTTAAAAATGTCATGAGAGTACTTAACTTTAAACAGTAAATTTTAAAGGGACTCATGAAGACTATTAACATCTTTGTCAGATGTTACTCCTCAAGAGCCAAATGGTCATATATTTGTAACATTTCTGAAAGTTGCTTAATGCTACTGACAAAAATATACTGTTTGCTTTTATCTATTAATTAGCACTGGATCTCAGCATTCAAAATACAGTCTAAAAGTTCATTTCAAACCTGCACACATATTAGTTAGCAACCTAATTATATGTGCTTTTTAAATAATAAAACTTAGCACAATTACATGTACTTTCATGGGTGCACAGATGTAATCACGCCTGCATAAAAGTGAGTGGGATAGCTGATAACAGAAATGTAAAGCATAATCCATGACATCACTCTCATAACCATAGCTCCTCCCTTGGCCTGGGTTCTGGAAGCTTAACAATACACACAATGCTCACTCCTTCCTCCATGGTTTGACCTCCTGAAAGGCTAAGCGATACCTTTCTCTACTACCCCCTGATCAGTCTCTCTTCTCCTGGCATATGGAGTATGCCCATGACTCTTGTATTATCACATACCATACTGGAATGGGAAGGAGCCCTGGGGATAATCAAGTCCTCCCCTCTAACTATTTCACAGCTTGATAGAACTGAGACCTAGAGAAGTTCACTGACTTATCCAGGGTCACACAGCTAGAAAGTTGCTAGACCTGATATTTTTTCCAAAGTTGTTTGACCCCAAATTCATCACTCTTTCCACTCCACTATGGTTGCTTCCTAAAAGTCACAAGCATCATTGAGAACAACTGACCCCTCACTTTGTTCAGCGTATAAACTTAAGCATGCCCCTAACAGGAACTTTCTGCCATCGACCACCTTACTATCTGTGATCAGGACACTATTCCAGAAAATAACACTGGACAAAACTTGAAAATATATGGCCAGGTGTCAGGAGAATAAGCAATTTAAATTACACTTACCATTAGTAGAATCATCAAGTTAGCAATAAAAGGGACCTCAGAGGTCATCTATTCTAAGCCAGTCGTTCTGCAGACAAAGATATTGAGGCCAAGGGAGCGAGTGCTGGCTTTCTACTCAGCTATACATGGCCTTTTTCCTAGTCCTCTTTATGACCAATAAACACCTTTGCCAGAGCACAGGGTTAAGGTTCTATAAATATATAGAAATGTGACAAATGGTTTCCGCTCTGCTAAATGAACTGAAAATGTGAAGAGCGAAAGCAAGACTTCGACCTAATCAAAACTGGCTACCTAACACAAATAATAACATACTAAAAGACGGACTCCTTATAGAATTTTAAGTCTACTCCAGAGTATCATAACCAACCTATTACCACTAGTCAACCGTGATGTAGGAACATACATCTGTAATAGAAGCCTGATAGGCCAGCTCTCCAGGAAATAACTATTAGTGAAAACATAATAGAAATATAATATAAAAATACCCTCCAGACACTTTTAAAGGTTACCATGATAATGATTTTCTATGTCCTCCTTCTTTTAGGGAAAACTTTCAAGTTTTTTTTTTTTTAACCACATGCAAATTGCAATAGAAGTACTCACTATTTCATATCACCTTTCCTTGCAATGGCTCTATCCACCAGATAACCATAGTGCTAAATTAGTTACTGCCTTGTTACTGGGATAAAGAATTGAAGCTAATCTTATACCAGAAAAAAAGTTAAATGTCTTGCGAAGCATAAAAAAATGTAAATTACATGGAATTTCTCAACCCTGTGAACCTCATTATCTCTTTTCTCCTAGTGACATCCTGCAACACAGATTATGCTATCTCTCAAATAAAACATATTTAAAGAAAAAAAACCTGGCCAAGTTCTGGCCCTCATCTTTATTCATAACGTAAATTAGCAAGTAGCTTCCTTGAGTCTTGCCTAAGTAGACAACTGTCAGTCACATGAGAAGACCTTCTTAAGAAAAACACACAGAATTTCTCTGTGTTATTTGGATCAGAAAAAATTTTTGTCTCCATCATCATTGCTGCATATAATGAAAGTCAATGAGTAAGCAATATTGACCATAGGTGGTTTTGTCTTTCTCAAGTGATTTATAAACATCACACTCCAACTCATTCAGCTTCTATTCCTACCTAGGATGTATGTTGTCATCAAACTCTCTTAGTTGAATGAATCTCAAATGGCTGTTAATGCAGAGGTAAGTAACCCAAGAGAAAGAGCACTGGCTTAGGTGCCCTGGAGACCTGGGTCCTATCTGTGTGATTTTTTTTTGTCAAGTAGTTTAACCTCCGTGCCTTGGATTTCCCTATCTATAAAATGAGAAGACTGGGTAGATGTCTTCCTTCCAAATCTACTTCTGTGGACTTATACTCTAACCCACCACCCTTCTTCTGTAGTTTAGATATGAAAGGCCTCAAAACTCATCAAGTAGATAACACTATAAGTAAGCCAGAGGTATTAACATAGCTTTTGGGCATCTGGAATCTGCCACTGCACTTTCTGTTTTTAAAATAGAATATTATAAGCTTTAACAGGCTGTTGGTGACATATCAACTAGGTCTAGGAATGGTAATCTATTTCATCCCATTTTCAAGAATGTTTATGTGTTGGGATCATCAGGATTACTGATACGAATTATAACATTTATACACATATACAAACACACACACACACACATATATATGTCATTTAATAGATTTGTACTTTTATGCTGAGCTAAACATTTCTCTCAACAAGGTAAGTCTTCATTAAGTACCTATCTCTTTTATCAATTGACTCTATTCATTCCAACATCCTTTAATTCATTTGTGTAATAAGACCCAACAAGTCTGGGAAGTAGAAGGGTCAGTTCCTTCTTCAATTAGATTTATTAACTTTGCAGAGGAATAGGGTATCTCTTCTTCAGGGAATAGTGAGGAGAAAGAAAAGATAGTAAAAGATACAAAGATATATATTCGAGAAAATAAGAGGTAGATGAGGAACATCATTGGAAATTGACTCAATTTTTCCTGTAAAATATTAAGTGAAGTTATTTTTTGTGGGTAAAAGGGGTTGGACTGGGATTTTAGCACACCTAAAATAACTACTGTAGGAAATACGCATGAGAGTATATAGGATAAACAACTGTCCCACATAATTATTTTTTGTAAATATTATTTTTCCAATTACATGTAAAGATAGTTTTCAACATTTATTTTTATAAGATTTTTGAGTTCTAAGTTTTTCTCCCTCCCGTCTATCTCTCCCCCCTCCCCAAAGCAGCGAGCAACCAGATGAATTTTTAAAGAATGAGTTTCTAATTGGTAACTTGTACATAGTTAAAAAGCAATTTCCTTCAGTAGTGCTTAGTGAACAAAAAGGAGGAGAAAGCAAATAGTGACAATAACCCAAGTCATTGAAGGTTTACAATGCAGACACAGCAGAATGTCAAAAGGGGAAGAAAGTTAAGGTAGAGAAGTCATTGAAATATTTGCTTAATGAAGGGAAGGAATCCACTGAAGCCAAAATGAGTCTGAAATACAAGAAGTAGAAGTTAAGTAATTAGAGGACCCAAGTGCTGCAAAAGGATTTCTATATGTGAAAGCAATTAGGAGCAATAATAAGGAAAGTCTGACCAGATATTAGGAGCACCAAATTACAGGTTGTACAAGTGGAGCAGAACCTTGTGATGACATAGAGGCCATGGAAGTGATGTTGGGTGGTAGATGTGGGAAAAGAAGTCAGTTAGCATTAAAGAACACAAGAACGTGAGATGGAGGGTTAGAGGGATTATTAGAGGGGGCAGCTAGGTGGTGCAGTGAATACAGCTTTGGCCCTGGAGTCAGAAGGACCTGAGTTCAGTTCCGGCCTCAGATACTTAATACATACAAACAAAAAAAAACCTAGCCGTGTGACCTTGGGCAAGTTACTTAACCCCAACTGCCCTAAAAAAAAGCAAGGAAAAAAAAGAAGGATTATTAGACATAGTAATCTCAGAAAAAATAATGGATTTTCAGATAAAAAAGGAATCTAAAAATCAGTCAGATGGCTAAATCACAGAAATAGCACAGAAATGGAGAGTCTGATTTCAGCAAGATATTTAATAACAAATATCATCATAGGCTTGTCTGCAAGACGGAGGGATGGATACTGGATAACAGAAAAACTTGGATCAATTAAGTAGTGCTTAAACAACCAGACCAAAAGAGTAGCAATTAATGACTGATTAATGGATTTGTGTCATCCCTGATGAGGTCTCTAGAAGAGAATCACTGAGAGTATGTCCTTGTTACCATAAAGTTCAACACTTTTATCAATAACTGGGGCAAAGATACAGATAGCATGTTTATAAAACTGGCAGACAACACAAGGCAAGATTCAATAACCAATGTAGGAGACAATAGAACTGGATCTATAAGGCTTTCAGGGGAAGAAACCATGTGACAAATCTATAAAGATGAAATGTAATAGGAATGAGAAAAGTTCTACATTTTGTTGCATCATCAAAGAGAGACAAGTGATAGCTGAGCCATAGGGCTTTGATATGACACCTACAGTCAGTCATAAAGAGGACACCAGCTTCTCTTTGAGATGGGCATGTAAAAATAGGGTGAACTTGCTATATCCCTCTTGATATTTTGATATTGCCACTAATGGTATTGCTCTTGCAAAAACTTACAGGGTGGGGGCGGAGCCAAGATGGCAGAGTAGAAACAGCACTTCCAAGGTGCTCTGCCCCACACCACCTCCAAACAATGTGAAAGGGGACTCTGAACAACTTCTGGAGCCCCAGCACCCACAGAACAACACAAAGAAGCTAACCTCCTGCTGAGGACAGCCCAGCAGCCATGCAGGGAGCAGCCAGTGCAGCGTTCTGAGAGCAGGCAGCATAGCTTGCTGGGAACCGACAGCCCAGGGCACTGGGAGCCAAGCCCAGGCCCACATGAAACACGGTTTTAGCCCCAGGGCAACTGGGTCAGCAGCTGGCTGGAGGGACCCCAGAACACCAGCAGCTGTGGTGATTCCAGAACTATCAGTACAGACATGCCTAGGACAAAGTGAGAGGTTAATGCCCTATGGACTTTGGGACCAGTATTTGGGGAACACATCAGCTTCCTCCCCTGGGGGCAAAAAGGTGCTGAGGAAACATGGCACAGAGGCCATTTTGCAGCATTCAGTGGCAGCTCCAGCTCCTGGTCTGTGAACTGTAGAGAGACCCAGCAATCAGTCTGGGGGTTAATCACTCTTACTTTAACATGCCTGGATCTGGATTGTGGTCTTGGGGGGAGGTCTTGGGTGGGTATCCAATTTGCCAGAGTGTGTGGAGGCTTTACAGGGGCCACCCAAGCTGTGGAAGTTGTGAAGACTCCATGTTTGGGACGGAAGCTCTCCTGTCTGGTGACAGAGTCCTACTGTGGCAACAAGACCAAAAATCAAGTAATTAAGTGGCAATATGCCTAGGCAAAAGAAACAAAATAAACAGAAAAATGCAACTTTAGACTCCAATTTTGGGGGCAAAGAGGATCAAGGCATGGAACAGGAGGAGGACTGTGAGATCAGAACTCCTGCACCAAAAGCCCCAAATGAAAATACAAGCTGGTTACAGGCCATAGAGGACCTTAAGAAGCAGATAAGAGAAGTGGGTGGAAAATTGGGAAGAGAAATGATAAAGATGCAAGAAAAGTATGAAAGGACAGTCAACAGCCTGACTGAGGAAAATAACACCTTAAAAATAGACTAACTCAAATGGCAAAAGAGGCCCAGAAAGGCAATGAGGAGAAGAATGCCTAAAAAAGCCAAATTTGCCAGATGGAAAAAGAATCTCAAAAGCTCACTGAGGAGAATCACTCCTTCAGAATTAGACTGGAGCAAATGGAAGCTAGTGACTTTATGAGAAATCAAGATGCTGTTAAACAGATCCAAACAAATGAAAGAATAGAAGGCAATGTGAAATATCTCATGGGAAAAACCACTGACCTGGAAAATAGATCCAGGAGAGATCATTTAAAAATTACTGGACTACCTGAAAGTCATGATCAAAGAAAGTACCTGGAAATCATCCTTCAAGAAATTCTGAAGGAAAATTGCCCTGATGTTTTAGATCCAGAGGGCAAAATAGAGGTTGAAAGAATCCACAGATAGCCTCCTGAAAAGGATCCCAAAAAGAAAACTCCTAGGAATATTATAGCCTGATTCCAGAACTCCCAGATCAAGGAGAAAATACTACAAGCAGCCAGGAAGAAACAATTCCAGTATTGTGGAAACACAATCAGAATAGCACAGGACCTGGCAGCTTCTACACTGAGGGATCAAAGGGCATGGAATATGATATTCCAGAGGGCAAAAGAGCTGGGATTGAAGCCAAGGGTCACCTACCCAGCAAAACTGAGTATCTTGTTTCAGGGGAAAATATGGTCATTCAGTGGAATAGAGGACTTTCAAGCATTCTTGAGGAAAAAACCAGAGTTGAATAGAAAATGTGACATTCAGACACAAGAAGCAAGAGATGCTTGAAAAGGTAATCAGGGAAAAGAAATCAAAAGGAACTTATCAAAGTTGAGCTATTAACATTCCTACATGGAAAAACAATAACTGTGTCTGATGAAACTTTCTTTTTATGAAAATAATTGAAGAAGGGTATATGGACATATGAATACATATGTGAATGTGTGTATATATGTTTACAGGTATACATGGATAGAGGGCACAGGCTGAATTTGATGGGGAGGGATGATACTTAAGGGGTAAAGTTAAGAGGTGAGAGAGGAAAGTGCCAAGAGGAAATGGGGAGAGACAGGGTAGAGTAAACTATCTCATGTAGAAGAAGCAAGGGGAAGTAGTTGCAGGGGAGGGGAAGAACAGGAAGGCAAAAAGGCAAAACCCTATTGTCATTGAATTTGGCTCAGGGAGAGAACCACATACATACTAAATGGGATATCTCACCCTGCAAGAGAGTAGGGGGAAGGGAGATGAGAGGGGGGATGATGGAGGGGAGGGCATTCTAGGAGGAGAGGAGGTTGGAAGTACGCACTTTCAAAGAGGGACAGGATCAAAGTAGGGAATGTACCAGGTTGGGGGTGGGATGAGTGGGAGGGAAATATAAGCTTATATTTGCAATATATCTACTATGGTAATGTTTTGCATAGCTATACAACACACACTGAATTGCTTATCTTCCCAGAGGGAGTGGGTGACAAGGGAGGAAGGGGATGGATCTGAAATTTAAAGTCTTAAAATTAAATGTTTCAAATGTATAAAAATACTATTATTAATACTATTCTGAATTTAATTGGGAGATAAGATGTTCAGGCATTAGGGCTCAGAGATTAACCTTGCCCTAATGGCAAAGTCGAAGGGGGTGTGGGAGAAGATATGGGAGAGAGCAGATTGGATGAGGGGATATCTAGTGGGACTGCTATTCTGGGGTGATGGGTAGGGGAAAAAATGGGGGAAAATTGTAACTCAAAATCTGGTGGAAATGAATGATGTAAACCAGAAGTTAATAAAGCATTTGTTTAAAAAAAAAACTTACAGGGCGTGGGGCAGGGATAGAGGAGGCATGTAGGACTGCACAGCTGGAAGGACCCAGTTTGAAGGACCCAGACAACTTTTACTTTGTTTGAGTAGGTTTTGTTTCACCTGTACTGTGAAAAATCTCCTTGGGAAATATTATGTGCTGCTTAAATGTCAAAGATTCTGGACATAAAAAAAAAAACCAAAGAATAGATCTGTGATAAATATGTATCCCAAGGTCAATGAAGGCCTTGACTGTACCTTTTGAGTCATGTCCTCTTCCTTAAAATATTCTGATATCCCAAATTTTAAAAATCAATGGTTTCAATATAGGATTGAGAAATGACAATTAGATAATCCATGTAAAAATATCAAAATGTTTTAAGCAACATTAACAGTCAACATTATCATGGGGAAGCCAGAAACGCTAATGTAACTTTTTCCTCCAGACCTGTAATTTCATTGGTATAGGAAATTCCTGGGAAGAAAACATATTCCACCAAAGCAGATCAGTGTTCACTTGTCAATTTATAGGCTTAAAGAGTTGCCTGGGATTTTGAGCTCTTACGTGACTTGCCCAGAATCATGCAGCTGGATTGTCAGTAGCTTCCTGACTCTAAAGCTGGTTTGTTATCCCCTACAGGTGAGGAAATTTGGGAAGTGAGTGAACCACAGTGACTCCACCTTGTGACTGAATTCTGGATCAAGCTCAGTTCCTTTCCTATTTAATATGGGTCTAGCAAGGATGGGGAACCTGTGATCATAAGGCCACATGTGGTCCTCTAGGTCTTCAAGCATGACTTTTTGACTGAATCCAAACTTCACAGCACAAATCCCCTTAAAAGGATTTGTTCTGTAGCACTTGGGCTGAGTCAAAAGGCTCCACCTGAGGACCAACAAGACCACATGTGGCCTTGAGGCCACAGGGTCCCTACCTCTGGTTCTAGTCAAATTTCTGTATTGTGAGAAAATTTTATTCAATTATGGGAATAGTGAGAATACTTTATTAAATTGTTTGAATTTAGCCCTGCATGGCTGGGAAGCTGGACCAGCCCTACCTATCTCTTCCTGAGAAATTCAGGACCTAGGTTATACTGACTAGAACCAAAAGTCAATTCTCAAGCAACCTATGAGTCTCATCTGAAAACGGTCCTGTACTGGTTGATGTTATTTTGTCCATGTTCTTTTGATTGGATTCAAACATTAGGGCAGGGGTGAGGAGGGTGGAGTGAGACAAGTCTTTCTTCGATTTCTGGGAATTGTACTTGTTTGCTCACCTGGTCCCAACTTGAAAGGCCCCTAATCTTTCCTCCAATTAGAAAACAGGTGACCTAATTTTCTCTCCTGGTGTATATCCTGTTGTTATTCTTTAATGTATCTGTCTCAGGGCCCAGTGCCAAAGCTGAGGAGGCCTGATCCCAATCTGTTATACAATTGGTATGTTTTGCTTAATGAACAGAAGCTTGAACCTTTGTTTCTTCAATCATTTCTGATTTCAGCCACCACAACCAATGAAAGCCAACTCAAATAGAAATGGATCCCTGGGGGGCTGCATACTGACTTAGAAAACCACAAGTTAACATTATCTATGCTGTCCTGTATTTTTATCTTCCTAAACATTTCCCAATTACATCTGAATCTGGTTCTGATCCCACTTGAAAGTTGTGTTGGCCTCAAGTTTGACACCTCTGCCTTATACTATCCTTCTTCTAATATAGCAGGCTACATTAATGAAAATATAGTGTCTAGAATAACAGAGGTAATAGATGTACTCCTCACAGGTCAGACTACATCTGGAGCATTATGTCCAGTTCTTGGTTTCCTCAATTTAAGGAGGACACTGACAAATCACAATATATCCAAGTGAGTAGTGACTAGCATAACAAAGGGATTCAAAACCTTGTAATATGACAATTGTTTGAAGAAATATTTTGCCTGGAAATTTAAGTTTCCACAGAAAAGAGGCAGTATGCAGTCTGTAGGACAGAAGTCCTAGATATGGAGTGGCGGGGGAGGGATTGGGGGGCAGGTCTTGATTACTATCATCGAGTAATAAAAGAGTATCATGTGAAAGACAGGTAAGACCAGTCCTGCATGTCCTCAAAGGGTACAACTAGGAACAAAGAATGATGGTTGCAAAAGAGAGAATTTGGGATGAACAGAAGTAAAAACTTTCAAAGAATCAAAGCTATACAAATATGTGATGAACTCCCTTTGGAGGGACTGGGTTCAGCAAAGGCTGAATGACCACTTTTCAGGTATGATGTAGAGAGAATTCAAGTATGGATTGTATTTGTGTGGCTCCAGAGGAAAGAGCTAAAAGCAAAAAGTGAAATTTGTTTTTAATGTTTAAAAAAGGTAAATTTAGTTTTTCTGTCACAAAAGTCTTATACTATCTAGTCAATGCTCCTCCACCTTTTTTCAAGTGAACCTTAATCTTCTCTGTCTAGGACTATAGCTTCTTCCTCATCTGCATTCTTTTAATCTCCACCTTTACCTCAAAATGCTGGAGGCTCATATAGTTAGCATGTAATCTTGACGTCCATTGGGGTCACTTTCCTACACTAAACAGTTCCATCTCCATCATCACGTAGCACTGTGAGTAGATTGCTGACTTGTTTTTCAGTTTTACCAATATAATCAGGCAGTTCAATACCCTACCTATTCACAGTAAAAAAAATTTTAAAAAGATCCCAGAACAGCCCAACACAGCTGGGTTGTGGAACTTGATCATCTTCTCTTGGCCATTTTCACTACTTGCATTAATGATCATTGAAGGTCCAGGCACTTTACTTGCAAGGTACTCTCTGCCATGACAGCAGAGAACCAGGTATTAAAGTAGTTCACCTGGCAGAAGGGTCACCAGAGGAGAATCGTTCATATCTTACAGGTTTGGAACAAGGTAGATTGTCCACATACCCAACTGCTCTCTCAAGTTTTTCCTCACAATGAAGGCTAGTAAATGCTATGCCATCTGCCCCAAGTTAGATCTACTATCTTCCAAATCCCAAAAGGGCCATTGCAAACCCTATAGCTTTCCTTCAATCACTCCCTAACCCTCACCAATTCCTCCAGAGTAATAGGGGAAGAATACAATTGATTCTATGATAATACTACCATAGACCTAGACACACCAGTCATCTACACTCCAAAATGTAAATCCTGCTTCTCCCAGCATTGCCTTGGGATTTGCCTACATGAAGTACTCAGAACTTTGTGAGCTACACCAAGTCTGAGTTTGTCATCATAGCCCTCAATGCTGCCAGGATTGGGACTGGCTATAGAGGAAGGACTTTCAGTAAAGCTAGTACCTTTCTTCTGAGCCACCCTGAATGACATTCATCCCCCCCACTCCTACAGACCCATACCTCAGGTTTTCTAGGAGCTCTACATCAGTCACTATTTCTTCTAAGGCATGCATCTGGTTCAAGCCTATTTTTTAAAAATACCTTGTAATAAAATAGAGAATTGTGCAGCCAATCTTTTGTTTATTCTTTTACTTCTTGGATGGCACTGTTTTGGTTATCTATCCATTCATAAGCAGAGAAGGGAGGAAAGAAGAATTACAGCATGATACTCAAGTTTGACATTGTTTGAGGTGTTGGTAACCTAGGAGATGAAATTAATAAAGTCTGTGATCCACTGATGCTGAACTTAATGGCTAACATGAATTCTTGTGCTTTGGGGTCAGAGAAAGTAGGAATGGGTGAATTTCATTTATCTAGTATCCCTTTATCCAACAAGCACAGCATTTTTTCTGGACATACATTTTTCATAATTTTTAAAAGACATTTTACAAGAAAATACTGACAGTCAACTACTTGGATACTTGGAAAGATCTGTGATTTTATAGGAAAAGGATTGCCTTCACTCATGAAGTACAACACCTCCATGCCTTTTCATTCTAAGAGACTCAAATCCAAATACTTCCATAAATCTTATACAGGTGCTTTAAATGTCAGATGCACTAGATTGCTTTCCTCTAGTTCTTTTAATATTTTGCGGCAAGCAGAAAAGAGCCTGAATTGTCCATCAACCTCATCTCCTTTTCTGACCACATTTAACCTTTTGAAGGGCTTCTTGTCAAAGAATTCATAACACAAAAAAATATTACCTCTAAAATAAACACAATGGGGGGGGCTGGGCCAAGATGGCAGCATAGAAGCAGGAAAATTCTGTGAGCTCCCCACATAACCAGCTCAAATACCTATAAAATATGACCCTAAAGAAATTTTAGAGCTACAGAATCCACAAAGTGACAGAGATAAACAAATCTCCTGCTGAAGGCAGCCTGGCAGGCCTACAGGAAGGGTCCATCACAGCATGCTGGGAGCCAAACCCAGCCCCATGTGGGCCCGCTGTGGCAGTTTCCAGAAATATCAACCCATAAATACCAAAGAAAAAGTAAAAAGTCAGTCTGGAACTCTGTTGGAAGTGTGGGGGGAAGGGAGGGAGGGACAGGGATGGAGTGTGGTCCAGCCTCTGCCCCCAGTATGAGAAGCAGCTGGGACACAGAGGCCATGCAGCTGCCTCCATGTGGCTGCTTCAGAATTCCTGACCTACAGATTGTAGGGAGACAATTCAAACATTCAGAGGGCAATCCCTCTTGCTTTAACCTGCCTCGATCTAGATCACAGTTGTGGGTGGTGGGCCTGAGGTGTCTAAACAGTGAGCCAGAGCTTGTGGGAGCAGTAGAGAGGGCACACAACTAATAGCTCCAGCAGCTGTGAAAATCCCAGTGATTTGGGACAAAGCTCTCCCCTATGGAAGTAGAGATTTACTGTGGCAAAGAGCACAAATTCAAGTAAGTAAGTGGCAATATGAGCAAGTAAAGGAAGCAAAGAAAGCACAGAAATACTACTTTAAATTCCTTTTGGGGGACAAAAAGGATCAAAGCATGGAACAGGAGGAAGACAGCAAAGTCAGAACTCCTGCACCAAAAGCTTCCAAGAGAAATATGAATTGGTTACAGACCATGGAGGAGCTCAGGAAGGATTTTGAAAATCAAGTAAGAAAAGTGGAAGAAAAACTGGGAAGAGAAATGAAAATGATATAAGAAAATCATGAAAAGAGGGTCAACAACTTGACTGAAGAAAATAACACCTTAAAAAGTAGATTAACGGGGCGGAGCCAAGATGGCAGAGTAGAAACAGCTCGTCCAAGCCTCTCTGCCCCCAGATTCTCCACAAACTATGTAAAAAAGGACTCTGAAAATCTTCTGGAGCCCCAGCACCCACAGAACGAAACAGAGAAGCTAACCTCCCGCTGAGGACAGCCCAGCACCCTGCAGGAAGGACCAGCGCAGTGGTCTGGGAGCCGGCAGCGCACAGAGCACAGGAGCCGAGCCGAGCCCAGGTCCACGTGAGCCGAGGTTTTAGCCCCAGGGCGGCAGGGCCAGCAGCCGGCTGGAGGAACCCCAGAACACCAGGAACTGTGGAGACTCCAGAATTATCAACATAGACTTGCCTAGGACAAAGTAAGAGGTTAGTGTCCTATGGACTTTGGGACCTGTATTTGGGGAATGCTTCAGCTCCCTCCCCTGGGGGCTAGAAGCTGCTGAGGAGACACGCCACTGTGTAGTTTTCAGAGGCATTTCCGGCTCCCAGCCTACAAATCGTGGGGAGATCCAGCGATCAGTCTTGGGGGTAATCGCTCTTGCTTTAACCTCCCTGGATCTGGATTGTGATCTAGGGTGGAAGTTGTGGGTGGGTTTACAGCTTGCCAGAAACGGAAGTTGCCCCCCACACGTTCGGGACGAAAATTCCTCTAGCTGGCCTTAAAGCCATAGTGTGGCAACAAGCCCAAAAGTCAAGTAATTAAGTGGCAACATGCCAAGGCAAAGGAAACAGAAAAATGCAACCCTAGACTCCTATTTTGGGGGCATAGAGCGGGAAAAGGACTGTGAGGTCAGAAGTCCTGCTCCAAAAGCCCCAGGGGAAAACATGAGCGGGTTGCAGGCCATAGAGGACCTTAAGAAGGACTTTAAAAATCAAATAAGAGAAGTGGAGGAAAAATTGGAAAGAGAAATGAGAAGGATGCAGGAAAAGTATGAAATGAGGGTCAACAGCCTGACTGAGGAAAACAACACCTTAAAAAATAGACTAACTCAAATGGCAAAGGAGGCCCAAAAGGGCAATGAGGAGAAGAATGCCTTAAAAAGTCGAATTTGCCAGATGGAAAAAGAATCTCAAAAGTTCACTGAGGAGATTCATTCCTTCAGAGTTAGACTGGAGCAAATGGAAGCTAATGACTTTATGAGAAATCAAGATGCTGTTAAGCAGATCCAAACAAATGAAAGATTAGAAGGCAATGTGAAATATCTCATGGGAAAAACCACTGACCTGGAAAATAGATCCAGGAGAGACAATTTAAAAATTATTGGACTACCTGAAAGCCATGATCAAAGAAAGAACCTAGAAATCACCCTTCAAGAAATTCTCAAGGAAAACTGCCCTGATGTTTTAGATCCAGAGGGCAAAATAGAGGTTGAAAGAATCCACAGATCACCTCCTGAAAAAGATCCCAAAAAGAAAACTCCCAGGAATATTATAGCCAGGTTCCAGAATCCCCAGATCAAGGAGAAAATACTACAAGCAGCCAGGAAGAAACAATTTCAATATTGTGGAAACACAATCAGAATAGCCCAGGACCTGGCAGCTTCTACACTGAGGGATCGAAGGGCATGGAATATGATATTCCAGAGGGCAAAAGAACTGGGAATGAACCCAAGGGTCACCTACCCAGCAAAACTGAGTATTTTGTTTCAGGGGAAAATATGGTCATTCAGTGGAATAGAGGACTTTCAAGCATTCTTGAGGAAAAAACCAGAGTTGAATAGAAAATTTGACATCCAGACGCAAGAAGTAAGAGATGCCTGAGAAGGTAATCAGGGAAAAGAAATTGAAAGGAACTTATCAAAGTTGAACTATTTACATTCCTATATGGAAAAGCAATATCTGTGACTGATGATATCTTTCCCACTATGAAAATAATGGAAGAAGGGGGTGTGGTCATACGAATACATATGTGAATGTGTGTGTACATGGTTACAGTTATATATGGATAGAGGGCATAGGTTGATTTTGTTGGGAAGGGAGAGTACTCAAGGGATGAAATTATGAGGTGAGAGAGGAAAGTGGCAAGAGGAGATGGGGAGAGACATGGTAGGGTAAACTATCTCATGTAGGGGAAGTGGGTGCAAAGGAGGGGGAGAATAAGGAAGGCTAAAAAGGCAAAACCACATTCACATTGAATTTGGTTCAGGGAGAAAATGACATACATACTAAATGGGATATCTCAACCTGCAGCAGGATAGGGGGAAGGGGGATGAGAGGAGGGATGATGGATGGGAGGGCATCCTTGGGGTGAGGGGAGGTTGGAAGTACCCACTATAGAAGAGGGACAGGATCATGTAGGGAATGGACCAGGTGGGGGTGGGATGAGTGGGAGGGAATTATAAGCAGCCTTGTACAATATATCTACTATGATAATGTTTTGCATAGCTAGACATGTACAACATATACTGAATTACTTATATACCAAGAAGGAATGGGTGACAAGGGAGGAAGGAAATGGATCTGAAATTCAAGATCGTAACATTAAATGTTTCAAATATATATATAAATACTATTATTAATACTCTTTTGCCTATAATTGGGAGATAAGATATGCAGGCATTGGGACACAAAGATTCATCTTCCTCTAATGGAAAAGTCGATGGGGGTATGGGAGAAGGTATGGGAGAGAGCAGATTGGAGGAAGTGATATCTTGTGGGACTGCTATTCTGGGAGGTTGGGTAGGGGAATAATGGGGGGAAAATGATTGTAACTCAAAATCTGGCGGAAATGAATGATGTAAAACAGAAGTTAATAAAGTATTTGTTTAAAAAAAAAAAGTAGATTAACTCAAATGGCAAAAGAAGCCCAAAAAGCCAATGGGGAGAAGAATGCCTTAAAAAGCCAAATTTGCCAGATGTAAAAAGTATTTCAAAAGCTCGCTGAAGAAAATAATTCCTTCAGAATTAGATTGGAGCAAATGGAAGCTAATGACTTTATAAGAAATCAAGATACTATTAAACATCCAAAAACACATGAGAAATAGAAGGCAATGTGAAATATCTCATTGGGAAAACCACAGACCTGGAAAATAGATCCAGGAGAGACAATTTAAAAATTACTGGACTACCTGAAAGCCATGATCAAAAAAAGAACTTAGAAATCATCCTTCAAGAAATTCTCAAGGAAAATTGCCCTGATATTTTAGAACCAGAGGGCAAAAAAGAAACTGAAAGAATTCATCAATCACCTCTTGATCCCCAAAAGAAAACTCCTAGAAATATTATAGCCAGGTTCTGGAGTTTCCAGATCAAGGAAAAAATATTACAAGCAGCCAGGAAGAAACAATTTGAATATTGTGGAAACACAATCAGGATAACACAAGATCTAACAGCTTAAGGGATCAAAGGGCTTGGAATATGATATTGCAGAGGTCAAAAGAGCTGAGATTAAAACCAAGAATCACCTACCCAGCAAAACTGAGTATCATGTTTCAGGGGAAAATATGGTCATTCAATGAAATAGAGGACTTTCAAGCATTCTTGATGAAAAAACCAGATGTGAATAGAAAATTTGACATTCAGATAGAAGAAGCAAGAGAAGCATGAGAAGGTAAACAGGGAAAAGAAATCATAAGGAACTTATCAAAGTTGAACTATTTACATGGATACGTGGAAAAAATGATAATTGTAACTTATGAAACTTTTCTCAGTATGAGGATAATTGAAGGGAATATAAATGTGTATATATGTATACATACATAGATGTCTATATAGGAGGGTATATATGCATATGAATACATATGCGAATATGTGTATAATATATGTGTATAGGTATACATTGACAGAGAGCACAGGATGAATTGAATAGGAAGGGACAATGTTTAAAAAATAAAATTAACTGGTGAGAGAGGAATATAATGAGAGGAGATAGTGAGAGACTAAAGAGGGTAAATTATCTCATATAAAAGTGGCAAGGAAAAACTGTTACAATGGAGGGGAAGAATAGGAAGGCAAAAGGGAATGGGTCAACCTTACTCTCATTGAATTTGCTTAAGGAGAGAATAACATACACACTAAATTGGGTATCTTACCCTACAGGAAAGTAGTGGGGAAGGGGATAAGAGGGGTGATGATAGAAGGGAGAGCAGATTGGGGGGGAGGGTAGTTAGAAGCACACACTTTTGAAACAGGATAGGGTCAAAGTAGAAAATAGAACAAGTGGCGAGCAGGATAGGACAGAGGGAAATATAGTCAGTCTTTCACAATATATCCACTATGGAAATGTTTTGCGTAACTACACATGTACAATTTAATTGCTTATCTTCCCAGTAAGGGTGGATGACAAGGGAAGAAAGGAAAGAATCTGGAATTCAAAGTTTTAAAATCAAATGTTTAAAAAATTATAATTTTTATATGCAACTGGGAAATAAGATATACAGGCACTGGGGTATGGAGATCCATATTGCCCTACCAGAAAGTCAGAGGGGGAATGGGGAAGGATATAGGAGAGAGCAGATTGGGGGAGGGGGTATTCAGTTGGATCACTGTTTTGGGGTGGTGGGTAGGGGAAGAACAGGAAGAAAATTTGTAACTCAAAATCTTGTGGAAATGAATTTTGTAAACTAAAAATAAACATAAAATTAAAAAAATAAAGAATATTATGACAAAAATTTTTAAAAATAAACACAATGGTTAATAAAAATTAAGTCAAAGTGATAATAATGTAAGTTATTGTCTAAAGTCAATATTAGTGATGCATTTCCATTGTATTAGCATCTTCATTTAGATAAAAATCTGAATTTAGTGGGGATGGGGACCTAAAACATCTCTTAATTTTGTAGGAAGATCCAAAATATAAATTGAAATCATTATTAATTAAATATTATTTGTGATGTGTTTAATCTTATTTTATTATGATGTAATATAATAATTTGGATATTTTTTAATTATTTTAATACAATTGAATTATTATCACAATAAAAACTAATGTACATTAAAAATTAAGAAGAAAAATCCAATGGTGTTTATCATTAGTCTGGTCAATGAGAAGGAGTAGGTGTTAAATTCAACTATAATCTATAGCAATATGGAATTTTAAATGTGATAACTTACATTTGAAATATCAAAACCATAAGAAATAAACCAAAATTTATCCCACTAAAATTTAAAATCTACTTTATATCAATATACATCATACTGGACATCAATTAACCAATCAATAAATGTTTATTGAATGTTTACTATATACAAGGCACTGACATATAATAAAGTATATATATATATATACACATACACACATATATGCTTTTTGGTGGGGGAAAGTTAGGGCAATTGGGGTTAAGTGCCTTGCCCAAGGTCACATGGCTAGTTTTCTGTTAAGTGTCTGGAGCTGGATATGAACTTAAATGACTCCTGGGCTAGTGCTCTACTCACTGTGCTAACTAGCCACCCCCTAAAGTATATTTTTACATTCAAAGAATGTTTACAAAAGTAGGAAGAACAAACATACAAAATAACATCTAACAACAAAAGTTAACTTATAATAAATGCTAAATGAATGACACATCAAATAATTACTATTGCTCTTCAGAGGAAGAAATATGAATAAGCCTACCTTTAGCCAAGTCTACCCATAAGCAAACAAATACACAGAACCTTTTAGCAATATAATTTTAAGTGTTTTTCTGTATTTTATTTATTTACATAAAAATATTTTCCTCGTTTGATTTTGTGTCCTCTCATCTTTCCAAATATGGAAATATTATCATGTGAAAAATTGTGGTTATTAATATCATTATAGATTAAAAATAAGGAGTATGATTAAAATTCCACTATGTAAAATCATTCCAAAAAGCATACCTCAATACACATTTAACTATAGTATAAAACCTTATCTCCTTGTTTTGTGATCCTAGAAATGGACTGAGTTGTTTGGATGAATAGAACATACTGAATCATCCCTATAATTATTAACTAAATACTTTTCTTAAGTATGAATAAAACGTTTATGATGCATATGGACTGATATGGTTCATTAAATTCTTACTTCATTCTTCCCACTGAATTATCATCGTAACAAACACTTTATTAAGTGCCTTCCTGCAAATAGGAGATTTTACAAGGAAACATTCTAGGGTTCATTCAAAAGGAAATGAGTCTAGAGGTAACTAGAGGTAATACTTTTTTTTTCAACAAGGAGTGTGGCATTACCAATTATCTATATCATTATACTTTTACTTAAAAAATCTGCTCTGTTTTTTCTGGGTCTTTTTTTTGTTTTGTTTTGTTTTGTTTTTGGAGAGGGAATAACAACAACAGCAGTAGCAGGAACATTTCTATAGCTCAGTGTGCTGAGTGCTTTACACATAGTATCTCATGTCACCCTCACAACAACCCTAGGAGTAGTTGCTAGTATTATCCCTATTTTACAGATAAGGAAACTGAGGAACAAAGAGAAAGTTAGATGAATCCTTTGGATAAATTCTGCTGCCTTTGTTTGCCACTAGGTTTTCATGTGACCATCCCAGGCCATCAGATAACTCCCTGAAAGCTTGCTAAGATTAGTTGTTGAAGCATGACTAATGAGTACAGAAGCACTTTCTTTATTTGCAGCAAGCAGGGTCTTTCAGAAATCCCCAGTTTCTAAAGGGCTCTACAACCTGTCTTCAAGGGTTCCTGTATCTGTTAGTGAGAAGTACACACTATCCAGGGGGAAATTACTCTGAAGGAAAAGAAATATACTGAAATTTACCACTCACACACCAAAAGATTTTTCTTTTAATTTGACTATATTTAAAATGTAATTATTTCTAAAATGCATTACTCTAACTCAGAGGTTCCCAAACTTATTTGGCAGTTTTTTTTTAAATTTGTATTATACCTTAAATTTAATAATTTATTGTAAATTTGTTATTTCTTTCCTTCATTGAAATACAATATTGCATGATGTTACCATATTGTAAACAAGTCATTGCACTCACATATTTCTGCCAACACATGCTGGGCTTTCTGACAATGTGTGACATGCTTGCCTGCCAGCACTTGCTTGTTAAGACCTGTTAGCAGACTTAACCACTGATTGGTTATAACTTGAGTTTTGTGTTTATTTGGAAAATAATATAATCACTATGACTTTAACTCTGACACAAAACAGAAAAAAACATGTATGAATGGTTTTTCAAAAATTTCTTTATCTTTTCTTTCCTTATGCTTCCCCACCACCTCTTTATTTTTATTCAACACCCCCTCAATTGCACCCAAGGCTACTACTCACCCCCCATCATCCCAGCACCCCCAAGGGGCAGTATCAAACACTTTAGAAACCTCTGTTTAACTTATTAAACAGAATGTATTAAACACAATTTAATCTATGATTAATAATAGCAACAATGAACATTTATATAGTGCTTTAAGCTTACTAAATGGGCAGCTAGATGGCACAATGCACAGAGTTTTAGGCCTGTAGTCAAGAAGACTCATCTTCATGAGTTCAAATCTGATCTCAGTCATTTACTAGTTGTGTGACCCTAGGTAAGTCATTTAACCCTGTTTGCTTCAGTTTCCTCATCTATAAAATGAGCTGAAGAAGTAAATGGCAAACCACTCTAGTATCTTTGCCAAGAAAACCACAATCAGGGTCACAGAGAGTCCTGTATGACTGAAAAAAGACTGAATAACAACAACAAATTGAACTTACAAAGTACTTTCTCAATACAATCTCATTTGATGATCCCTAATGACCCTGAGAGATAGGGACTGCAGGTATCAGCCCATTTTATAAATAAGGAAACTAAAACTCAGAGACTTAGGGTCAGGTCAGTAAGTTTCTGAAGTGGGTTTTGAACTAAATTTCTCCTGACATCATCTATAATATTGGTTCTATGGGAAAATGTTTTCAAATGCCCAAATAACCCAAGATTTAAAATTACTTTTTGGAAAACAATATATTTTTAAGTTGTGAATAGCCTACATTTGAAACCATGAATTTTCATTCTATGAATGCAGAGAGTTTACAATATGGTATAAAATCAAAATGAAGAATTTTAGCAAATTCTTCTAGTATTACAGTTGAGTCACTTAAATTGTTCCCTCCATTTAGTAGAAATTGTGGTGGCAATTTTAAGTGTTAGCCTAGTCTTTGACTATGCAGCTTTTAGTCCTAATTAGTTAAAGCTTCTGTACTCTACATCTTGCATATTAAGATAAGTGCTAAGAAATAAATCATTTCAAATTTTAAGTTTTACTGATGGTACATTACATAGGAAAGACATCAAAAAGTATTAATTTCAGTTGTATTAGGTAGCTAAAACAAGTTAAAAAAAGATTATCATGACCTTTAAAACAAAGAACTAAAACCCACTGGATTTTTGCATTGCTCATGCTGTCTGCCTAAGGAGAATGTGGGTGATTTACTGTTATAACTCAAACAGTATTTTTGGTGGTTTATTGTTCAGTCATTTCAGTCATGTCCAACCCATTGTGACCCTTTTGGGGGTATTCTTGGCAAATATACTGGAATAGTTTGCCATTTCCTTCTCTGGTAGATCCATTTTGTCAGGCAATCAGAAGTTAAGTGACTTACCTAGGGTCACACACCTAGGAAGTGTCTAAGGCTGAATTTGAACTTGGGTCTTCCTGCCTCCAGGTCCAGTAGTCTATCAACCTGAGCTGCTTCTTAAAACACAAGTAGATAGTAACCTAACCCAACTTTCCTGTGCTGAAAGACCAACTGAATCATGAGGAAGGTAAGATTGTGAGACCAAAGAAGGACAAACTCAAGGGGGTATAATACACTCCAGCTCTAGTTCTAGCTCAGAAAAAAAAGTATCCATAAGATAGAGAATCCATGAGAGGCTAGATTTGATCTAATGCTCAGTAGCTCCAGAAATCCCTGACTAAATTCAATACTAAAAACAAAGCTTTGACATTTCAGTAAGTTATCTACTGGAATGTTCTGGTACTTTTCTAACTTCCCCCCAAATCAAACAAAAAAGAACCTCTCATCATGAAAGCAACTTGATGGTGTCTAGCACTCCAAAATGGTGAATAGAGCCTCTACACTGCTTTTCCAAAGGTTGCTGGTTGGGTTTTTTTGATTTTTGTTGATGTTGGTTTGTTTTTTTAATAATGATAGTCACTGAGCAATGGAAGAAATATTGCAACCTTTTTCCCCCATAACAAAATTTCTTTCTTCTCTAAAGGCAAGAAATGCCTAGTGGTTTCACTGAAAATTTTGTGAGGGCAGCCAGCTGGCACACTTCCTCTTACTGGCACATGATACAGTCTACAGCTGGGCTGCTCATTCTTATACTTTATTGGAAGTCATCCTGGTGGCTCCCATCCTCCCCAGGAGGCTAAACAGATGCTAATCCAAATTGAAACAGAATTCAGAAAGGTTATAAGGTTACCCATACAGTATCTAATCATTGTACATGTGTATGTATAAAATGAAGCTTTATTTCTTCAGGTGCCACAGTATCTGAATTTAATTCTATAAGAAAAATATTAATTATAAGGGTTTTTAAAACTTTTGGAGGGAAAGGATGACGATTAAGAGAAAGATGACAAAATAAATTACCCATATATTCACATGAAAAGGAAAAGATCATTTTATTTTGGACATTCAAGTTTGAAAATTTCATTAGAAGATTAATGCAGTTATTCAAAAATATTATTGATCATTCACTTCAAACACTGTAAAGTAGAACTAAAATAAGTAGACAATTAGATGCATTTTAAATTGTCTCAATAACTATAATTTTCATTTAATACAAAACAATTATAGTATTTCTATGTCATAGAGACAAAGAATTAGTCTTATGAAAATACAACTGGTTAACCAAGAGTCCCTGCACTATATGGCTTGTCTAGATGGATTCAATGCATAACATATCTTCCAGCGGGCTGGCTTCCAAAATATAAGCATGCATTTTTGTAATTGAAACAGCATCACTGAGATCAGCTATTTTGTCCTGATGCTCATTCTAATAAAATTCATAATTGTAATATAATTTTAGAGCTTTAAAGATGTTCAATTTCTTATTCTATTAAGAATTGTTAGGCAGTAATAAAAACATCTGAAGTATCAATTAATTTTTCATGCAAGCAAACCTTATAGCATAAATAAAAACTGGTTATGTATAACTTCTTAAAAATTCCTCTAAAATGGTTTTATAGTCATAATATGGTATGAAAAGGAAATAGAACAAGAATGACAAGTTGACAAGGGGAAAAACTCTGCATATTATCACAAAAAATAACAATTTCAATCAATATATTCCAAAAGTCGTGTCAACATAGTTAACAACTGGATTACCTAGAGCAAATGAATGTTTCCATCAGTGATCTTGTCCCTCTGCACTATAATTATCAAAACATATTTGCATTAGATTCACTAAGAATCTTCTTTATTTGGTTCAGTCTGAAAAATGACTAGAATATTGGTTATAGATGGGCTAGTGTAGGTTGTTGGATTGCATGGCTTAAAGGTTTGAGTTGATAGCAGCTGTTATTTTTTAGTTAGTTCCTATTTATTTGTTTTCAAGCCTTAGGTACAAAATGTAAGCCTAGCTCCTAGAATAACTCAAAGGACTGTCCACCCCAAAATTTCCCAACCAGGGTATTCAACCTGCAATGCAGTATCTTATGAAATTCTATTGTACAAAGAAATTTAGCTTCATGGCCATAATTTTTTTCCAAGATAACATGGATTCTCATAAACTTAAGTAGTTTTAACTTCTTTCAAGCTTATACGAAGGGAAGGGCTTTAATGGCCCTTTTTCACTTTTGTATTATTTAAATTTTATGTATACATATATACATTTATTTATAAAATTTATAAAATTTGAGCATAAACACAGAGACCATTTTTTATTTTGTTGTTAAATTTCACCTCTACTCTCAACCAGTTCACAGCTGATTATAAAATGACAATCACATTAGAAACCAGTTATTCCTTGTCTATGCTTATGAAATTTCATTTTTTGTGATATTGTTCCCTGTTTTTCATGTCCAGTAATTTATGACTGTCTTCTTAAAGGAATTATTCATAATGTATATGTGTGACACTTCTGAGTATCTTACAGGTTCTGTGACTCCATCTATTCCCTATTTCCAAACCGTATTTCCTAACTTTTTCTAACATTTCCCCCATTAATCACTTTTATACTGAAGTCATTGAGTATCAATTTATATGTTGATTTGGTTCACAGAATCTTCGGAAATTCTTCATATTTTCCACTGTCATCCTCTGCTATAGATTGTTGATGCATAAGATGTCACTATTTTGTTGACAATAATCTTTGCCTACATTTCTCAAGAACTCTAAAAGGTAAGATGACAACATGTTCCATGAAAGATTTCCTGTTGCTTGTAAGTATGCAGTGACACCCACTTTATCAGCTCCATTATTCAACTCTCTGGTGAGAAGATATGCGTCAGCAAAGCAACTTCTTTGTGCCATCTGGTTTCATTTGCGGCAAAAAATGTCAATACTTGTAGAGGACCACAGGCCAGTGGGACCTGACCCTGATGGCTGAATAAACCCTCTCAGCTGAAGAGCCTGCTATCAAGCCTGGATCAGTTCCCCATCCCCCAGGAAGGAGCTCAAACACACAGGTGTGAGTATTGGGTCCTCAAGATAAGCGTGGTATATACCCCCAGCCTAGGAACAAAGAAGTGTGCAGTGTCCTCGGAGGAAAACAATTATTAAGGGTTTTATAAAAGCTTGTGCTTAGGATAATAAAGTTGGCTCTGCTTTCCACCACTCTCAGAGTCCAGTCTCCTTTGTGTACTCTCTCACTCTCTCATAGCCTCTGGGTAAGCAACTCTTTTTCAGCCCTGCTGCAGGATGGCAGGGCTCCCCAAAAATACTGATGTGATTAAGTTCTTCTGGGAGTGCATCACCTCACTGATCATCAGACAAAAATCTTCAACTTAGCAAGCCAGCAGTAAAAGTGATATTTTATATGGTCAGAAACAGTGGAATTCTTAGTACCTCTAGAATAATAAACAATAAAGTTGAGGAAAATCCCATGTACCAAAACAAAGAAAAACAAAGACCTCATACTGACCCATTTTAACAAGGCATTGATTCCAAAAAATGAGACATAAAAATAAGGACATTTACTGGGATGCTGACTATTTTTTTGAAACTTTACTTATTAAAAAATCACTAGAACAAAGATGCACAAAAAAGCCAAGAAACTACTTTAGCCAACAAATAAGTTTTTACTGAGCAGAGGAACATGGTACATAAGAGCAACAGCTTCATATGAAAAAGAAAGCCAGTGGTGGGAAGGGGAAAAGGACTCTGAAAAAACTTGATATGGAAACTAAGTAAACATAACCATTGGAAAAACACTGACATGAAACTGGAAGAAAGACAAGTGGAATTAAAATTAAAGGGATCTACTGTCAGGGTTTTTATGATAAGCAATTATGATCTATAATTATTAAAAATCATCTTAGAAAGCCACAATGGAATGACAGAGAAGCCTCCACATTTGGCCCTATCCTCTCAGAAACTAATATGCAATATGAGGAAACAGGAATAGCTCATGAGAAAATAATGTCTACAAAAATAGTTGGAAGCTTAACAAATCCACACAAAGGTGATATCTATGCTGGAAATGATAAAATGCTAGACATTCAGGGATTGACTTTCAAGATACCTGAAGAGTGGTAAAACTCCGAAAGGATGAAAAGGATAACAGATTAAATTAGTATCCAAAACAAGATGATTGAGAACACATTAATAACAATTGACCCACACACCAACTTTCTCATTTTCATAAAAGTTTTCTTGAGAATGGTATATGTGTCCATCAAAAAGCATCTTAGATGAAAATATGAGAAAGTCAGAGGTAGACATATGAAGATTGTTTTCAATAGCAGACCACATTTTCATAGTCAAATAACTAGTCAATAATTACAGAATATAAAGATCCTGATATGAAACAAAATGAAATGACCATCTGACACAACATAGCAGAGCAAAGCACAGTTCTTAAAGGCTGATAAAGAGAGTTGTGTGAATACTTCATGGTGAGACAGGGCACTCTGACAGACACAACCAAAATGATATTCTTATTTTTAAGTTTAAAACCAAGGCCAAAAAAAAAAAAAAAACCAAGGAGACATGAGTTTACTGCTGTCATGAAGGCTATAGTATGCCAAGTCCAAATAAATGAGGGATTCCCTATAGTTGGTGAGGTTGTCCTGATATTGCCCTCTATGGAGAACATTATATTGGTGCTTCAAAAGGAATATGTAAGAGATGTTCAGAAATGAGACATATTAGCACATAGAGAAGAGCCTCTATTAGAGAGAAAACCCAAAAACATTTTTATAAAAGGGGCTGGGTGCAGCTTTAATAAAAATCATAGGGAAAATGTTTTGCTCCACAAAGGAAAATGGTTTCAGACCTATTCCACCTAACTCATTGAGTAGTTATGGGAATCAAATGAGAGATAACGTGTGCTGGGGGGCAGCTAGGTGGCGCCATGGCGCACAGAGTGCCAGGCCTAAAGTCAGGAAGACTTATCTTCCTTGTGTTCAGATCTGGCCTCAGATACTTACTAGCTATGTGACCCTGGGAAAATCACTACTTGCCTCAGTTTGCTTATCTGTAAAATGGGTTGCAAAAAATGGCAAACAGTCCAGTATTTTTGCCAAGAGAACTCCAAATGGGGTCATGAACAGTCAGACATGAGTGAAACAATTGAACAACATTATCGACAATGCATGTTGAACTTCTGTAAACCTAAAACACTAAAAAAAAAAAAAGTCATCATTATTATTTATATCGCTTGTTTATCAGATTTATAGTCTTAATACTCCATTTGAATCAACAGAGTGATATCACAACCATAAAAGGGGGAGTTCCTATAATTGCTTCACTAAAATGAATCTGCCAGGTATGCCTTTCTTAGAAATGTTTAGGCTTTCAAGATCCTATGTTGATGGCTCAAAGGAACTGCTACTCCTGGAATAAGTTTTAAACTGAAGGAACCTTAGCAATATTTGTTCTAAATTCATCCCATCACAGCTGAGAGAACTGGGTCTCAGATGAGTGGAGTAATTTGCTCCAGGTCACATAGATGTTTAACTACAGAGTTGGGTCTCTACTAAGGTTTCCTAATCACTAGTCTCAGTGCTAATATTATTCTCACTAGTGGGTGAGTGTCAGTATGTTACATGGGTTGGATGCCATGATTTTCAATTCACAGATGTCACTGTATAAAAATGGGATGACTAGAATAAGAGAAAATGCTATTTTTCTCACCTGTGACACTACCTACATGACCTTGTAACTACCTCAGCACTCTCATTTTGCTCATATATAAGATGATGGGATTTGGCTAGAGGAACTCTGAGGACCTCTTCATCTCTAAATCCTTGATCTTATGATACTTAGGTCCTTCATCAGCTCTCCTGAATTACCCTTGGTTTTTTAAATATATTTTAAAAACCATTTATTTTTAACTTTCTTTTCTTTTTAAATTTTGAATTCTAAATTCTCTCCCTCTCTGCTACCTACTCCATCACCCACTAAGACAGCAAGAAGTTATATACAGGTGAAATCAAGCAAAACATATTTCCATATTACTCATATTTCAAAAAGCAAGAAAAATAAAGTGAAAAATTATATTTCAGTTTGTACTCAGAGTTCATCAGTTCTCTCTATGGAGATGAATAGTATTTTTTTTCATCATAAGTCTTTTGGAATTGTCTTGGATTGTTTTGATCATTTGATCATCATTGCAACATTGCTGTTACTGTGAATAATGATCTCCTTACTTCTTTTCACATCACTTCACATCAGTTCATATAAGTCATGTCTTGTCATTTTTTTTTCAGAAACCACCTCCCTGATCATTTCCTATAACACAATAGTACGCCATCACAATCATATGCCACAACTTGTTCAGCTATTCCCTAATCTCTGTCCATCCCTCTCAATTGTTTCCAATTGTTTATCACTACAAAGAGTTGCTATAAATAATTTTGTACATATAGCTTCTTTGAGCAGAAGACTCATCTTCCTGAGTTTAAATGTTGCCTTAGACATTTACTAGCTATGTGACCCTGTGCAAGTCACTTAGCCCTATCTGCATTATCTGCAAAATGATCTTGAGAAGGAAATGGCAAACTACTCCAGTATCTTTGCTAAGAAAAGCACAAATAGGGTCACAAAACGTCAGACACGACTGAAAAACAACTGAACAACAACTGAAATAGGTTCTTTTCCTTTCTTGGAAGGAGCTATTTTACTCTACAACTCAGCTAAATTTACGACAGATTTGAGATGTGGGTCATAGCTATCAACATAGCTTACAATAGGAAGAATGAGTTTACAAAAAGGTAGAATGTTTTGATGCTTAGAGGAGCTCAGAAGAATTTATCGGTTATATGAGGAGGGAAGGAATTTGGATGGTCTCCTTTGTTTTAGACACTGGCTATCCAATGACTTGTCTCTTAACCCCTTATTGGGATCTTCCTGTTTTTCACTTAGAAGAAAATAGAAACAAAATCAGTGTTGAAAACCTAACTAAAGTGATTATTAGTCTAGGGGGAAACATGAACAAGAATCACGCTGAATGGGAAGATGAGTATGGGATACAAACTGCCCCATATTAATGAGATCATGGAAGCTTTAGGATGTTATGACATACTAAAGTATCATTATCATTTGTATCATTGTATTCATATTCATAGTTGGAACGGTTCAGGAAAAGCTGACTATTCTGGAGGACAAGGAAAAAATAGACCAGGACCACTCATAACTTTGTGGTTTATATTAAATCAATATGAGTATGATATTATCATTAGGGATTTTTTTTGCTTTTTTGGAGGGCATTTGGATTTGGGGTAAAGTAACTTGCCCAAGGTCACATAGCTAGTAAGTGCATCAAGTGTCTGAGGCCATATTTGAACTCAGGTCCTCCTTACTCCAGGGCCGGTGCTCTATTCACTGCACCACCTAGCTGCCCCCAGAATTTCTTTAAAAAGCAGATGACTAGGCCATGTGAGAGAAAGTCAAAGTAAAGTTATGACTAAACAAGTTAAAAACCCTTGTCTTTTTTTTTCCTTTGCTCTGTATTTTGGTTTATAAAGTGAGTATCTTTGGGTTTTTTTTTTTTTTTGCTGTATATAAATATTTAATGTTTAATTTATAGTACTGACATTCTATTTCCATAAGACTCCACTGTCCAATCCCAAGGCCCATGCCTAAACCACTGGGCTAGATTCACTATTTTGGAAAGCAGCAGTGGGAACTAAGCACTTTAGTTAGAACTTAACCTCATCTTCAGAAAATGCCTACAAGGTCACTGTTGTCTTTGCAATGCCACAATTTATGAACTCTGTCCCAGGCCTGCCTGCCAGCTCCACACCTAGAAGACCCTCCACTGCTTGTCCAGCCCTAGCGTCCTTTCCAACACCTTCAGAGCCTCCTCAATCACATTTTTTCATTAGGATCAAATCTTATCATATGTATTGTCCCAGATACTGACCTGTGAGCAATATTAGCTGTTCAACACCCTCTATAGCCTCTGTATCCCTTCCCCACCTACTTCCCTCTTCTCCCCCCCACTATTAATCTCAGTTCCCTTCCTCACTGTCCAGGAACCAATTGTATATAATGATTTTGACCCTGACCCAAGCCATTAAAAATATTTTACTGAAGCAAAAATATACTCCAGAAAAAAAGGGATAATTTGTAATTTGCTTTCCTTTGTAATCATCTTCTAAGTCTGTTTATTGCCAAGCTTATTCCTCTGCCATGAAAATTCTCCTTTAATTAGATAACAGCAGCTGACTTTCTTTTCTTGTTTAATAAACAACTTTTCCTAAAGATCAAACTATGTGGCTTAATAATTTATCCACAATGATGATGATGATGATGATGATGGTGGTGGTGGTGGTGGTGGTGGTGGTGGTGGCAGCTTGTAAAAAAGGAACCATCCTATGACTTATTTACTGCACATTCTCTGTGAATTATTTACAAGCTAATACTGTCATATAAAATTGACTACATAACACATAAATTGTAAAAGAATGTATATAATTCACAATCATTCAGAATCCACAGCATTTATTTGAAAATTACTCATTAAGTATTCTTATCTGGGGGCAGCTAGGTGGAGCAGTGAATAGAGTACCAGCTCTGGAATCGAGAGGACTTGAGTTCAAATCCAACCTTACTAGCCATGTGACCTTCGGCAAGTCACTGAACCCCAATTGCCCACTTTCCCCCCTCTAAAAAGTAAAAAAAAAGTATTCTTACATGACTGAAGGACAGAGATGGTCTGCTAGTTGAGGATAAAATGCCTTAGTGTAAATTAATCATCATTTCATTCAACTAATAAACATTTATCAAGTGCCTACTATATGTAAGGCAGTGTCCTAACTGATGTAGGAAACATAAAGAAGAACACTGAGTTCTTGAGGAGTTCACTCTTTCATAGGGGCAAGGATACACCCACACAAATAACTGTAAGGTAGAATATGCTCATTTCAATAAGAGATATAGTAATAATAATAATAATAATAACAACAACAATACTGATCACTAACATTTATTTAGTACTAGAATTAATAAATTGTGCTATAGGGATTCAGAAAAAAAAGAGATTAGTTCAGAATTAAGGGAAACAGAAATGGTTTTAGAGTGGAGATGGTAGTAAAGTTAGACTTAGAAAGACTGGTAGGATTGCAACAGCTGGTGGGTGATGGGGTGAGAATACTTCAGGGGCAGAGAGTGGCATGAGCAAAACCACAAAAAAACAAAAGCACAGGGTGTGTTTAAGGAAGCACTCGGGATCCACCTTGGCAGACATGGCAGGTCTCAAATGTCAAACTAAAAGAAACTTGACTTTATTCAGTACACAACTAGTAGCCACTAATGATTCTTTCAGAAGACAAATGACAAAAGGTGTTCTCTATATCGCCAAATTGAAAACTCTCATTTTACAATTTTTTAACAAAAAAAGAAAATCTTGCATATTCTTATAAAGCACTGTATGAAAAAAAAAATCAATGTATGCCTGTCACTCAGAGAAACTCCCTGCAAGTACTAGGGAGTAGTTTTTTCAACACTTTTAGGTATAAAAAGCAAGGCAAAAGAAAAAGTGTCGAATTAATCCATTTTAGAAAACACTCATGCCAATGAGGCTGATGAAAATCTAATACACTTAATGAAAATATTACAATCAAATTTTAAAATATTAAAAGTACCATTAATTTTTTTAAAAGTGATCTATTTCGCCTTTCCCCCAAGATGGCGCCGAAGACGAAGAAGGAAGCCGTTGTCCCCCCCAAGACAGAAGCCAAGTCCAAGGCTTTGAAGGCCAAGAAGGCGGTGTTGAAGGGTGTCCACAGCCACAAAAAGAAGAAGATCAGAACATCCCCCACCTTCAGGAGACCCAAGACCCTGAGGCTCCGAAGGCAGCCCAAATACCCTCGGAAGAGCGCCCCTCGACGGAACAAGCTCGATCATTATGCCATCATTAAGTTTCCTTTGACCACTGAGTCTGCTATGAAGAAGATTGAGGACAACAACACCCTAGTCTTCATTGTGGATGTCAAGGCCAATAAGCATCAGATCAAACAGGCTGTAAAGAAGCTATATGACATCGACGTGGCCAAGGTCAACACACTGATCCGGCCTGATGGGGAGAAGAAGGCCTATGTCCGTCTTGCTCCAGACTACAATGCTTTAGATGTTGCCAACAAAATTGGAATCATCTAACTTCTTGTGTTCAGCTGTGTCCTGTTCCACCTACAATAAAAAGTTTTCCAGAATTTAAAAAAAAAAAAAAAGTGATCTATTTCCCCACCCTAGGGAAAAATCTTTAGATTTCAATATTAAATTAGACCATGTAGAGCAAGTATAGCTTCAGAGGGAGAAACACGCATAATAATTCATCTTTTCATGGCAGAAGAAAAATATATATTCTTTTAAAATGATAAATACAAATCAAGTAAAAGTGTTAAATAGTAGAAGGACAAAGGAAAACTTTAACCACATGTCATATCTTGCTTAGCTTGCTACAAAAGCCAACAAAAATTGTGGCTGTGTAAATCTCTCCTTTTCAGCTTTATCGGTTGGATAGATTTTCTTTTCTTTTTTTTTAAAAGAAACATAAAGATAATATGCAATAGATAATAAAAGTTGTATTAATTAAAGAAAGACATCATAAAACAGCTCTTCTATATATGACCATGTTCATTCAGCTGTTCAAAGTTGGAGTACTAAATTCTAAGAGTGATCCTAAACCAAAATTGCTGGTGCTACTAGATTTTAAGGGTCTGTAAAAGCATGTAAGATGGATGACACTTGCCCAGGCAGTTAGAAACAAAGAATAATTCAGATTCATTACCTTTGTGAATGGTACTACCTTTAGCCATATTTTATTTTTGAGGACAGACTCCTGTGAAATGGATTCAGACACTATAGAAAAAGCCTCAGATCACCTTTATGTGTGAGGTATCCTCTACTTCTCAGAAGAAAAAGATTTGTAGGGAAATTCTGGCTCTGTCTAGAAAACGTATGGAACCTCAAGTAGAGCTAGAAAGAGAAGATGGGTTGGTCACCTGTCTCAGGTGAAGGATAATAAACAGACAGCCAAAATACTCCATAATTACTCTCTAATATCAGGAGAAAACAAAGGAAGCCTCTAATACACAGGTTATACCCACTGTGAAAAACGCATGGGAGGAAATGATAAAGAGTCACATAAGATAGGTAGGCATTCTGCTTCACTAGGGAGAACTCCCATCCGCTTGAATATCTGAGTGTGTTTCATCAATGTTCTTTTGGAAACATCACTGCATTTTCCAATGACTGTTTCCCACTAGGATTGGTGCTTGTAACAAAGAAATACAATTAAGACATATCAACCCATTGACCATATCTGCCCCATTCTACACCTATGGTCTAACACCTCTCTACAGAGGTGTGGAAAGTCTGTTTCATTCTCCCTTTCACATTGCCTTCGTTCCAATCCTATCACCCTTCCCCCACCTCCAAAAGAAACTGGAAATCAGCTCCTGGGGCACTGGGCTCTGAGAAGTAAGCTTTCACTTTGTTTTGCCTAGAACTAGGCCTCCACATCACTTTCCAGATATTTCTATATCATGCCACCACCACTTTTTTCTATGTGATGTCAACACCCATTAGAAGGTAAGCTCCCTGCAAGCAGTGGTAGCCTTGCTTGTTTATATTTGCATGATCCTATATGCAGTGCTTAATAAATGCTCTCTGCTCCTGACCTACTGATCTATAATCTACCTCTATAGTCAGAAATGGTTACCACCACAGATTTCCACATCCTTCAGTGTTGTTTTGCTTCACATTATTGTACTCCTCATGTAAATTGTTTTCCTGGTATTTCATTCTGCATAAATTCATGAAACTATTCCAAAGTTCCTTTGAATTCTGCATGTCTGCCATTCCTTAAAACCATGGCACTCCCATTAGGTTATTTCAACAACTTGCACTGGAACTGGCTGTCCAGGGCCCCAGAGGGAGGGGTGACTCACTACTAATAACTTCAGATTCTAGGGGTAACCCTGAAAATAAATAAGTTTTCTGCTGCTCATAATGCTAACGTACCCCTCATTACCACTCAACCTGTAGAACTCCATTAGCAATAACTAGCATTCATATAGGGCTTTAATATTTGCAAAACACTTTGCATATGCTAACTCAATTGACCATCACACAACAAACATACAATATAGTTTATACATGAGAAAACTGAGAGAGAGAGGAATTGAGTGAAATGCCCAGGATCACGTAACTAGTAAGCGTCTGAGGCAGGATTTGAAATTAAGTCTTCCTGATTACAAGTCCCACAGCTTAGTCACTGTGCCACTAAGATGCCTCTTATACCACCTTTAACCTGGAGGTCTATGAGAACAGGTGATTAATTCCCCCCATACCTTGAGCACACCCTTGTATGGCACACAAGAAGCCCCTGGAGGGAATGGGCTCAAACCGAAGGCCATAAAGCACACACATAAAGGATATGTGTAGCAAAGGAGTACCTTAATAATCCCGACAAGGAGAGCCCTTTTTTGCCTTTTTAGAATGCTCTGGTAGTTTCCCTTTGGTAGCTCCCAGAGGGGCTCTATGTATCTGTGCCCTTCTTGGATCAAGCAGGCAATCTCCAGTCAAGAAGGGTCATGGTCCCTGAAGCTGCTTCCTTCATCAAGTGGCTCTCCTCTTGGGTCTGGTTTGTCCTCAGCATGCCTTTCTCTTAGCCTGGCTCAATGTATTGCATTCTACTAGTCCAGACTCACCAATAGCCTAGTCAATATTAGGGGTGGGCTGCCTTCCTCACTTTGCTGCCCTCCGGTACAGATTCAAGTGTCTACTTCCTCAAGATGCTCCCAGCCTGGAGTCCCTCAGAGCATAACAGTTTGCTATTATATCCCTTTCTATTGAAATTCTTCTAGCTTTCTAAGGCCCCAAGAGATATAAATACCTAGTTTAGTTAGCAATTCCCTTCTGATCCAATCAAAGAGGTTCACACCTCTGGTAAAGACATCACCAAGGAGTGAACTGTCACATTTAAAACTTCCTCAATCTCTTCTAATGATTATAGTTCATTAATTCAGAGTTCATTAATTTACTTAATTCATTAAGAAATTGTTCAGCCATTACTCCATCAAAAGCACTCACTTTGCTATAGATTCCTTGCTGCAACAACAATTATTGCTAGAAATATTTTTGTACATATGAGACCATTCTATCTTTATGGCATCATGGAAAGAATGCTAGATCTAGAATTAGAGAACACAGGCTCAATTTCTGCCCCTATCACTTAACCACCTGTTTGACCTTAAGTGTACTAAAGTCTCTGGACCTCAATTTTTCATCTGTAAAATAAATAATTTCTGGGGTGGAGCCAAGATGGCGGAGTAGAAACAGCCGGCCCAAGCCACTCTGCCCCCAGATTACCTCCAAACTATGTAAAAGGGGATTCTGAACAACTTCTGGAGCCCCAGCACCCACAGAATGACACAGAGAAGCCAACCTCCCGCTTAGGACAGCCCAGCAGCCCTGCAGGAAGGACCAGCACAGCACTGGCAGCGCAGAGCGCGGGGAGCTGAACACAGGTCCACCTGAGTCGCGGTTTTAGCCCCAGGGCGGCTGGGCCAGCAGCCGGCTGGAGGGACCCCAGAACACCAGCAGTTGTGGAGATTCCAGAATTATCAACATAGACATGCCTAGGACAAAGTGAGAGGTTAGTGCCCTATGGACTTTGGGACCAGTATTTGGGGAATGCACCAGCTTCCTCCCCTGGGGGCTAGAAGCCACTGAGGAGACATGCCATTTTGTAGTTTTCAGAGGCAGCTCCAATTCCTGGCCTGCAATTAATTGTAGGGAGATCCAGCGATCAGTCTTGGGGGGGTAATCGCTCTTGCTTTAACCTCCCTGGATCTGGATTGTGATCTAGGGTGGAAGTTGTGGGTGGGTTTACAGCTTGCCAGAAACGGAAGTTGCCCCCCACATGTTCAGGACGAAAATTCCTCCATCTGGCCTTAAAGCCATAGTGTGGCAACAAGCCCAAAAGTCAAGCAATTAAGTGGCAACATGCCAAGGCAAAGGAAACAGAAAAATGTAACCCTAGACTCCTATTTTGGGGGCATAGAGCGGGAAAAGGACTGTGAGGTCAGAAGTCCTGTTCCAAAAGCCCCAGGGGAAAACATGAGCGGGTTGCAGGCCATAGAGGACCTTAAGAAGGACTTTAAAAATCAAATAAGAGAAGTGGAGGAAAAATTGGAAAGAGAAATGAGAAGGATAAATGGTACAGTGGATAGTCAGGAAGATGCCTCTTCCTGAGTTTAAATCTGACCTCAGAAAGTTCTTGTTACCTAGCTGTGTGACCTTGGGCAAGTAACTTAAACCTGTTTGCCTCAGTTTTCTCATCTGTAAAATAAGCTGAATAAAGAAATGGCAAACCACTCTGGTATCTTTGCCAAGAAAACCTCAAATTCGGTCAAGAAAAGTCAGACACAACAGAAAAAAATCGCTAAATCTATTATCATAATGAAACCATAAAAACAAAAGCAGGGGAAACAGGTCCATATTTTGAGAGCAAGAACTACTTGAATGTGGGCCAGTTCTCACTAGTGGTCATCACTTTTATCACTAGCTCAGGCCACTTCCTCAGTTCTTCCTTTCTGTCCACATGTAGTCACACATTAATGGGGGTGCCTAACCAGGTTCCCCAGTTTGACCAACAATACAAAAACAACATACATATCCTTTGTACTTCCAAATATTTGGAGTTGTACAGGTGAATTGTTCCAATCTCTAATAGGCTTATCCATAGAGATACACAAACTTATGCCTCAGGCCACTTGAAAAAGAAAGCACCTACTTGCTGAAAGAATTCCTTGGCTCATGTAGTAATCTATAGGCAGTATGACTGAAATTTCAAAGTTCCTTCTCCATAATAGCCCCTTTCTCATAACAGAGGAGAAAGAGGCCACTTCTGATCACCAGTGTCAAAAGTTTCTCTCAAACTGGTTGTCATGAATTTAAGCTAACATGTCCTAGCATGGGCTTTTTGCATGTATGATCTTACTCTGCATACCTCTGTCTGAGATATGCCATTCGCTGGAGCTCTTTTGGTTTCCATAAGATGACAGATACAGTAAGCACTTAACAAATGATGTATTCATCTCCTTTCTGTGACTGGATAGGGAGCATGGCTTTCACCAAGCACACATGGGATTTCATAAGTGCAATGCCAGGCACACTTGTTACAGATACTCAATATCTCCCTATCCTCTATTGTCAGCTGTGATGAGGACATGATGCTGACAGTCAGGAGGCGAGGACAAGGAGAAAGACAAAACCAAATATGAGCAAAATTTGGAGGTGGGTAAAATTCTACCTCCTGCCCTAATGTTCTTACAAAGCCTCCCCTGATTCTCTCAGCTGCTAATGTCCTCCCTTCTTAAACTACTTTACATTGAAGTCCTTTGTTTTTATTTGTATTCCTCACATTTTTATTCAGTGGACAGTTAGACATGTCCTTGTTGCCTTCCCTGTTAGAATATAAATTTCTTTTCAGCAGGGATTTTTTTAAGCATTTGTATCCAAAATGCCTAGTACAGTGCCTACTACCAGGAAGCAGGCATTTAATCAACCCTTCTCAATTGCTTGACTAATCCATTGTCTAACTCATGTCTTCTTAAATTTTTTTTTTCCATTTGCTATTCCTTCAGAGCTTCTTAAACTGGAGGATGTATGGGGTTGAGACCCACAGTTTAAGAAGTGTTGGACTCAACTTACAGATATCTAAACTAAAGATAAAAAAATTTAGAAGGGGGCGGCTAGGTGGGGCAGTGAGTAAGAGCGCCAGCCTCGGTGTTGGGATGACCAGAGATCAGATCCGGCCCCAGAGAATGAGCACCCACACATAAATAATGACTGGCCGTGTAACCTTGAGCAAGTTACTTAACCCCAATTGCTTTAAAAAAAATTTAGAAAAAGGCCTCTAGTCTTTTAAATATATCCTTTGTGCAAGACCTATGGGAAACTCTGGGCAAGAATCACATGGAATGAGAAAAGGTGGTTGGGTTTCCATTTGTACCAATGGAGAAACCCTAGAGGGCAACCTTTTCACTTTAAAGATAAAGAAACAGACCTAGAGAGGTTAAGTGATTTGTCAAAGCTCAGAGCCTTCTCACTCCAGATTTATCAGCCTCTAGCCAACTGAATAGTAATCTTGATTTATTCAATTGCTTGAATGAGCAACATTACAGTGGAAATGAAACTAGGACTAAATTCCACCCTTCTAAGGGATATGACCATGGGCAAGCCACCCATCTTCTCTGACATGTGTCCTCATATGTAAAATGAGGGGGTTGGACTAACATAAACTTTAAAGTCCCTTCCAGTTCTGTTCCTAGAAATCTTATGGCATAATCATTTTTTCTTTCCCTGGTAAGTAGTGTCTTTCTCTGCATCTTTCTAGCCTTTGTTATACTATACTTACATTACACTACTCCCTTCCAAGGACTCTGCATTCCCACTCAAGTGGACTGCTTATTTTCCCTCAAATATTCTGTTCAAGATGTTCTCTATGCCTTTCATGTTCTCTTCCTTCTCACCTGGTGAACTCTTTACCTGTATTTAAAAATCTATTTTTTGGTTTTCATATCACTTCCATTTCCAAAACCGTCTTTCTTTGCTCAGAGGGCCATCCCATATAACAAAGTAAACCAAATTAAAAATTAAAAAAGGCAGTTCAGTAAAACTACCTGACAAAGCAACTGAGTCTCCCATGTTCCAAAAGGAAAATTCCCTGTTACTTTAAAAGGCAGAAAGTATTTTTTCTCCTATTTTCTTCATCTTACCTATCACTTTAAAAACTACTCAAATACTGCCAACTCCTTTCAGAAAGCCTGATGTAAGCACTGTTCTATACCTACTTTAACACACATATCAGGGACTATGACACGTTATGGTTTTCTGTGTACATGACACATCCTCCTAAAAGACTCTAAGCTAAGAAAGGAAAATTCTAAGCTCTGACACTTACAGCTGTGTGATTGTCACATAGCCTTTACTTGCTCTACCTACCTTACAAGGCTAATAGAAGGAAAGGATTTTAAAAACCTTAGAGTATGATCTAACTATTAGCTATGCCTATTGTTTCTATCTAGTCCTTCTATCTCTATAGCAATGTGGCACAGTGTTCTGTACAGAGAAGGCATTTGATAAGTATTTGTTTATTTGAATTCAATTGAAAACATATATAAAATTATATAAAACATGAAAATTTATATGAAGCATATAACACATATAATAGCACATAAATTTATATGTTTAATAAAATTACCTGTGGTATATTATATAATTAGCTGCAGAAGTAGAATCAACAGGATTTGGTATTATGTGAGAAAAGTCAAAATAATGTGAGATTGAACAAGTATTGTTGAAATGCTACATTGTGTAGCATTTTATAGAGGCCTTGACCTAGTGCACAATAACTTGCTGATAGCTGGTCCAGACTAGCATGTATAGACAATAAGGAACAAACACGAAAGGCAAGCCAATTGGTGCTGCCACAATACACATATAATGTCATATTTTGATGTGTACGTGTGTGTGATTTCAATGCTAAAGGGTACTTCCAATGAAGATTCCCTCTCCGAACTAAGAATGGTCCTACAGCTTAGTCTTGAAGAGTTGCTTGGTGGAATTGATAAAAAGTTAAAACGGCTCCCTTCAGAAACAAGGAGCCAGTATGGGTCAGAAGAATTTGAAACCAGGTCCAGCTGTTCACTCTCCATGACATTCTACCTCTCTGCATGGACTCACACAATCCTAAAATCTAAGTAGCCATTGTTTTGTTTGTGGGTTTAACAGTTTGTATGCAATGCAGTAGCCTAGGATGTTTCGAATAATGCAAGCTGTTTGGTTGTTTTGTTTTGTTTTTTTAACAAATTATAAATATAAAGTTCAGTAGCATACTTTAAATGAGACAAATATTCTGACCCTGAAGCAACTGTATTCAGACTTGTGGGGCCCACATTAACAGGTTTCTACTCCTTGACACCTTACAGAATTAGTCTGAGAAGATTTTCTAGATGGATATAATGTAGGAGAAGTATATGACATTTGTACCTCAATTCTGCAAACAAATGGACTTTCTATTGCTCTAGCAATAATAAAATAATAAACAAGGAACTCTCTTTGAGACATCTACCCAACGCAGGTATGCAATGTTCATAGTACCTTAAGATTATATAATATTTTTCAAATTCTTTACTCTATCTTCTTCCTCCACCTATCTATCACCCTAGAATTAAGAAATAAAGCCATTTTAAAATTTCATTCCCAAATTCCTCTAGGCTTTCTTTCTTCTTTTCCTTACAACGATTCAAAAGTTTTCATGTATATCCACAGAAGGCAATGTATTTTAACACCACAAAAGTTTGTAAATACATAAACACAGATGTTTTTATTCTTTTTTTTACCAGTGGTAAACATTTTATTTAATATTTTAATTAAATTTTATGCTAAGTTTTTGTTTCCATCATTCATTTCCACAAGATTTTGAGTTACAAATTTTCTCCCCATCTCTCTCCCACACCCACCACCCCAAAACAGAGATCCCACTGTATAGCCCCTCCCCCAATCTGTTCTCCTATATATCCTTCCCCATCCCTCCTCCAACATTCCAGTAGGGCAAGCTGGATCTCCATAGCCCAGTGCCTGTACATCTTATTTCCCAGTTGCATGTAAATAATAATAATTTTATTATCATTATAATTGTTATTATAACTATAATAATTATAATATTTTTAAACATTTAATTTTAAAACTTTGAATTCCAGATTCTTTCCCTTCCTCCCTCGTTACCCACCTCTATTGGGAAGACAAGCAATTCAATATAGGTTGTACATGTGTAGCTTTGCAAGACATTTCCATAGCAGATATATAGTCAAAGACTGACTATATTTCCCTCCATGCTATCCCACCATTGTTCTATTCTCTGCTTTGACCCTGTCATTTTTTTCAAAAGTGTGTGCTTCCAACTTCCCTCCCCCCCCAACCTACCCTCCCTTCCATTATCTCTCCTTCTCATTCCCTTCCCCCCTGCTTTCCTGTGGGGCAAGATACCCTATTTAGTGTATATGTCATTCACTCCCTAAGCCATATTCAATGAGAGTAAGGTTGACCCATTTCCTTTTGCCTTCCTGTTCTTCCCCTCCATTGTAACAGTTTTCCCTTGCCTCTTCTAAACGGCATAATTTACCCCATTCTGTCTCTCTCCATCTCCTCTCATTATATTCTTCTTTCACCTCTCAATTTCACCTTTTAACTGTCATCCTTTCCTATTCAATTGGTCCTATGCCCTCCGTCTATGTATACCTATACACATGTATACACACACTCACATATGTATTCATACACCCATATACCCTCCAATATAGACATATGTATGTATGTATACATAAATATATACACACAAACATATTTCTATTCCCTTCAACTATTCTCATACTGAGGAAAGTTTCATAAGTTACAATTTTTGATTTTCCCTGTAGGAATGTAAATAATTCAACTTTGATAAGTTCCTTATGATTTATTTTCCCTGTTTATCTTCTCATGCTTCTCCTCCTTCTTGAATCTGAATGTCAAATTTTCTATTCAACTCTTTTTTTTTTTTATCAAGAAAGCTTGAAAGTCCTCTATTTCACTGAAAGACCATATTTTCCCCTGAAACATGACATTTAGTTTGGCTGGGTAGGTGATTCTTGGTTTCAATCCCAGCTCCTTTGACCTCCAGAATATATTCCAATGCCTTTGATCCCTCAGTGCAGAAGCTGCCAGATCCTGTGTTATCCTGATTGTGTTTCCACAGTATTCAAATTGTTTCTTCTTGGATGCCTGTAATATTTTCTTCTTGATCTGGGAACTCCGGAACCTGGCTATAATATTCCTAGGAGTTTTCTTTTGGGGATCTTTTTCAAGAGGTGATTGGTGAATTCTTTCAATTTCTATTTTGCCCTCTGGTTCCAAAACATCAGGGCAATTTTCCTTGAGAATTTCTTGAAAGATGATTTCTAGGTTCTTTTTTTTGATCATGGTTTTCAGGTAATCCAATAATTTTTAAATTGTCTCTCCTGGATCTATTTTCCAGGTCAGTGGTTTTTCCAATGAAATATTTCACATTGCCTTCTATTTTTTAATTTGTTTGGATGTTTAATAGTATCTTGATTTCTCATAAAGTCACTAGCTTCCATTTGATCTAATCTAATTCCGAAGGAATTATTCTCTTCAGTGAGCTTTTAAGATTTTTTTTCCATCTGGCAAATTTGGCTTTTTAAGGCATTCTTCTCCCCATTGACTTTTTGGGACTCTTTTGCCATTTGAGTTAGTCTATTTTTTAAGGTGTTATTTTCTTCAGTCAGGTTGTTGACTCTCTTTTCATGATTTTCTTGCATCATTCTCATTTATCTTCCCAATTTTTACTCCACTTCTCTTATTTGGTTTTCAAAATCCTTCTTAAGCTCCTCTATGGCCTGTAACCAATTCAAATTTTTGGAAGCTTTTGGTGCAGGAGTTCTGACTTCATTGTCTTCCTCCTGTTCCATGCTTTGTCCTTTTTGTCCCCAAAAAAGGATCCAAAGTTAGATTGCTATGCTTGCTTTGTTTCCTTTTCTTACTCATGTTGCCACTCAATTACTTGACTTTTGATCTTTTTGCCACAGTAGAACTCTGCTTCCATAGAGGAGGGCTTCATCACAAATTGCTGGGGTTTTCACAGCTACTGGAGTTATTAATTGGCTGCCCTCTGGTACCTGGTCACCCACCCCATGACCTCCACCCTAGACAGCAATCCACATCCAAGCAGGTTAAAGCAAGAGCGATAACCCCTCAGACTGGTTGCTTGGTCCCCCTACAATCTGCAGGCCAGAAGCTATGAAGCAGCCACTTCTCACCCTGGGGGAAGAGGCCAGACTGCACTCCCAGACTCCCTGTTCCCAAAGTCCACTAACCTCTCACTTTGTCTTTGGCATTTATGGGTTGATAATTCTGGAAACTGCCACAGCTGCTAGTGATGCACTCTCCAAAAGCTGTGGCAGGTCAGGCCACCCTGAGCCTAAATCCACAGACTCACATGGGGCTGGGCTCTGCTCCCAGCACTGCAATGGACTCTTCTTGCCCGCCTGCCAGGTTGTCTTCAGCAAGACGTTTGTTTCTCTCTGTCATTTTGTGGGTTCTGTAGCCCTAAAGTTTGTTCAGAGTCATTTTTATAGGTATTTGAGGTGGTTATGGGGGGAGTGCAGGGAGTTTTCCTGCTTCTACACCACCATCTTCTGTTTTTATTCTTAAAGACTGGTAAAATTGTCTACTAATTTAGTTATTAGGTTTTATGATCAACTATTACAAACTCAAAATCACAAACTTTCTGAAATGTTGTTTCAATTGTTTTATTGTTACTTTCATTTAATTTCCTTAAATAAAAATAATAAAACACTCATTTTATTGACTTAAAAAAACAAGTATTCTAAAATTGAGAAAGAAGAGCATATTTATAAAGTGCTCCTTAGTTCTTGTATGCATGTAAAAATACTATGTCCAGGAAAACAAAATATATTTTAAAACATCTTAATGTGAAAAATACATATTAATTTTACATTTTAGAGTGTGCTTAACTTACTCATGGATTTATTTTAAAATGATGAGGAGAATAATATAAATAAATTCTATTACTTGCTAGATGTTATTTTTTAAATACAAAAATTCTGGAGAAAAAAAGAGATGGCATCATGGCATGATATTGTTAAGTCCACAAGTGATTATTTTCATTTCAATGTAACTTTTGTAATCTATAAATACTAAAACCAAACAGGTATGTACAATATAAAATAAACATTAGAATTAAAAACCTGAAAACAATTATTATTATTTCTCAATGTCGCTTTTTTTCTAATCCATACTAATTTGATTTTATAAATACAATAATATGATAATGAAATATTTTCTGTTATTTGAATTTCAACCTATAACTTCACTGTAAAAAAAAAAGTTGGTTTGAGCTTTATATCTCTGAATGGGGATAGTGAGGTGCTAGACCTATTTTTTCACTAGTATAGGAAACTCCCATTAACAATGCAGGTTAGCAGCTATTCATACACTTAAAATCTTAAAAGAGCTGCCCAGGGCACTTCACCCAAAGTCAAATAGCCAGTCCATATCAGAGGCTCCTCTGGATATCTCCAAGGATAGCTCTGTATATTGTATCTGATGACAGAATATCATCAGTAAATGTTTTGGTGAATATATTTCCTCTGAGGTCCTAATTACATTCTTGGACATACTTTCAAAGGGTTTTTACCAACATTATCAAGTGATACTTATTAAAGTTTCCATGTGTTATAGTATTTTCTTTTTAATACGAAGTGTTTTAACAGTCATAAAAGTTTAATTTTTTTAATTACAAAAATTACTCTGGTAAACATAATTCTTATTTGACTTATTACAGAAAATTAATTTTATGGTAAAATTCTCTCTCTAGCTAGTAAGAATCACAACAGAAAATAGGGCTTTAAGCCACATACTTTGTCATATTATATAGGATCTGAAGTTGGAAGAAATTGCAGAGATAATTTGGTTTAAGCCCCTTACATTCAGGGATGAGGAAACTGAGTCCAAGAGAGGTCAAATCCTTTGCCCAGAATCATATGACCTTGCATGTCTAATCACAGGACTAGAATATGAAGGCATTTCTCCTGATTCTAACTCCAGTTCACTTTCTACTATTCCACATCTTTATTCCTGGAATTCTGTTGCAGCAAGACACCCATCCTCTAATAAAATATAAAACATTAAATAAAAAAAACTCTGTATCACAAGCATAACAGCAAAGAAAAACAGCATTTTCCACAGTCCTAGGTTCTAGAAGCTAATAATAAAGTCTATCTATCCTAAGAAATTCACTGATATCCTGGCACCTGTTAGATATAAGAGATGGATCAGAGTTAAGGTTTTACCTGATTTCTTCTATAAAATCAATAGGCTGTAAATAATACTTTTAATTATAATCAATCCATTTTAGGAAAATATTATTGAATATATAACAAGGAATATTTGATAGTCAAGAAATAGGATTTCAATCCTTCCCAAAAATCAAATCAAAAATAATATCTCAAGAATTTGAGATAGGTGAACAGAAGTTGAAATACACATATGTTATCAAATATATTTGCAAGACAACACACAAAAGATTAGTGAGTGTTTTGAAGTATATAAACATACAACAATGACTGGGGTCATATATGTATTTTCATTAAGGAAAGCCAACACGCAGAAAAAAATATAAGTGAACTCTGACATACTGTTAGCAAACTGTCCCATGAAAAACTCCTTGATAAAGGATACAAATTATTAATAAGCCTTTATGCAGTTGTTATTTAGTTAACTTATTTCAACAAATGCTTATGAAATCCTGAAGTGTAATACAAAGCAATACACAAGGGTAGATACACAAATAAATAGGACAGTTCCTATGTTCATGTAACTTGCAATATAATAAATGCACTGCCAAATTGTTAATGAAGACGAAAAGATTAGCAGAGGTAATTTAAGCAGGTTATATTACCTATGTTTGTTTTTAGTGTCTCTTTCAAAACACCATTTCATACCTGAAAACCTGAAGTGAGACAGAGGAGATACTTATTAGAAAAAACATGAGAAATTTATCAAATAAATAAAAATAAATGAATACAGGTTAAAAAAGAAAAAAAATTTTTCCACTTAGAAATCATATCCTACCTAAAGAACTAAAGATAGGGGTCGGCTAGGTGGCGCAGTGAGTAGAGAGTTGGCCCAGGAGTCAGAAGGACCTGAGTTTGGATCCGACCTCAGACACTTAATGCAAACACAAACAATAACCTAGCCGTGTGACCTTGGGCAAGTTGCTTAACCCCAATTGCCCTCCAAAAAGCAAAAAAAAAAGAACTAAAGATAAGAGAACTAAAGATAAGAACTAAAGAATAAGCATGGTTAAGACAAATGAATATATCTGAAAGCTCTTCTATAATTTATGAGGGGAAATGTTATTGCAATAATCACACTGGTCATATAAAGTATTGAAAATAATTTGCATAACATATATTACTGATTAACAAACTCATAATTAAATTACTTTAAAGTAATGTTTCTCTAATAATTAACTACTAACAAAGGCTATTTGTAAGGGGAAACTAAAGTTTATGACTGTTTACTTTTCTTAAAATAAACTAAATAATTTTATATATTTAGCTGCTATCTGGTTATATTATCTAATAATTTTGGGAATAAACTTTTTCTTAATATGGATTTTTGAATTTTAATATAACTATGGTGAAGATTTGGATAGATAACGTATAAGAGCAGTGTGTTTATTTTGAACTCTTAACAGTCTTTATGTTATTTGTTTTGAAAATATTTTGGATACTTTGCTTCATATGTCATTTATTCATCTATTTTCCTTTTGACACATTTCCAATCTCATCCATTCTGGAAAGAGTCAAAAAACTCTTCCAATTCTGAACTTTATTAGTCTATAACCATCTGCTACCACAAGGGTTGGAAAGAACAAGTCAATATTCACTTACTCCTCTCCTCTACTGCCCCATACGTACTTCTTTCCATATCCTTCATTTTTCTTTTTCCACCTCTGTCTCCCCAACCCCTTAACTAAGCATAACTAGTAACAAACTACAACTGCTTCTGAGCAAGCTTGACCAAGGGAGCAAGGAAAACAGGTCTTTTAATTATCCGAGATTCCAATGCCCTTCCAACTCCAATTCTCCAGGAAAACAGATGAGAAATTAGTTGGGGCCAAAGCAACTGCTTCACTCCAAGTGCCTTAGGTCAAAGGTAATTAAAACCTAAGTCTAAAATTTGAAGGAGAATCTGCGATGTATTTGCATCATATTTCTAAAACTTCACAAATTTTCATATCCTCTCTGTCACAAAACCTACTTGCCATATTGAAATATTCAGATTAAATCTTTATTTAATTTCACAATTCATTTTTGGCACTTGTCTGAGGGTGGTGTGGTTATAAACCATGCAAACAGTTTATAGCATAATTCCTCCTCCTTTCCCTTTATATTTGCTAGACAATGTTATTTGAAATATAAAAACTCTGGAGAATATGAAAAGATGAAGATGTCACTTGATATTCTATATTCATATGTAAATATTTTCATTTTGATGTTATTTTTCTAATCTATGAGACAAAGCTGGAAATTATACAAATAATTTCTTCATGCTATTTTACTGACCCCTGAAATAATGTAAAGAATTAATTTAAGGGGGGCGGAGCCAAGATGGCAGAGTAGAAACAGCTCTTCCAAGCCTCTCTGCCCCCGGATTCTCCACAAACTATGTAAAAAAGGACTCTGAAAAACTTCTGGAGCCCCAGCACCCACAGAACGACACAGAGAAGCTAACCTCCCGCTGAAGACAGCCCAGCACCCTGCAGGAAGGACCAGCGCAGTGGTCTGGGAGCCGGCAGCACGCAGAGCGCAGGAGCCGAGCCGAGCCCAGGTCCACTTGAGCCGAGGTTTTAGCCCCAGGGCGGCAGGGCCAGCAGCCGGCTGGAGGAACCCCAGAACACCAGGAACTGTGGAGATTCCAGAATTATCAACATAGACTTGCCTAGGACAAAGTAAGAGGTTAGTGTCCTATGGACTTTGGGACCTGTATTTGGGGAATGCGTCAGCTCCCTCCCCTGGGGGCTAGAAGCTGCTGAGGAGACACGCCATTTTGTAGTTTTCAGAGGCAGTTCCGGCTCCTGGCCTACAAATTGTAGGGAGATCCAGCGATCAGTCTTGGGGGGTAATCGCTCTTGCTTTAACCTCCCTGGATCTGGATTGTGATCTAGGGTGGAAGTTGTGGGTGGGTTTACAGCTTGCCAGAAACGGAAGTTGCCCCCCACACGTTTGGGACGAAAATTCCTCTATCTGGCCTTAAAGCCATAGTGTGGCAACAAGCCCAAAAAGTCAAGCAATTAAGTGGCAACATGCCAAGGCAAAGGAAACAGAAAAATGCAACCCTAGACTCCTATTTGGGGGCATAGAGCAGGAAAAGGACTGTGAGGTCAGAAGTCCTGCTCCAAAAGCCACAGGGGAAAACATGAGTGGGTTGCAGGCCATAGAGGATCTTAAGAAGGACTTTAAAAATCAAATAAGAGAAGTGGAGGAAAAATTGGAAAGAGAAATTAGAAGGATGCAGGAAAAGTATGAAATGAGGGTCAACAGCCTGACTGAGGAAAACAACACCTTAAAAAATAGACTAACTCAAATGGCAAAGGAGGCCCAAAAGGGCAATGAGGAGAAGAATGCCTTAAAAAGTCGAATTTGCCAGATGGAAAAAGAAATCTCAAAAGTTCACTGAGGAGATTCATTCCTTCAGAGTTAGACTGGAGCAAATGGAAGCTAGTGACTTTATGAGAAATCAAGATGCTGTTAAGCAGATCCAAACAAACGAAAGATTAGAAGACAATGTGAAATATCTCATGGGAAAAACCACTGACCTGGAGAATAGATTGTAATGGAAATGCAGATTTAAAGATCTTCCCTGCCCTGGGCCCTTTGATTGGCTTAAGAGACTTTGATTGGCTTTAAGAGACTCTGAGAACCTTCCTTGATTTGAAAATGTGCTTTGCCTCCTGGTGGGCTGAATGTGGTCACATGGAGCCTGTGGTGGGAGGCTTGGTTTTCAGGAATGACCACACCTTGATGCTGTGTGATTGGGCAGTGGATCAGGGGGGTGGTTACATTCTTTGAGCCAGGAGAGGGCTATGTAAACTCTGATGGGGGGCTTTGCTTTGGGGCTCAATTTGAGAAGTGTTGTGTGATTTGACCAGATGAGACTCTGGGAAGCCGTTGTTGAGAGCCCCCCGGCTTTGAAAACCCAGATGTTGATGCTTCCCTCTCTGGTAGCTGTGATTTGGTATTGATATAATGGTTGGACAGTTTGGAAGCCTGTCTGTTTGATCTGTAAGTTCTGTAACTCTGAAGTTTGGGGTGCTGACCTTTTTCCCCTGAACTAGGTAATGTGTGTTTGTTTGATTAAATTAAGCTTGTTAACTGATTTTGAGTTGCTTTCCTTTTGAAAAGCAGATCTAAGAACCTATATTGGCAGTCACCCTGGGGATATTGGGGTGCTTGCTGCTACATAGATCCAGGAGAGACAATTTAAAAATTATTGGACTACCTGAAAGCCATGATCAAGGAAAGAACCTAGAAATCACCCTTCAAGAAATTCTCAAGGAAAACTGCCCTGATGTTTTAGATCCAGAGGGCAAAATAGAGGTTGAAAGAATCCACAGATCACCTCCTGAAAAAGATCCCAAAAAGAAAACTCCAGAAATATTATAGCCAGGTTCCAGAATCCCCAGATCAAGGAGAAAATACTACAAGCAGCCAGGAAGAAACAATTTCAATATTGTGGAAACACAATCAGAATAGCCCAGGACCTGGCAGCTTCTACAATGAGGGATCAAAGGGCATGGAATATGATATTCCAGAGGGCAAAAGAGCTGGGAATGAACCCAAGGGTCACCTACCCAGCAAAACTGAGTATTTTGTTTCAGGGGAAAATATAGTCATTCAGTGGAATAAAGGACTTTCAAGCATTCTTGAGGAAAAAACCAGAGTTGAATAGAAAATTTGACATCCAGACGCAAGAAGTAAGAGATGCCTGAGAAGGTAATCAGGGAAAAGAAATCAAAAGGAACTTATCAAAGTTGAACTATTTAAATTCCTATATGGAAAAGCAGTATCTGTGACTGATGATATCTTTCTCACTATGAAAATAATGGAAGAAGGGGGTGTGGTCATACGAATACATATGTCAATGTGTGTGTATATGGTTACAGTTACATATGGGTAGAGGGCATAGGTTGATTTTGTTGGGAAGGGAGAGTACTCAAGGGATGAAATTATGAGGTGAGAGAGGAAAGTGGCAAGAGGAGATGGGGAGAGACATGGTAGGGTAAACTATCTCATGTAGGGGAAGTGGGTGCAAAGGAGGGGGAGAATAAGGAAGGCTAAAAAGGCAAAACCACATTCACACGGAATTTGGTTCAGGGAGAAAATGACATACATACTAAATGGGATGTCTCAACCTGCAGCAGGATAGGGGGAAGGGGGATGAGAGGAGGGATGATGGATGGGAGGGCATCCTTGGGTGAGGGGAGGTTGGAAGTACCCACTATAGAAGAGGGACAGGATCATGTAGGGAATGGACCAGGTGGGGGGTGGGATGAGTGGGAGGGAATTATAAGCAGCCTTGTACAATGTATCTACTATGATAATGTTTTGCATAGCTAGACATGTACAACATATACTGAATTACTTATATCCCAAGAAGGAATGGGTGACAAGGGAGGAAGGAAATGGATCTAAAATTCAAGGTCGTAACATTAAATGTTTCAAATATATATATAAATACTATTATTAATACTCTTTTGCCTATAATTGGGAGATAAGATGTGCAGGCATTGGGACACAAAAATTCATCTTCCTCTAATGGAAAAGTCGATGGGGGTATGGGAGAAGGTATGGGAGGGAGCAGATTGGAGGAAGCGATATCTTGTGGGATTACTATTCTGGGAGGTTGGGTAGGGGAATAATGGGGGGAAAATGATTGTAACTCAAAATCTGGTGGAAATGAATGATGTAAAACAGAAGTTAATAAAGTATTTGTTTAAAAAAAAAAAGAATTAATTTAAAAGTTTGTGTCCAGGATTTACACATATCACTTTTTTACTTTTATTAATATTCATCTGAACTCTTGTCTTTTTCAATATTAAAACTTTGAAAAAATATTAAAATTTTCAAGATATGATCTGGATTATGTAGCTAACAAAAATGTTGCTAACGTTAGGAAATTAAATGAGCTTAGGAATGTTTTCCAATTGGTATTATTATACTAATGGCTATAACTTCTGACAGAAAAGAGGGTTTATCAGAATTCATGCTGTCTTATTTATTTCCTAACAACAATAAAAAGGGAGAAATTAATTCACTAATTTAGTGTAGAAACACATTGAAAGGCATTTTTTGTCTCACATGCATTTGATTCAAGAGAATTTTTAATTGTTAAAAAAATAGCTGGTGTTAATCATTAATCTCAGTACTAAATCAATATATGTAACATATTTGGGTTAATTTCTATTCATTCCTTCAGCAGTCTTTTATTGAGCACCTACTGTGTCCTGAGTGCCCAGCTCTGTATTAGAGAGTAGAAAGAAACAAAGAAGCAATAGATGTGGTTTCTATCTTCAAGGATTTTACATTATTGTTTGGAATACAAGACTTAGACACATAAAAAAATTAGAGAACAAGAAAGTCTATAATATATTATGTACTACAAAAAATAAGCATAATACACATTTTAAAAATAAATAAACGTATGGACTAGAGTTATCAGTGAAGTCTATATGAAGGTAATGGGATTGAAATGGGTATTGAAAGACGAGCAGACAGGTAGAGAAATGAATGAAGAGAAATCCCAATGGGGGTTTAATGAAAGTAAATATTAGATTGGTGCTTGTTTGATGGTAAGGCAAGAAGGCTAAGTTCATATTTGGGAGTAGTAGAATATTAAGGTCCAATAAGTGAGATTGGGCCAAATTACAAAGGGCCATGAACTCTGGAATGAGGAGTTTATTTTTAATTATTTTAATTTCTTTTGTTAAAGATTTATTAATTACATGCAAAAAATTAACAATCTTTTTTTTAATTTTGCATTCCAAATTCTCTCCCTCCTTTATATTCCTACCCACTCCTAGAGAAGGCAATTCAATATCAGTTATATATAAGAAGCCAAGTAAAACAAATTTTGATATTAACCATGCTGCAAAAAAATGCAAATAAAATAAAACAATAAAAAGTTATAAAAAGTATGCTTCAGTCTGCATTCAGTTTATAAGTTTTCTCTCTTGAGGTGGAGAGCATTTTTTATCATACGTCCTTGGGAATGCTCTTGATCAGAATAGCTCTTTCACATCTTATAATATTGCTATTACTGCATACAATGTTCTCTTGGTTCCACTCACATCACTTTGCACAATTTCATATAAATTGTCTGATTTTTCCCCCTGAAATATCCCCTCTGTCATTTCTTATAACACAATAGTATTCCATTCACAGTCATATGCCACAGCTTGTTCAGCCTTTCCCCAACTGATGGACATCCCCTCTATTTCTAATTATTTGCCACCAGAAGAAGAGCTGCTTTAATTTTTTTTGTTCAAACAGGCTTTTTCCCTTTTCTTTTATCTTTTTGTATACACACCTAGTCGTGGTATTGTTGGGTCAAAGGGTATGCAGTTTTATAGCCCTTTGGGCATAGTTCCAATTTTTTCTCCAGAATGGGAAGGCTAGTTCACAACTCCACCAACAGTACATCAGTGTCCCTGTTCTTCCACACCCTCTCCAACATTTGTCATTATCTTGTCATGTTAGCCAATCTTATAGGTACGAAGTGGTATCTCAGAATTGTTTTAATTTACATTTCTCTAATCAATAGTGATTTAGAGCTTTTTTTTTCATGTGACTATTGATAGCTTTGATTTCTTCTCCTCAAAACTGCCTATTCATATTCTTTGACCATTTACCAACTGGGAAATGGATCTTATTTTTTATAAATGTGGCTCACGTCCCTATATATTTGAGAAATGAGGCCTTTATCAGATAAATTTATTGTAAATTTTCCCCTATTTTCTGTTTTTCTTCTATTTTTGTTTGTATTCGTTTTCTTTCTGAAAAAGCTTTTGAATTTCATGAAATCAAAATTATTCATTTTATATCCTTTAATGCTCTCTACCTCCTGTTTGGTAATAAACTCTTCCCTTATCCATAGATATGACAGGTACATTTTTCTATGCTCCCCAAATTTACTTAAGATACCACCATTTATATTTAAATCACTTATCCATTTTGACCTTATCTTGGTATATGGTTTGAGATGTTGATCTATGCCTAGTTTCTGACAAAGTACTTTACAGTTTCCCCAGAAATTTTTGTCAAATATTGAATTCTTACCCCTAAAGCTCGGATCTTTGGGTTTATCGAACACTAAATTACTATGGTCATTTACTACTATATATTGTGTACTGACTACCCCCAGTGATCCACTACTCTATTTTCTTAGCCAGCCCCAAACCATTTTGATGATTACTGCTTTATAATATAGTTTGAAATCTGGAATTGCTAGGCTACCTTCCTTCCCATTTTTTTCACTGATTTCCTTGATATTGTTGACCTTTTGTTCTTCCAGATGAATTCTGCTGCTTTTTACCTAGCTCTATAAAATAGTTCTTTGGTAGCTTGATTGGTATGGCACTGAAAAGGAAATAACTTTGGTAATATTTAAAGGAGCAAGGGGTCAAAGAGGAATATAGAGTTTTGAGTCTAAGGAACCAGGAAAATGAGGGTGAGAATAATATTTTTGAGAAAGGTGGTTAAGGTAAGTCAGTTTGTAAGGGGAAATAATGAGTTTAACTTTTGTACATGTTAATTTTGAGGTGATGGTGGGACAGCCAAGTGGAAATGTCCCATAGGTAAATGGATACCTTTATTATATTAGTTTGACCTACCTATGAGTAACTAATATTTCGACTTTTCCATTTATTTAGATATATCTTTATTTCTGTGAAAAGTGTTTGGTAACTGGGTTCATATAATCCTGGGTTTGTCTTGACAGGTAGACTCCCAAGTATTTAATATTGTTTGTCATTTTTTTAAATGGAATTTATCTCTTGGTGCTGGGTTTTGTTGGTGGCATATAGAAATGATGATTTATATAGGTTTATTTTATTTCCCACAATTTTACTGAAGTTCCTGACTGTTTCAACTAGTTTTTTTTTTTAGTTAATTCTCTAGGGTTCTCTAAGTATACTATCATCTCATCTGCAAAAAAAAAAAAAGATAATTTTGTTTCCTCATTACCTATTTTTATTCCTTCAATTTCTTTTTTTTCTTATCTTATGGCTATAGCTAACATATTTAGTACAATACTGAATAATAGTGGTGATGATGGACCCCATTGCTTTACTTCTGATCCTACTGGGAAGCATTTGCATTTCTCTCCATTACATATACTGCTTGCTCTTGGTTTTAGATCAATAATACTTTTCATTTTTAAAAATGTTTAACTTATTCCTATGCTTTCTAGTGTTTTTAATAGATCTGGGTGCTGAATTTTGTCAAATGCTTTTTCTGTGTCTGCTGATACAATCAGATGATTTTTGCTATTTTTGTTCTTGATTTTATATTAATAGTTTTCCTAATATTGAACTAGGTTGAAAAAAGGTAAAATTAGGTTGGTGCATGTACAATAGTAAGGCAAGAAGGTTGACTAAGTTCATGTTTGAGAGTAGTGGAATATAAAATTTAATAAGTGAGACTGTACCGGATTACAAAGGTTCAGGAACTCTGGAATGAGGAGTATTAACTTAGCTGATGAGCAAGAGAGAGTCAACATAGGTTTCTTTGTTTAGTAGTGGAGTGACATGATTGAAAATATTTTTAAGAAAGATTATTCTGCCAACATCACATAAATTAGACATGAAGCAGAGAGACAAACTAGAAAGTTCATGCAGTAATCCAAGAGCATGAGATGATAAGGGCATGTTATAGGAAAAGGATGGAGAGGAAAAAGACAAAGGCAAGACACACAGTGAAGAATTCTTCAATAGGAATATGAAGAGGAAGTAACTGTGGTAATATTGAAAGGAGCAGGGGGTCAAAGAAGGGCTGTAGTTTTGAGTCTGGGAAACCAGGAAAGTGAGGGTGAGAAAACTACATATGATAAAAGCGGTAAAGCAAACCAGTGTGTAAGGGAAGATAATGAGTTCAGTTTTGTACATGTTAATTTTGGGGTTATGGTGAGACACCCAAGTACAAATGTCCTGTAGGCAAATAGAAAGAATGAGACTGGAGCTGAGAAAGAGATTTGAGAGTCATCAGCAAAGAGGTGATGGTTGAAGACATGAGAGTTAATTTCTCCAAGAAAGTAAACTTGGAGAGAGAAGACCATACAGTTTCTAAGAACCATGCCTGAATTCTGAGTAGTTGCCACTAGGTGAACAACAGTGCCCAAGTTTTGTGGTCCAAATACTGTCATAGGTATGATTAACTGAGAACAAGGTATTGGAGTAAAAATACAATTAGATATCATATAAACCTGAACTAGAAACACCTGGCTTTCAAAGATGAGCTGATAAAGGCCTCATATCTATCAGTTAGCCCTTGTTACTCTCTGGCCAACCACATTATCACCCAGGTCAACCCATGTGATCCTTATGCCCACTGGTCAGCCCATGGTGCCTCGGTATGAGGCTGAAGTAAAATGGGCAGAGAGGCGAGGTAGGTGCTGTTGCTTGTAGTTCTGCCATGTGGCTGGAGTGGATGGTACAGGGCCAGGGCGCAGGCGAGGCAGTGGCTGGTAATTGCTGGACATCGAAGTTACTTGGTCCATGAGCTGTAGATCAAAGCAAGGGGAGTAGACAAGGGTGCAGTCAGTAAGCCAGATCAAGATCAGAAAGCTGGAATAGTGATAAGTGATAATGTGAAGTAAATTGTGTTGGTGTGATTATTGAGGCAGGTCAAGATCAAATAGCTAGGACAGTAATAAGGTCCCAAGGAGTTAACAAAGGTGTGCTCGATAGTGAGATAAGCAGAAGGCAATAAGGCAATGAAACAATAAGATACTGGGATCGAAAGCAACAGCCAGGCTCGCCAGCCCACCTGACCCATGTTATCAATGAATTTAAAGCAATATCAGCTTCTGATGGACCTCTGACTCTACAGGATCAATGTTTTTTGTTCACTTGACCCAGAATCCTCTGATACCTGACTCGAGGTCTCAAATTGTTGGCAAAAGTAACATTACTGCTTACGATAAACTTTTAAAATTAGAACTATTCTAGTTAATTAGTTGCTTTCCTAATTTAATCTTTTCTGTCTTCTGTAACATTTGACTTGAGACCCCAGAAGAAGAATTTTCTGCAACATTTTATTGTATATCCCAGAATAAAAAAGATTTTCACTGTTATCGATAAAACACAGAGTACGTTAACTATATTTTAAATACAATTTGACAAAAATAAGGCATCTAAATGGCACAGTGGATAGAATGCTTAATCAGGAGGCCCTGAATTCAAATTTGACCTCAGATATTTATTAGCTGTGTGACTGAGCAAATAACTTAATTTCTGCCTATCTTGGTTTTCTCATAGGTAAAAACAGATATAGTAGAGGCAAGGTAAAATGGTTACAATGGAGGGGAAGAACAGGAAGGCAAAAAGGCAAAACCTTATTCTCATTGAATTTGGATCAGGGAGAGAATGACATACATACTATATAGGATATCTCACCCTACAGGAGAGCAGGGGGGAAGGGAATGAGAAGGGGGATGATGGAAGGGAAAGCGGGAGGGAAGGCTGGGGAGGGAAGTCGGAAGCACCCACTTGTGAAAAGGGACAGGATCAAAGTAGGGAAAAGACCAAATGGGAGGTGGGATAGGAAGGAGGGAAATATAGTCAGTCTTTTACAATATATCTACTATGGTAATGTTTTGCATAGCTACACATGTACAACATATACTGAATTGCTTATCTTCCCAGTAAGGGTGGGTGACAAGGGAGGAAGGGAATGAATCTGGAATTCAAAGTTTTAAAATCAAATGTTTAAAAATATATAAATACTATTGTTAATACTATTTTACATATAATTGGGAAATAAGATATATAGGCATTGGGGCACAGAGATTCACCTTGCCCTATTGAAAAAGTCGAAGGGTATATGGGAGAAGATATGGGAGAGAGCAGATGGGGTGAGGGGATATCTTGTGGGACTGCTATTCTGGGGTGGAGGGTAGGAAAAAATGGGGAAAAGTTGTAACTCAAAAGCTGATGGAAATGAATGATGTAAACCAGAAGTTAATAAAGCATTTGGGGGAAAAATAGATATAGCAGTAGTATTTGTCTCCGGGACTGTAAAAATTTTAAAACTTTAAAGTACTTTATAAATACTAGCTATTATGGAAGCAATATAGCAAGGCAAAGATGAATAAGAATACTCTCTGTTCTTCTTATAATCTAGTTGGAAGGATAAAATAAGTATATAAGTAAATATGAAGCTATGACTACCTACATAATTATAATAAAAACATTCTTAATAGTATTACTTTTTGATGCTTTACATTCAATGAATAACAAAAATATTATTAATGTACAATATCTTGACTCTTTACTTTTTATAACAATTTTCCCAAATATCAGAATTCTTATTAATTCACTTCAATAACTCATGATGTCGTTTGACATCATCATTTACTAAAATATGAGATCAATATGATGCTGTTGACTAACTTTCTATAAAAATGTTTTTCATCTGAAAGCCAGAATGAAATAGTGAAAAGTACACTGGACTCACTGTTGAAAGACCTGGACTAGTACCCCAATGTACTTTTTGGGTAACTTTGGGAAGGTCTAATGACAATAATAATCAGTAATAATAATAGCTGGCAATCTACAAAGGCTTTAAGGTTTGTAAAGCATTGGAAAGTAAAATGTATGACTTTATTTGAACCTCAAAACACCCCTGTGAAGCACATGCTATCATACTACTCCAGTTTTACAGATGAAGAGACTGAGACACTAAGGTTGGGTAACTTGCCTCGGATCATAAAGTTGATAAATTTACAAATAAGTTCTTTCTGACCTCAATGGAGCTGCCCTACCTCACAGGATTATGGTAGGAAATAAAAACAACTTCTAAGCAACTATTTTATAAAGCACTAAAAAATGCAGCTTCTTTTGTGAAATCCTGAGTGGAAGCTCATTCGAGTTTAGACTGTAAACATTCCGTTTTGCCGTTAAAGGGGACTTGCCCACTGCTAAGCATAAATCCTTCACAGAATCTGAAATAGCACTGAAATCTGTGGATTACTCGTTCATTGTATACACTTATCACATGTGGCTCATTAGGATATTGTCTTTAACAGTACTGAGTTTTGAAAGGCTTATAAATATTTCTATAAGCTTTATTTATTGCCAATATTAATTACCTATACTTTCAAAAAAAGAATTCAACACATTAAGACTTTTAAATGTAGAATTCAGAAAATTTTATGACGTAAAGCAAACTAAATCTTACTGAAAATTGCTTCTTCTAATTTATAGCCTGATTTTAATGGTATGAAAGTTCAAATGTTCTGCTGCCACTTGCACTATTCGCAGGTGCACTTCACTAGGGAAGTACCCAGCATCTCCAAAGGGCTGCTCATGCAGGCAGAACTTCAGAAAAGCACAGCACCAATTGCTATTGAACTGAGCAATCTCAGCTCATTGATTCTGCTCCCCTTGGTACAGATCCTCATCATGACCGCAACCAGTGCGATAGCCTTCTGACTGGTCTCTATTCCTCAAGCTCTTCCCTACTCCAGTCTATCTATCCTCTACTAAGCTGTCAAATTGATCTTCCTAAAGTGTAAGTCTGACTGTGTCATCCCCTTACTTAATAAACTCCAGTGGCTTCCTTTAGCCTCTAAGAAGAAATACAGCATCCTCCATATAGCATTCAAAGCCCTTCAAAGTCTGAGCCCTTCCTACCTTTCAACCTTACTTCCATTCTCATATTATACAACTTAATGACAATGGCCCCTTTGGCATTCTTCCCATAAAGCCCCACATCTCTCCACTCCAGGTATTTTCAGTGGCTATCTCTAATGCATGAAATTTTCTGCCTTTTCCTCTTCACTTCCTGGCTCACTTCAAGTCTCAGGTAAAATCACATTCTCAAAGAAGCTTTTCCTGCGTCCCCTTAATGCTTAGTGCTTTTCCTGTTGATAATCTCCAGTTTAATCCTGAAAATGTGTTGTTTGTACATAGTTTTTTGCATGCTGTCTTTCCTATTAGACCTTGAGCCCCTTGAGAGCAGGGACAGTTTTTTTTTCCCCACTTTTCTTTGTGTTCGCAGTGCTGAACACAGACTTTGACCCATTTGTAAGTGCTTAATAAACACTTGCTGGTTAACTATTCTACATATCTATTCTTGTTGGTTTGCAATTTGGCAACTAGATTCAAATGTAGTTTGTCTTTCTCAACCAGAGTTTAATGACTTGTAAACTGTTTTAAGAAACAAATCAGTTTCTCTCTATTAAACATCCACTGATATCTGACAGTTTTTTTGTCCCTGTTTCAGTATCCTGACCAGTTCTGTACTTCCTCTTCAAGCCTGGAGACCAGGAACCACCACAGAAAGTAATTGAGCTCCATGACTACTCCCTCTCCTGGGTGGGACCAGGGCTTATAATACAGACACCCTACAGACTAAATTCACAACACAGAAATCAAGTCTAGAAACTGATTCATACTGGTAAAAGAACAGAAAGACAGCTAACTAAAGGGAGAAGCAGAAAGCATGGAATAGACCCTGATGAATACTAGAGCAGAGGGACATGTGTCAAGAGAGGGGATGAGGGCCCCAGCACTCACAGAACGACACAGAGAAGCTAACTTCCCGCTGAGGACAGCCCAGCAGCCCTGAAGGAAGGATCAGCGCAGTGGTCTAGGAGCCGGCAGCACACACCAAGCAGAGCGTGGGAAGCCGAGCCGAGCCGGAGTTGAGGTCCCCATGAGCCGAGGTTTTAGCCCCAGGGTGGCAGGGCCAGCAGCCAGCTGGAGGAACCCCAGAACACCAAGAGCTGTGGCGATTCCAGAATTATCAACATAGACATGCCTAGGACAAAGTAAGAGGTTAGTGTCCTATGGACTTTGGGACTGGTATTTGGGGAATGCGTCAGCTCCCTCCCCTGGGGGCTAGAAGCTGCTGAGGAGACACGCCATTTTGTAGTTTTCAGAGGCAGATCCGGCTCCCAGCCTACAAATCGTGGGGAGATCCAGCGATCAGTCTTGGGGGGTAATCGCTCTTGCTTTTACCTCCCTGGATCTGGATTGTGATCTAGGGTGGAAGTTGTGGGTGGGTTTATAGCTTGCCAGAAACGGAAGTTGCCCCCCACACGTTCGGGACGAAAATTCCTCTAGCTGGCCTTAAAGCCATAGTGTGGCAACAAGCCCAAAAGTCAAGTAATTAAGTGGCAACATGCCAAGGCAAAGGAAACAGAAAAATGCAACCCCAGACTCCTATTTTGGGGTCATAGAGCGGGAAAAGGACTGTGAGGTCAGAAGTCCTGCTCCAAAAGCCCCAGGGGAAAACATGAGCAGGTTGCAGGCCATAGAGGACCTTAAGAAGGACTTTAAAAATCAAATAAGAGAAGTGGAGGAAAGATTGGAAAGAGAAATGAGAAGGATGCAGGAAAAGTATGAAATGAGGGTCAACAGCCTGACTGAGGAAAACAACACCTTAAAGAATAGACTAACTCAAATGGCAAAGGAGGCCCAAAAGGGCAATGAGGAGAAGAATGCCTTAAAAAGTCGAATTTGCCAGATGGAAAAAGAATCTCAAAAGTTCACTGAGGAGATTCATCCCTTCAGAGTTAGACTGGAGCAAATGGAAGCTAATGACTTTATGAGAAAGCAAGATACTGTTAAGCAGATCTAAACAAATGAAAGATTAGAAGGCAATGTGAAATATCTCATGGGAAAAACCACTGACCTGGAAAATAGATCCAGGAGAGACAATTTAAAAATTATTGGACTTCCTGAAAGCCATGATCAAAGAAAGAACCTAGAAATCACCCTTCAAGAAATTCTCAAGGAAAATTGCCCTGATGTTTTAGATCCAGAGGGCAAAAGAGAGGTTGAAAGAATCCACTGATCACCTCCTGAAAAAGATCCCAAAAAGAAAACTCCCAGGAATATTATAGCCAGGTTCCAGATTCCCCAGATCAAGGAGAAAATACTCCAAGCAGCCAGGAAGAAACAATTTCAATATTGTGGAAACACAATCAGAATAGCCCAGGACCTGGCAGCTTCTACACTGAGGGATCAAAAGGCATGGAATATGATATTCCAGAGGGCAAAAGAACTGAGAATGAACCCAAGGGTCACCTACCCAGCAAAACTGAGTATTTTGTTTCAGGGGAAAATATGGTCATTCAGTGGAACAGAGGACTTTCAAGCATTCTTGAGGAAAAAACCAGAACTGAATAGAAAATTTGACATCCAGACACAAGAAGGAAGAGATGCCTGAGAAGGTAATCAGGGAAAAAAATCAAAAGGAACTTATCAAAGTTGAACTATTTACATTCCTATATGGAAAAGTAATAACTGTGACTGATGATATCTTTCTCACTATGAAAATAATGGAAGAAGGGGGTGTGGTCATATGAATACATATGTGAATGTGTGTGTAGATGGTTACAGTTATATATGGATAGAGGGCATAGGTTGAATTTATTGGGAAGGGAGAATACTCAAGGGATGAAATTATGAGGTGAGAGAGGAAAGTGACAAGAGGAAATGGGGAGAGACAGGGTAGGGTAAACTATCTTATGCAGAAGAAGCAAGGGGAAGTGCTTGTAATGGGGGGAAGAATAGGAAGGCAAAAAGGCAAAACCACATTCTCATTGAATTTGGTTCAGGGAGAGAATGACATACATACTAAATGGGATAGCTCAACCTGCAGCAGAATAGGGGGAAGGGGGATGAGGGGAGGGAAGATGGATGGGAGGGCATCCTTGGGGGGAGGGGTGGTTGGAAGTACCCACTATAGAAGAGGGACAGGATCATGTAGGGAATGGACCAGGTGGGGGGTGGGATGAGTGGGAGGGAATTATAAGCAGCCTTGTACAATATATCTACTATGATAATATTTTGCATAGCTAGACATGTACAACACATACTGAATTACTTATCTCCCCAGAGGGAATGGGTGACAAGGGAGGAAGGAAATGGATCTGAAAGTTGAAGTCGTAACATTAAATGTTTCAAATATATATAAAAAAAAAAGATTAGACATGCTGCTCTGCAATTGTTGTGTGTTCTTCACTTTATGTTTATACTTTGGAAATGTCTAGCTAATGAATGCTCTGTTCTCAGCACCTGTATTCATACCTGCAAGATGTTACTCAGTTACATATTTGATGAGTACTTAGTAAAACTGATGCTTGCTAATAGTTAGCTTTAAAAAAAAAAAAGAGAGGGGATGAGGAGAGGGGAGGGATGAGCAAAGAGAGATTGGGAGAATGGGCTGTGGAACAGACAGGAAGGCACCATCATTCCTTTGTCCATTCCCTAATTAATAAGAGATAACATCACATGGTCCCACTGGAAGTCATGAAGTTCCTGAATGCATTGCTATGATATTCATTTCACATTTTTATTTTATTTTGACAGGTTGCATGCAAACGAATTCAGTTAACTGATTTCCCCTTTAAACTTCTCTATTGCTTAATTCAAGCAACTCTTGATGGTCAAAGGCCAAAATATCCATATCAATATTTCAAATTAGTAACATGGCCAGTATGGAAAGACCAAATTTTCTTAGGATAGACATTTTAAAAGAATATCAGAAAGTCAATATTCTGCCCTATCTTTGAAGGAATGGTCATCTCTCCAACCTAATTAAAGTGCTTAGAAGTGTCCTTTTTTCTCAGACTCCTGTTACAAATATCTGGATTGAAAGTGGGATCTGTAACTTATTGTTCAGTTGTTTCAATTGTGTCCAACTGTTTATAACCCTATTTGAAGTTTTTGTAGCAAAGATACTAGAATGGTTTGCCATTTCCTTCTCCAGTCCATTTTACAGATAAAGGAATTGAGGCACATAAGGTTAAGTGACTTGCCCAAGGTCACACAGATAGAAAGTGTTTGAGGCCATATTTGAACTCAGGTCTTCCTGACTCTAGGCCTTGCACTCTTATCCACTGTACCACCTAGCTGCCCAGGGTTTATTAGCTTATCTTCCAAAAATCAAAAGAGAAAGATTTATCCAATGATATCCAAAATAATGACAAAGATAGCTATATAGGTAGGCTCCTGTAGTAAAAGTATGATGTTTAGGATTTAAAATTTGAATGAAATTACAGTCTCCTACTAGGTATTCCCATCTATTCTTTCCCTTCCACAATTCATTCTCAATACAGCTACCAAAAGAGTCTTCTGATCATGTCAGAAACAGTCAGTGGTTCCACATAAGATAAAATAAAAATGCTTTAGCTGGATTTTAAAGCCCTCAAAAACAAGGCTCGAACACTGATTATTCCAATCATTTCATAATACTGCTCTACATTTCAGCCACAATATGCAAGTATTTGTTTCCCTATCTCAATGTTCCAGCTCCAATGTCCTCAATGCCTAGAAAGTACTCTCCTATTGAAGTTGGCTTAAACTGGCCAAACCAGTTCCCAGCTCAGTCTTTGAGTATTAAAGTGTAGTGTAAAGCGAGGCTAAGGACATGGCACACAAGAGAAGCTTGCAGCACTCCAGCTGTGATCATCTAGAATTTTGTCTTCTTATCTGCAGTGATGTATATAGCTGTGGCTCCTTATGGAGAGGGGATGTTAGGAACCCAAGTAATAATAGTAATTGATATTTACATAGTGCTTTAAAGTTAACAAAGCACTTCATGTAAATTATTAATTGAACCTCAAACATGTGAGTAAAGTTTTACAAATGTTATTATTCCCACTTTACAAATGAGGTTGGGTTTGTTATATGGTACACAATTAGAAGGTCCTATATTGCAACTGCTTAAGAGTCAGGATCCAAAATGCATGCAAAAGAGGATGATATGGAAATAACATATCCCATGTTTAGCCTCAAAGTTGTATGTCTCCTTCACAATGAACTTCATTTGCCATCACTAGGGAAGACTGGCCATTGATGAGAATTTTCAACATAGACTATGGAGCATTTCCTTTTTTCTTTGCTACATTTTGGGAATCACAAAAAGATATGAGGATTTCTTATTTTTGCTTACATATGTTAACTTATTTTAAAAATTATCATAACCCACAAAAATGAGTTGCTGGGACTAACAACACAGGAAAAAGTAATAATGTTATAGCAAAGATACAATAATTTTGCCATCTAAAACATTTCCTACATCTATATAGTGTACAGTTTACCAAGTACATTCTATACACACACAATTGCATTTATTCCTCTCAATTATTTGAACTTGAGAGGGATTAGGTCTATTTTACAGATGAGGAAACTAAGGTTAAGAGGTCTTGAATGATTTGCCCAAAGTCCTGCTGCTAAGAAGAGGAGAGTCAGGTCTTAAACGCAGGTCACCTTACTCTGAATCCTCTACAAGGATTTTGTAAGCCTAATTCTAGAAACATGTGACTGTATGAAGTGGAAAGGCTCTTTTTCCTGGCTGAGAGCCCACACAGGTATTCTGAGACTATTTCCTGTCTGTTTACTGAGGGATGAAGAAAAGCAGTTTGGCAGCAGAGCAAGAACCTTGAGTATGCATACAAAAGGCACTAACCAGTCAAAACAAGCTTCCTTCCTACTATGTCCCCTAGGTATAAGGATCAGGGAAGCAAGGCAGGGAGATATGTCTTTTCCTCCCTCCCCCTCTGCTATCAAGTAGGCCCATAAGCACATGGCCTCCTAGGTCAGCCTGTCTGAGATGAAGTTGCCTCCTTTTTATGTCTTCTTGAAGAGCCCCTAGTGATCCAGTGGCTAAGCCTCGAAAGGAGCCAGTTCTGAGGAGCAATCAATTCAAACCAGCTCACCAGTGAATTGCCCCAAGAGCTAAGGCCCCAGTTCCTACTGGTAAGGGAGCAATTCATCCATCTGCCATTCCATATCTATGTGGGAGAAGATGGTAGTGGAAAGACTGTCACCTCTTCTTTAAAGTCTGAGCTCTCCCTTCCCAGGGACTAAATTATACAGGCAAAAGTAGGCCCCAGTTCAGAAGGACCTTTTTTACTTTGGTTCTTTTTACATCTTTTTAGTATACACCCCTTTGTAATATATACATACAATATCCATTCAGATACACAAAGTGAGAATAGATTTTTTTTCCCCTATTCAAAGTAAGGTGCACCAAGGGCAGTCAAATAGCCACCCTTAGTGTCCATTTCTATGTCCAGGAATAAGCTCAAAGGAGAATGTGAGGCAGATCATATACTTTTCATATACTGGAAAACAAAATACTTTCTTGAATGTAAGGGTAAACATGCCCAAAGTCAGTAAAAAAGCTTTGCATCAGAGCTCTGCTTTGTGCCATAGGATCATGGCACTAGAATTAGAAGTGTCCTTAGAGATCAAAGGATCATCAATTCAGAGCTGGACTGGACATCTGTGGTAATCTAGTCCAATCCCCTCATTTTACAGAGAAGAAACTGAGGCCTAAAGAGGTGAACTAACTTACCCAAAGTGATCCATTCAATCATTCAGTCAAGAAGTATTAAGTATATACTATGTGCCAGGCCCTGTATGAAGTACTAGTAACTGTCAAAATAAATTAGCATCTAGGCCCTTTGACTCCAGATCAAATCCTCTTTCCAATATACCATGCTGCCCTATTTCAACAGAGCTTTTAAATGTACTATAAATCTTGTGATTGTACCAGTGAAATTGCATCCCATTATAAATTATTGCCAGAAACAGAATACCCACAAAACTGACAAGATGCAACCATGAATAGTGATAATGATGATGATGATGATCCTTGACTCAGGTGAATATCTCACTTCAAACTTGTGAAAATTAATACCAGGAAACCAATAAAAGTCTACTACAAAAGAGACAATTATATTATCAAAACTACTAGATTGAGAAGGTTAACTCATATTTCCTTTGGCATTAGTTAAAATATATATTAGAGGATTGTTACTAATACTGGCAAACTAAAAATTAAACATCCCTAATAACAGTTTAAATGTTGTCAGTGTTGTGAAACAATGGGGGCATAAAAAAAAAAGTTCTTGATTTCAGAGTCCATTTTTCTGCTCCTATCATTATTACTATAAATTGTATACGTGATCTATTTCATTTGAAATTAAATTAGATATTAGCTATGATTTAATGTTAAGACTAATAACCATCCTTTCTGACCATTTCTATACTATACTGTCTGTACCCTAGGCATTATTGGCACTGCTCCCCACCCCACCCCCACCCAAAACTATGGATTCTGCCCCTGAGATAGCAGGCCAAGAGAGGGGAGCTTTTGCTTTATCTTGCCCAGAACCAGCCTGCCACACAACTTCCTGACATCACCACAAGATGCTGAAATACACAATTCTTCTTTCCTTTCTGGCTCCCTATTCTGTGCTGTCTTCACCCATTAGATTATAATAAGCTCCTTGATTGCAGGGGCTATCTCACTTGTTTGTCTTTTTATCCCCAGGACTTAGCACAGTCCTGGCACACAGTAAGTTTGTAATAAATGTTCTTTTAAAATGTTCTAGCTACCTAGCTAGCTTCACAGCTACCCACCTAAGTTAAATTTAAACTTGCCATCCACGGAAGCTTATTGGGTTTTTTTTTTTCTTCCCCAAGATATACTATAACGCACTCACAAATTCCGTAGACTTTCTTTCCCTACTTTTATCTTCTATTCACTTTGCACTTCATAAAAGACCTATTTCAGTGTTTACTTCCTTACAATGCAGGAGGAGCTCAGAGTTGTCAATACAACAAAGTAGATACAATGATTAAGCACCCATTTTGAGAGACACTATGCTACAGCTGAGGATTACAAAGGCAAAAGCACACTAGTCCCTCCCTCAAGTAGTTTACATTCTCCTGGGAGGGACATGGGGAGATGTAAGTACGAAGAAAAATAAATACAAAGTATGTGCAAAGTAATTTTAAGAGAATGAATACACTAATAATTTGAAGGCCCTCAACTGGGAAAAGATATCTGAGCTAACCCTTAAAGGAGGATAAGGATTAAATGCTCATACTAATTAAATCATTAATTTTTCAAAGTATTAAATAAACTCAACTCTAGCCCATGATCACAAGATACTTTACTGCTATTGAGGTTATCAGTATGATTGTAGAGAAAAATGACTGCATGCACTGAAGATGAGTGCTGGCACAATTTTCCTGTTAATAAAGGAGAATCCAAACCACTCAAGTCTGGATTAGAGACCACAGGGATGAGAAGGGAGAGCTAAGTAGGGAGCCAGCAGAGTTGGACTGTAGTAAAATGGGAATTAAATTGAGTTCCAAAGCTAGCTAGCCCTATCACTGACAAGCTGCATACCGTCAGGAAAATCACAACCATTCTCCAATATACTGTACTAAACCCAAAAAAAGGCAAAAATACAGTCCTTGCCCTCAAAGAGCTCATATTTTAGTAAGGGAAATAAGCATATAAATAACCAGGGACATACAAGATATCTACAGAGTTGATGGGAGATAATCTGAAAAGGGAAGGGATTTGAAAGGTGAAGGTAAGGGGTGGAGCAGGAGTTATGGCTCAGTGATCAGCCAGGACAAAGAAACAATGAGAGGAGACAGAGGATTGTATCTGAGGATCAGCAAGGAGGCCAGGGTAGCTGGGTCACAGACTGTACAGTGGGTAGAGTAAAAACTAGACTGGGAAGAAAGGGCCAGGTGTGAAGGGCTGAAAGGCCAAGTAGAGGAATTTATATCTGGGCCTGGAGGTAACAGAGAGCCACTGGAGGTCACTAAGCAGGAGAAAGTAACATGATACCTCTGTGCTTTAGAAAAATTCTAAAGGATTTAGAAAAGGAGAGGAAGTGGAGGCACCTATTGTGGCTAGCTGTCTCTAGGAGCTTAAGGGGAAAGGATCAGAAAGAGGTGAAACCACAGCTAGTGGAAATGACAGGATCAAGTGAGGACTGGGTCTTTCATTTGTTTTAAAGAATAAGGGAGATGTGGATGTGTTTGTAGGCAGCGGTTAAGGAGCCATTAAACAGAAAAAGTTTGGGGATAAAGTAAAGTGAGGACGATATTGGGGAAAATCTGTTAAAGATAATAAGAGAGTATGGAACCAAGGCAACATGTAGAAGGACTGATGTTGGCAAAGAAAAAAAGGTCACCTCTTCATCTACCACAATAACAATAACAACATTTACATAGCATTTTAAAGTTAAGATATGCTGTGTCATTTGATTCTCACAACACTATGAAGTAGGTATTATTTGTAAATGTGTATTCCCATTTCATACAAATGGTGTGAAGTTAGGAGGAGGAAGGGTTCTCTGCAAATGGCCTCAATTTTTCAGTGAAAAAAGGAAGCCCTGCTTTATAGTTTTTGCTGATTTTTTTCACTGATCACTGTAAATATTTAATACTCAGCTCTCTCACCCCAGTTTGAGCTAGTTCAGGATACTCCTGGATTAGGGGGAGAGGGAAAGTCTATCTCAAGCAAGGAGAAACCTCAAGTGCTAAACCCAGAGGCAAAATGTGAAATGTTGAATATAATGAACAGCTGCTAGACAGCTGATAGCAAGCTGATTTGACTGGAGGAAAGAGTGACAAAGCAAAGTAATATGGAATAAACTTAGAAAGTTAGTTGGGAAACAAATGGGAGGGGGGAGGGGAAATGGCTTTAAATGCTAAAATAAGGATTTTACATTTTATCTTAGAGCAAATAAAAGGCCCTTTAAATTGTTTTTTGGGTAAGATTTGTATTATAGAAATGTCCTATCGATTTGGGTGCATGGTTGATGGCTTTTTGATGAAGTATAAATTTACCTTCCTGATATGCTGACAGTTCCACCAATGCTAGCTTCTAGTAAGAGGAAAGTAAGAACCAGTTGAATACAAGTCAAGTCTGTGGAGGTTATTTTACAGTCAGAAAGTTACCACCTTAAGTAAGCTCCCATGAACTCAATAATTTAGTATTTTTTCTAATGAATTTGTTTTATATTTTTATCCTTTTTGTCTAAAAAAATTAGTAAAAGCATTTTTGAAAATGCATTTCTATTTCTAGGTAACTTAATGGAAAACACAAAGTGAACTCACAGGCAAAGTCCAGTCTGAAGGCAGTGGTGGACAAAAATGTAGAAGACCATGCTGAGGAATCTGAGAGATACCAGATAGCGAGGCTGAGATTACAAATAGAAGGGAAAATTACAGAGAGGATAGAGGGATTGGACCTATCACTGCATGTATGAAGGATGACCATTTTTGTTGCATTCTCACTTATCCTTTACTACCTCCTCACTCTAAAAATACAATCATGTTTAATTTCAGTATCAACAGAACAGGCTTAGTATTATTTCATGGGAATCTTTGCATTCTACCACCCTCCAACCTCCCCCCAAAAAATATCACCTGACTTAGGATAACAAGTTATTTTAAGGAGACAAAAAGAGTATTTCATTCCATATAGACACAAATGATTTTAAATGGAAATGCTTGCTAGAACATTAGTATAAATTTATAATGTTGTATGAGTTTCAGTTGAATTGCAATTAGTCACTCAATCAACATATGTAAATGGTTGAAATCAGATCCTTTCTGTTTTTAAAGGGAAAAAATTGAAAGCAGTACTGAGCCAATGGAACATGAAATGGGAGGAGAGTTTACCATCCAAAAGGATTGAGATGGAAGCAGTCTGGAGGAACAGAAGACAATCTTTGAAGCCTTCACAATTTTGACTAGTGTCAGCCCTGTTTTCTTTCAAATTTGCTGAAACAAAAAGAACTTTACCACAAAGTCATTTTGTCCAATAGCGAATATTTTGGTGATTTATTGAATTTGCTTCATTTGTGGTTTATTTGGTTTTTTTGTTGTTGTTTTTTTTTTAATGTGGTGGACTTCATATAAAGGATTTTTATTCCCAAAGTAACTGAAGTATTAAGCAATTCAACTGAAAATATGAAAAATAGACATTATCACTTTGTAAAGAGTTTGATACTATAAATGAAATGGATCCCATACACAAAAATCAATCTTTTTACTAGATAATAATGTTTTCAATAATTATAACTCTTCCCTTCATCTACCTTATTAAAAGATCTTTTAAATTCAATTAATAAATTATACTATGAATCTAAACATCAATTTATAACTTGTTCCTGGGTTAAATGTGAAGCACTGAAATAAAGTATTTCATACCTTTGTATTGGATTTCAGTTTTATTTTAGGTCTGGCTTGTTCCCTGGCTTCACGAATAGCTTTCTGGGTAGGACCTTCTGGCTTATCTTCTCTGTCACATCTGTGACCTACTATAAAATAAGACAATTTCATTTATGTATGATTATTTTTTCTTCTTCTGAAATAAAGTTGCTTCTAACAGAAAAAATCAGCCCAATGTGACAATGGAATTAATAATAGTGAAAAAAAGATTCTACCTAACTAATTATTTAATAGATCATAAGACTAAAGGAATACAAAGGAGATAAATGGCTACTAATGTCAGCCCTAGATGTGAAAATAAGAGAGAAAATGGGGAAGAAAAAGGAAAGATAAAAGAATATAAATATTTGACACAAAGGGAATGGAATACTATTTTCTACATGAGATCTAAAAATGAGAACAAGGGAAGAAAAATCAATGATATAAAATACTTATAATCTAATCTCCTAATCTTTTCTTAATAATTACTGAATACTACCAATAGGAAATAACCTGCTAAAACTGAAAGAAAAAAAGATTTCCCTTTTTCTCACCTTCTTCTCATTACTGTTTTGCTGTCATCTGCTTTAATTGATGGTGAAATTATGATGCTAAAGACATGACCAAGTGAATCATCTCTATGCTGAGATTTTGACATGAAGTAGTCCCCCCCAAAAAAAAGATCAACTGAAACACCTACAAAAATATGGATGCTTCTCTTTAACAGAGCCCCCTTCTGCAATCATGGCAGCAGTCTCATGCTATAAAGGTCTAGGAGCTTATAGTTCCAGTCTCATGTTATAAAGTTCTAGCAGCTTTGTAGGTGCTACATACCCACAAGGTCATTTCTGGTTAAAGGTTGAGAAGGATAAAGTCCCCACATGAGATGGATCATTTGACAAGAAGCAGATTGTGACATTCCACTTTCCATCCTGAGACTTCAGAACTACCTATAAGCTGTCAGTGGGAGATAAGAATACTTAACAATTACCTCCAATTCTTATACTAAACTGGTGCCAGGGGACTTGAAAAAGGTAAATGCTGTGGTCTCTCTAGTCACCACAGCAGCTTGAAGTGACAATAGAGTTTTGTTAAATTCCCTTCATCTCTCATATCTATTTCTATAGTCTATTAGTGGGCTAGGAAAACCATCTGAGTTCAGTAGCATGTACCTCTGATTCTATCCCCCAACGGAGAAGATATAAAACAATAATGGTCAATGAAATCGGATGCCAGTAGAGAAAGGAAAACCCAGTCCTAACAAACAAACCTATAAATCTAGGATTGAGGCCAAGGGTCAAGTGCCACCCCAAATCTCTTTTGGTTCCATTTTTTAAAATGCTTGCCAGAAGTTGCAGACCCCTAAAATAGAGGGATGAAGGATGACAGCAGAAGTTATAAAAGAACCAAGCAGTTTACTGTTTATATTAGAGAATGTATCTCTTATGGTTGTTGTCTGTTCTTGAAGAGGATCAAAATAACATCACTTTGTTAAAGTCAAGTTTCAGTGTGGCTCAGAATGCTCTACCACAGGTCAGGCACAAATACTCCACGTGAACATCTGCAGGGGAATCTCCAAATTGGCGCATCCTCCGTTTCCTTTGAGCTGTTTCAGTTCTGCTTTGCTCATAGAGCACAGCACCTTCTGTGATGTGGGCACACCGTGCTGAGCACACCTGTGCCAGTGTCTCCCACAACACACAATCAATATCAAAGTTTTTAAGAGAGCCCTTGAGAGGGTCCTTGTAACACTTCTTCTGACCACCACATGAATGCCTGCCCTGTGTGAGTGCTCCATAAAACAGGTTTTTGGGCAAGCATAGGTTTTACATTCAAACAATGCAGAGTGTGAATGCCTGGCAGTTTAGTTCGAGTAAGGACCTCAGTGTCTGGTACCTTATCCTGCCAGGTGATCTTCAGAATCTTCCGAAGACAATTCAAATGGAAGCGATTCAGTTTCTTGGCATGGTGCTGGTAGACTGTCCAGGTTTCACAGGCATATGACAATGAGGTCAGCACGATGGCTCTCTAGACCCTCAGTCTGGTAGTAAGGCTACCTCTTCTCTGCCACACTTTCCTTCGGAAACTCCCAAACACTGAGCTAGCTCTGGCAATACATGTATCAACCTCATTATTCATGTGTACATCCCTGGAAAGTACAGTAACAAGGTAAGTGAACCTATCTATACCATTCAGAACTTCTCCATTTGCTATAACCAATGGTTCCATGTATAGATGGTGTGGTAGTGGCAGATGGAGCACCTGTGTTTTCTTGGTGTTAATTGTTAGGCCAAAATTAGCACAAGCAGCAGAGAATTGACCCATACTTTGTTGCATCGCAGCTTCAAAGGCTGCATTGAGTGCATAATCATCTGCAAACAAAATTATGCACCAACACACTCATCCCTCCACTTTGGTCTTGGCTTGTAGCCTTTTCAAATTGAAGAATTTATCATAAGTATGGTAGCTGACCTTGATACAGTGTTTATCCCACTGAGAACATTTGACAACATGGCTGAAAACATCATGCCAAAAATCATGGGAACAAGCACACAGCCTTGTTTCACTCCATTGACAAGACAACGTATCTACTATACACACACAATGAACATAGACAATTCCAAAAAACAAGCCCTGAAAAAGTCATAGATAAAAGCAAACAGGGAGTGGCTAGGTTGCATAGTGAATAGAGCACCGGCCCTGGAATCAGGAGGACCTGAGTTTAAATCCAGCCTCAGACACTTACCACAAAAATTAGCTGTGTGACCTTGGGCAAGTCACTTAACCCCAATGGCCCTACCTTCCCCCCACCAAAAAGAAAAAAAAAAGTAAACAATCCCTAGATGAGGGGAACTTTAGAAGACACATCCCGGAATTGTTCCAGTATTGGCAAAGTAACAAAAAAAGTTTACACTAAGAACAACTGTTTCTGAATAGTGTCTACAAGTTAGCAAGAACCAACATGTTTTCCCCTTTCATCAAATAAGTGCAACTTTTTATTGTAAACTTATTTTTGAACATATATTATACATGTTTTGACAAAATAATAAAGCTTCCCAAAAACTAAGTTTGTGCCATTTTCCTAAGGTTACGAACCAGATGGAATTTAATTTGCCTTAATTTTAAATACCAGCTGGGTGGTACAGTGGATAGACTGTCTGGCCTTAAGTCAAGAAGACTTCTCTTCCTGGGTTCTTATCTGACCTCTGACACTTACTAGCTGTGTTATCCTAGGCAAGTCACTTAATCCTGTTTGCCTCAGTTTCCTCATCTGTAAAATGAGCTGGAGACGGAAATGGCAAACCAATCCAGTATCTCTGTCAAGGAAACCCCATACAGGGTCACAAAGAATGAGACATTTTCAGCAATGGTGTCAGATCACTTCAATGAGAACAAAAATGTCATCTAGGTCATCAAGGTCATCTACTGCATTAATAACAAATTACGTAACTTGATAAGGATATAAGCTAAGACTAAAGTGAAGAGAAAGTTGGTGGACAATTTTTTGTTTGCAGAGGACTGTGCACTTAATGCAGCCTTTGAAGGTGAAATACAACAACAGAGTATGGTTCAAATCTCTGCAGCTTGTGCTAATTTTAACCTGATAATACCAAGAAAAGGAGTTCTCCACCAGTTGGCCCTCCATCATCTATATGTGAAACCACTGATTGCAGCAAATAAGAGAAATTCTAAATGCTGTGGATAAGTTCTCTTACCTTGGCAGTATATTTTCCAGGGATGTACATACACATAGATGATAAGGTTGACACATGCATTACCTCTGTTAGTTCACTGGGAGGCTCTGAATGAAAATGTGGGAAAGAAGAGGCATTAGACTGCCTACCAAACTGAAGAGCTATAAAGCTGTTACGCTGACCTCATTGTGGCATGATTGTGAAACCTGGACAGTATACCAATGCCAGGAAAAGAATTGCCTCTATTTGAGTTATCTTAGGAAGACTCTTCAGATCACCTGGCAAGATAAGGTACCAGACACTAAGATTCTTTCTTGAATTGAATTACCAATAATTCCAACTCTACTACAGAGAGTACAGCTCCAAATGGGCTAGCCATGTTGTTTGAATGCCAAATGTACATTTGCCTAAAAGACTATTTTATTGAGAACTCACACATTGCTTTAGGATGATGATTTTATCAGAACTGAAGAAGGGAATACAAATAGGCAATTATTGAAAAAGTCTAGGAAAAATCTAATAAGCACCTGAACTAAGATAATGGTCATCTATCTAAGCAGAGAAAAAGGGATACTATGGTGAAAGAATCAAACACAAAGGTACCTGAAACAATCCTTCTTCAATAATTAATAAAATTATGTACTCTAAGTTCAAAGTAAATTTAATTATAAAAGGAAAATTATTTCTCTTGTACCAAACTAATAACTGAAATGTAGAATATATCATTTTAAAATATACCTAATGAAAGAACACAGCTCTTAACCAGGTGCTCTCAGTCAACAGACTCTTACCTCCAGCACTCTGGTTAGACATAGTTCAATAGGAAACTTGTACATGCTCATGCTCTAGTGGCTGATGGTATCTTTCTATAGGCTAGGAAGACGTGGCAAAGATATCAGAGAAAAATAACTGTACATGGAAGTTCCGTGTAGGAACTTCAAGAGAAGGACAGAAATCTTCCCTTAAACAACTCTTGCTGACCCAGAGAAGATATTTGAAAAGCATGATGCTGAAATCCAGCTTACTGGTTTCCTCTATGACCTCATTCAGGAATCCCAGAATCATAGAATGTTCGCCCAAGCTCATCATTTTCTATATAAAGCCATGAGCTGAAAAGAGACTGGTGACTTCTCAAGATTTCTCCTCTGTTTATTCAGTGACAGGGATGATGATGTCAATGAGCCTGATGGTAGACAGGTGAGCTCCAGAGAAGGGATGGGAACATCTTCTTTTGAGAATGACAGGAAGAATGAAAAGAAAGATACAAAGGTATGCTGGCATGAAAACAAGGGTAGATGAAACAAATCACCCTAGACTGCTTGTACATTTTAGGAAAGGATGGGCTAAGTAGGTGTAATATTAATGGAATATAAGATCTTCGTCCATTAATAGGTCTATGTGACACATGTCCCCTTTTCCTTGGAACAAGGGCTGTGTTCCCAGGTCTAAAGGTACAAAGGTATTCCAATCATAGCTGTGATACATCCTGAGTTGCACAGAGTCCACTGTGAGGAGGAACTTGCCTAAGGAGGAGCCTGCTTAGGGGAAAGGCTTGCTTGTGAGAAGGCTTTTACACCTTTTGGTACTAAGCTAATTAGGCACTGAGTCAGGAGGGTTGTGATGTCTTCTGGCTCTAAGCCTATTAGTTGAAAACTATATATACTGCATGCCAGGCCATCACCAGTCATCTTGACTGCTGTCCTGCCATCGGACTTCAATGACTCAAGAAAGAAAGAGTGAGGCTGATGCCTTTGTGCAACTCTACCTCACTTAAATCCAATTCACATACAAGTCAATACATCACCCCACCATATCATTGGTCCTCTTTGAAAAAGAAGGACTAACAATAATATAATTAGGAGACAAGAGGTGATGACTGCCACAATGAGGATTGAGACTATGAAGGGAGAGAAGAGATTTTGAGGGAGGTGATAAGATCTGGCAATTGGTGAAATAGGAGGGGAGGTAAAATAAAGAGGCAAGTTTGTTAAAATGGCTGATTAGAATGATAATGGAGACCTCAATAGAAAAAGGCTAAGAACTTAGCCTATGGTTACTTTATAATATGAATAACATACAGTGAATTGTTCCCAGAAAATAAAAAGCTAAAAGCCCTTTAAATTTCCTTGAAAAATTATCTATGGATATTGTTTCTACTAAACTACCTGGAGGAAATAGGAATGAAAATAATTCTGTATAAAGAGGCAAGGGAATCTATAAATATAAATTTTACTCTTTCACTATCAAAAGTATAAAATAATTTACGAACAATTCTCAGCAAATACTAAGTAGATACATTTTCATCATATAAATCTGACATACATGAACATAATTCTTATCAAAAATAACAAAATGTTAAAATGAAAATCCAAAATTAATAGCCTTAAGTGCTGCATTAATGTGCTGTAGGTAGTATTTTTTCTTTGTAAATCCTGCAAGTTTTTTTTTAATTTCCATTTCTTCTAAATCATTCCCCAATTTAAGATTTAAACTGCATTCATCCTACCTCATACATTAACATGCAAAAAATACAATTCAGTTTTAGAATTTGATTATCTACATGCATTTTTTGGAAACAGATTTTGCTGTTTCACATTTTTTATATTTCACATTATATGATATTATATGATATGATATGATGTGATATGTCATATCACATCATATCATATCACATTATATATCACATTATATTAAACTACATATCTTCTTAAATAATAGATGACTTTAAAATAAAAATAGAAATAGCATCATATTTCACAAACTTTTAGGCACAAAATATAATTTGTGGTTTGCGAGTATTCCACAAAGGAAAATCATAGTGTGAATAAAAAAGATAATAAATTCTTTTTTAAAATTATCCTGCATCTATGTAAACACAGAATATATCTATATTAGATTGCTGCCTAACTTGTTAAATAAGTCTTTAGTTCATATTAATTGGTATTTTAAGTTGCACAAAAATGTGTGCAATGTGTAAATTTTTCATAGATTCATGAAAGATGCTTTTTCAGGTCAAGTTCTACAATTTCATTCATGTGGGGAATTCCTGCCATGGAAACTTCTTACACCAAAGCAGACTGGTTCCTTATAATCTTAGAAAGTTGTCTGGGCTGACAAGGAATTAAGTGTCTTATCCAGGGCCATGTAATTAGGATATCCAAGGTAGAACTCAAACCTAACTATCCTTGAATACAAAGCTAACCCTCTTCTCTACTATGCTACACTGCAGCTCAGGGCAATACATATACCTCATAAGTATGAAGAATGAAATAACTAACGATAATTCACTATTATGTAATTTCTCCTAGGGTTTTCTTATTCTTCTAAATATCCTGTAAGAAATAAACATATAATTAAAAAACGCTTATTAAAATAGCTCCGATTCATTAAAATTTTCTCCTGTCCTTGATTTGAAACTGATGGCAAGTACTCTGAAGTACTTCTGTGATCTTGACAGCCTCAATTCTTTCCCTTGCCTAAAATTTTTAAAAAGCCTAAAACAATAGATAAGAAAAGCACACAGCCAGAGCTAAAGAGAACAGAGTCAGCACTGGCAGCCTTAGACCTTGAATTGCATTAAAGTTCCTTATATAATTCTACTGCTGTTGGGTGGTAGCCCTGATTACATATCAAAAACTATCAATGGAATAAAAGACAAGAAATCTGAAAACTTAATACTAGAAGAGGCAAACAATCTGCAAGGAAGTCATTCCTAAAGTGAAAATGCTTATTGTGTGCATTGAGATCATGCCTTCATTTCAAGAGTCAATTTCACAGGAGTCACAATTAAGGCATCATCATGACATTCTAATCACAATGATGAAACAATTTGTGGCATCACTCAAATTTAGAACTGGAAGGAACCAGAATTCATCTAAGCTCAACCTTCTACCTTGTAATCTTCACAGCTTTAAAGAAATTTAAATACTTTTTTTGTTGTTGTTGTCCTTAGCATTGTGGGGAGGCCTCAGTTCATTCTCAGCTTTAACAAAAACTCTTTTTTACAAATTTTTGTCATTCTTTTGTATTTCTTTCTTTGGTTATACACTCCTTTCATTTTTTGGTTCATATTCATTTAAAGGCAGAGTTCCTCTCAGAAAGGTTCTTCAACAACTCTTCAGTTGCTTATTCATTTTTAAATATCTCTTCTTTGATGGGCTTTTACATTTCGTGCATCCCATCTTTCTCTCTTGATTATAGTTTCCTTTCTCTAAATTTTCTTATTTAGCTCTGGTTTGGGGATATGTTTACTAAATTTGTCTTACCTGTAATCTCTGGGACCTGCAGACTATGTCCTGTTTCCAAATTCCTTAATGTTGTTTGAAGTCCTGTAATCTAAGAATAAAACAGATATTGTAAGGCTGTGTTTCTTGTATTACCATTAACATTAAACATATGACTTAAATAGGCCCAATCTAATCATAAAATATCAAAATGGATTACAATGCTTATCTAGCTTTAGAACTTCAAGGATCTATAATTACATCAATAAGGGTACTCCCTCCACTATTTTAAGTCCCCCTAAAACACAGTATATGATCTCAGAGTTACTATAGTTGAATTATCTATCACCCTATGGGGGATAATGATAATGGTGAGGTTCTCCAAGTTTTAGAAACACAATATATAACTGACCCATTTCCAAGTCTAGATTTTAATTTGGTAGGGCCTGCTAGAATTTATACTCATATGGCACAGCTTTTGAGAAAACAAGGTCATCTCCACACAATGATTATATCAGAGTAGAACTTTAATGGAAGGATTATTATTTATCTTGGATTATATAAAGACTTGAAATTAATTCTTTATAAAAGTGCCAACACGGGGCGGCTAGGTGGGGCAGTGAGTAGAGCGCCAGCCCTGGAGTCAGAAGGACCTGAGTACAGATCTGGCCTCAGACACAACACAAACAAACAAAAACACCTAGCTGTGTGACCTTGGGCAAGTTACTTAACCCCAACTGCCCTCCAAAAAGCAAAAAAAAAAAAAAAGTGCCAACACTAAAAATAATTTATATGATTTTGTGAATCAAAAACCTTTACTAGTTTTAAAAAAGTTTACAATTATCTAGTACTTTAAGGTTTATGAAGTAAAAATAGTATCACATTAAATCCTCACAACAGCCCTGTGAGGAATTGTACAAGTATCTCTTTTTCATAAATGAGGAAAATGACACTCAGAAAGGACAAGAGGCCTTCTCATGGTCACATGGCTGAAAGTCACAAGCTGGGATTTGATCCCAGGTACTTGGACTCCAAGTCTATTGCTTTTTCCACTATATCACTGCTGAACACTCATAATACAGTACTTTGTTTTGTAAGATGTTTCTTCTGATTTTACACTGGCATATAATTACTTCATTCAATCTTGTAGTGTTTCTATGAGATAGAAGGCAAATATTACTGTTCAAAGACTTATCCAAGGTATAATAAATGCTTTTCGTTAGATACTCTGCCCACAAAAGCTCTATGTTGACTTAAATATATTTTAATTTTTTGTTTCGTTTTCTTTCTTTTTTGTAGTTTATTTTTTTAAATTTACATCATTCATTTCCACAAGATTTTAAGTTACAAATTTTCTCCCCATTTTCCCCTACCCACCACCCCAAAACAGTGATCCCACTGAATGTCCCCCCTCCCCCAATCTCCTTTCTCCCATATCTTTCCCCAACCCCTCCTCAGACATTCCAGTAGGGCATGGTGAATCTCTATGCCCCAGTGCCTGTGTAACTTATTTCCAGTTACATGTAAAATAATAATAATATATTTTTAAACATTTGATTTTAAACATTTAAATATCAGATTCTTTCCCTACCTCCCTCATCACCCACCCTTACTCGGAAGATAAGCACTTCCATATAGGTTGTACATGTGTAGCTATGAAAAACATTTCCATAGTAGATATACTGTGAAAGACTGACTATATTTCCCTCCATCCCATTCCACCACCAACTTGTTCTATTCTCTACTTTGATCCTGTCCCTTTTCAAAAGTGTGTGCTAGGGGCGGCTAGGTGGCGCAGTGAATAGAGCGCCGGCCCTGGAATCAGAAGGACCTGAGTTCGGAGCCGGCCTCCGACACTTAATCCGCACAAACAAAAACCTAGCCCTGTGACCTTGGGCAAGTTACTTAACCCCGATTGCCCTAAAGGGGCGGCTAGGTGGCGCAGTGAGTAAGAGCACCGGCCTCGGAGTTGGGATGACCTGAGATCAGATCCGGCCTCAGAAAATGAGCACCCATGCATAAATCAAATGACTAGCCGTGTAACCTTGAGCAAGTTACTTAACCCCAATTGCTTTAAAAAAAAAAAAAGTGTGTGCTTCCCACTTCCCTCCCTGCCAGCCTGCTCTCCCTTCCATCATCCCCTCCTCTCATTCCCTTCCCCCCTACACTCCTGTAGGGTGACATACCCTATTTAATGTATATGTCATTCCCTCCCTAACACAAATTCATTGAGAATAAGGTTGACTTATTCCCTTTTGCCTTCCTGTTCTTCCTCTCCATTGAAACAGTTTTCCATTGCTTCTTCTATATGAGATATTTTACCCCATTCTATCTCTCCCCATCTCCTCTCATTATATTCCTCTCTCATCTCTTAATTTCTCCTTTTAAGTATCATCCCTTCCTATTCAACTATAGATTTCTATTCCCCTCAACTATTCTCATACCGAGGAAAGTTTCATAAGCTACAATTATCATTTTTCCCTGTAGGAATATAAGTAGTTCAACTTTGATAAGTTCCTTATGATTTCTTTTCCCTGTTTACCTTCTCATACTTCTCGTATCTGAATGTCAAATTTTCTATTCAACTCTGTTTTTTTTTTTCATCACAAATGCTTGAAAGTCCTCTATTCCACTGAATGACCAAATTTCCCCCCTCATGATACTCAGTTTTGCTGGGTAGGTGATTCTTGGTCCCAGCTCCTTTGACCTCTGGAATATCCTATTCCAAGACCTTCAATACCCCAGTATAGAAGCTGCCAGATCCTGTGTTATCCTGATTGTGTTTCCACAATATACAAATTGTTTCTTCCTGGCTGTTTGTAATATTTTCTCCTTGATCTGGGAACTCTGAAACCTGGCTATAATATTCCTAGGAGTTTTCTTTTTGGATCTTTTTTCAGGAGGTGATCAGTGGATTCTTTCAACCTCTATTTTGCCCTCTGGTTCTAAAACATCAGGGCAATTTTCTTTGAGAATTTCTTGAAAGATTATTTCTAGGTTCTTTTTTTGATCATGGCTTTTAGGTTATCCAATAATTTTTAAATTCTCTCTCCTGGATCTATTTTCTATGTCAGTGGTTTTTTTCAATGAGATATTTCACATTGCCTTCTATTATTTCATTTGTTTGGATCTGTTTAACAGCATCTTGATTTCTCATAAAGTCATTAGCTTCCATTTGCTTCAGTCTAATTCTGAAGGAATGACTCTCTCCAGTGAGCTTTTGAGATTCTTTTTCTATCTGGCAAATTGGGCTTTTTAAGGCATTCTTCTCCTCATTACCTTCTTGGACCTCTTTTGCCATTTGAGTTAGTCTATTTTTTAAGGTGTTATTTTCTTCAGTCAGGCTGTTGACTGTCATTTCATACTTTTCTTGCATTGTTCTCATTTCTCTTCCCAATTTTTCCTCTACTTCTCTTATTTGGTTTTCAAAATCCTTTTTAAGCTCTGCTGTGGCCTGTAACCAGCTCGTACTTTTCTTGGAAGCTTTTGGTGCAGGAGTTCTCACTTCGCTGTCTTCCTCCTGTTCTATGCTTTGATCCAGAGTTGGACTGCTGTGCTTGCCTCGCTTCCCTTGTTTGCTCATGTTGACACTCAATTATTTGACTTTTGAACTTTCTGCATAGTAGAACTCTGCCACCAGAGGGGGGAGCTTTGTCCCAATAGCTAGGGTTTTCTCAGCTTCTAGAGCTATTAGTTGAGTGCCTTCTCTGAAGCTTCCACATGCTCTGGCAAACTGGTCATGCACCCCAGATGATATCACCTCCACCCTAGACAGTGATCCATATCCAAGCAGAATAAAGTAAGAGTGATTACCCCTCAGACTGGTTGCTTGGTTCCCCCTACAATCTTCAGACCAGGAGCCTGAAGCAGCCACCTGGCAGTGGCTGCACTGACACAGCACCTCAGCTGCTTCTCCCTCCAGGGGTAAAGGCCTGACCACACTTCCGAATTCCCGGTTCACAAAGTCCACACTGCACTGACCTCTCACTTTGTCCTTAGCATCTATGGGTTAATAATTCTGGAAACTGCCACAGCTGCTGATATTCCCTCCAGCCAGTGACTGGTTGTGGCTGCCCTGAGGCTAAAACCTCTGCCTCTCTCAAGGGGGCTATGCTCAGCTCCCAACAGGCTGCACTGGCTGCTTCCTGCCAGCCTGTCCTCAGAGGGAGGTTAGCTTCTCTGTGTCATTTTGTGGGTTCTCTAGCTCCAAAGTTTGTTAAGAGTCACCTTTTAAATGAATTGGAAGAGACTGAAGCAGGAGCTCCACAGAAGTCCTGTTTCTACTTAAATATATTTTATATTAAAGAATATTTGTTTTGTTTAGTGAAATAGAAATTGAACCACCCCAAAATTATACTTAGGTTTCCTCTAATAAATTAAACCTTTAAAAATTTCATTCCTCTAATGTATATAGAGAGCTATACCATGACAACACTTACATCCATTTTTTTTTCTATCTGCTTAATTTTATATCCCATCAGTCATTACCAAACTTTTTTTTCTTTTTTGGGGGGTTTGTTTTTGTTTTATTTTTTCCTCTTTTTTCTTTATTGGTGATTACCTTATCATTAAATTCAAAGGACAGATTAGTTTTCATGAAATGCCCTTTAAAAACAACAACAACAACTAAGCTTTCTATCTTTGGAAATCAAATGAACTTCATCAGATCTTTATTGACTCATGGATCAGTAATTCAAAGGTCATTATGAAATCCAAAATCCCTTTCCTAGAGCCAATTTTTTCTATCTCTAGGAATAAAAATAATGGTAAGTTAAAGTTCTGATTAAACTTTCAATTATAAGAGATCAATTATCAACACTACAATTTATCTATAATGATGTAACAAGTCTTGCTTACAATTAATTGGCAGCCTACAGTTTTGTGTATACTACGCTTAATTATTTTCCTTATTTACATATTACATTCTGATTTTATTCTCAATATACTTGAAAAAGAACAGCCTTAAAAATTAAGCACTTAATTATTCTTGCTACAAGGAAGATATAAAAGAAGTTTGATCAGATTGGTACTAACAGGCCTAAAAGACAAATCTTTATTCCCATGATGGCCAGAGTTCCACAGAGGAAATAGAGATCAGAATGGGGAAAAGGAACTTGCTTCCTTATCTTTTTAAATTTTATAGTAAAGATTCAATGTCTTAATTTTGTTGAGAACACATTTTGAGAACACAATACTCTTGGGGCAGTTAGGTGGCACAGTGAATAGAGCACCAGCCCTGGATTCAGGAGGACCTGAGTTCAAATGTGGTCTCAGACAACTGACACATTTGCTAGGTGTGTGACCTTGGGCAAGTCACTTAAGCCCAATTGCCTTGCCCTTCCCCCCCAGAAAAAAAGAGAACACAATACTCTGCCATATTAAAAAACAGATACAAAGGCACAGTAAAAAAAAAAAGTTGGATTATCAACTCTCTTGAGTTATTTATGCCTCTGTTTTTTAAAGTATATATAATCATAGAATTTTATCACTGAGAGATGACAATAATGTCCATTTCACTTTCAGATTCCATAAACAATATAAGTGTTTCTAAGATAATAAAATAAATGTGTTCTTTAAAAAAAAGTCTTCAGATTTTGGTAAAATGAGTATTTTCCCAATGATTTCCAGTATTAGTTAAGGAATGTAATCCTATGGAAAAAAATAGGGTCCACAAAGGAAAGAAGAGACGATACTGGTGGCACTGCAGACATGTTTCTGGGAAAAGAGGGTGAAAACCTCCACTTTGGCTAAAGCCTATCTAGGAGTTTTCTGAGATTGTCTCACAAAAACAAAGGGTTGATTTCTGCTAGAAAGGAAAGAAAGTTTTCAGGACCACTGGACCTGAGGTATACCAAGACACAAAAAAGAGCTAAACCTTCTTAGGAAGTCACTTCAGTGCTTGAGGGGTGGGATTTGGAGTGAGGGTTCATCCCTTCTGGCTAATACATTTCTGATAAAGAAATTGGATACTTTTCATGGTTCTGTATATATTTTCTATTACCATATTCTAAACAGCTAATTTTTGAACAAATGCAATCATAAAACTTACTGTAATCATGAATAAATAGCAAAGTTAGTTCTTATATGAACTGAAAGTCATCAGCAAATAAAATACAGAATAAACAACGATCAATAATCAATAATCAATTTCAGCAGTACAGGATCTAAACTAGAGGTAGATCAAAGAATTTGAAAAAAATCAGAAAAAAAGAAGAAAAAGTATCATGTGTTGTCATAATTTTGTGCCTAATATGATACCTTACTCTTCTTTCAGGGCATACCAAAGGAAAACCTATGAATCTTGGACTATGACTACATTCTAAGTCCAAATGCAGAGAACACACAAAACTTTAATTAACTCCCAATTAATTGGGATTGTCCTGGATTTCCTTTGAAATATTCTCCAACTTAGGGGTGGCCAGAAGGCACAGTGAATAGAGAACCAGCCCTGGAGTCAGGAGGACTTGAGTTCAAATTCGACCTCAGACACAACACTTACCAGCCATGTAACCTTGGGCAATTCACTTAACCCCAACAGCCCTGCCTTCTCCCCTCCAAGAAACAATAAAAAAGAAAAAAGAAATACTCTCCAACTTGGTACTTTGGTGGCCCACTTGACCAGAAAACAAACTCTGAGCTTCAAGCCTACTGTGGTCCAGACCTTTATTTCTAGAATTAGGCTAAAAGTAGACCAGGTTGTACAGTATAGAAAAAAAAGGAAAGTCATTTTAATAAAATGATAACAATGACCATAATAGTATATTTATATAACATTTTATTTAAATAAAGCTCAAATGTTTTCTCTTTTTTTTCTCTGAAAAAGCTACGATAAAGGATAGGAATAATAGTTATTACCCTTATTTTAGAGTGAAATTAAGAGACTGAGAAGTTAAATGATCAGGTGATCTCATCCATTCCTCTAGTTTAATTATGCCATCTCTATGCAGATATCTCCCAAATCTACATGGGAAACATTTCATCTTGCCTCCTGGGTAAGTATCCCATTTTCAACTGCTTTCTGTATATACATCTTTACCAAGATGTCCTGCCAACATCTCACTCCACATGTCCAAAACTATAATAACATCCTCCTGTTCACCTTAAACCTGGCTTTCCTACCAACTTGCTTTTTCTGTTAATTGTAACAGAATCATTCCAGTCAGGTTTTGGAACTTCAGAGTCACTTTTGAGTCTTCTCTCTTCCTCACTGTCAATATGTAATTGATTGCCAATTTCTGATGCTTTTACCTTCACAATATGCCTTGCATCTATGCTATCCTTTCCACTAAAACTTTCACTGCCCTAGTTCAGGACTTCATTACTTCTTCCCTAGACTATTACATCATCCTCCTAGTTGTTCTCCTTGTCTCTAATTTCTCCTTTCTCCAGTCTATCCTTCATAGAGAGCTGCCAATTTTCCTAATGTACAAGTTTGACAATTTGACTCTCCTCCTCAGAAACCAATCACTTATGCTCAGTTCTCAAAATATGAAACAGGGACCCCTGGGAGGCCTCAAAACTCTTTCGGGGTCTATAAAGTCAAATCTATTTCTATAACAACACTAAAATGTTTAATTTCTAATACAGTAATTATCAATAGAGATAATCTACATAAAGAAAAGTTCTTTGAGGGGTCCTCAAATAATTTTAAGCATATAAAAGGGTCCCAAGACCAAAAAGTTTGAGAATTACTGACCTATAATAGAAAATAGAAATTCTTCAACCTGATATTTAAAGCTCTCTATGTGCTCTTTAGCTCCAAATGACCTTTTCATAGTACTTTCCTTCAAGCACTTTTTGTCCCAGCCATCCTTCAGTCTTGGCAGTACACTCTCAACTCACCTCATCCTGTCAAAATCCTTCTGTCTCTTCAACACCTAGTTTAGTTGTCCTCATTAATGAAGCCTTTTCTGACCCCTCAAGCAGAAAAAACATTTTCCCTTCTCAGTTTTTTTTTTGTCCTGGGGCATTGTTGGTATCTCTCCTTTGACTATATTCTACCAAACCATTCTGCAAACGTTTTTTGTGCACATATCCTATTACTATTAAACTGTAAGCTCTTTGAAGACAGGGATCTTGTAGATTTTCATCTTTGTAACCCCAATACCTTGCTTGCACTTGGCAAATACCTAGCAAATGTTGATTCAACTGAGTTGGCTTCCTCAGGTTACCCAGCTAGATAATAGCAGGGTTGCAATGGTACCCATGTCTCCTTGATCTTTGACATCTTTGATATAGACTACATTGCTTCTCTGGCATTCTCCCAAGTCTATGTGGGAGACTGGAAGAATGAGTCTGAAAGGAGCCTTGTATGGGTTAGAGAAACAACAAGCCAAACTAACCATCAGCAGGGATGACTAGAAATCACACTTACAAGAAGATAATGTATCTCAAGCTCTTTAAAACCATAAAGTACAATATAATGCAAGCCCTTATTGTTAACAAGGTATATAAAGTATATGGTTATGGAAAAAATATGCACATAGTGCTAAAAAATTCTGCTTTTATGCTAAGAAATATAATAAATGCCAATGGAATTATATATTTTAATGGCTAAAAGTTATTGGTAAGAATGCTTCCAAATTCTTTTTTTAATAAAGACACAATCAATAGAACAAATTATTTTAACACATTTTAGAGAATACAGCAATGCTTGCTTTTCCCTAAATTCTACAAGAATAAGTTGTGGGGAGGGGCGGAACTGAGATGGCAGAGTAGAAACAGCACTTCCAAGGTGCTCTGTCCCACACCACTTCCAAACTATGTAAAAGGGGACTCTGAACAACTTCTGGAACCCCAGAACCCACAGAACAACACAGAGAAGCTAACCTCCCACTGAGGACAGCCCAGCAGCCCTGCACGGAGGGCCAGCGCAGTGCTCTGGGAGCCGACAGCCCAGTGTGCAGGTCCCCATGAGCCGCAGTTTTAGACCCAGGGTGGCCAGGCCAGCAGCCGGCTGGAGGGACCCCAGAACACCAGCAGCTGTGGCGATTCCAGAATTATCAACACAGACATGCCTAGGACAAAGTAAGAGGTTAGTGCCCTACGGACTTTGGGACCAGTATTTGGGGAATGTGTAGGCTTCCTCCCCTAGGAGCTAGAAACCACTGAGAAGACAATCGCCATTTTGCAGCTTCACTGGCAGCATCAGCTCCTGGCCTGCGAACTGTAGGGAGATCCAGCGATAAGTCTTGGAGGTTAATCGCTCTTGCTTTAACTTGCTTGGATCTGGATTGCGATCTGGGGGGAGGTCTGGGATGGGTATCCAACTTGCCAGAACCGAAAGCTGTGAAGACCCCAACGTTCAGGAGGGAAGCTCCCCTGTCTGGTGGCAGAGTCCTACTGTGGCAACAAGCCCAAAAGTCAAGTAATTAAGTGGCAATAGCCTAGGCAAAGTAAACAAAATAAACAGAAAAATGCAACATTAGACTCCTATTTTGGGGGCAAAGAGGATTGAAGCAGGGAACAGCAGGAGGACTGTGAGGTCAGAAATCCTGCACCAAAAGCTGCAAAGGAAAATATGAGCGGGTTACAGGCCACAGAGGACCTTAAGAAGCAGATAAGAGAAGTGGAGGAAAAATTGGGAAGAGAAATGAGGATGCAGGAAAAGTATGAAATGAGAGTCAATAGCCTGACTGAGGAAAATAACACCCTTAAAAATAGACTAATTCAAATGGCAAAGGAAGCCCAAAAGGGCAACAAGGAGAAGAATGCCTTAAAAAGCCAAATTTGCCAGATGGGAAAAGAATCTCAAAAGCTCACTGAGGAGATTCATTCCTTCAGAGTTAGACTGGAGCAAATGGAAGCCAATGACTTTATGAGAAATCAAGATGCTGTTAAGCAGATCCAAACAAATGAAAGATTAGAAGGCAATGTGAAATACCTCATGGGAAAAACCACTGACCTGGAAAATAGATCCAGGAGAGATAATTTAAAAATTATTGGACTACCCAAAAGTCATGATCAAAGAAAGAACCTAGAAATCACCCTTCAAGAAATTCTCAAGGAAAATTGCCCTGATGTTTTAGATCCAGAGGGCAAAATAGAGGTTGAAAAATCTACAGATCACCTCCTGAAAAAGATCCCAAAAAGAAAACTCCCAGGAATATTATAGCCAGGTTCCAGAATCCCCAGATCAAGGAGAAAATACTAGAAGTAGCCAGGAAGAAACAATTTCAATATTGTGGAAACACAATCAGAATAGCACAGGACCTGGCAGCTTCTACACTGAGGGATTGAAGAGCATGGAATATGATATTCCAGAGGGCAAAAGAGCTGGGATTGAAGCCAAGGGTCACCTACCCAGCAAAACTGAGCATCTTGTTTCAGGGGAAAATATGGTCATTCAGTGGAATAGAGGACTTTCAAGCATTCTTGAGGAAAAAACCAGAGTTGAATAGAAAATTTGACATCCAGACACAAGAAGGAAGAGATACCTGAGAAGGTAATCAGGGAAAAGAAATCAAAAGGAACTTATCAATGTTGAACTATTTACATTCCTATATGGAAAAGAAATAACTGTGACTGATGATATCTTTCTCACTATGAAAATAATGGAAGAAGGGGGTGTGGTCATATGAATACATACGTGAATGTGTGTGTATATGGTTACAGTTATATATGGATAGAGGGCATAGGTTGAATTTGTTGGGAAGGGAGAATGCTCAAGGGATGAAATTATGAGGTGAGAGAGGAAAGTGGCAAGAGGAGATGGGGAGAGACAGGGTAGGGCAAACTACCTCATGTAGAAGAGGCAAGGGGAAGTAGTTGCAGGGGAGGGGAAGAACAGGAAAGCAAAAAGGCAAAAGCATATTCTCATTGAAGTTGGCTCAAGGAGAGAATCACATACATACTAAATGGAATATCTTACCCTCACTCACTCTCCTGAGTAGGAGAAAGGGGGATGAGAGGGGGGATGATGGAGGGGAGGGCATTCTGGGGGGAGGGGAGGTTGGAAGTACTCACTATCAAAGAGGGACAGGATCAAAGTAGGGAATGGACCAGGTGGGGGGTGGGATGGGTGGGAGGGAATTATAAGCAGCCTTTTACAATATATCTACTATGTTAATGTTTTGCATAGCTATACATGTACAACACATATTGAATTGCTTATCTTCCCAGAGGGAATGGGTGACAAGGGAGGAAGGGAATAGATCTGAAATTCAAGGTTTTAAAATTAAATTAAATGTTTCAAATATATATAAATACTATTATTAATACTATTTTACATGTAATTGGGAGATAAGAGGTTCAGGCATTGGGGCACAGAGACTCACTCAAAATCTGGTGGAAATGAATGATGTAAACCAGAAATTAATAAAGCGTTTGTTAAAAAACTTTTTTTAAAAAAGAAAGTAGGTAAAAAAAAAAAGAGTAGTGCCAGTTACTGCTCTGAGCATTGGGGACACATACAAAAATAAAACAGCCCTTTGAATCAAAAAAAAAAAAAAAGAATAAGTTGTCGGGGAAGGAGGAGGATCCTTTTGTGGTAGCTTTGACTAATCATCTCATTACCTGCCCAACTGCTTTGTCTCTTTCCAAGGAGGTAAGCATTTTCTGCCTCAGTAAAATATGGTGCCTGTCATGCAACACCCTTATAGTTGGCTCATATGATGCATAATGTAACTTCAACCTACGAAAAATAAAAGGCCAATTGCATTTTAAAGGGCAATTGAGTTAAATCAGTGATTTCCATCTAAATGGGTTTTTTGCACAGGATCACAAATAAACCATACAAAGGTCACCACACAAGAGATAGCAAGTGCTATTTTGCATGCAACCTCTTCTAGGCAATATGGGAAAAAGCACATTAGTCATGAGATAACTGGTTATCTATTTCCTACCAAAACATTTTGCTGTGTTTGACTACATTTCAAGGTATCTGTCCTACTGTTTGTTGCAACAGAGAAAACTTCATGTATTTCCCATTCAGCTCAGAAATTATTTTCAAAAAGAAAGAATACAAACTATAGACAAATAAGGAAAAATTGCATCTATGACAAAACAAACTAAAAGACAGCATGACAACCATAAAATAAAATTAACCTCTCCCAAATACTTAACTAAAACAGGTTAAACAGGAATAATGATAAAATAAAACTAAGTATCAAAATATTCTGCTATATTACATTGTAAAATTTTTAAAATTCAGCATAGAACAAGAAAATTCTGAGGTTTATTAGAAACTTGACAAGAAAGAAATTTTAAAATGAAGTTTTCCTGGGATAAATTAAGTTGGCAATACATTTAATCTATCTTTTCCTTGAAAATTTGGCATGACTAAAATTTTTTACACTAAATCATATTTTCCCATTGGATTTTTGTTATTGATATTTTTCTTCTGTGTAGGAAATTCAAATTATTGAGATTCATTTCAGATCACTTCCTCCTCAATTTACAAGCTCTTACACAGTTGCACCCAGGGTCACCCAGTGACTACAAGAGGCAGGACTTGAATTCAGTTCTTCCTGACTCCACTAAACTTGTTGTCCTCTCTCTTGACCTATATTAATACTAATAAGCTTAAGGGCTCTTTTTTCCCCTTAAATGTCCTCCAAAATCAAGTAATGATTATAAAATTCTGTTAGAGTTCCTACTATTCAGAGACATTTTCATTACTACATCAACAAAGTGAAGAAACATTCTTTAATTTGTTTGTTTTGCAAGTTCTGATTTTGTCTACTAATAATTCCTAAAGTTAGAATTATAAAAATAATGATATAATTGTTTTCTGTTAGTAGGAAAAAAGTTTCAAAGTTGGTAAGTTTGTATCATTTTGGAGCTTCTTATTTCAGTAATTTATAAGTGATCAAGAAATCAACTTTTATTCACTTCAATAAAAGGAAACATTTTACAGACAATCATAATATAAAGTTTGCCATGTTGAACATCACGTATCCTGACTCAGAAACCAAAACCTCTTCACAGGCCAGCTAAGGCAGGCCTCAAGACCTACATTGTTGCACTTTCAAAGTAACAGGGAGGTCAGCAGTTTCCCTAGAGCTCAAACTACTGGACAATCTGGCAAGACCCTAGTCCCTGAAATAAGTTTCCCTTCCAAAAGAACAACCCCAGACAAAAACCCTCTTTTACTATGCCAACAGATTGGTTTGGGACCATACCTCTTTCAACATTAAAAAAAAAAAACAGAGATGGCTTTAAAGTTAAAAAACCCTTTATGTAATTTTATTTGAGCCTTGCAATCCTATGAGTAGGTATTACTAATAATAACAGGCATTACTAATGCTATTTTACACATAAGGAAACTGCAGCTCAGAGAAGTTCCATGCTATATCTATCATCACTATCTATTAAGTTCCAGAGCCAAAATCTAAACCCAAGACTTCCTGACTCCAATTCCAGCATTTTAACCACTACATTGAGCAGCTAGGCAGTGTAGTAGATAAAGCATAGGTCTCAAGTCAGGAAGGGCTGAGCTCAATCTGGCCTCAGGCACTATCTTTGTGGCTGTGAGCAAGTCACTTCACCCTATTTGTCTCAGTTCCCTCATCTGTAAAATGAGCTGGAGAAGGCAATGGCAAACCGCTCCAGTGTCTTTGTCAAGAAAAACCCCAAATGGGGTCATGAGGAGTCAAGACACACAAAAAACAACAAAATTCTTCTACATCACATTCATCAACGAATTATGAAAAATGCCCATAGGAATACTGACATTTCTAAACTGCTGCCACGATTCTTTAAGGCCTAGCTACCATGCAACAGAGAGCTAACAGTCCTATTACTCATGCTAAGCTTCTCTATCTTGAAAGATGGTACGGGCAGACAAAGGCGATGATGCAACTGGGAGTTCTAACCTTCCTACTACATAAGGATGATCTGAATCAACCACTGATATTGAATTAAGAGGTTACAAGCAGAATAATGGGTCAAGAGATGACATCCAGGTCAGAAAGAACTGACCTCCAGACCTCTGACACTTACTGGTTGTGTGACTCTACATAAGTCACAAGCTCTCAGAAGCCTAGGTAACTCTTTAAGACTCTATGTGACAAAGCACAAAGGTTGGCGCCTTTGTGCCAACCTACACTGATTTAGTTACCACCCTGGGAGTTCCTTTATCAATGAAATCACAGGTCAAGTCAAAAGGCCCGGATCAGATGTCTATTCCTTTATGACTGAAGCCTTTATGATAGTTGCAAGAGTCAACTATATGGTGTCTGGTGAAATGAGAGAACAATAACTGAAGTTCCAAAACCATGCTTTTGACTAAGAAATTATAAGCAAAGATGAACTTTTTCCTAAATACTTCAATTATTTCATGGATCTGTGATTTCATCAAAGTGGGTACTCTCTCTACCAGTGCAGATCTCAATCCATCTATGCCTGTGTAATCACTGTCCATATTCTCACATAAATCCTTCATGGGGAGAGGGATCCACTCCAATATTCTTGAGACTCTTCTCTAACTTTCTTATGAATCCACTGATAGTGTGGAACACATGGCCTACACATTAGCATAGCCCACCGCTTATTCCATTATGAAACACTGATAATATTCTTTATCAATTCAATCTAGTCTAAGCATTTAATCTAATCCAATTTATATAAGCACTATATGGTTCAAGAAACTGGGCTAGTTGCTGGGGTTACAGTGACAAAAACAGCAGTCCTGTCTTCAAAGAGCTTATATTCTTTTGTGTAGCTACTTGTATAAAATTTTTCATTGGTAAGATATTATGGCCCAATCACTCCTATGGTATACATATCTACTGTCCTTTGAACTCTTTGGGGACTCTGAATACATGGCTCATCACATCACAGGAAGAAGACAGATGTTAAAAAAATTGGGTCTTTGTTTCTAAGAGAAGCTTAGAGTCATTAAAAGTACTGTGCAAATAGCCAAAGGCAAATAGGGGTTTTTATTTGTTTTTGAAATGAAGAAACAAGGTGCATAGTAGAAAATTGTACTTTCTTCTTTGCAGCTCTTTGAATCCAAACCTCACAGAACAAATCTCCTCAATAAAATGATTTGTTCTGTAAAACTTGTACTCAGTCAAAAGGCTGCACTTGAGGACCTAGAGGGCCACATGTGGCCTCGAGGCTGCAGGTTCCCCACCCCTGTTCAAGAGCCTGATGTCATCCACAAGCAGCAGCATCTTAAAGGACTTCATTCTCTATGGGGAATCCTTCCATTTAGTCTTAGTACTGGCCATCAAGGAAATAATGACATGACTTAAAGCTGGCTTTGATTTGAACAGGGGAGGGATGTGCAAGGTCACCAGCCTCACTTTCTCCTCCAAAGCCATCTGTATCCAGTGACCAGATATTCATCAGAATGAAATGGAGATGACCCAAGATGCAATGAGAGACCCTGGCCCTTTTAGGCTAAGGCCTACATAAACAGAAGACATGAACATGAAGAGATTATGTTGGAACAGCCTCAAAAAAAAAAAATTAAGGGTTAAGAAAGATTTGATCAATACCATGATCCAAGACAATTCCAAATAACTATGATGAAAAAATGCTATTCGCCTTCAGAAAGAGAACTGATGAACTCAGAACTAAGGTATAATTTCCTGGTTTTTTCTCTTGCTTTTTAGTGACATGACTAAAAAATACGGTTTGCATGATTTCATACGTATAGTTCATATATTGCTTGCCTTCTCAGTAGGTAAGGGAGGGGGAAGGAGGGAGTGAGAGAATGTGAATAAAAAAATTTAAGAAGGTTAAAAATAAATAATTTTACAAAACTTAACTGCCAATATCTTTTGCAAAAGATAACTAAGTGTAGAATTTGAAGAGACTCTAAGCCCTTCACAATATGGTCCCTTCCTAGCTTTTCACCCTTCTTATAATTTGCTTCCCTTTGCATACTCTACAGTCCAGTGATACTGGTCTTCTTGCTCTTCCTCCCTACAATACTGTCTCCTGATCCCATGCCTTATCACTAGCTACCCCCCATGTCTATAATACCACCCCTCCTAAATTCCATCTTTTAGCTGCCCTGGATTCCTTCAAGACTGAGATCAAAGACCATTTTCTGCCAGAGGATTTTCCCACTACACACTCTACCACCACCACTCATTACTTTCCCTTCCATTTACATTGTATATCTCTTTTATTTACATGGTTGTTTGCAGGTTATCTTCTTGTATAAAGTCTGAGATCCTTGGGTTAAGGACCATGTTCTTGATTTTCATTGTCTTCTCAGCAGTTAGCACTGTGTCTAGCACACAGTACTTAATAAATGTTTGTTGACTGATTGGTTGATTGAAAATTAAACCAATATATTTTGATATTTTACTATTCCAATGCAAAGGATGGCAAAAAATAATACATAAAATACTATTGAACAGTAAAGAATGAGAATGGCCAAAGATTATAGGTTATACAAGGGTGCAATGTCTATCCATAATGAACACTTCCTTCAAGAAATGAATCAGTTGGCACTGTAAATTGCAAACATCAAATTGCTATCATAGCAAATGAAATTAATTATATTTATTTTAACAGATAAGAAAGAACAACTTACTGCTGAGGGAGTCATACCTGAATCAGCTAGCTAAGTATATTCAGAAAATCAAATTGTTAGAGCAAATATCCAAATGAACACAAAGAATTAACATGAGTAAAAGAATGTACAATTAAAGCAACACTAATTCCATCTATTTAAACATGTCATTGATGTTACTGACACCACCTATTCAAACGATTTCCTATTGATATTTAGCCAAAGGAAATTCTCTTTACAATGAGCCCCACAGAGACTAAAAACCACTTAGTCAACAAACTTTCCACTTACTTGACAAATAAAAAGTTACAGAAGCCAAAGGCAACATTGGTTTAGAATATAAACTTTTCTATAAAATTTGGGGAGAAAGTTGACAAGTTGTGGGAAGCATTCCCTCATAAATGAGAAAAGGAATAAATAAAAAAATTTAAGAGATTTTTACAAGAGATTCAAGTAAAAAATAATTCAAAGAGCTTTTAAGGATGAAACTAGAAGTACAAGAAGCTGATAAAAGAATGAAACTACCAGCAATGATTTTTACAACAATCTTTTCATCATCAAGAACAGTGAGAATGTCATGTTTGGACTCTTTTTTTTTTTTTAAAGCAACTGGGGTTAAGTAACTTGCTCAAGGTTACACGGCTAGTCATTATTTATGCGTGGGTGCTCATTTTCTGAGGCCGGATCTGATCTCGGGTCATCCCAACTCCGAGGCCGACGCTCTTACTCACTGCGCCACCTAGCCGCCCCTTTAGGGCAATTGGGGTTAAGCAACTTGCCCAAGGTTACACGGCTAGGTTTTTGTTTGTATGGATTAAGTGTCGGAGGCCGGCTCTGAACTCAGGGCCTTCTGATTCCAGGGCCGGCGCTCTATTCACTGCGCCACCTAGCCGCCCCTGTGTTTGGACTCTTAATATTACAATTCTGGATAGGCTTATAAAGGATGGGGAAATAAACTTGAGAAAAACAAATAAGGGAAAAAAACCATCTCAGCCAGTAAAGCAAGGGACTAGACAATAAGCCCAGCATCTCACAACTGTTCCAGAAGCACATCAATACAACTCCCCAGACTTTTTTTACATGGAAAACTGCATTAGTGATAGATCTGAGCTCATTAGGGAGTCTTCTCCTACATTAAACCAAGTATAAAGGGAAGAGATCAGTGCAATAGGGAAAAGAAGCACTTTCCTATAGTTAGTGATAACAGCAGATGACCCTATTTGTAGATAAACATGTTGATAGCAATGATGCCTTCAGGTTCAAAAATAAAATCCTTTGTTTGGCCTTCAAGGCCTCCAAAACCTGGCCCTTTCCTATCTTCTCTACATCTTACTGCCTCCTGTGTACTGGCCTCTTTTCTTCTGCCTTCACAAGATTATGAATCTTCCAACTCCGAGCACTTTTCCTGGCCAACTCCTATGCCTGGGATGCTCTCTTTTCCTCATCTGCACCTTCTGACTTGCCTGGCTTCCTTCAAGTCTGAATCACTGCTTGCTGTAAGCAGCTTTTCCAGATTCACTCTTAATACTGGTCTTCCCTCTGTTGATCATCTCCAATTTAGTCTGTCTACAGCTTGGTTTTTCTTAGGTGTCTGCATACTGTCTCACCCACTGAACTGTGAGCCTCTTGAGAACAGGCATTATCATTGTCCTTCCTTTGTACTCCCAGCACCTGTCACACAGAATGTACCTAATAAAACTGACCGACTAAAACAATGCAAAACCTCCTCAATAAGATCAACAATTACTCAAGAGTCTAGTCTATCACATGCAAAAAAAAACCCTAAGCATATGAAGAATAACTAATATTTATAACCTACAGAGTTTGACATAAAAGCAATGAAAATGTAGAATTATTTTGGGTCCAGTATGGAACAAGAGTAGAAAAGTAGGCAGTTACTTTTTGGAAAATGTGAACTTCTTTTAGTGATCTCAATATCCTCCCTGAAAACAGGCCTATCTTTTAATTCTAGTATTTTTACAGTGATAGCATAGGGCCATGAATGATAAAATATTATCATATCTGAAAATGTGAAGTTAACGATCAGACAAAAAGCAAGAGAGAGATCTGAGGGGTGTGTACAGGCTGCAGCACATTTTCAACAAGGAATTATGAGAAAATATCACCAAAGAAATATCTGCCTAAAAAGAGCCAAGAATAACCAACAGACAGTATACATACTTGATAAGCTTCTTAGCACTGTCAAAAGAACTCAGAGATTACTTCCAGCATATTGAGTGGACTTCCTGTGAAGAATGTTTAGGAAAGCATAGACAAGAGTTGAAGAAGATAGGCATAAATGGGATGTAATCTGTTTCACTTGGGGAAAAATAAATTATAATCATGAAATCACATATCAATTGGCATATAAGGATACTAGAAGGTATATACATTGTAGGCTGACTATCCATTTGATTTTTTCTTTCATAGGTTTCATGGTAAAGTTATTGTTTTTAATAATAGCAATGTATTTCAACAAATTAAATATTGAATGCCTACTTGTGCTAGGCACTGGAGTTATAAATATACTAGAGAACATAATTTCTAAATTCAAGGAGATTACAGTTTAATAAGAGAGGGAAGACAGAAGAGTAGCATGGTAAAATTTCTCAGAGAGTTAGATTTAGAATCAAGAGGGACCTGGATGTTAATCCTGACTCTGACACGCAGTAGTTATGTGACTATAGGAAAATCATACCATCTCTGAGTATCCATCCTTCATCTATAAAATGAGGACAACAAAACTAGTAACTATATCACAGGTAGTTGTGAATATAAAATGAGATTCAATCCAATACAATTTGATTAAATTTGAAATACTTAACCAATTATTATATATATATACTGGAGATTAAAAATAGAAAAATCAAAACATCTTTGATCTCAAGAGATTTATTTTATACCATGGAGGTACAATACAGATAAAAATGAAACACACATACATGCATACATATACACATATATAATTAAGTATAAAGTAATTCTAGGAGAATTCATGAATCAGGAAAAGCCTTATCTAGGATGTAGCCCATAAACCTCAGCCTTGATGGGAACTAGGAATTCTAAAAGGCATAGGTAAAGGAAAGACTTGTTTACTCTGATCAATACAAAGATCCAAAACAACTCTAGAGAAACAACTGATAAATTCAGTGAAAAATTAAATATGATTTTCTCATTTGCTTTTTTGCTATATGGCTAATATGGAAATATGCTTTCCGTGATTTCGCATATATAATTGATATCATTTTGCTAGCTTCTCAATGGGTGAGGAAGGAGTAGGAGGGATAGAGAGAATTTGGAATTCAAAATTTAAAAAGAAAAGAATGTTGAAAAAATGAAAAATGAAAGGCATTGGTGAAGAGAGAGATCATATTCTAGACTCAGGAGACAATCTCATGCAAAGAAATGAGGTGGAAAGTAGAATGTCAGGTACAAAGAATAACAAACTGACCTATTTAAGTGTATCAAAGAGTGCAGGAAGAGAGGTAATAGAGAATCAATCTGGAAAGATAAACTGGAAATAAAAGATGAAGAGGTTTCAGTGACAAATTAAACGAGTTTGTATATTATACTAAAAGCATGAGGGGGTCACTGAAGATTCTTAATCAGGTACAGGAGTAATATGGTCGGAGCTTAAATAATGACAACTTGGCACTTGTGTAGTAGATGAACTGGAGAAGAGACACTGACACTGGGAATGTGGGAAACAAAGGAATTCTGTTCCCACAGGATTAAAGCTCCTCCCAGCTTTGAATGATAGCAGAATGTAAGTCAGAGGACACTGGTTCTAATCAGAGCTGTGAAATCACAGAACCAAGCTTCTGGTCAGGTAAAAGGTCAGATGCTTGTACAAATGCCTAATGAACTCTTTGAGGGAGACATGAAGTGGGAGGTTCAGGATGCTGCATCTAGTCAATGGGGTGGAGGGAGCAGAATTCGAATTGGGAACAGCATAATAAACCTGGCATTTGTCTGAACAAACTCTCCATTTGGGAGGGCTCTATTCACTAGGAATGTAAAATAATTGGCTAACATAAAATGGGAGCTTTCCTGGCTTCACAACTAGTATTGTTCTTTGTTTAGAGTAAGCATGTTTCTCACAGGAAGAACAATTATTGCTGTTGCAATAATGAGTTGACAAAGATCTGAACTAAGGCGGTGGCCATGTAAATGAAGAGAGAAATGGGTAAGGGAAAAGTGGTAGAGAAAGAAGCAAGATTCAACAATTAATTACACATGGGGGTCAAGGGAAAACGAAGAGTGAAGAATATTACTCAACAGGTAGAAGCTGGAGATCTAAAACATTGATGACATCCTTCACAGAAAAAGGTTATAGGATAAAGGTCTATGGTAGATTATATAGGCCATAAGAAACAGGTATTCTCCTTAGATATTCAAACAAATAGATTCTCAGAAAATGTCCTGATAATGCCTGATAATGTGACAAAAGTTTATATTTCTGCAACAGTGTGTTAATACCAGACTATAACCCTATGCATGGTATAAGAAGGTAATTTAGTGCTAAACATAGCCTATCAAGCCTTCATACAGATACATCTATGTACATTTTTTTTTGCTAACCCAGGCTACAGAAATTGTTTTGCACTAGTTCCAGAGTGTTCACTCAGCCTGAACACCAAGAAGCACAAGTTAGGATCACTGAAGACTTGGCAGCTATCACAAGAAAGGAAAGAGAGAGCTCAGAATAAGATATTCCAAAAGACACAATACAAAGGCTTTCAAACAAGAATAACTAGCCTGGCAGAACCAAGTATAACCCTAAAGGGGAAAAATATAACATTAAAGAAATACAGTAGAGGATTTCCAAGGATTCCAGAAAAAATACCTCAACTGAGTAAACACTTTGAAATAGAAACACAGGAGTCAATTGATACAAACCAACGTATACACATCTGATCATTTTGAAGGGATTATATGAGAAGGAATTGTTTACAAGCTAATAGGGGAAGAAAAACCAAGGTTACCCAGAGAACTGTAATGTCTTAAAGGGTAGTAGAGAAAGTAAAGTAAGAGAGGTAAAAGTTTGGGGTACTTTTATTCTTTTTTTATCAGTCTTGGGAGAAGAAAGAAAAAAAAAGGAACAGGACAGGAAAACTGGGGAGGAAAAGAGGAAGGAGAGGGAAATCATTATCTCATATAATAGGAATGAGGAGATGAAGATTATGCAAACATGAAAGAAGGTGTAGGGAAACAGGTTTCACTTTCATCTGAAGCAAAGAAAGCTTGAACACACAGTTACAAACACACACATACGCACAAAAAGTATGGTGTAGATATAGATCAAATTCAAGAGGACAGGAAGAGGGGAGAAGGCAGGAGTGGGGTGAGGCTTGGGGGGTAGAGTGTCAGTCAGTCAGTTATAAAGCATTTATTAAATAGCTACTACTACATGCCAGGCAAAGTGCTAAGCACTGGGGATGCAAAGAAAGGCAAAAAGTAGTTCCTGATCTCAAGGAGCTTAGAGTCTGAGAAGAGAGACAATACCCAAACAACTATGCACAAAAGAAGATATGTACATAGCAACTTGGAAATAATCAGCAAAGGGAAGGAACTAGCATTAAGAAGTACCAGAGAAGACTTCCTGTAAAAGGTGAGATGTTAGCGAGTACTTTTAGAAGTCAGGGGGGTGGCTAAGTGGCACAGTGCTTAGAGTACCAACCCTAGAGTCAGGAGGGCCTGAGTTCAAATACGGCCTCAGACACTTAACACTTATTAGTCGTGTGACCTTGGGCAAGTCACTTAAGCCCAATTGCCCATCCAAAAAAATAAAAAAAAGGCAAAAAAAAGAAGTCAGAGAATTCAGAAGGTAGAGATAAGAAGGTAGACAATTTGAGACATGGGGAACAGTCAGTGAAAATTCCTGGAGTCAGGAGACAGCGTGTCTTGTGTGAGGAACAAGGAAGCTAGAAGCACAGGACCACAGAGTACAATGGTGGGGAAAAGGAAAACACGGTGTAAGACGATCAGAAAGGTAAGAGGGAACCAGGTGTATATATATACACATGTATATATAGAACATTTTGAAAGCCAAGAAGAATTTTATATTTGATCCCGGAGGTGACAGGGAACTAATGGAACTTGCTGAATTGGGGGAAGTCATATGGTCAGCTTTATGCTTTAGGATAATCAATCTGACCCGGGAATGAAGGAAAGACTAGAGGGAGGAGAGATAAGGCAGGGAGAGCAATCAGAAGGCTATTGCAGTGGTTCCAGGAAAAAGGTGATGGGGACCTGCCAGAGGTGGTGGGAGTGTTAAGGAGAGAAGAAGGTGTAAATAAGACATAGTATGAAGGCAAAGTCAATAGAACTTGCCACCAGACTGAATAGAGGGAATGGGAGTGAAAAGAAGAGGGGAATTTAGGCTATGAGCCTAGGTCACCATGAGATGGTGGCACCAACAGTAACAGGGAAGATCAGAAGAAGGGCATGATTAGGAAGAAAGTGAGCGAGTTCAGTTTTGGACATGCTTAAGTTTAAGAGGTCTACGAGGCATCCAGTCTAAGATGGTCAATATCCAGTGATTTAAATTCAGAAAGTTAAAAGGGAGAACAAGAAATGGGGAGATTGCATCATTTATAGACAACATGTTAGGAATACTCTTTTTTACCACCTCTTTTTTTTATAAAGAAAATGGGGACAAAGTGTAGAAAAAGTACAGGAGGGACTAGGTGCAGGGAAATGTCTAATTAACTATCAAAACCTTGCATGTGAATATGATGAACTCACCCATATCAGAAAATGATAACAGAATTATTAGAAAAGAATTCAAATTCAAAAACTTTACAAGCGACATACTTAAAATAAAAAGATGCATACAGACTTAAAATAAGCATCTGGAAGAAAATATATCATTATTTCTTTGAACTCAAGTAAGTGCAGCAATCATAATTTCAGACAAAGTTACAATAAAAATAGAAAAATAGTAGGGAATAGTAATAGAATAGAATAGAATAGTAATAGAAATAAAAATAAAAATAGTAATAGAAAGAAGTAGGGAAACTGCATTATGTTTTAACAAGTATTACAGATAATAAAATAATATCAATATACATATGTATTTGTATCTGATGACAGCAACTTTATAGCACTTAAAGGTTTGTAAAGCACTTTACAAATATCATTTTATTATATACACATAAAATCACATACCAAATAGCATACCATCTAAATATCTAAAAGACGCATTAATCAAATTGCAGGAAAATAGAGAACCACATTAGAACTTTAGGATAATTTGTGACAATAGATATCTTGTAAATACTGAATGGAAATAGAAGAGAGTTCACATATTCTCATGTACACATAGAACCTTTATAAAAACTGATCAAGTATCGGGACAAAATCCTTCACAAACAAATCCAAAAAAAAAAAAAAAGACTAGACATATAATTTACTAATCATAATGCAATAAAAATTACATTCAATAAAGGCCCTTTGAAGAAAGAAATAAAAATAATTGAAGGCTAACAATCCTTAAAACCAGTGGGTGAGTTTAAAAACAATTTTAAATTTAGTCAAAGAAAATGACAATAATGAGATCGAATGCTACCATCTAAAGGATGCAGCTAAATCAGTCCTTAGGGAAAATTTTACATAGCTAAAAACTTTCATCAACAAAACAGAGGAAAAACAATTCAATCAACTAGTTAAGCAATTGATGAAACCTGAAAAGCAACAAATTACAAACCTTCAACTAAATTCCAAAGTAGAAAATCTGAAAATCAAGAAGAAAGTAATAAAATTGAAAGACAAAAACTATTAAGTGGGTAAAACAGCTGAAAATTTTTAAGATTTATAAAATAGCTAGCTAGCTACTTACTCATTTTAAAATGAGGAGAAAACCAAATTGTTTATATCAAAATGAAAAAGAATTGAAAAGAATAAAAGAGACTATAAAGGGGCAGCTAGGTGGGCGCAGTGAGTAGAGCATCGGCCTGGAGTCAGAAGGACCTGAGTTCAGATCTGGCCTCAAACACTTAACGCACACACAGACAAAACCTAGCCATGTGCTCTTGGGCAAGTTACTTAACCCCAATTGCCCTCTAAAAGGCAAAAAAAAAAAAAGAGAGAGAGAGAGACTATAAAGTATTAAAAACCCTTTTGCCCAGTTATATGCCAACCCAAGTTATTACATACAATGGATAAATACTGTAAAAATACGAAATATAAAAATAAACAGAAGTAGATTATACCCTAATATCAGAAAAAGAAACTGAACAAACTATAAACGAATTCCAAAGGGAAAAAAATTCAAGACTGTGTGGATTTATAAGTGAATTTTCTTTTTAAAAATTCAAAGACTAACTAATCCCAACATTTAATAAACTGTTTGCAAAAACAGGAAAAGAAGGAACCATTCCAAACTCTTTATTGTTTTGATGCCTAAATCAGAGAGACAAAGGCAGAGAAAAAAGCTATAGTATCAATATTCCTAATGAACATTGATACCAAAATATTGGATAAAATGTTAGCCTATAGGCTACAACACATTTAAAAGATTATCACTCATTATACACTACAATCCTGGATTTATACCCGGAATGCAGGGTTGGTTCAATAAAAGAAAGACTTACAAGCAGAGCATACCATATTAATAATGGAAATAACAAAAATCACAGAATTGTGATTCAATATCAACAGATATTGAAAGGCTTTTAACAAAATCCTACTATTATTTCTGTTAAAAATCTAGAAATCAAAGAAATAAATTATTTTTCCTTAATGTAGTAAGTAATATCTCTCTACGGCAATGTATTTAATCGAGCAAGGTTGGGGGCCTTTCCAGTTCAGGGATAAAACAAGGGTACTCATTATCACCACCATTATTTAATATTGCGGTAAAAATGAAAGATTCAGCAATAAAACAATAAAAGAAAATAAAGGAATAACCATAGGCAAAAAGGAAACAAAACTATTGCTTTTGCAAATGACATGACCATGTATCTAGAGAAAACTAGAATGAACCAAAAATTAATTGAAATAATAACTCCAGCACAGTTTCAGGATATAAAATCAATTCAGACAAATAATCAGTATTTATTGTATTCTACCAACCAAAACCAGCAGAAAAAGATAGAAATAGAAATAAAGGACATATAAAATATGTAGGATTCCATCTACCAAGGCACACATAGGAACTATATGAATGCAACTACTAAATACTTTGTAGAAATAAAGGCAGACTGAAATCACTGAAGAAGTACTAATTGCTCACAGGAAAAGAAAAAAAAAACTTTTAAAGACTTTAAACCTTCAATCAATGCAAGGGTCAACCAAGATTCTAGAGGAATAAAGATGATGCATTTTCTAACCTACTGACAGAGAAGAAAGGGACTCAACATATAGACTAACACATACATTTTCAGGTACAGGCAATGAGGAGGTTTATTTTGTTTGGCTACATATGGTTGTTAAAAGGGCTTTTTTTTTTTTTTCAATTGAGAGGCAGGAGAAAACAGATAAGGAAAGGAAGGGAGGGAAGGAAGGAAGGGGAGGGGCCAATAAGGCATCTTTTTTAATCAAAAAAGAAAAGGTCAGAAAGAAAAAGAACAGCAGATTAGTTTTGATAACTAAATCTTCATTTTGTCTGGTGTTTCAGATATTTTGAAAAAAATAAAATTAATAAATAATACATACATATATGTGTACATATATATATATACACACACATATATATATATATATATTTTTTTTTTTTTTTGCTTTTTTGGAGGGCAATTGGGGTTAAGTAACTTGCCCAAAGTCATACGGCTAGTTGTGTGTGTGTGTGTGTGTGTGTGTGTTAAGTATCTGAGGCCAGATCCAAACTCAGGTCCTCCTGACCCCAGGGCCAGCACTCTACTCACTGTGCCATCTAGTCGCCCCTGTACAAATATATTTATTTAAAGAAGCAATGGTTTTATATTTGGGTTTGCTATCAAGAACTCTATCTAGTGGGGCGGCTAGGTGGCGCAGTGAGTAAGAGCACCGGCCTCGGAGTTGGGATGACCCAAGATCGAAATCGGCCTCAGAAAATGAGTACCCACACATAAATAATGACTAGCCGTGTAACCTTGAGCAAGGTTAACCCCAGTTGCTTTAAAAAAAAAGGGAAAAAAAGAACTCTAGTAAATAAGAATCCTCCTATGAAATCCTAGTGTCCCAGGAAAAAACAAGGTGTTGATTGCACCAATGGAGAACTATCTCACACTACACAGTTTAAAAGTTAGGTTTTCTGCCAGTCTATCTCCAGAGAATAGACAAGGCACTAAAAAGGTGACACATTAAAACCACCTAGAGAGCATAAAGGCACTAGTTAGCGTCACCAGTGAAGTTGAAGAGAGGAATAAGGGAGAGGTGAGGAATGGGCCCCCAAAAGAGCCTCTCCATCCCATGTTTGACCATGACCCATATGGGGATAATCTCAGTGAAGATGCTGATGAAGAGGATGCAACATGTAGGTGAACTCTTAAGGGTTATGTATACCTGTTCAAGACTTTCCTGACTTGAAGGAAACATCTGCCCAGAAAAAGTCAGAGGAGAAGATCCCTTTCCTGACTGATATGCCACCTGTGGAGGGCCCAGGAAACATATAATAAGCATAGACAGGGAACATAAATTATGTACAGAGCCTAAATTTTTAGGGACTAGAGACAAGTCCATTCAGTCTGGGACCTAACACAATATCTGATAAAATAGCAAGTGCTTAAAATAAATGTTTTTTTGATTACTAACATCCTCATACCCAGAACCTAGACTGTAGACTAATGGGCCTGAAAATACCAAACCCACAAAAGGTATGAAAACCAAACAAGCAGCAATGACATCAGGTCACTGCAAAAGTTCCAGAACCATCTGGCCAGTGACCAGGATGACAGATGTCACAGCTGGCATGCCAGGCAAGTTTGTTACTTGGGGTAGCTGAAAAATGGCAACTAACAGGGTATATATAAGGTGTATTCTGTATGTAGTCCTAACATGCCAAGCTATGTCATACTGTAACAGCAAGCACCCTAGCATACCCAGGATGGCTGCTAGCACAGGTTCTTTGATCTGTTTTTCTAAAAGAATGCAACTCAAAAACAGTTAACAATCTTACTTTAAACAAACATATATCATTTACCTAGTTCAGGAGAAGTCAGCACCCTGAACTTCAGAGAAAATACAAATAAAAGTTACAAGCAGACAAAAATACAGACAGAGAAAATAATTCAACAGACAGAGCTTCTAGCTGTCTGACCATCACATACATACAGTTAGTTACCAGAGAGAGAAGCTGGGTTTTCAAAGCTGGGGGGCTCAATGGCTGCTCAGAGTCTCATCTGGCCAAATCACACAACTCTTCCCAAAGTGAGCCCCAAAGCAAAACCCTGGTAACACACTGCCTAATTAGAAAGTAACAAGGTGAAAAAGAAAGCCTGAAAAAGAAGCCTCCCTCAAAGCAAGCTTTTCCTGTTGGGCTCTGCACCACCTTTCAGCAAACTCCTCCCACCACAGGCTCCATGTAACCACATGAAGCTTATTAGGGGTAGAGTATATTTTCAAATCAGGGAAGGTCCCGAAATTCACTTATGCTTATTAAGGGGCAGGGAAGATCTTCAGATTCCCTTACCATGAACCTTCATGAACCTATATATTTATTCTTCTGTATGCAACTCTAATATCAATCAATGAACTAACAAACATTTATTAAGTGCCTACTATGTGCAAGATGGGCCGAATAAAGAGACAGAGAGCTGGCCTCAAAGCCAAGAAAGCTACATTTCATGTTATGCCTCTGACACAATACTTTAAAAATACTTAAAATTACTTAAACTCTCCATATTCTAGGCAACTAAAATTACAAGTTGAAAAAAAAATATGTTGATCTGCATTGGTAGAGGGGATTCCTCACCCAAGAATTCCCTCTACAATGAAATCACAGGTTGATTCCTATGTCTGTTCCTGCTCTTGGCCAAGAACTTAGCTTGGTAGAATAGGTACTATTTACATCCATGTGGCCTATGTATCTCAGATAATTTGCTAGAGATTGTAGGAGTCATTTCATAGTCACATAATGCTAAACAAGTCACTTGTGTGACCCTGAGTCGATCTTCAGTCGACTTCATTTTCCTCATCTCTAAAACAAGAGAATGAGAATTAGATGGGCTCTAAGGGCCTTTCTAACTACAGAGCTATTATCTTATAATTCTTTGTTCTTACATCTACTGGCACAGAGGTGGCACAGTAGATAGAGCACCAGACCTGGAGTCGGAACCTGAGTTCAAATCTGGCTTCTGACACTTGCTAGCTATGTGACCCTAGGCAAGTCACTTAACCCTGTTTGCCTCAATTCCTCATCTTTGAAGTGCACTGGAGAAAGAAGGGACAAACCACTCTAGTAACTTTGCCAAGAAAACCCTAAATGGGCTCACTGAGTGTCAGACATGACTAAAATCACTCAATGACAAATACCTATAGCTAGTATATACTTAAGCAGTGTAATTTCTGGCAAATGCACAATTAAGAAACAACGTGATAAGTTATGAATCAACACAACCATTTTGGGGGGATGGCTGGGAAGGTGGGGTTCCTTTCCTGTCACTTTGTATAGAAGGGTAGCTATAGGATGTGTATAGATTGAGTACAGAACATGCTGAAAATAGAAAAACCTACATTTGCCATGAGGTCCTGGCCCCAATGAACAGGTGCTAATTCAAAGAGAGCAGAGACTCACTTAACTAGAGAACTATTGCTTCTTTGGGACTGGGTTTGATTTGCTGAGAGAATATGAAGAAGTAGGAGGATGCCATTGGGGTCAGTGTGAAAGCAGATGGTGACAATCAGGAACCTGGAAGCAGCAGTAGTCAATGTTTAGCTCTTGGATCAGAGGTAGAACATTCCTGAGTGAGCAGAAGAGAACAAAGAAAAGAAACATCCTGTCTACTACAAGGTGCAGAGTCCAGTAGCTGTTCTGAGAAAGTGTAAAAGGTACAGACACTGCATTCAGGTAAGTTTCCAATGCATCACGCCTGTTACAAAGAGACTTGACTAGTCCTTCCCCTACCAGAATAATGAGCTTGGGGAAGGGTTGAAAAAAGAAAAGTATTCTGTGAGGAAGGGAAGTGAGATGTACTCAATGGTATGTGTGCCTTGATTATAACTGAAAATGAATTCTAAACCTAAAGGTGAATTAATTCATCCTAGACACAAACTAACTTTTGAGTTATCTGGATGGGAACAAAATAAATCACCACAATGTGAATTCAGACTGTTAGAGGAAAGTTATGGCAAAACAGATTGTACTTGAAAGTAGTAACCAATTTGTGGAGAATGTACAAAAGAAAAACAGAGCAGAACCATCATAATTCTTGCTATGGCTCACTCTAGTAATGCTAAAATCTTAATAGGATTCCACTATGCAAACAGGAATCTGATATGACAGCAGCACAGAAATTCTCCTCAGTCAACCAAGAACAAGCCTGGTCAACTCCAAAAGAATGGCTCAAGCCTTATTCTAAAAAGGTCCATTGTTCTCATTATTGGGAGTCAGGGGTAAAAAAGACTCTAAATTTACAAAATCCCTTAATGTCTCATATAAAGCAAAATCTACTGAAAATATTACCACCACCCCCAAAAATGCTGATTCATACATACATAAGGGATATCTCAATAAGATATTATAAACACTACAATTTCCATATATAAAGTATTCTTATAAATGCTTTAGTGGATGGAGCACTGGACTTGGAATAAGGAAGATCTGAGTTCAAATTTAACCTCAAATACTTAATAGCTGTGTGACCCTGGGCAAGTCACTCATCTTTAAAATAAGGACAATTAATTATAGCACCTACTTCATTGGTTTGGTAAAGGGATCAAATGAGATAATGTACATAGAGAACTTTTCGAACCTTAAAGTATTATATAAATATTAGCCATTTTATATTATTAGAAATAAAAATAGCTCTCAGTCAATTCAGAAAAAATAAATTTCTAATATATTTTAAAATACTTCTCACTAAAAGGGAGAAAAAGATAAAACTTTATAAGTCAAAGTGGTAAAAAAAATCTTTTAAACAATAAACAGTACCATCTTTGTGTCCTAAACAAGTTTATATATTGATGGTGACTCTTTTTAGAACTGAGGGCTTTTCTACAATGTTTACACAATTAAAAAACAAAACACTTGCCTATAATGCCTATAAAGTCATTTTTCTTCTAATGAGGTTTATAGAACAATTACAGTGTTCTGACAAGTAAACTAATCAGTTTCTGTCTTGAACCTTAAGTTATAATCAAGTTATTAAAACACACACCATTTATATTCACTTAACAAGAACTAAATTTTAAAAACAATGAAATATGTTATAAACAATAGTGACTTACCCTCTAAGATCACTAATAAGACTATTCTTTTCCTGTACTATCCGTTTGTGGTGCATTCGATGGAAATCACGTTCTTTCTGAGCTTTCAATAAATCTTCTCTGGCTTTCCTGTAGACAAAAATGTGACAAAAAAAACTACTGTTCAATTGCTTATGGTGCATTCCTAAAAAAAGAATACTAACAAAATAAGAAATTTAATAACTGTTAGTAGTTTTAAATCCAAAACTGCACACTATTCAAAATTCTATGCAAAATTATTTCCTAAGTAAGTCTCAGTGTTGGTCCATTATCATCATCATAATTAATAATTTTGAAAGGAGCAGAAATAAGTGCTTATGACACCATGAATCCTAAAAATATCTCTCCCAGATTATATCAATGTATTCATTGAGGAAATGACAGAAATCTAGCATGTAAATATTTCTATGAAGCCTCTTCTGTAATATAAAAATATATTAATCACATCTATATATATATATACATATATATATAATTTTAAATATTGCAAAGCACTAAATACATTCTCTCCCTTGACTGAGACTAAGAGACTCTCAATGAATATTTTCTTATCAATGGATTTAATGAATATAATCCTTACAAAAAAAGAAAAATATTTTCTTTAAATCTCAACTTTGATTCATTTAAAAACATACTTGATTAATGAATTTTTGTTTGTCTTGTGTAAAACATAAAACATTTACATTACAAACAATATTAATGGAGCTCAATTATTATTATGACTATTAAGAGTCATCATCATATTGTTATCACTAACAACAACCAACAAATCAACAAACACTTAAGTGTCTATCATATGCCAGGCCTTAGGATTATGAAGACAAGAATAAAACAATTTTTATTCTCAAGTAGTTTACGTTCCATAGAGCAATACAACATGTAAATGTTATTATTTTATACAAAAATAGACAAATATATAGAAGGTAATTTCAGAGGAGATACAAATAGCAGGGTAAATAAGAAAGGCCTTATGAAACAAGTGATGCTTCAGCTGAGCTTTTCCAGAAATAAATCAATTATAAATAAACAGATTTAGCCATTTATATCAGAGTTCAAATTATTAGCAATGAATAAAAATGATTTTCAAGCTTAATAGCATTTAGGCATAAAATGAGAGATAATATGCTATAGTACATTAAGAGTTATAGTACATTAAGAGTTTTTCTTAGTCTAGAAAACTTGGGTTCAAGACCTGCTTCTGACACTCCAGCTATATGACCATAGGAAGGTCACTTACCATCTCAGGGTCACCCACTGAGCAACTGCAAAAAGTGGAAACCAAGAGGAAGTACATTACCAATGTGACAGCTTGTGCAGAGACAGTTATGGGAGATGGAATGGCTGACTGAGAGCAGAAAAGAGGTCAGTTTGATACTGAGAAGTATGCAAAGAGGAAATAGAAAGTATTTCTATAAATAAAGTATTTACAAATTATCAATTTAATTCTTTGAAGCTACATTTTAAAATTTATTTCTACTTATTTGAAAAGATTAAAAAACAAATTTTTTGAAGTTACTATATTTTTGTACTATTAAATTAAATTAAAATCAAATAATATTTGCAGGAATCAATGTATCCATACATGGTTGTACCAAATAATGCAAATAAGTCACACTTTCTTATTTTTGTTCTATTAATATATACATATATCCCAAAATATAATTTTTCATAAGCAGATGATTCATTAATTAGAGCCACTAGGTAGGGCAGTGGATAGGGTGTTGGGCTTGGAGTCAGGAAAACATGAGTTCAAATTTGGCCTCAGACACTTACTGTCACTTGACCTGGTTTGCCTCAGTTCTTTCATCTGTGAAAAGAGCTGGAGAAGGAAATGGCAAACTACTCCGGTATCTTTGCCCAGAATAATCCAGACAGGGTCATGAAGAGTCTGACACGGTTAAAATGACTTAACAACAACAAGAGATGTCAGAACTGCATACAGCATATTCCTTTCAGCTAACAATAAATAAGCAAGACACCAGTATAACACATGTGTATGTGTATGATACTGTCAAATTCTTATGCACTAGTGTGATATATGCATTCATACAAGGCACTACGAAATTCTTTAGCCCACTAACTGAATTTTTGGACTGACTAAAAGTATCTAAAAAGCTGTATCTGTCAACATATGACTTATGAGGAATATAAAATACTCTTAGAATGGATGTCATTTTAAATGATGACCACTGACAATCCATTGTAAATGAACTGATTTAGCCATTTCTTGTAGAGTTCAAATTATTAATCATGAATAAAAAATATTTTCAAGCTCAACTACAATTAAATGAAAAAGTGAGAGGCAGTGTGGCATAGTGGATTCAAAGACCTAAGTTCAAGACCAGTCAGTCTCTGATATATTCCAGCTGTGTAGCCACAGGAAGGTCACTTAACATCTCAGTGTCTCCCAAGCAACTATCTATGACCACAAGTTACAGACAAGTCACTGATCTTAATCAATGGAGGGAGTTTACACATTAGTAGTAAAGTAATGAAATCATATGTTTGGAACAAAAACATCATTCATAGTACAGCATCACTGCCCTATTTAGCTCCATGTTTGAAATTATTCCAGAGTTACTTTTAAAAATAAATAAATCTGGGGGGCGGAGCCAAGATGGCGGAGTAGAAACAGCTCTTCCAAGCCTCTCTGCCCCCAGATTCCCCCCAAACTATGTAAAAGGGGACTCTGAACAACTTCTGGAGCCCCAGCACCCACAGAACGACACAGAGAAGCTAACCTCCCACTGAGGACAGCCCAGCAGCCCTGCAGGAAGGACCAGCGCAGAGGTCTGGGACCTGGCAGCGCGCAGAGCGGAGAGCTCAGAGTGCAGGAGCCGAGCCGAGCCCAGGTCCACGTGAGCCGAGGGTTTTAGCCCCAGAGCGGCAGGGCCAGCAGCCAGCTGGAGGAACCCCAGAACACCAGGAGCTGTGGCGACTCCAGAATTATCAACATAGACATGCCTAGGACAAAGTAAGAGGTTAGTGTCCTATGGACTTTGGGACCTGTATTTGGGGAATGCGTCAGCTCCCTCCCCTGGGGGCTAGAAGCCGCTGAGGACAAACTCCATTTTGTAGTTTTCAGAGGCAGCTCCCGCTCCCAGCCTGCAAATTTGTAGGGAGATCCAGCGATCAGTCTTGGGGGGTAATCGCTCTTGCTTTAACCTCCCTGGATCTGGATTGTGATCTAGGGTGGAAGTCGTGGGTGGGTTTACAGCTTGCCAGAAACGGAAGTTGCCCCCCACACGTTCGGGACGAAAATTCCTCTATCTGGCCTTAAAGCCATAGTGTGGCAACAAGCCCAAAAGTCAAGCAATTAAGTGGCAACATGCCAAGGCAAAGGAAACAGAAAAATGCAACCCTAGACTCCTATTTTGGGGGCATAGAGCGGGAAAAGGACTGTGAGGTCAGAAGTCCTGCTCCAAAAGCCCAAGGGGAAAACATGAGTGGGTTGCAGGCCATAGAGGACCTTAAGAAGGACTTTAAAAATCAAATAAGAGAAGTGGAGGAAAAATTGGAAAGAGAAATGAGAAGGATGCAGGAAAAGTATGAAATGAGGGTCAACAGCCTGACTGAGGAAAACAACACCTTAAAAAATAGACTAGCTCAAAAATAAATAAATCAAAGGAACTTTAGGAATTTTGAGCACTTACCAAGTAATAGACTACCAGCCTGTTTTATGTTGGTGACTGTGATTCATTAAAATTAATAATGGTATTTTTTTTAACGTTCAAATGGAGTTAGCACATTATCCTCTCACCATTAGACAAAAGACAGTACAGTGCAACTATGTCCAGGGAAAATACCTTCTTAATTTAACAAGCAATTATCTAAACACTAAAGCATAATTTGATAGCTCTCATTATTATATTAGTTTCCACAGCTATGCATGTTTCTAAAAGTCATTAAATTAAACGGACCTTTGGAGAAGCCAGGCACTATTTGACCTTTTATAGAAGTGAATTTCATAAGTGAAATATAGACTCCTTTAAAATGCACTTCCTTTTACTTCTTCAAAATTTATCATCATTTAATTTTGGTTTTCTTCCTATTATCTTATTCTAGCAGAGGCTAACATAAAGTATTTTATCATTTTACAGGATACTACTTTTTCTTTTCTAGCTAATACTCATTCCTTTGATTTCCTCCTGAGTAATATTTCTAATTACCTTCACTATCTTTCAATAAACCTTTTACAATGTCTGCTATATTTCCCTTAACTGAAAATAATGAAAATGAACTATAACAACTTAAATATTGGTGGATTATAATAGATTATATTATATATTATCTGTTTAAGTTCCATAAGGTTGATGCAAGCCAAAGGTTCTTTTATGTATCTATTCTATAGGCCAAAAGTGGTCATAGGTGATCTAAAAACTATCCCAAGACTGATTAAAAAACAGAATTACGAGCGGCCACTTCCAAAGTATGCTTGTTTTCATAAACAAATATAATTCTACTGACCCACCATCTGCAAAGGTACTACCCACTCTGAATTGTTTTTCAAGTTCCTGATTCGTTTATACTCTCATCTGCTCCAAATGGATAATTGTTCAAAAGACAGGGATAGTTTTCAAAAGAAAAGTTATGGACTATTAAAAGCCATTTGAAAGATTGCTCCAAATCACTAATGATGATAGAAATGAAAAACTAAAGATTCACTTCACACAGAGAAAAGTGGCAACTGGACAGAAACAGTCAATGTTGGAGGAGTTTGAAAAAGATAGGCACACTAATTGATACGCTGGAATGAGGAACTGGTCCAGTCATTTTGGAAAGCAATTTTGAATTATGTGAAGAAAGTGACTAAAATATTCATATCCTCCAAGAAGGAAGAGCCAACCCAATATCCACCAAAAGAGTTAAGACTGCACTTTTTGGGGGAAGTCAAAAATGAGAAATGAAATCGATGTCCATTGATGGGGGAATGGCTGAATAAATTGCTCCAAAAGATAGAATATGAAGAATACACAGAACCAAAGGAAGATTTATTATGAACTGATGCAAAGAAAAACAGATCCAAGAAAACAATACATAACTATAACCATGTAAATGCTAAGCACAACAACAGAAATCAAAACTGAATGCTATGTAATTATAATGACTAAGTTTGTCCTGAAAGAGATATGAAATGTATGTCCTTCCCTCTGTTTCAAGGAGTAAGGGACTAGATGTGGACTGATACACACATTATCAAATTGACTGATGTTTAAATTGGTTTATTTTTTTTTCTAAACTGTTTTCATTCTTTTATATTCTCTGTCCTCCTCTTAGTCCTACATTGTCCTTCCTAATTGATCAAAAGTGTGTACTTTTCCACATTTGATTCCTACACTGACATTTCAAAGTTTCTAATCAGGCCTTTTCATCAAAAAATGCTTGGAAATTCACTATTTCACTTGTAATCCTTTATTTTTCCTCTGTAGGATTATGTTATTTTGTCTGGGAAGTTATTTCTTATTTGTAACATGTTATACTTATTTTGCCTTTGGAATTTCATGTCTCAAACTTTTCTCTTATTTACTGTGCAGTATAAAGTCTTATATGATACTGACAATGGCTTGTTGGTATTTGAACTCTTTATTGTTACCTGCATTACACTGGGTGTTGTAATGAGAATTTGAAGACCTTCCTTGCTTTGAAAAAATACCCTCCCCCCTAATAGGCTGAATGTGGAGTGGAGTGGTGGGAGGAGTTTGCTGAAAGGTGGAACAGGGCCCACAGGAAGCTGGGAGTCACAGCAAGCTGGACAGTTGGGAGGAGAGGGCACTCCCAACAAAGACAGTCTTCTGAGTAAATATTGGTCCTGTATTGGTGTGTAGGAAGGCTAAAGGATGGTATCGCTCTCTGTGCTGTTGTAGCTTATTAACTTCTTTGTTACTAAGATGGAATCAGTTTACTGGTTTTGGGATTCAGTTTTCTGGTATCTGGATAAATGTTTTGCTTCTGTCTTCTATATGGAGAGTCTGTTATATTTTAATGATCTAGCACCATGCAGGTATATTTTAATGACGGTGGGCATTGTGAATATTACACTGGTGTTACAGGTGTCCAGTGATTAGGGAATAGCTTTAAAAAATTGTAGTTATTTCCATTATTTGTTAATTAGTTCCATTATTTTCATAATGGAATAATATTTCATGACAATAACTAGGAATTCAGAGAAACAAGGGAGGGCATGTATGAAATAGTACACAGCAAAGAAAACAGAATGAGGAAAACTATCACAAAAATGGAAAAGAAAACAACACTAAAGAAACCAGAATTATTATTCAACTCCATGACCAGATTTATTTCCAGAGGACCAAGGACTATGAATATGCTTCCTTTTGGAAAAAGGAAAGTCAACTACTTTGTACTTTTTAACTACTTTATTAACTTTATTAACTTCATTAACTACTTTATTTTTAATTCATTCTGAATATACTTTTGTATATGTTGAATAACCAAACAGAATGTAAGCTTTTTGAGAATAGGGTTTTGCATTTTGTTCCTTTGTATATGCAGTGCTTAGCCCATTCAGTGCCCAGCAATAAAGTATTAGACTTGGAGTTAGGAAGCCTTGAATTCAAATCCTGAGAGCACGTCATTTAACCTCTCTCAGGCTAAATTTCTTCATCTGCACAATGAAGGGGATAGACTAATGGCCTCTAAGGTCCCTTTCAGCTTTCAATCTAAGATCATATAATCCTATTAACACAGCTTATGTAAGCTTACCTAGTAAATTGCTTATTGATTCAACCACAGGTGTGTAACACTGCTTATGGTGTCAGAAATGCAAACATCTCATCTCCACGTTTTATCTACTCATTTCTCAGCCTCTTTTAATCTGGCTTCTGACACCATCATTCAAATGAAACTTATCTTTCCAATGTTATCAATAATCTCTTAAATGCTAAATCCAGTTGATGGCTCCTATGTCTTCTTCTTGACCTCGGTGAAGTTCTTCACAATGGTGGCCACCTCCTCTACTATTACTTCGTTTTCATGAACCTGCTCTCTCCCACAAAATGCCCTGCTACTCTTTCTCAGCCCCCTTTGATGGACTTTCATCCATGCCCCATAGTGGGAAGAAACATTTGAGCTCTGTGTTGGTCCTTCTACTCTCCTCACTATATTCTCTCTTGATGTCCTCCTCAGTATCCATAAGTTCACAGAGACTTCCTAATCTACATGTCCATTTTTCATCTCTCTCTCTCAAGCTCCATTCCAAAATGAGTAACCGCTAGACATCTCAAACAGCAAGGCCACAGGCATCTCAAATTCAATATATCCAAAATGGAAGTCATTATTATTATCCTCAAATCTACTTCTCTTCCTAACTTCCTCATTTTAGGTAAGGGCTCTTCCAATTTTCTAGTCTCCCATTTTCACAACCTTCGAGTCATTCTCAATATTCAATCAGTTGCTAAATCTTGTCAACTCTACCCCAACATAGTTCAGTCATGTCCCATTTTTTCTACCTACCACCTTATCAATTCTTACCTGAAGTACGGCAATATTCTGCTAACTGCTCTCCTTGCTTTCAGTATCTCCCTTGTCTAGTTGATCTTCCATATAGCTACCAAATTTATATTTCTAAAGCATAGTTATTTCCCTGCTCAAGAAAATGCAATGGTATGTGTTATTTCCTCCAGGATAAAATATCAACTCCTCTGTTTGGACTTTAAACTTTAACATCCTTACCAATCTGACCTCAGAATTTCTTTCCAAATTTTTTTCATATGAATAGCCCTCATTCACTCTACATTTAAGTCAAACTGGCATACTTGTAGTTTCTAATACAACATTCTATTTCCCAAGTCCATGCCTTTGCATAAACCATCCCCTATGCTTACAACACTCCCTCCCTTCACCTTTGCCTCTTGGAATATCCAACTCCCTTTAAAACTAAGCTCAGATGCCACCTCTTACACAGTGTGCTTCCTAATTCTTCTTATTGGTTAGGACTCTCCTTCCAAATCAAAATTACTCCGTATTAACTTATTTGTGTATACAGTAAAAAGGTCTCCCTCCTTAAGGTACTTTATCACTCACCCGCTTCTCCCATAGACTGAGTTAACTGCTAAAATTCCTTTGATATTTAAAACTCCTAAGGCCGAATAAAGGATATAGAAAAACTTTTTTTTTAACACACTTCTTTATAAAGATGGGGAATCCACTGGTATGGGACAGTGCCTATACTTCTGAACCGTTTTCATATATTGGTTGGCTTTGCTGATTTTTTTTTCTTTTTCTCTTTAAATGTTACATGAATGGAGCTCTGGGATGGAGTGAAGAATACTATGAGAAATATAGTTACAGAAAAGCAAAATATACTAAAAAATTTATTTTATAAATAGATTTTTTTAAATGCTTCCAGAATTATGGTTGGTTAGTTTGGTTAATCAATTCATTATTCTCTTCCAGAACCAATTAGAAAACACAGGTTATAAATCATCTTGTTTACACATCTAAAACCTCGTCATCATTATATTTAAACATCTCATAATTCCATTAATTGAGGTAAAGGTAGAACACCAGTCTTATATAAGCAAATATTTCTAAACTTTATATATTTAAAGGAATTCTTCACTCCATTCCTCATCCTTTGTGGATTTCAAAAAAATATACAGAAGCTACTTTAGTGGAGAAAATTTTGAGATCTATAGGTGTAGACAAAAATTTACTAATGATACAATATGATCTCACTAATTTTTCTAGGCTCATGGGTATGAATGAATACGAGTGAACTTGACCATACAAGACATGACTAAAATATAACTCTTCTTGCATCATTAAAAATGTGTATTTATTGAGAGCACACAAGGTTATAACAGGTTATATATAAGTCCATTCCCTACAATATGGAAGTATTGCTTTAATTAAAAAGTAAATCCTGTTACTTGCTCTAATAAGTGAGGTTAGATCTATTAATAGTAAAGATTTATAGCTTCACAGGAAAATTACTGAACTTAACCATCATTAATATTAAGTAACTTCCTGTCCTCCCTATATTTAAGGGAACAATCTGACCAAAAGAAAAAGTAGCAGAACAAATTGTGAACAGTCTTTCCTTTATTTCTTTCCAGAGTATGAATAATGCTTTTTCTACTTAGTCTCTCAAACCCACCTATGGGAAAAATAATATAAAACCCAGCTATGTCACAGAGTATGGTTGCAGTAACTGAAGCACTTTGCAAAGCTTAAAGGGCTATATAAATGTGAGCTATTATTATAATAAAATGGTAGTAACAGAAAATATGAATGTTACACATTTACAAATATAACTAGCATTTATATATAATACTGTTCAAAGGCTTACCTATATTAAATTTGATCCTCATAACAGTCCTATGAGATCAGTACTACTATCTGCATTTTAAACTTGAGAAAACTGAGACACAGAGAAATAAAATGGCTTTGTGTGATCACACAGCTGGAAGCTCCAGAGGCAGATTATCTCCTAATTCCAAGGTCCAGCAATCTCTAAATTACACTATCCTGTCTCTCATATGCCAATTCATTACCCAAGAATATCTCTTCAATAGCAATCTAATGGCCCTACACAGGAGACTCCAGAAATAATAAAAAATAAACAAACAAAAAAAAACTCTGAGGACCAATGCCAGTCCTGGGATAATAATGCATGCAAAAGCCTCACCTTTGGAAATGGACAGGTCTGGGAAGTTTCAGCAGAAGACAGTAGCAATGGCAATTTACTTAAGAAGCATTTGAAAGTCAGAATGTCAATCAGCTGGTGTTCATCCAGGAAAGCCTGAATTAGGATGGTGAGTTCCTGATGTCTTCCCTGAGCCCATGTCAGCAAAAACAGAGAAATGGATGCTTTTAGCCCTGTTGGTAAATTCATGGGTCAAGAGTTCTTATGGCCCAGAGTTGTACACTTTCCTGCCCTGCAGAAGATGGCCACCATTAGGACCATCTGATAGCTAAAAAATTAGGAAATCCAGGCTCTAGCTGGCAAAAGATCTAGAGAGATGGGGAACCTGCAGCCTTAAGGCCACATATGGCCTTCTAGGTCCTTGGGTGCAGCCTTTTAAATGAACCCAAGTTTTACAGAACAAATCCTTTGATTAAGGGAATTGTTTCTGTGAAGTTTGGATTCAGTCAAAGAGCCATACTTTAGGCCTAGTGGGCTGTCACATGTGGCCTTGAGACCACAGGTTCCCCACCCCTGCAGTAGACCTTATGAGAAGCTCAGATAAAATTGGCCTGAGGTCAAAGTAAAACATCTGTTATATGTTCCCACAATGCTATATTTACTTTCTACAAGAAGTGTTAAGTGTAAAATGTTTTACATGTTCTATACTTGTTCATCTATACCTATAAATTTTAAGTTCAAAGTATTTTCTGTGGTAGAGCAAATAAATGGATATCCATTTTGTACAAAGAATACCATTTCTAAATAGGAATGACACTTCGGAAAGACCCTAGACATGAGCCAGACCAAGCTTTGTTTTAGACATGTTCCCATCTACTCTTGAGTTAGGGGTAGTAAGACAGAAAAACAAAAGCTGACTTTCCCACCCCCAGAATGAATCCAGGACTATGTGGGACGAGAGCAGAGCCCATTTTCTTTCTGGGACTCTGAGCCATCAGGAACAATCAAACAAAAATACATAGTGGCTTACTATTCTACTATCAGCGGAATGGTGAGCTGGTTCGACCACTGTAAAAAGTAATTTGGAATTATATCATAAAAATGACTCAAATATGCATACCCCCAAAGAAGCCAAAGAGAAAAAAGCAAATCCCTATGTATTTCAAAATATTCACAATAGAATGTTTTGTGGTAGCAAATAAATGGACATAAAATTTGCTATCCATCAACTAGGGAATGGATAAACAAACTGTGGTACTTGAATGTAATATAATGGAGTATTACAATGCCTTAGGAAATAATGAATATGGAGAATTAATGAAAAAATGGTAAAGTTTATCTTCTTGAAAAAGCAGAACCTGAAAAACATACAGTGTCCACAAAAATGTAAATAAAAGGAACGAATGATAAAAATGAATTGAACACTGTCATTATAATGACTAAGAACAGTTCTAGAGAAGAAATAAGAAAATATATCTCTTTTCACTGGAGAAGTGGGAAAATCTATATGTAAAAGGTTGTCAATGTGTTAGCAGGCTTTAATAAACTTTTGAGGGGGGAGTTTCTTTTTTAATCTTCATTGCAAGGGAAGGCTTGCAGGTACAGTAGAAAAAAAGTAAATTTAGAAATAACTGTGACATAATAAAAGGAATTAATTAAAATATTTTAATAGTAAATGAATACTGCCACACATCAAAAGACTGGGAGAGGTGGGGTACAGAGAAAGACAGAGATGACCTCACCAAATTTTATGTTTGCTCTATGCCAATAGAGTTAATAGAAAATTCAGCCTTTTGATTATAGTCCAGTTCCTCTTGGAATTTTCTACTATATTGATTCCTGTTTCTTCATTCCCCCTAAAACCCATCTCCTCAGACCCTTGGTTCCCTTCTCCTAACCTCTTTAACCTCAGCATTTTCCCTTCACTTCTATCCTTTTATTACTTCATATTTCTTTCTCCTAGACTACCAGCTGTCAATGATAAAGTCATTCATTCTAGTAATATGAAATGTTCTCAAAGTGATATTTTGCCCTATAACAAGATAATCCCTTGCACAGGGTTACTAGATAAACTAGGTTTTAGTGACTGGTCACTGGAAACGCATAGAATTATATTTATTCTTGTCTAATGTGTGACATAATGGAAAAAGCACTCCTTGGACATGAAGTAATGGGAACTGGCTTTTAATCTTATTTTTGCTACTTGGGATTTGTATGATATGATGTTATAGAGGCTATGCTTGTTTGGAATGAAAAGCAAATGGATTACTGGGGCTGTCATGGAGGGTTGGGTTGCCATCCCCATGCAGGACTGAGAAAAAAGTAGTACCATGGCCACTCCCTGGAGCCTTTTTTTCTTCTTTCTGTTGCCACCATCACCTAGATCTTCCTTCCCCTTTTTTTGGGCAGTTCCACTCAAAGACAGGTAAATTGAGCTGGTTCTTTAAGGGATGGCCATTTGGCTTTTGCTACCAGAAATATAAGGGACCTAATTGGGAGATGGTGGTCAGCAGAGATCAGAGAGTAATGCCTGAGTGAAATGCCCATAAGAAACTTTTTTTTTTCCTGATTTACCAATGTGGTAGCTGTAGAAGCAAATAGAAACAATATTTATACCTTTTTAACTTTAAAAGGCATATTTTTAAAAATTTAATATTAGCAAAGTTGTTTTTATTGTATTTTATTATCCCTGAATGCCTCATTGTATTTCAAACTCAAACCTGAATCATGGGACTAACCTAGCTTACATCTGATCTAGAATATCTGGCACAGTCCACAGGGATTACTATATAATGGTTCTGTATTTAAATTCTGTTTTTAAGTGTGGAAAAGGAGTTGTCAAGATATAGACCATCAAAGCGCTAAAACCCCACCTTTCACAAGAAGTTTTTCCCACTTTCCTTTAATGCTAGCAATTACCCTTCATTTATCCTACATATAGTTTGTACATAACTGATTGCATGTTGCCTCCAATATTAGACTGTGAAATCACTACAAACCAGGCCTATTTTTTGCCTTTTTGTTTTATCTCCCCAGTACTTAGCACAGTGCTTCGTACATAACAGATAATAAATGTTCCTTGACTTGACTAATATCCTGTAGCTGGAGAATTGTTTGAGATACATTTGAGAGTTCTTTCAGTTGAATATGGAGAAAGTTCCCATTCACCCTGTGGGATTAAAGAGATAAATGCCTGAAGAACTTGATAGGGACATTTTAAAATATTACCTGGCTCTTACTGACCGCTTTGGAAAAGCTACATAGCCAAGGCAGAATGAAGATCAACTGTCCTTTTGTATTGGACAATTAGACTCAGAAGTGAAGGAACTTTTGTCTTTTAAGGACAATGCCTTGAAGGCAGATGAAAGATTAAAAGATTGGATAGACTAAACATGTGAAAAGAAAAAAATCTAATAAAGGTAAGGACTGATAGGCTAAAAATGAAAGGTAAGATCTCTGCCTCACTTTCTCTAGAAGACATGTTAAACTCAGTCAAGATGAGAACTATAAGGGAGGAAACCAGAAGCAAGGTTAATCATAAGTGAGAACTATAGCATTTGGTAAGAGAATCTTGGGCTCACCTATTAATAATACTCTCACCAAGATATAACTTCACAGGGAGCAACTTCAATAGGAAGCAGAGTGAAAGCATCAGTGCCTGAACAGACTATCAATAATAAGGAACCTGAGTAGTTGAGAAGAAATCTAAACTGCAACCAAGTGATATAATAATACAGGCCAAAAGAAGTTGTGACTTACCCAGGGTCACATATCTAGTAAGGATCTAAGGCTGGATTTGAACTCAAGCTTTCCTGACTCCAGGCCCAATACTCTGTACACTATGGTGCCACCAACAGTGGCTAATGAGCATATAATCTAATGGGGTAAATGTAAAGTATTTGTCAATTGCAGGGTTTTATTGCCTGGAAAACCTTAAAGTTGATTTCCTTTTACAAAGTCAGTTGAATCAATGGGAGGCTTCAGAAATTGCCTTTTGTTCTCTTTAGGTCCATAAAAGTGTTTTGTAGACCTCATAAAGATGAATCTCTTCTATAGTTCACAGAAGAAGAAAGCAAGGGAAAATGAAATTTTTAAGAGATGAGTTTGGCAAACTGGATTTATGCCTCCTTCCCCAAATCCCCACAACTTGTGACCAACCTTATTTTGAGTATAATTAGAACCCGTTTTGTGGGCATAGCCCCAACTGAGCCTATTGGCCTTCCTGTTATACCAGTATGTAGGTCTATGCAGATCAATTCTATGCAGGAACTGTCCAGGCAAAGAGAGTTGTCCACAACTTAGGTATGGTGAAAAGCACAATAGGAGGAAGTCCAATGTCTGCTGCCATGTTGGATGGGCAAAGTGTGATGGTATTCTTTCACATGTTGTTTTGGCCATGGCTCTTGAAACACAGCATACACTAAAGGGGTGGGGAACCTATGGCCTTGAGGCCACATGTGGCCCTCTAGATCCTCAAGTGTGGCCCTTTGACTAAATCTAAACTTCATACAATAAGAGGCCACATGTGGCTTCACCTGCAGATCCCCACCCCTGCTCAGAAGATAATGACTGGGAATATTAGCAAAATTTTATCAGGACATCAGGCAAAAGAGAAATAGGTTCCTAGAAGTCCCTATTTTGTCCAGTCATTCTCCCACTGATTTTGGTTGTTCAGAGTCCATTCAATATCCATACTGGAGTCACTATGGGAATAAGTCCCCATAGAGTGATGAACCAGATTCCCCTAAAGCTCAGACTTTTGACTGTAGGACTAGTAAGGGAAAAGAGACCATATGTAAGTCTCTGTGGCCTGGAAAGTAGGAGGGGATTCCAAACATCTAAGGGACTGCTAGATACCAAAAGGACTGTTATTATTATCATACCAGGAAGTCCTCAATGGCTTCATAGGAGGAACCCCAGTTTCTATTAGAAGTTGCAAGGATAAGACCAACAAGGGAAAAAGAACCCTTGCTCAGGCAGAGATTAGTAGAAGACCCCCTGTTGAGGTTTCAACTGTGGTGCCTGATTGGGGAAGTATAGATATGGGTACTATAAGTATAGCAGCAAGCACCCCAACATCCCCAGGATGGCTGCCAACACAGGTTCTTAGATCTGCTTTTCTAAAGGAAAGCAACTCAAAATCAGTTAACAAGCTTACTTTAATCAATCAAACATATATCATTTACCTAGTTCAGGGGAAAAAGGTCAGCACCCCGAACTTCAAAGTATACAGACAGAACTTACAAGACAGAGAAACAAACAGATCAAGCAGACAGGCTTCCAAACTGTGCGACCATTACATCAATACCAAATCACAGTTACCAGAGAGGGAAGCATCAACATCTGGGTTTTCAAAGCCAGGGGGCTCTCAATGGCTGCCCAGAGTCTCATCTGGTCAAATCATACAACACTCCTCAAAGTGAGCCCCAAAGCAAAGCCTCACATCAGGGATTATATAGCCTTCTCCTGGGTCAGACAATGTAACCACCCTCTTGACCCACTGCCCAATCACAAAGTACCAAGGTGTACACATTCCTGAAGACTAAGCCTCCTGCCACAGGCTCCATGTGAACACATCCAGCCTATTAGGGGGCAGAGTTACATTTTCAAATTAAGGAAGGTTCTCAGAGTCTCTTAAGCCCACCAAAGGGCCTAGGGGCAGGGAAGATCTTTAAATTTGCATTTCCATTATAATAAGTCGTGATCCATACAGGTGCTGAGGGCCAACAAGAAGTCCTTGGAAGTACCTAAAACATCATATGTATTTAACAACAAACAACAGTGAGTTTCAAAAGGTGGCAAATGAAAGACATTCTCCCTATATTGGTGATAAAATAGGTTGAAATATAGGGGTGAACCAGTAGAATAAATTAATAAATAAATGACAAGATACAGTAGTCAATTATTATAGCAATCTACTGTTTGATAAACTCAAAGACCCCAGATTCTGGGATAAGAATTCATTATCTGACAAAAACTGTTGGGCAGATTTCAGAAAATAGTATGGCAGAAACTGGGCATAAACCAAAGTCTGACACCATACACCAAAATAGAGTCCAAATGGGTACACGATTTAGATATAAAGGCTGAGAGACTATAAACAAATTAGGGGAACAAGAAATAGTTTATCTGTCAGATTTATGGAGAATAGAGGAATTTATGACCAAACAAGAGATAAAGAATATTATGAAATGCAAAATGGATAATTTTGATTACATTAAATTGAAAAGTTTCTGCACAAACAAAACCAACGCAACCAAGATTATGAAGGAAGCAGAAAACTGGGAAAGAATTTTTATGACTAGTATCTCTGATAAAGACCTCATTTCTAAAATATATAGAGAATGTTAAGTTAAATTTGCAAGAATACAAACCATTCCCCAATTGATAAATGGTCAAAGGATATGAACAGGCAGTTTTCAGAGGAAGAAATTAAAGAAATTAAAGCTACCTTTAGTATGTATTTAGTATTTAGCTACCTATAGTCATATGAAAAAATGCTCTAAATCACTACTGATTAGAGAGAAGCAAATCAAACAACTCTAAGGTACGACATCATACCTATCAGACTGACTAACATGACAAAAAAGGAAAATGATAAATGTTCAAAAGGATGTGGGAAAGTTGGAACACTAATTCATTATTGGTGGAGCTATGAGTTGATCCAACCATTCTGGAGAGCAATTTGGAACCATGCCCAAAGGTCTATAAAAATGTGCATACCCTGACCCAGCAATACTACTTCTAGTGCTGTATCCCAAAGAGATCATAAAAATGGGAAAAGGACCCACGTGTACAAAAATATTTATAGCAGTTCTTTTTGTGGTGGCCAAGAACTGGAAATTGAGGGGATGCCCATCAATTGGGGAATGGCTAAACAAGTTGTGGTATATGAACATAATGGAATACTATTGTACTATAAGGAATGAACAGGTGGACTTCAAAAAAACCTGTAAAGACTTATATGAACCGATGCCGAGTAAAGTGAGTAGAACCAGGGGGACATTGTATACAGTAACAGCCACAGTGTGTGATGACTGACTTTGATAGACTTAGACCTTCCCAGCAATGCAAGGTCCTAAAACAATTCCAAAGGACTCATGATGGAAAATGCCATCCACCTCCAGAGAAAGTACTATGGAGTCTGAATGCAAAGCAAAGCAGATTATTTTCTTTTTTGTTTTGTTTTTCTTTCTCATGGCTCCTCCCATTCATTCTAGTTCTATACAACACAACTAATGTGAAAATGTATTTAATAGGAATGCATATGTAGAGCCTATCAGATTGCATGCCATCTTGGTTAAAGGGGAAGGAAAGGAGGGGGAGAAAATTTAAAACTTATGGAAGTGAATGTTGAAAATTAAAAATGAATTAACTCAAAAAAACAAATTTTCTTTTTAATAACTCTATATAGTCAGTAAATAACACATATATACCTTGGCTATTGACAACAGATAGAAGCTTATCAAAGTTGCTATGTTGATTTCTACAGCCATTTTTACCTTGACCATGAATGTGGTGTATTCCAGGGCTGGACTTACTGATGTCAGGAATGTCTTCTCCATTCTAATGACTAGTCATGACTATTTGCCTTTGCCTGGGAAGTATTTTCACTTTCTCATGATCATCTGAATTTTCTTTTATAGTCACTTCCTCATGGCACTGATATCCACCATCATACTGATGATGAACTAAACCAGATGAAGCAATGGTAGAAGCCCTAGACTAATCAGTGACTTGTGAGAAACAAGTGGGGGATCAACTCTAAGGTCTTACCTACTACAGTTAAATTGGGGTGAATATACTTGTTGGGAAGAACTCAAATGGTTCCAAATATAGCCTGAAATAAATTACTGACTCATCCCCACAGACTAAAATAGAAGCTGAGAATCTTAATAGACTCTTTGGTTGACCATCAATATTCCCCATCTGAGCATTTCAATGGCCCTCATTTACCAAATTACTAAAAAGTATACCTTTTTTGAGTGGTTACTCTAACAGACTATAGTCTTAGAAAATCTAGAGGAGACTATCCTGCAGTCTCATCCCCTAAATATTTATTCTTGGAGTACATAAGGTCCAGGATGAATGGAACTTTTGGCAGGCAGATATGGTGACCAGATGAAATGACAATTAGGCTTCTCAAGCACTAATTTCTCTAAAGCAGCCAACTCACTAACAGCACTTATAAAATGTTTGCTTGCCCTATTATTGAAGCCTAGCTGAACTGAGAATACAAGGTCATATCATTACCTTTCCTCTGGAATTATCCATTAGGAGATGAGTGATATACAGTAGTTTCTATAACAAAGATGGGTAAGGCACAAAAAGTTTCCATTCTTAAACGGAAATAGTATATCCAAGATTGTACTTGCCTGGGTCCTTCAGATATTATTGCTCTTCATGAACAGGTTATAACATTGCTAGAGCCTAAAACTTGTATGCCCAGCACCAATATTTGCCTCCTATTCAATGGGCCACTGTCTATAAGGATCTAGTTCTTGAAGAACACTATTTTTCTTGATTTACAGACGGTTCTTCCTGTTATCAGACATATACACAAATGAACTTTGGCAGGCATTAATCTAGCAACTGGAGATACTCTGAGAGATGAACATCCTTCGAAGTCCTGCTGTTGAGCTAAGCTTCTGAACTCTATGCCTGGTATGTAAAAGAACCTGAAGGGATGGAGAAAATAAGATTTTTATTTATACTGATTCCTGGGGAGTGCCTGGTTGAGTAGCCTGATACCTGAAAAAACAGAATTGTACATTTAAAAGATGCTTTGAAGTAAAGATCCAGATAGATATTCTGATGATACCCATTACATACAGTTGTTTATAAAGCATCAGACACATATGCCTTATGTTGTAATTTTAAAATTAGGTTGATTCTCTTGTGAAAGCAACAGAGATCCGGGACTAGATCCTTCATCAAACAAATGATCAGTAGACATTTATTAATCACATACTATGTGCCAGGCACTGTATGGACTCTGGGGATAAAAATACAATGAATGAAACAATCTTTACTCCCAAGGAGTTTACATTCTAAGAGGGAAACAATATATAGAAAATAAAATTAAAAAGCTATGTTTCAGTGGGCACAGAATATGATCCCCTTATTTTTTTTTAAAAGCAACTGAGGTTAAGTAACTTGCTCAAGGTTACACAACTAGTCATTATTTATGTGTGGGTGCTCATTTTCTGAGGCCGAATTCGATCTCGGGTCATCCCAACTCCGAGGCCAGAGCTCTTACTCACTGTGCCACCTAGCCACTCCTATATGATCCCCTTATTCAAGGATGATGTAAATACTTTTAGAGAACCAGTATAACAAGACAGCGGGATTTTCAACCTACTGCTGACTGGATGATTATGCCCTCCTGTAATGCCATGCACAGAAGCTTTCCAGAAGAATGCTACTGTGAACAGCTTTTAAGGTTCTGATTATACAGTATAGTGATCATTCTATTTATTCTATAACAAAAGCAAAACATCCACAGAAAATCAAGGTATAGCATTCACAATATTACAACTTATCACAGAAAATCACAATATAATATTCACAACATAGTCTCAAAATATAATAGTCAAAGTCTTTCACTCATGGGGCAAAGTCTTGATTTACTCAGTCACTTATCAGTAAAAACATCTCAAAGTATTCAAAGCACAATCAGTCACTTATTCAGCAGTCTTACTAAGTATCATACACAAAACCCTCCACCCCTTAGGTCACTAGTAAACTATAATTCCATAATTACTCAGTACCCAAGGAGAGGTCTTTTCATCTTGACTTGGGGCCTGCTCTCAGATTCCCTGGATCCCCTTCCATGTTCCCAGATTCTACCAGACTGTCACCTGGGTTTAATGGCAGACAGCTCCCAGTTTCTTGACCAGCTCTCTGGGCAGGTCCTTCTCCATACTCAAGTTCACAGGGTCTGGTCCATGTCAGATCCTTCACCATTTCTGCTCCAGGGAACTGAAGGCTCAACCAAGCAACAAACAAACAAAGTCTAAGTATCCCCATCATGCTTCAGTCACCTGGGCTCCTGGCTCCAAATTCTAAGCTCCTGGGCTCCTGGCTCTGGCCTTCTGGCTCTGGGCTCCTGGCTCCAGGCTCCTGTTCAGAAGAAGCTCCACCACCACAAGTTTTCAGGACTCAGTTCTCCATTCTTCTGTAGCTGTTCTGCCACCAGATCTCAGTCTCAAGGAAATTCTGACTGTGCCTCTCTGGGGCTTTCCCTTATATACACACAGCCAGTTTTAGCCAACCCCTCCTGTTACATTGTAGCGGCAAGCACCCCAATATCCCCAGGGTAGCTGCCAACACAGGTTCTTAGATCTGCTTTTCAAAAGGAAAGCAACTCAAAATGGGTTAACAAGCTTACTTTAATCAAACAAACATATGTTACCTAGTTCAGGGGAAAAAGGTCAGCACCCCGAACTTCAGAGTTACAGAACTTACAGATCAGACAGGCTTCCAAACTGTCCCAACATTACATGCATCAATACCAAATCACAGTTACCAGAGAGGGAAGCATCAACATCTGGGTTTTCAAAGCCGGGGGGGCTCTCAACAACTGGCTTCCCAGAGTCTCATCTGGTCAAATCACATAACACTTCTCAAAGTGAGCCCCAAAGAAAAGCCTCTCCTCAGGGCTTATATAGCCTTCTCTTGGCTCAGAGAATGTAACAACCTCCTTGACCCACTGCCCAATCACAAAGTATCAAGGTGTGGGCTTTCCTGAAAAACAAGCCTCCCACCACAGGCTCCAGGTGCACTTAAGCTAGGGGCAGGGAAGATCTTTAAATCTGCATTTCCATTACATACATCAGTAACAGGAGACAGGAGTCTTGATCAGTTACTAAGTGCTAAGTACCTGCTACTTTTGCCAACATAAAGGGATCTTCAAATTCAAAATTACATTACCATTACACCTCCTCCTCCTTAACAGAGCATAATTCAGTTTTAGCTCTTTTTCTATGTGGCCTCTTCCTCTAAGTTCACCTCAAACAGTGACATTGTTTTCAGTTGAGTCCTCTGCTGGACCAGGGTAACACTGACCATTCTAGAAGATCACAGATTGTTCCTCTGGGCTTTGATGCTGTGCTGGATGAAAAAGCCAGTCTAGATACCAACTTCTAGATTCTGATAGCCTTTGAAATTTCCAAGGTTGGAGACTCCACTCCAAACATCTAGAATGGAAAAGAGTAAATGGAAAGGCCAAGAAGGCCTTGTTTCTTAGGAGTCATAGGCCACAGAGGGGGAAGAAGGCACTGAATCATTTCTCATCAGATGCCAAGAGTAAAGAAGCCACTTCTCTCCCCAAGATTCAAATGCAGCATAGAGTGCCATATTTCCTTTGTGTGATCAGCAAGTAGGGCTCTGTGGTTCTTCACAGAAGGGCAGTCAGGCTACTTTACCCACACGCTAAAGACAGTGAAGACATCCTTGCTATGGCTATTGCCAGTCTTCCTCCCTTTCCTTTTGCCTCTCCTCCTCTATTTTCCCACGCCAATCAGTGCCTTACATAATGGGCAGTGACTCCAGCAGCAGGTGAAGGAGGCTGATTCTTTAAGGGGTAGAAGGTTATTTGGCTGCTTTGACACCTGAAGTATAAAGGGGTCAACCAAGAGAGAAATTAAATCAAAAGTTATACTTGTGTTCCTGACCTGGTGACTGTGGAGTAAGAAAGGGGCAACATTTTACACATACTTTAAACTCTGGAAGTTGTGTTCCTTTCATTTCTTGCCATTAGTAAAGTTGTGATACATGAGTGCCTCACTGCATTTTAATCCCAAGTCTGGCCCAAAATGTAAGACTTCAGGAATCTCTCTCTGTGCCTTTGTTTTCTGATCACTAAAATAAGGGAATGTATAATTTCTAAGTTACCTTCCTATCCCAAATATATAACCCTAAAACTTGTCAAAGAAATTAGGCAGTGATTTGATGATTTAATCCAAGTTATCTTTGCTGACCTGATAAATACAAGCATTTAAAACACCTTTTGATGCACTGGTAGTTCCTAAGACCCAACCCACTCACATCATTCTGGCTGAAAATCTCTAAATATAATGACAAAGATGCTGAAACTATCTTTATGGAACAAAGTAAACATTAATTAAGACTATCAAATCAAAGGTTGCAAACAACAGTGGAATATTTTTTCCTGCTCCACTGAAGATTAGTTCATTATAATGCCCTTCCAATTCCCTGGAAAATAAAAACCAAGCTACTCCTAACTTTCACCACCATCAATCAACAGCATTTATCAAGTGCATACTACATGCCAGGCCCTGTGCTAGAAACCAGCAATACGATGACAAAAATGAAATCACTCTAACTCTGAACTAGGGAAAACAACCTGTGCGTGTCATGCACACATATATTATGAAGAATATATGCAGAATAAAAACAAGATCAATACAAGTTAGTTTAGAAAGGGAAAGGGAAGAGCCTATCATTTATTGTTTGGGGATTGGAGAAGAGGCAGTTTGGCTCATAACTGTGCTTTTACCCACATAGAGAACTCCCCGGTGAGCAAATTTTATCTATCAATGCCTATATGTCACTATTTTGAAACTTGTGGTCTGGGGCACTAAGAATTTAACTGATTTGCCCAAGATCACACAGACAATATGTGTTTGAGAAAGGGTTTTAATCAAAAGCAAAGTAATTCTAAGGTAGCCCAAGGTGGGGCAGTGGATAGAGCGCTGGGTTTGGAGTCAGGAAGACTCGTCTTCATGAGTTAAAATCTGGTCTCAGACACTTAATAGCTGTGTGGCCCTGGAAAAGTCACTTAAGCCTGTTTGCCTCAGTTTTCTTATCTGTGAAATGAGCTGGAGATGGAAATGGCAAACCATTCCAGTATCTTCACCAAGAAAACCCCAAAGGGGGTCACAAAGAGTAGGACACAACTGGGGGAAAAAAAAGACCCAACAACAAAGTAATTTCTAAATTATTTGAGATAGCTTTGAGTTTAGATATTATTAACAATTTCAAATACAAATTTTCTCTCTTTTACATAATACTTTTAAAACCATAAATCAAGCAAATTTTAATAGGATGCCATTTTATTTAGACAGGTTTGAAACAATCCTGGTACCTTTAGTGTATTAACTAAAAGGATGCCTCATGATAAACCATCCCACTTCCTTATTTTTTCTAAATGAAAGATTAAAACACCCCGGTTTTTTTTTTTCTTTTCATGAAAGATGAAAAAGAATCTAAGGTTCCCTTGGTTGTGCCATTTTTAGAATTCAGGAAGATTCTAATAAAAGATGGGGACCATCAATCACATGGCCATTTGCTTAATCTGAAATCTGAAATCTTGTCAATATGAGTGCTGCCTCTCATTGTACAAAAAACAATGCATCTCCCCTTCCTCATTCTGTGTAACACTCATCCACATCCTCCAATAAGTCCTCTAAAGTGGACATACCCAATATTCCTCTGGATCTTTTGACACTGTATGGTTAGCTTGATCTTATATGACAGAACTGCCTTCTAGAAATGTTTCTTTTATGATAGGTTTCTTTCATTTCTCCTACACAATAAAAACAACAAGAACAGCTAACATCTATATAGTTTGTTAAATTTTATAGTGTTTTACATAGATTTTTCTTATTTGATAACTGCACAATTTTAATGGATCACATATAATAGCCTATGCAAATCTCCACGTGCTTCTTCACTGCTCTTTGAATAACTCACAAAGCAATTTTTTGGAAACTGAACTATTTCATGGCTAAAAACCACACAGCATCACCAGAAAAATATTGCTATGTCTTTAAGGAAGAAGCTGAAGGTCATAAAGCTATGCCCATTATAAAGTGGATAATATAAACACTATGCTTAATAATTTCCTTCTTACATTTTGAGGGAGCAAAATGAAATTTGGTTTTCTCATTTTTATCAATTAAATACAATATTTCTATGTTTCTGAGAAACTTCTAAGACACAATGTAAATAAAATGGAAAAAATGTACTAAAACTCAGTGAAAAGTAAAGGATATTAATCTAGAGTAAGAATTTCAAATAACAATACAACCTTCAATAAATCCATTTCCCTACCACTGACTACTGTAGACTCCCGATTTCTTGCTACAAGACAGTAGCATGGATAATTGTTTTGTTAGAGATCCTGTCTCAGAAGGTATTTTCCTTGCCCTATATCCTCATCCTTATCAAAACAGTAGAAAAGTAAAATTAAATATACAAACAATTTTTCATAATCTTTGGAGACGATATGCCTAAAAATGAAACAGTACCTTTAAGTTTAGATTTGGGATTTAAACAAACTGTAGAGTAACCATAATGTAGCATTAGGCATCAATCTGGAGCACTGAAGCTGTAACAACCAGTAATTTGGAATTTTATGAAAATGAACCACTTAAATTTCGGACAATTCAAATTACAGATAACATCTAAATACGCAAATACGAAAAAATTTACCACAGAAAATACATATAACACAGAACAACACATGTTCTGAGGGATGAACCCCAACTCCCAATGCCATTGGTGAGTCAGTTCCTTGCATCTGGTTACTACATTCATTCAGGGTTCCAGGTATGCCCTGAAGAGTTTATCAGTTGAGATTATCAGTTGAGATGCATTTTAGTCAGTCAGCCCTAAGTAACTTGTAGTAAGAGGTATTGGTTAAAATAGTACTAGTAAGAACAGTTAGTACAAAATAAGCTCCTAAAAATCTGGGACATATTCTCCCACAAGTACTTATTAAATCCAGGAGAAAGTGGCCTCATATTTAGAGAGGTCTGGTCAAGAGTAATACAATTATGGATTGCTGGAAGTCCTTTTCTCCCCTTTGGCCTCAGGAAGTTCCCCTTAGGCCTGGTGTAGTCTTTTTGCCAGATGCCTTGGGAGTTTCACTGCAAAGGCTGCCACAGCTGATCCAGGGATGCCATGAGTGCTTTAAGCTGAGAAGTCTGATATCATTCACTTTTCTAGCTTATAAAGTCTTTGTCTAACCAAATAGAGGGGATGTGGAAGGATATCTAAGCCAAGGTCAAAGCTGCTTTCTACTCCCCCTCTTTCCTAGGCAGTTCTTCCTGAGAATTCATTTCCTTGAATGCCAAGCTTTCTCTGATCTCTGGTTCTCTGGAATGACGGATGCTGAACTAGCTTGATAATTTATCAACAAACCCTAATACATGCCCAAGTTTTTTAGAACTATTCAAATAGAATCCCTGTGTAGTATCAGTCTAGTCCCAAGGATATTTTGTACTCAGTCTAAAACCTGTGACAAAATTTGCTTGGCTGAACATCTCATCATTTACTTCAACTGGGATATGATGATTTGATTGAGTAAATCAATTAGCCTCACCCTTACATAATTCCTCCTACCTCAACACCCTCCCTCCCCCACTTTTGATATGTGCTGTCTCCTCAACAAATTTACTGAAGTGTATTTGGCAAAGTTCACACTTCCAAAGTGTTGACAGAAGGGTCTAAATTATCCATTTTGAAAGGCTTTTTAGATGTCATACTAAAATTTCTGAAAAGCCTATGTAGTACAATTTATAATTAAATATGTTAATTCACATTCTTTGATACTTAGAAAAATACAATGAACAATTTAAGAAAGCAGTATCATTTTCTAATGAGCTATTGACAATCTTTTTGCTTGCAAAATGGTCTTCATTAACCCCAAAACAATAAAGAAAAAGAAAAGGCAAAGAAAACAAACTCCACATTTCTGAAAGTTCCTTGGAAGATTCTCCAATTATGTGAGCTTCTCCCTACTAGAACCAGCTACCTTGGATTGACTACAAGTCAGACCTTCACCCTTCAAGTCAGAAGCAAAGCCTAATTAGTGTGAGCCTTGTTGTGTATTAACACTAGTACACTAGTACCAAAGAACTAGGGGAAGAGAGTCTTCACCTTAACCTCTCCCAAGCAGGGGTTTCTCCATTATAAGATCAATCATTAGTTGGGAGGGGAAGGGGTGCTGATGCACATAACTAGGTTACATCCAAACTCTTATAAACATATTGGTTTAATCCTTAATTAACTTTAAAAGAAAAAGAAATCAAGCTTCCTATCTGAAAAAAGAAAGCTGAGTCCTATAGTTTCCCAGACTATGTGGAACTAACAACCCCTGAGGGCATTAGGGCCAAGGGTCAACTAGAAGTCATTTCTTCACCCTTCAGTAAGAAATCCTGCATGAAAACTCTTCCACGATTCTCTCATTGAGTAAGTCCATCCAACTGGGGTCTAGAAAAAAATTTTCTAAGTGTCCCTTTCTCCATAAGACAGACCAAAGTTTTCCTAGAGGACCCTGTACCACAGGGTTACCTTTGATGTTCAGGCAAATTTCTTCTGGGTCCCTATTGCAAAGAGCATTTAAAATTTTTCCAATGAATCCCTGCCACTATAAGGGCAGGGATTCTATTAGAATTTCTAATATTATTATTTCTAATTTTATTAGAATTATTATTTATTGATTATCTAATGTTATTAGAATTTCTAATTCTATTAGAATTTCAAACTCACCTAATAACAAGAAAGGTAGGCTCTGTTAAAACTAAAAACAAAAACAAAAAAGCACTAAACAAGAATAAGGCTCTCACTAAAAGGGAAAGGAAGAGGAGGAGGGCCATTGACTCAGGCCAGAGAGAACCAGGGCTGTGCTACTGGTGTAACCACATACTCAAGGGCTGAGGAAAGTCCTGAGAAAAAATTTGTTCTTTCCTCATCTTACTCTCCCATTTTTTTATCTACAGACATATACATATATATATATATATATATATATATATATATATATATATATATATATATATATATATATCATATATATATATATATATATAATGCCATCCTCCATTTAGTTATCAAATACTTGTAGGAACTTGAATTTTATAGGATCTTGAACTTTGCTTCAAACACTAAGAGGCCAAAAGTGAACCAGAGATAGGAATAAGTTTAAATTAAGGAAGAGAATCCACTGTCTTCCTGTTAGGAATTTTCCTAAACTGGGGGTTCAAGCAATTGTGATTGAACTTCTTGTCTAAAATTAAAATCTGTAAATATGTAAAGGAGGGAACCAATTAAGGGGTCATTATACTTCCAGCAGGCCTAAACAAACTAATTACTTTAACAGCATATTAAAATGGGAATTTTTTTCCCTATAAACATTAGACTGATACTTTTTTAACAGTTTTCCATAGCAGTTTATCTATTTGCTTTATGAATGTTTAGGTTATTTTTGACTTTTTTCATTTTATAATTATTTTATTACCGCTCTGTCCTAAAATAAATATTTTTGAAAGAGACAAAAAAAATTAGCAAGATTCAACAAAAGACCAACCTTAACAAAATTTGAAGGCTACCACTAAGTGACCTTTTTTTTTTTCCAGTGATAGTAATTCAAGATGACCATTTATTAAGGTGTATTGGGGGTCCAATCAGCATCAACAAGAGTATTCATACTGATAAAATGATTATAGGTCTCTATAGTATTAAAACAAACATGGACTCAAAGAATGTTAGGATTGAAAGGAATTTTAGAGATTTTCTAGTCTGAAACCCTCATTTAACAGATGAAAATGAGGTCCAGATAGGTCAAGTGATTTGTTTATAGTCATATTAGTTAAGTTAATGGATCTGAAGGATTCCAAAGGAACTAAAACCGAAAGGGACTGTGGCTACTTATAAAATGACTCTCATTTTACAAATGAGGAAACTGAGACCTTGAAGAATTAAAATTGTATTTATTCCTTTATTCCAGTCTCAGGAAAAGGTGACCCTTTTTTTTTTCACCAAGGTCAACTCATCAATATGTACACTTAAACCAAGCCCTCTTATCTTCTCCAAGAAATTGCCCCCAGGATCATCTTCCTTTCCCTCCCACAATCTACAATCCACAATCTCCCAGACTAAGGAGTTTTACCCAGCTATTTGCAAAATCTCCTAGTCTTTCCCACCCTGGGGGAGAAAAAAACCTTCACTAGACCTTACTATCCTTTCAACTTATCCTTTATTTCTCCTCATTTAACAGTTAAACTCATATAAAAATTGTCTACATCTATTTACCTTCACTTCCTTTACATTCAATCATTTCTCAATTTTTAATACAGCTTTCAATCACTAAAGTAAAACTTATCTGTTCAAAGTTAAAAATGATCTCTTCAAATTGTTTTTATTAAATTTACTTTTTATCCTGAAGTTCAACAGTAGAAAAGAGAATTGCCTCATACACAGAACACAAAGTAAGGATTCCTATATGAAAGTATAAATCTTCATTCCAAACTCTTTGCTTAAAAATAAATATATATGTATATATACACATATGTGTGTATAAAATTATACACATTACTTTCAAAACTGTCCCACTTGTAGGTACTGCCTCCAGAAATTCATTCTGTACATTTTGAAAAAATGTTCAATGCCCTTTTTTTAGTATCATTATTGCTAATTCTGCTGCCCTCCTGCCTCTACCTCCATCAAGAAAAAGGGGAAAAAAATTTTTGTAAAAATGAAGCATGACCAAGCAGAAGGAATCTACATAGTGGCATGTCCAAAAATGCATGCCTCTGTACCTTGGGTCTATGACCTATCTGTCAGGAGGTGGGGAATGTGCTTCACCATCAGTCCTCTGTAGACATGGCTGGTCACTGCTTGGATCTGCCTTCTTTCTCTATAATGTCATTGTCCTAGTATGAGATGTCCTCCCGGTTCTGCTCACTTCACTCAGCATCAATTCATACTTACCAGGACACTTACCAGAGTGTAGTAATATCTCACTATATTCATACACTACAATTCCTTCAGCTATTCCCCAATTGCCCAAGGCACAGCTTAGTCTTTTAAGTTTTGTTTTTGTTTTTTCCTTTTCTTTTCTCCCTTTTAATTCCCCCTTCAAGATTAGAAAGCCTGTTTAGCTAACTATTCCCAGCCTAGTAGTATCCTCTTTTAACCCCACCCATTTCTACTTATTCCCACCTCCCCCACCCCATACCCCCCCAAGCTTAATTTATTTCTACACTAAACAACAGGTATGTTTTTTCAAATCCTCCTTTGTCTGTTTCAGAAGAGTGAAATAGATCACCTGATTCCCACTCCCCCACCTCTTCTCTTTCTTGTGTGCAGTCTTCTCACATATCCCAAGGCTGAGAAACAGCAAGTTCCACCCCAACCCCATTACTCCTTTCTGCACTAGCACAAGCTCCTGCTCTCCAAACTCTCAGATCAACCTCATCAACCCAAAGTCTTCTCTTTTTCTTTAACTCATTTAATACCCTTTGAACACATGATGGTTCTGAACCCTTGTTTCTTTCCCCCACCAGAATATTAACACCACATTATCATACAGCTACTTCCAATTAATCAAATAAATTGACCTTTTTTAGCTTTCTTTGGACTCTTGTATTTATGTTTCAAAATTCCAACTCAGCTGCTGTCTTTTCATTAGAAACAAAGTTCTCAATTACATTAAAGATGCTTTTTTTTTTCCTTTTAGATTATACTCAGCATCGCAAGGGGTAAATTATTACTGGCCATGTAATTTTCTCTTTCATCCTTTGGAATATTGTATATCACCACCTCTCATTTACAGTAGAAGCTGCCAGATCTTTAGTAATCCTGACTACAGCCCCTTGATAATAAAATTCCTTCTTCTGGATTCTTGCAATATTTATGCTTTGATGTGGGAGCTCTGGATTTTAGCTATGACATTCTTAAGATTTCTCCCTTCGGGGTTCCTTTTTGGAGACGATTAGTGTATTCTTTCATTCTTTGTTTTGCCCTCTGGGTCTAACAGATCTGTGCAGTTTTTATTCATGCTTTCTTGAAATATTCTATTTAGGCTTTTTACTGTGGTTTTCAGAGTGTTTTCTGTTTTTTCAATCTTTTGATTTTTTTTTTTATGTCTTACTTTCTCATTTAGTCACTGACTTCTATTTGATCTATTCTAGTTTTCAGGGATTCCATTTTTTACACTGAGTTTACTATTTTCTCCTCTAGGTTACTTGTCCTAATTTTTTCCCCAAGAGTTTTTATTTGATTTTTATTTTTTGCTTTATTTCTCCTAGATATTTTACATATAGTCCTTAAAGAAAGCGTTTTTCCAATTGGGTCTCTGCTTGCAATTGTTATGGAGTTAGTATTTTCAATAATTTTTAATGCTGGTTAGAATTGTCTTTCATTTATTCTTCTCTCCAGCTATAGCTCCTCAATTGGAACTCTGTGTCAGGGTTAGGCTCTTCCCCATGCTGAGCTTTTAGATGAGTAGGTGGTGTGGTCAGCCCTGTTTGTCTTTACCCTGGGTCTTTTCTATTCTTGTACTAATCTCTGCCTCCTAGATTTACCCCTCACTCCAAGATCTTTGAGGTTAAGGGCAGTAGATCTTTGGGGCCTTCTCTAAGGTTCAGGACAAAGTATTAGGGCTATGAGAGCCCCTAAGCCTCAGTTCTGTTCTGACTATTACAGGTCAAAGTCAGTAGGCACTCAACTAGTTGCTGCCCTCTGCCCCTTATCAAGGGCTGTCTTAGGGGATCCCTCTACTCTTACTAGGGTAGCTAGGTGGTATAGTGGATAGAGTGCCAAGCCTGGAATCAGAAACATCTGAATTCAAATCTGGTTTCAGACACCTTGCTGTTAAGACCCTAGCCAAGTCACTTCTGCACCCCCCCACCCCTGCTTTTTGCCTCAGTTCCTCATCTGTAAAAGGGGGAAGCAATAGAAAAGGAAATGGCAAATCATTCCAGTATCTTTGCCAAGAAAACCCCATGGACAGGGGGCTCCACAGGGACAAAAGGAGTTGAATGTGACTGAAAAACTGAACCACTACTGCTCTTGCTGTTTCCATACAAACAGTCTTAAAGGCCACCCATGACCTATATCTGGTTACACTGGAACTTACTTTGTTTGAGAGTGTCCATTCTTACTGCGCATTGGCTGAGTCTGGAGTGGAAGATCTCCGTACAGATGATTATTGCATTTACTCTTCATTACTTAGTATGGATTTTACTGGAATAAGTCTGTGGAAGCTTGACATCCATTCAGAAAGCCATCCTGACACCACTGATCTCTGCCAAATACGTTGCTCTTTTCTCAGTAAGCCTTCTCAAATCTTCTGCAGTATTTCATATTGTTCACAACCATCTCCTCCTGGATAACTCTCTTTTTCCTAGGTTTTTATGATACTGTTCTCTCTCAGTTCTCCCTCAGAAGTTCCTTTTCTATCTCCATTACTGGACCATCAACCATATCATTCTCCCTAATCCTGGTTGTTCCCTAAGCCTCTGTTCTGGGTACTCATCTCTTTTCTGTCTATATGAAAGGTTCTTGACTTGGGGTCCATAAATTTGATTTAAAATATTTTGATAAACATATTTCAATACATTTGGTTTCCTTTGTAATCCTATGAGTTTTATGTATTTAAAAACTTCATTTGATGAAGGAGTCCAGAGGCTTCATCAGACTATCAAAGGGTCCATGACACAAAGAAATATTCAAAATCCCTGTTCTATTATCTCACTAGCTCCTTAGGGTTAAATTATCGTGTCAACGTGGATGAATACCAGAATCTATATATCCTGCCTTAGTCTTCCTTCTGTAATCTAGTCACCAACTTCTTGATGGACATCTCAAACTGGATAAGCAGTATAGGAATCTCAAACTCAAACTCTCATCTCAAACTCAAAATGTCCAAAACCAAAGTCATATTTTCCCTGAAATACACTCTTTTGAACTATCCTATTTCTTTCATAAGTATTTTCATGCTTCCAATAACCCAAGATTACAACAATGACATTATCTCTGACATTCATTCTCCCTTGCCCAAATTAACCAACCAATGGCCACATCTGTTTCTACCTATACAATATCTCTAAAATATCTTTTCCCCCAGATCAGATCTTGGAGAGTTGGACACAAATGAAAAATGATGTAACAACAACAACCATCTTCCTAGGAAGAATATCTCCAAATTGTAAAAATGTTGTCAAACTTTTCAATAATTTTGCTTCATGAACCAGCCCTCTCCTATCCTATCACAGATCAACTATGAAGATAACCAAAATTAATTTACCAATCTGGCATGCTTAAAATTCTATAAAATATCAGATTAGTTAAAATTAGTGACATATATGAAAGTAATAATTGTAAGTTATAATTTGAAACATTAGTAAACAAAAATGTAAGAGCCAGACTCTCATATAATTATTTATTTGAATGATACCTGATTTAATCATAGTTGTTTTTAACATGAAATTAATAATTTACAAGGGAAATGGTTTATCATTTTGATTACAGTTATTAGCTATAATATTCAACTGAGCAACAATGATTATTTAATGTCACTGTGGCAAAACTCTTTTCATGGAGAGAATACATCTACGCAAAAAGAAAAATTAGCAAACATAAGTAATAAAGGAAGAGAAATCAGGTTGTTAGAATACTACACTGGGCACCATTCTATGAAAAATATGCTGTCAAGCTCCCAGCACATCCATTAAGTAACAATAAAAATTTAGAATAAACATAAAGGCAGATGCTGTAATTTACTTGTTTTTAAAGTTACTGAAAACAGAGGCTTATAGTTTTAGTAACATTTCATTCTTACACATCCATGCCTGCTTATAGTGATAGACAGTACAGAACACATGAACTATAGAAATCAGGTACAGCAGATGCCTAACAAGCTGAATAGAGGACTGTCACTTGGTTTTTTTACCCACAGCCATATATTAAATAGAACCAGATTGTAAATGTTTCCTCATCCCTACAATTTTCTCTCTTGCCACAGAATAAGGTTTCACAAAGTCTTATATGCCTCTTATCTATGCATACCACTTTTCTATTGTATCTCCAGTATTCAACACTATGCCTCCCCCAAAGCAGGCTTTAATAAATTGTTTGCTGGATTAAATTAATTTGAAAACAAAAGTTATAGAAATATTCCCCTTTGGGATTTTAAAGTGAATGGTAGGAATTGTCTTAAGAGTGATTCAGTATTCAATTAACAAATTCACTCAAAATGCTGGTTGCACACACATTTCTAATCCCACCATCCTCCCTGTCTACTTGGTTACATGTATTTGGTCCCATGCTGCTTCAGTCTTATGGTTGGCATACACACCAGAAAGTATAGAAGGCATATATTTCCTTTCAAAACCTAAAATTCTCCTAAAAGGTTAAATCTTCCTTCTCCCTATTACTATTTCTATTCTCTGGGAAGAGTGCAAGAGTGAAAAAAATAGCTAATTGGGATTGTCTTCTTAGGAGGAAACCACAATGCATAAAATATTGGAAACTTTTTCAATAATTTTGTTTCATGAACTAGCCCTCTTCTCTGCTATCCCATGCATTTGATAGCAGATCACAGAGTTTCAACTGTGATGATACACAGGATGCTTTGATGTTCAACTAGGAGTGAGTCACCACAGACGATTCAACTCTGATCTCAACTGAATAAATATAATTTAGTTTTACAGAGAGACGTAAAACTCATAGTAAACCTTTTCTCCATGTGGCAATCTCAGTTAGTTTATTCATTCCAATATAAAATAAGATCACTAAATATAAATTAACATACTCAGCTGCATCCTTATAGTGCTTTAAATCCTTCTTCAAATTTTTGTTCTCACTGTCCAAAAGCATATTCTGAGTATATACATCTGGAACAAATCCAACATCCGGAGGTTGAAATGAACCCTTCTGAATTAATTCATACCTAGGACAACATAAAATAAAAACATCTTATATCATTTCATTCTACTAACTTAAATCATACTTATAATAAAAAAGTATGTTATCTGCCAGTATTGTATTACATTTATGGTTTACTTAGTACCCATAAAAAATTTCATATGTTAAGAAAGTAATGGAATCATAATTATCATTGTCCTCACGACTACTGTCATCAGGTGGTCTGCCCTTTATTAATATCTCCAATTATTTTATGAGATTTAAGATAATTGGTATACCAAATTATTTATTTAGCAATTTATAAAATATCAGAAAAACAATTTCTGTATGAGATCATATTCCAAAAAAAACATACATATCATATTGCAATCGTGTCTTATATTTTCAGGAAATTATGAGATATTCAAATGAAAGGAGATGAGAAGAGATGAATAAAGAGGCAAGATATTCTTTTTGTGTGTGTGTGTGTGTGTGTGTGTGTGTGTGTGTGTGTGTACTCATTTTCTTTCTTTTTTTTTTTACATCATTCATTTCCACCAGATTTTGAGTTACAAACATTTTCCCCCCATTATTCCCCTACCCAACCTCCCAGAATAGCAGTCCCACAAGATATCGCTTCCTCCAATCTGCTCTCTCTCATACCTTCTCCCATACCCCCTTCAACTTTTCCATTAGAGGACGGTGAATCTTTGTGTCCCAATGCCTGCACATCTTATCTCCCTATTACAAGCAAAAGAGTATTAATAATAGTATTTATATATATTTGAAACATTTAATGTTAAGACCTCGACTTTCAGATCCATTTCCTTCCTTCCTTGTCACCCATTCCCTCTTGGGAGATAAGTAATTCAGTACATGTTGTACATGTCTAGCTATGCAAAACATTATCATAGTAGATATATTGTACAAGGCTGCTTATAATTCCCTCCCACTCATCCCACCCCCCACCTGGTCCATTCCCTACATGATCCTGTCCCTCTTCTATAGTGTGTATTTCCAACCTCCCCTCCCCCCAAGGATGCCCTCCCATCCATCATCCCTCCTCTCATCCCCCTTCCCCCTATCCTGCTGCAGGTTGAGCTATCCCATTTAGTATGTATGTCATTCTCTCCCTGAACCAAATTCAAGGTGAATGTGGTTTTGCCTTTTTAGCCTTCCTATTCTCCCCCTCCCCTGCAACCACTTCCCCTTGCTTCTTCTACATGGGATAGTTTACCCTACCCTATCTCTCCCCATCTCCTCTTGCCACTTTCCTCTCTCACCTCATAATTTCATCCCTTGAGTATTCTCCCTTCCCAACAAATTCAACCTATGCCCTCTATCCATATATAACTGTAACCATATACACACACATTCACATATGTATTCATATGACCACACCCCCTTCTTCCATTATTTTCATACTGAGAAAGATTTCATCAGTCACAGTTATTGCTTTTCCATATAGGAATGTAAATAGTTCAACTTTGTTAAGTTCCTTTTGATTTCTTTTCCCTGATTACCTTCTCAGGCATCTCTTCCTTCTTGTGTCTGGATGTCAGATTTTCTATTCAATTCTGGTTTTTTCCTCAAGAATGCTTGAAAGTCCTCTATTCCACTGAATGACCATATTTTCCCCTGAAACAAAATACTCAGTTTTGCTGGGTAGGTGACCCTTGGGTTCATTCCCAGTTCTTTTGCCCTCTGGAATATCATATTCCATGCCCTTCGATCCCTCAGTGTAGAAGCTGCCAGGTCCTGGGCTATTCTGATTGTGTTTCCACAATATTGAAATTGTTTCTTCCTGGCTGCTTGTAGTATTTTCTCCTTGATCTGGGGATTCTGGAACCTGGCTATAATATTCCTGGGAGTTTTCTTTTTGGGATCTTTTTCAGGAGGTGATCAGTGGATTTTTTCAACCTCTATTTTGCCCTCTGGATCTAAAACATCAGGGCAGTTTTCCTTGAGAATTTCTTGAAGGGTGATTTCTAGGTTCTTTCTTTGATCATGGCTTTCAGGTAGTCCAATAATTTTTAAATTGTCTCTCCCGGATCTATTTTCCAGGTCAGTGGTTTTTCCCATGAGATATTTCACATTGCCTTCTAATCTTTCATTTGTTTGGATCTGCTTAACAGCATCTTGATTTCTCATAAAGTCATTAGCTTCCATTTGCTCCAGTCTCACTCTGAAGGAATGAATCTCCTCAGTGAACTTTTGAGATTCTTTTTCCATCTGGCAAATTCGACTTTTTAAGGCATTCTTCTCCTCATTACCCTTTTCGGCCTCCTTTGCCATTTGAGTTAGTCTATTTTTTAAGGTATTGTTTTCCTCAGTCAGGCTCTTGACCCTCATTTCATACTTTTCCTGCATCCTTCTCATTTCTCCAATTTTTCCTCCACTTATCTTATTTGATTTTTAAAGTCCTTCTTAAGGTCCTCTATGGCCTGCAACCCGCTCATGTTTTCCCCTGGGGCTTTTGGAGCAGGACTTCTGACCTCACAGTTCTTTTCCCGCTCTATGCCCCCAAAATAGGAATCTAGGGTTGCATTTTTCTGTTTCCTTTGCCTTGGCATGTTGCCACTTAATTGCTTGACTTTTGGGCTTGTTGCCACACTATGCCTTTAAGGCCAGATAGAGGAATTTTCGTCCTGAACATGTGGGGGGCAATTTCCGTTTCTGGCAAGCTATAAACCCACCAATGACTTCCACCCTAGATCACAATCCAGATCCAGGGAGGTTAAAGCAAGAGCGATTACCCCCCAAGACTGATCGCTGGATCTCCCTACAATTTGCAGGCCGGGAGCTGGAGCTGCCTCTGAAAACTACAAAATGGGGTGTCTCCTCAGTGGCTTCTAGCCCCCAGGGGAGGGAGCTGACGCATTCCCCAAATACGGGTCCCAAAGTCCATAGGACACTAACCTCTTACTTTGTCCTAGGCATGTCTATGTTGATAATTCTGGAGTCGCCACAGCTGCTGGTGTTCTGGGGTTCCTCCAGCTGGCTGCTGGCCCTGCCACCCTGGGGCTAAAACCTCAGCTCAGGTGGACCTGGGCTCGGCTCGGCTCCCCACTCTCTTTGCGCTGCACACTGCCAGGTCCCAGACCGCTGCACTGGTCCTACTTGCAGGGCTGCTGGGCTCTCCTCAGCGGGAGGTTAGCTTCTCTGTGTCGTTCTGTGGGTGCTGGGGCTCCAGAAGTTGTTTAGAGTCCCTTTTACATAGTTTGGGGGGAATCTGCAGGCAGAGTGGCTTGGAGGAGCTATTTCTACTCTGCCATCTTGGCTCCGCCCCTGAGGCAAGATATTCTTAAAAGATTTGATTCTACTGGTTAAAGCACTACAAGGTAGTTTAAACCACATCCTGTTGGGTGTTGAAAAACTGGTTTTCAAATTACTTTATAATCCCATTCAGTAGTTTTTATGAATGGTGACACAAATACATTACAACTGAATTGCTAAGTTTATTTATTTAACTTTTAAGCTAAATAAAACCACTAAACTACTGAGTAGAAATCTAAGGCATATGGTAAACACAGAAGCAGAATTATAACTTTGGAATAACTTTAATAATGGTTATTAGATTATAGAATATCAACGTTTCTATCTGTCAAAAGCAAGAACTTTCTATTGTATTGTGAAAATTTTTCTTAGCACAAGGAAGAAGAGTAGAAACAATCTATCAGATTGTGGAACATGTTTATACTTCTTATGGGAGGGGGAAAGGAAGAATTTACAGTAATAAGAGGCAAAAATGAGCTTTTGGTGCTTCCGAATTTGTACTATCATTCTACAGACACAAAGGGAATGACTGAGAAAGGATTTCCAAAGCAGTGACTTAGTATAGCAAGGCTAGCCCAAGATTCCTCAGTTAGATTTCATCCTAGCATCTAGCCCTACCATGATAATCCTCAACTAGAGGAAGATAGCAGAGTGTGGCCCCTCAGATTAAGCTTGGTCTGCCCATGTTCACTCTAAGGGAGCAGCTTCCTGACCCTAGAATCAGTTGAGATTTGTCCCATGACAGGCTGAACACTCAGGGGCACAGGTGATTTTTCTGTGCCAAGACACTTCTTTCAAAGGTCATTTACCTTCTAAAAGGGAATCTTTGTTACAGAGGTCACTGATTTTATTTTTGGAATGTCTAATTTTTCCTTTTGATTTTTTGATTAGTATTTTTATTTGTGATTTTAAAACTCCAATAACACTTCCATATAGTTGATGTCAATATAATCTTTGCAAGACACAAATCTAACCCAAATGTTTCACTTGTTCAAAAGACGTTCAGTGGCTCCATACTACCTCTAAGATAAAATAAAATCTCTTCTGCCAGGCATCTAAAGAATTTGGTTTCAATATATCTTTCCAGCCTTATTCCAAACAGCTTCTTTTTAATTATAATCTACATTCCAAGCAAAACAGACAACTAGCTGTTTCCCTATCCAATTCCCACTTCAGTGCACAAATTACTTCCAATGCCTAGAATACATGCCTTCATTTCTGCCTATCAGAGTCCATACTTTCTTCAAGGCTAAACTCATGTGCTATCTCCTTGTGTGAAAGTTTCCTTGAAGCCTCTAGCTAGTAATTCTCTCTCTCTGCTCAAATAATCTTGTGTTTAATTTACTTGTGTTTATATTGATTCTGCTCCCCTCCTCCAGTGGAATATAAACTCCTTACTGGGAAGGAATAATTTTGTTTGCTGTCTTTGTACCCCATCACCTTGCACATTATAAGCACTCAAAAATAGTTGGCAAATTGAATTCATACATAAGTTTTATATTTATTTCACTTGATAAAGTTTTTCAAAAAACATGTCATTTTTATCCTATTTTCTCCTTCATGTATTTTGATTTCACACTCCATTCAGAAGAGGAAATATAAGCCCTATTGTCAATAAGGAGCAATTCCGAACTTCTAAAGGTATGGCTAAACAAATCATTACAAGCTCAAGATAAAATTTTAAACATTTTGTTTACTCTGTCTGAGAATATGTGTGGAAAGAGAAGCTAAAGCCTTGTTTCCAAGGGATTCTTCACACCCCACTAGAAGGCAAGATTCTGATAGCTTTCCTGACAAGTTCTGAATATCTGCCAGGGGTCTAACTGAAGTGTTTCTTCTGTTTTAAATTGTTTTTGTTTTAAATAAGAATAACTCTTCTTATAACTATGCTATAAGAGGAAGATAAGATTTCTTTGTTTTTATTATTATATTATAAAGTTTTGAAATACCAGAATCCCAACAACAATGATTTAACCTGGACTGTTAAAAAAAAACCTACAGAAGTTAAAATGCTTTATCATATTACATAATGCTACAGTTAACTTGCTAAAAATATTCTATAAATATAGTTATAACTTATTTTAGTGATGTACTAATTTATTAATCTAAAAAATAAAAATCCAAAAAGAACACTTGATAAATTTAAAGAACTTTTTAAAGCATAAACAAACATTTTTCTTTAAATCATTTTCATACTTATGGGCTAAGAATTAAAACACCCTCAAATACACCCTCAAATCTTTTCCCAACAATAAAGAATTTTATAAAAATCATCTTTTGATACATTTACATTGAAAAATAACAATTTAAATCAAGTTGCAAAAATATTTTCCTGTGTATTTTTAAAATAATCTCCTAAGGACCTCCACAGAGACTTACAGGACCTGGAACTATAAAGAGCCTTAGGAAAGATGTAGTTCAATGTATTCATTTTACAGATGAGGAACCTGAGAACATCACTTAACCTCTCATGACTTCTAACTTAATTTTTTTTTAATTTTATATTGGGTCTCTGTGGTCCTTTCTAGCTCTAACATCATGTAATTACATGAGTACCAGAAAAGTTAAATAACTTATGCAAGACATATTTATATTAAGTAGCCCATTGGGATTCAAAGTCAGGTACTCTGGTCCCAAAGCCAGAGCTCTTTCCATTACACTATACTACTGCTATCTGAATAGCAATTACTCCCACAAAGGTCCCATTTTTAATAAAAAACTCAAATATTTCCCCCATTAAACCTGCTCTATGCTCTATGATATTATATGCATGGAGTTAGGGGTGAGGCAGGAGAAGATACAAAAATAATATTCTTACCCTCAAGGAACTTAAATTCTAGTTAAGGAGAAATGATAGATACAGATCAAAATACATATGCATATATCACAAACCAAGTTCTGTGAGAGATCTAATAAAGAAAATAATACTCCTAGCTGGGGAGAGTAACTCATAGAAAAGTGGGGAGTGGGGCTCTTGGCCTTTCAGAACAGATCAGGTTTCACTAGATAAAGACTGTAAGCAGGTTGCAAGGAAACATTCCTGGCATAAGGAATAAACAAGACCAAAACTATAAACATAGGAGGGAAACAACAAGGAAGAATTCAGGAAATGGTGCCTAGTCTACTCTGGCAGAAGGTAAAATAAGATGTTAATAAAAACACTATTAATGTAATGTTTGTGTTCTATTCAACTAGCTGAGTCACTAAGTGAATCCTTTTAATTCATGGCTCAGTTTCATCTTATCAGCAAAAAGTCAATGAAATGGAAAGAAAAACAGCCCCACCCAAATCACACATCAGCTGATTAACAGATAATGAAAGCTACCCATATAATAAAACAAGGATTTAAGATAATGCCACCTTATATGTGTATATACATCCTATTAATCATCCTTCTTTCAATAACATGCTAATGACTACAAAAGATCAGGTTTAAATGTCAGTTTCATATTCCCCTAGGGAATTTTAGGATGCTAAAAATGTGACCCTTAGTATTCTTTCCAAAGGAGAAATAAGAGATGACAGGTGGCTGGATTTTATAACCATTAAACTATTAAAAAGAAACTCCTGAATTTTGATGTGACTTTCAAAAATAATTATCTAATTTGAAATATAAGGATTATAGAAAGTCCTGTAATCAATAATTTAAAGAAGGTCACATAAGCCAGGAACACTGATGAAACAAAGTCTAACACAGGATAAATTGTAGAATAAAATTTATGAAGGAGAATTTTAAAAAACATTTATATTCCACAACTCCTATACTTTTAAAAAAATTGTATTTTAAAAGTATATTTTACATGATTTAAAAATATTCAGTTTCCAAAGCAATGTAGTTATTGCTTGAATGGCTTCAAATATGAAGGCACTAAATACACTCAATATTTTGAAAAGCTATTGAAATATACTGAATATTGAATATACTGAAAATCTATTCATTTAAAAACTATGTAGTTTATATTCTTTTCATAATCAATACCTCAAATGGAAATATATTTTTAAAAAAGCAAAATCCCACGGTTACTGTGGTGGAGGCAGAAAGGAAGAAGAAAGAGATAGATTTGTATTAGTTTAACTCAGATTAGAAAATGATGAGCCAGGGGCGGCTAGGTGGCGCAGTGAGTAGAGCGCCGGCCCTGGAGTCAGAAGGACCCGAGTTCGGATCCGGCCTCAGACACTTAATCCACACAAACAAAAACCTAGCCGCGTGACCTTGGGCAAGTTACTTAACCCCAATTGCCCTAAAAAAGGGGCGGCTAGGTGGCGCAGTGAGTAAGAGCGCTGGCCTCGGAGTTGGGATGACCCAAGATCGAATCCGGCCTCAGAAAATGAGCACCCACACGTAAATCATGACTAGCTGTGTAACCTTGAGCAAGTTACTTAACCCCAATTGCTTAAAAAAAAAAAAAAAGAAAATGATGAGCCATTCATTCTAAAGGCTTCAAAATGGTTAGATATAAACAATGTAATTATTACTCTTAAACTTCACTGTGTATTTACATAATCCATGAACTACTATCCTAAATAAAATGTTCAACTGCTTTAAATGCATAATGTTTTACCATTCATTTTGAAAGCAGTTAAGAGTTCTGGTCATTCCCATTTTGATGAGGAAATTGCAGAGAAAGTCTTCTACCACTTCAGGTACTTCAGACAATGACTGCTTAGTAGGCATAACTGTTTTCTCAGCCTGCAATTTAAATGTGATACAATATTACTTTTAAACATATACAAATTCTGATACACAACCAAGAGAAGAATTCTTGGCTGACCTTTGAGTTCTATATACTAGCATTTAGCAAAGAAAAGATCATTGTTATTGTAATAAACAAATTAATTTTAATATGTTGCACTTCTATCATGGAGGCATCTGTTTGTGATGGAGGTGACTTAATTTTATAACCCCTATTAACAAATGGGTACAAATTAGACCAGCTTATCTAGAACTGATTAGAATAAAAAATGTTCAGACAGAAGAAAATTTGAGGCACTAAGTCTGTTATTCATTTTACAAATGAGGAAACTGGTCCAAAGAGGTTAAAAGGGAAAACAGATGTTATGGAGGCAGAATGCTGAGGACTTTGCAACTCAATGGAAAGTTGTGAGGTTTTAAACCTCAGCACCTGAGAAAGATGATATCAAAAGTAGAAAAAGATAAGTTTGGTAAAGAGTTATGTCTAGAATTCAAAGATAACCATAGACAGCAACTGCAGCCATGAAACGAAAAGATACTTGGGTCCCTGGAAGGAAAACTATAGCAAACCTGGACAACTTACTAAAAGGCAGAGACATCACCTGCTGACAAGTTCCACAAAGTCAAAGCAATGCACACAGTAGTAATGTATGGTTCTGAGAACTGAACTATAAGGAAAGCTAAGCACAACAGAATCGAGGTTTTCTAACTTGTGGTGCTGGAGAAGTATTCCGAGAGTTAGGACAGTCAAAAAAATTTTAAAGAAATTAACTGAGGTTATTCACTGAAAGGTCAAATACAGAAGCTGAAGCTTAAATACTTTGGTCACATGAGAAGGCAGGACTCACTGGAAAAGACCCTAATGTTGACAAAGAGTGAAGGAAAAAAGAAAAGAGGATAGCAGAGGATGAGATGAATAGATAGTGTCATGGGAACAATTAACATGAACTTAGGCTTTTAAAGATAGAGAACTGAAGGGTCTGGCACAGTATTGTCCATGGGGACACAAAGAATCTGAAGTGACTGAATGAGTGAAAGATAACAACAAATTTATTTAGGATAGGGAAGATAATGTGTTTAACTTTGAATATGATGAGTTTGAAATGATGATAGGACTGCCAAGCGCAAAAGTTAAGTGAGCAAGTGCAGATGTGAAAATAAAGTTCATGAGAGAGATTAAGAAGAAATAAACAGAATTGGGAGTCACTTCAGTCAGCCAATATGTTTATTAAGCAAAAGTCTGCTACGTTCCTTGCACGGGGCTAAGAAATACAAAGAAGAGCAAAAGACAGTCCCTGTCTTCAAGGAGCTCACACTCTAAATGGAGAGACTACAAGCCAACTAAAATTACATACAAGGGTCACTGGGTGGAAGAATATGTGATGAACAGTAAGGTGAAAGAAGACTGGAAAGGGAGGAGGGGAGCAGTACAGGGTTCGTGAAAAGTAATGAATGCCTAATAGAGGATTTTGTATTTGATCCTGGAGGATAGGGAGCCACAATGGCCTGCACCTGAGTGTTAGCAGTGTCAAAGCAGAGAAGTGAGCATATTTGACAGCTGCTGCAAATGTAAAACGGCAGGCTTTGGCAAAAGACTGAATGGGGGGGTGGGGGGGTGCGTGCAGGAGATAGTGAGGAGTCAAAGATAACACCACGGTTGTGAACCCAGGGGACTAAAATGATGGTGATGCCTTTAATAGTAAGAGGGAAGTTTGGAGAGAAAGACTATTGAGTTCAGTTTTGGACATATTGATTTTAAGATGTCTACAGAACATCCAGAATGAGATATCTATTTGTAAGTTGGAGATGCAAGACTAAAGGTCAGCAGAGGAGCTGGATAAGTAGATCTTAGAATCGTCAGCACAGAGAAGATAACTGAATTCGTGGGAACTAATGAGATCACCAAGTGAAGGAGTACAGAAGACGACAAGAGGGCCCAGGACAGAGTCCTCTGTGATACCCTTGGTTAGTGAGCATGAATCAGATGAAAATACAGCAAAGAAGGTTGAGTAGGAGAAGAGCCAGGAGAGAGTAGTGTCCCTAAAAATCTAAAGAGAAGAGAGTTTCAAAAAGATGCTTAAAGGCTACAGAGGTGTCATAGTATGCAGAGAGATCAAGGATGAAGATTAAGAAAAGTCCATTGGACTTGGTAATTAAGAGGTCATTTGTAATTTTAGAGTTTTGGTTGAATAAGATTAGAAGTCAGATTGTAGAGAGTTAAGAAAGTGAGAGGAGTGGAAGTGGAAGTACCTATTGTAGATACCTTCTGTAATGATAAGGGAATCTGAAGGTCTTCCCTGCCCATTAATAGGCCTCATAGAAGCCCAACAAGAGAAGCTTGACTAGGGGAGGCTTGTTTTTCTGGAAAGGCCCACATCTTTTGTTACTTTGTAATCAGGCAGTGGGTCTGAGGGTTGTGATGCTTTTGGGCTTACTGATGGGAAGACTGTTTGAGTGATATAGCCAGATGAGATTCTGAGTAGCCATTAAGGAGCCGCCTCCCACCCCCACCCCCAGCTTTGAAAACCCAAATGTTGGTGCTTCTCTCTCTGATAACTGTATGTATAGCTTTGGTCAGACAACTAGAAGCCCTGTCTGTTGATTTGTGTTATTTTCTGTTTGTATTTTTTTCTGCTTGTAATTTGTTTGTATTTTCTCTGAAGTTTAGGGTGCTGACTTTTTTCCCCTGAACCAAGTGAATGATATATACATACATATAATTAAAGATTGCTGACCCCTTTAAACTTGCACTCCTTTAGAAAAGTAGATTGAAGAACTTGTGCTAGCAGCCATGCTGGGTATGCTAGGGTGCTCACTGTTACACCTTCTCAAGAAGATTAGCCAAAAAAGGCAAAAAGATATGGGATAATTATAAGCAGAGAAAGAAGGATAAGTGAGGGGTTTTTTTGAGGGTAAGGGAAAGTAGGATACATTTGTAGGCAGTAAAGAAGCAGCCAGTAAACAAGGAAAGACTGTAGACAAATGAGAGAACAGGAATGACAGAGGGCAATGGACCAGAAAAGATTAGATCAAATGGGATCATTTATTCATGTAGAGGGGTTTTCCTTGAGGAAGGGAAGGGCCACTTCTTCCTGTGAGATAGGGGTAAAGGAAAAAGTGGGAGAAGGGACCTGAGTGACATGAAATGAGGAGAGATGAGGGGGCTCACAGCAAAGGGACTCAATTTTTTTTTAAATTTATATATAAATGCTAATTGAACCAATAGAAAAAGATAAGTTCACCAAGGGAGAGAGTAAAATGACTGGCTATTTTGGAGTGATTTAATTGCCTCAGTGGCAGGGTCAGATCACATGGGGCTCTAGAGCAAGTGGGCAGACAGAATTTCAAGGTTATAAATGTTTTGCTTGAATACCAAAGGCTAGAGATACCTGATGGTCAACCCACATCTGCCACTGGTATGCTCACATTAAAGATATCTACGGGAAAATCTGACACCCATCCCAAATTTATGGGAGGACATGAATAAGAGTTAGATAAGACTGGCAAGCACAGATGGTGCTGCACTACTGGAAGTAGCAAGAGGTTTACTGCAGTAAAATGCCTACGTAACTCTGCTACTTCTAGGTTACAGAAACCTCAGACACTCTCATCACAGCACAGTAACTGGAATGGAACTTGCACAACATCACAACACGCACATACATACTTACAAGAATACAACACTGAATAAAAAGAACAAAGCTTGCTTTCCCTGTGTTGGACACTAATATCCATCTAACTATTTGAGTATACACAAAGGACTATGAACTCTGGAAATTTTTTAAACTCAGTGTTTCAGGAACTATAATCATAAAGGGGCTTTCCATTTTGTGAATTCATTATTTTATAATGCAACCCAACTTACCCTACCCATTTCATTTTTTTTTAATTCCAAATTCTCTACCTCCCTCTACCTAGTCCACCATCCATCAAAAAGGCAAGAAATATGATATCCACTATACAAATGAAATAATGCAAAACATAGTTCCTTATTAACCATGTTGGGAGAAAAAAGCAAGAAAAATTTCAAAAGTGCAAGAAAGTATGTTTCAATCTGAATTCAGAGCTCATCAGTTCTCTATCTGGAGGTTGACAGCATCTTTCTGCAGGAATCTGTTGGCACTATCATGGATCAGTGTACTCATCAGAGTACTCTTTCACAGTTGATTTGTCATTACCATACTGTTGTTAATGTGTACAATGTTCTCCTACTTCTGCTCATTCACTTTGCATGAGCACACAGAAGGCTTCCCAGGTTTTTCTAAAACCATCCCTTTTGTCATTTGTCAACACGATAGCATGCTATCACAATCATAAACCATAACTTATTCAGCCATTCCCCAATTGATGCTATCCTCTAAGTTTCCAATTCTTCGCCACCACAGAGCTGCTACAAATATGTTATTTATAAGTATTTACATTGTTTAAATACTTTTAAAGCAGATAGGTGGCATACTGGCTTGAGTGCTAGGCCTGAAATCAGGAAGACCTGAGTTCAATCCAGCCTCAGACACTTATTAGCTGTGTGACCTTGGGCAAATCACTTAACCATATTTATCTCAGTTACCTCACCTGTAAAATGAGTTGGAGAAGGAAATGGCAAACCACTCCAGTAACTTTGAAAGAAAACCCCAAACAGACTCACAAAAAGTTGGACAAGTCTAAAATGACTGAACAGCAAAGACATTTTTGTATACATAGGTCGTATCCTACCCTTCTTGACAAGCTTAAGGTAAAAATTATCAGCTACTATCAATGTTAAATGGAAAAATAGAAATTAAAATGTTCATTATCTGGAAAAATATTACAAAAATAACTCAAGTCCTAAAGTAGGAATAATGCAGTATTTCCTGATTCCTACATGGACTTTTTTTTTTCAATTATACCTGAAAAACTCTTAGTAAGAGTATGTCTTGGTATTATTTCTCAACTAATAAATGGCAGGATGTCTTCAATTACAATTCATATAGGACAAGTACTACTTATAAATGGCAAATATTTAGGTTCTTTATCAATAATCCCTTCCAATACACCTAACTTTTCCAATAAATTATCTTAAATTTGACATTAAAGAATCACATTCACATATTATTTTAAAATTAAATACCCAATGTAAAAATGAATTTGTATAAAATATGCCATTTTTCTTAAGCTCCAAAGAACTGTAAAAATTTCACTAAGCTTGACCATTTTTTTTTCCTTAACGCAGTGCCCGAAGACCTTCTGTGGCTTTTAAGTCTACAATACTGCAAGTTTTCACCCATGCTTTGGAGCAACACTCTATTTCAAGAAAGTAGCAACTATGAAACAACTAAAAGCTATCCAAATCTCATACTTAACAAGATAACTGATTAATAAATTCTCTTTATTCCCAATTTTTATTCAAGATACATTTTATACTTTAAAATAGTTCTACACCATTTTATTTCAAAGAGTTACAGCCATTGTTAACTTCTTAGGAAACTGAAAGTGCAACAAATTTACTTTTTAAAGTAGATTAAACACAATGCCACCAATATGAAATTTTTCATTCATTATGCCAACTCAAGTTTAGATTGTCACAACAGAGTATTCAAATGACAACTAACCAACAAATTGTTCATTCCTTGATTCTATCACTGAAAAGCATTTACATTATTCTTATTTAGTTTTCCTAGTTCTGATAAGACCCTTCTTTGCAAAACCTGAAGGCAAATAAAAAAAAGCTACATTGCAAAAGAACTACATAAAATGAGTAATGTCATAGTAATAAAAACATACCCTCTTTGTAACTAGACATTAGAAAATCATAACAAAATTGTTATTTCATAATAGGAAAATAATCTTTGCAATAAAAACCCATGGTACAACTTAAAGCTAATTTTGAAGGTTTTAAAATACAAGTAAGTGTATAAACAATGTGAATAGAATAATAATATGTTTGTGATAAAATGCAAGTTTAAATTCATATGAAATAGAAAACTGAAGAGCTATTTTTCTATGGTCATAATTTACTGACAGATTTTCTATAGCTCCCCTTCCACCAAAGAGCTTAAAAGGCATCTCAAATAATTCAAATACTCTGTAATTTCCTAAAGTTACCTAGCAGTGTCAGGGACAGCCAGGAAGTATTTGGATCTCACCTTTTTATCATTACTTTAGGAAAACAGCCAACAGTGGAGCATATGACAAGCTCTGATACCAAGGCAAAGTTAAAAGTCTTTTTCCCCCCTATGAGCAACCTCTGCATGACACCTGGTATCAACAGCATCTCTGGAGAATTCCATTCTAGTCAATCACCATTTTTTAAGTCCCTGGAGGCACTTTGCTGGACACTAGGCCTGCAAGGCTCCATTGCTAACACCTTAAACATGGCTGTCACACCTCTTGAGAGGGGAACTAAGTGCACATACAACCTGACACAAGAAGTTCAGACAAAGAGTCAGAAGTAATCAGTGAAGGAAACATTCAGTTTCATTCAGTCAGTCATAGAGTACTCATTAAGCAATTATTGTGTGCTGGGCACTGAGTCTAGCAATGGCAGCACAAAAGTAACTAGACATATACAAGTTATATAAAGAAGGCAATTATGAAGGACTAGGAAAGGCCTCCTGCAGAAGCTAGGACTTGAGCTTCGAAGGAAGGCAGGCAAGCCTGACTTAGAGGTCAGGAGGAAAAGTATTCCAGGCATGGTATTACCCTTGACAGGTAAAAGGGAAGTTTGGAGGAGAAGAGGATTTGGAGGAGAAATAACAAGTTCTGTTTTAGACATGATGACATCGAGAAGCCTATAAGGACATTCTAGTTTGATATGTCCATGAGGCAGTTGGAGATGTATGACTGGAGCTCAGAAGAGAGATTAAGGCTGGATGGAATCAGCTCCATAGATATGATTACTGAACCCCACGGGAGCCAATGAGATTACCAAATGAAACTCTACATAGGGGAAAAAAATAAGAAAACATAGGACAGGTTAGAGGCTTGAGGGACACCCTTAGTTAATGGGTATAATAAACTTGAGTAAAGCTCTAGCAAGGATAATTGAGGAATAGCCAGACAGAAAGTAAGGGAACTGGGAGAAATTTTACTTTCACTATGAGTGGAGAAGGTGGAAGGAATGGGGGGGGGGGGCAGGTTATAGAGCAGATGAAGCCTAAATTTCAGCCCAAAGGAAGGTACTTCCAAGACAGGGAAATTAGGTAGCAGAGGGAGTCAATTCCAGTAATATGGAGCATCAAGAATAAAGGCATGGAGCTTGAAGAAATCATAAGAATAGAGAACAGTTATCAGTCATCTATTTTGGCTGAAACATAGGATAACAGTATAGTATATAGGGAAGTAGCATGAAATAAAATTGGTAAGGTAATAATAAGTCAATTACATATCACTTTAAGTTTGAGGATTCATATTCTTTGAAACTACCCAATCAAGAAAGCAGTTGAAGTATTATGATCCTCATTTTACCTGTGAAAAAAGGAAGGCTCAGAGGAAGTAAATGGCTTGTCAAAGGTTCCCTAACTAATAAGTGAACCTCAGTTCCTCCTGCCTCCAAGGCCCATCCTAGAGCAGAGTGTAGTGTCACTGAAGCCAAAGGAAGAGAGGATATTAGAGAAGAGGAAAGGGGTTTCAAAAGCTACAATATTCATTTAAGCTATAATCTTAAAATTAAAATAAATGTTGACAAAAACAAATCCACATCATTGTAGGAGATAGACCTTTTTTTTCTGGAACTTAAATAAGTTTTATAAGAGGAACAATGGGTAATAATGAAAATGTCTCCAACTACAGTTTTGCAAAAGTCAAAGAGACATTTAAATGGATGACTCCTTATACTGACACTCAATAAAGACTAAATATACTATTAAATAATTGACTGGAGGCATTTCTGAGGTTCTGAGGCATTTTGCTTTCTAAGAGAACTTGAGAAATCTACAAGTACAGTTACAAAATCTGGCACGGAGTTTAATGAATTATACAACGGATCTGTGAGTCTATAATTAGAACTGACAAAATATTTCTTTTTTTTTTAAGATAAGATGAATTGAGTGACTATACCTTTAGAGTTAATCCAAGTAAATAGTTTCTCAATGACTGGAGTCATTGAATGAAAGAATCTAAACAATACTGACCAAGAGATTTTTCTGCAGTCTTTTTATATGTGATGTCATATATTACTGAGTGGACATTTACTGGCTCCCAACTAGGGAATCTACCCTGGCATCTACAAAATATGAAGACACAATGTAGGGTCTCTATCTTTTAATATAATAAAATTATTCAATAAATGGAAAGCAATCTATAAATAAAAGTTACATGACTATTGTTACTGCCTTCCTCTTTCCCTATTATAAAAATAATGTATAATTGAGGAAAAGTACCCTAAGTAAATAATGTTATAGTAACAATAAATATGTATGTGTATGTTTTAAAGATTTACCATAAAATAATTTATCACTATACTGATTTGTAATGACTCACATTTTAGAACTTCCCATAATTCCATGAATTGGATATCATTTATATTTTGTAAACTTTCAACAGATGTCACTCTATGTGCACATTTAGGATTGTCTTTTAGGTCATTTTAGGTATTGTCTTTTCCACTGGGCTCAAAAGAGTTAAAAGTAATTAGTACATAATGCTCACAAATTCTTGTGATTTGAGGTTAATTCATTTAAATTAATGACAAATCATTTATTGAACATCAACTGTGGGTCAGGACAGTTGTACTAGGCATTCTGGGGAAATACAAAAGAAAAAAAAAAGACATGGCCCCTATCTTGCTGTCTAATGGGAAAGGCAGAACACACACACACACACACACACACACACACTCGCACAAGCACACACATACACACACACACATGCACACAAATATCAACTATTTAAAAAGTTGATGTGCAGTATGGAATTCAAAAGGTACAAAATTCTATGCATTACTGATGAAAGAATAAGGAATAATGAAGTAAGCACACCAGGTGGGATTAACTAAGGAGGATTTGAAATGTATTTGAATATAGGTTTAAAGGAGGATCATGGCAAAAAACAAACAAACTACTTTTTGGATGGCAAGAGTGCTGAGTACAAAGGTCAACAAGCATTGCTTACCTGGAATAAAGAATATGAATAATAAAAAAATAAATCATAGTAGTTATACCAGGATAGGGGTACTGGTAAAGTATAATTAGTAAATAAAAACATTATCTTTTATTTTACATGCAAAAATCATTATCAAAATATCCCTGTTTCATACTTAAAAAATCATCAGGAAAAAGTTAGACTGCTTCCATGATTTCACATAATCACAAATTCTACTGTGGGAACCGAGTGAACCACACTGACTCCATCTTATGACTCAATTCTGGAGCTAGCTCAGTTCCCTTTCTATTGAATTTTGGGTTTAATCCAATTTTTGTCTTGTGAGAAAACTTTATTAAATTATGGGATTTGTGAGAAATTCTTACTGCATTGTTTGAACTTGGCCCTGTGTGGCTGGGAAGCTGGACCATCTCTATCTGCTGACCACCCTTAACTAAATACCTAGGTTATGCTGACCAGAAATCGAGCCAGATTGGAAGACTGATGCAGAGTTTTCTCATAAGTATACATCTCAAGTAATCCATATGTCATATCTGAAAACTGGCCCCATACTGGTCAAGTAGTTTCCTTGTTCCTTTAATTGAATTACAAACACTTGGGGTAAAGGGACACGTTTTTTTTTTCTGATTTGAAGGGAACTGCACCTATTCACTCTTCCTGTTTCCAACTCAGAAAGCACCTAACCCCTCCTACAATTAGAAATCCGATTACCTAATCGCGTATCCCGGTTTATGTCATGTTAATTGTTTGCTTTTAATGTATAAAACTCTGTGTTCCTTTGTATTTGGGGTCCAGTGCCAAGCCAAAGATACCCAGTCCGAGTCCTGATTTGTTATTTAATTGGCCTGTATTGCTTAATAAATCAATATGTAAAGAAGCTTGAAACTTTGTTTATTTGGTTATTCAAATTTCACCCACCACTCTATCATACAGAAAGAGAGAGAGAAAGAGAGAGAAAGAGAGAGAATTCTTACCATAATATCAGCATCTTCTTTCTTTTCTTGAATCATCTGCTGGGCTTTTGTCAGATCTTCATCACCTTCTGGAATGCTTAAATCATCTTGTTCTGATACCTAAGCCAAGAAATAAAAATGAAAAAACATACATACAATAATTTTCCTTCCAGAAACTTCAATCCTAACACAATGTCCCAAACTAAAAAGTAAATGAAAGAAATTTTATTAGGCTGCATCTCATAACCATTCAAATATACAATGTATTTGGGGTTATCTGACACATATGAGCAAAATTTGCTATTGTTGCTATGTATTAGTTTAATAACCATTATGGAACTGCCTGCCATTTACTTTTACCCAAAAATTCAATTAAAAATAATAAAATTATTAAGTCCCTATTTACAAGTACTGAGTCAAGTACTGAGGGAAGACAGAAATTTAGATATGTAATAGATACTTCACTGGCACAGTCTAGTAAAAAAAAAAATCAACAAATTGTTAAAACACTCTAAAAATCCCACTGCTAACCAAATACCACTTTTCCCACTCTTTTCCCACCAGTGGTCTGTTAAAATTAGTAACTACTACAAATCTCTATTTTGTTATCAAAATTAAAATAAGAGAGCCCTCTAAATGCTGCTCTCAAAGACTGCTTGCTCCTTCAAGAAAAGCTATCTTATGGTCAAGAGTAAAAACATACTCCTTGACAATGTAAATGATCCCCTAGCTGATGGGTGTTGGTATTTGCTAGAAGAAATGTCTCAACAAATTGATATCTAATTTTCTATCACATTTACAGAGCCGTCATCTTCATATTAAAGCTTAAGGCATTATTAATACAAAATTAAATTTTTCTTTGATTTTCATCTATGTGGTAAAAATGACAGGCAAAACATTACTTGCAACGTAATAATTTTTAAATATCTTAAATGGGGAATTTTTTATTAAGATTACAATATAGTTAACTCCTGATTATCTATGTTAGTGAAATGCTCATTAGCATAAATAATTCAAAATACTTACTTCTCTGTAACTTTCATTAATTATTTCTCCAGGATTAATCTTCCTGATTAATCTTCCACAATTAATTTCTCTGAACCTTAATGGATCTGTTTCTAACACCATGGCTACTACATTAAGATTTTTTTTTCCTAACCCACCCAGGACAAGACCAATTATCAAATGAGATAATATTTGCAAATCACTTATCACAGGGCCTGGGACATAATAGGTGATTCATGAGTGCTTATTCCCTTCCCCTTTCCCACAAAGGGGAACACTGAAAAGGGGAGGAACTAGGACCAGTATATGTACTGAGTAGAAGTGGGTCCTAGCCCCAAATATTCAAAAAGGAAGGAACCTGGAATCCAACTAGATGGCAAAAAACCTAGCCTAAATCTACTTCTATTACAAGAAGCCATGCCAAGCTGAGGAAGAAAATAAATGATCCCAGGAAAAAAGACATTCTTCAATACAGTTATATAATACAGGCAATCAGCTTACTGTACAAGGTAACTAAAAGCAAAGCTAGCTATATTATCTAATATAAACATTTAAATATATCACATTTCATTCTAAACTAGCTGACATTAGCTAAATTCAAGAAACACTAAACCAAACTACATTCTTTACAGGCATTAAAAATTTATAAAAAGGGGAAAAAGGGCACAAATTCTATTTAAGTGTTTCAGAAAAGTTTTTTTTAATGTATACTTTGCAAGAAATACTGCTTAAAATAGACAATACAATATATTTACAAATTGAAAATCTGAGAAACATGCATTACCTCATCATACTGATAATCATCTTCAGATGCTTCAGTTATAGTCACTTCTGAAAGTTCTGTCAAGTAAAAGCTCTGAAATATGTAATAATTTCAAGTGACTTGATGTAAAACTCATTTAACCTTTAGATTTAATAGTAATAATCAACTTTTTATTTTTGATAAACTAAGTTCTTAGTTACCTTTGTTTTCCCAGGTATTCTAAAATCCAAAGATATATTTTTAAACAAAATATTTAATTACATCCCTGCCTATGCTTGGGAAAAGTGTGAATACAACATATTTTACAGAAGCTCATTTTATTTTTGGCTTTCTACAGCCTCTTGAGTCAGCTCTTCACAACGTTCCTCTTCACTGCAAATGAGCAGAACATGAGGCACACTTATTATTGAATGTACTTTAAAACATTTTAATGCCATGCAAAATGATTTCTATAAGATCCACTATTTGAGGTAATTCCCCCCATGTAACAAACAGAGGTCATTTTAGAGTGAATACAAGGCAAAATTTTAAATGGGGAAAAAAAGGTATGTCTATATACAAATGTCACTTAATGGACTGAAGAGCTACCCTGCTAAAGTAAAGTGGCAGCACTGAAGAGTTACTGTAGTCCTTAAGTTGAATGGCCTGAATTGCCCTTTGGTTCCAAAATCACAAAATGATTTTACACCAATTTAGATCTGGCTTTTTCTTAGAAATCTCCTGGCCTTTGAAGAAAAGTCAGGTTAAAATGAGGAACAAGGGATAGGCAGACAAGTATAATTCAATTAAGACCTGAGTTAAAGTTAAAATAAAAAGGAAGAGGTTTCTAATGAAATTTAATTCAGAATGTAATGCTGTATAGCTTTTTAAAATTAATCCTAATTAAAATTATAATAAATACATTTTATATAAAATAAATATCTCAGTATCAAAATATGCTGTTTGTGGTTTATTGTTTAGATTTTGTTCGATGTATTCAGGCCAAATTTAAAAGATGTGAACAATCTCACAATGTGTTGAAATACTCTTTCTGGTATTAGCTATAAAGAGCTTTTAAAAAAGTAACCATTTGTGGTTTGCTGTTAATTGTAAAAGCTTTCCCCATCTGCACTCACACCGAAACCGCATCCCTACCCCCTCTTGCTTTTCTATCCTCTCAAAATTAGCTGGAAAATAAGTGCCTCTAACCAACTTCCTGCTTCTGTAGTAAGCACCTTCTATGCATCTTTAAATTCATTTTTCTCTCTTATATTTTGGAAATCTTTCATTGTTTCGCAGTGACAAAGGTCTAGGCTTGAGTTCTGCCTTGGACACATAGCAAGTCACTTAATGCCCTGGTAAGTCTGCAAAATTATCCACTATATAGGAGGTGCTTATCTGTATTAATGGAGAGTTTCTGCATTGAGAGTTCCCTAGACCAACAAAATTGGAGGTGGTGAGGTGGGGGCGGGGGAGAGAACATTCATTTTTATAAATTGATTATTCCACTTAATTTGCCCAGTTCTTTTAACTTTTAAAAGGAGGTTGTAACACCTGACATTTCAACTACCTTCTGAATCAATTACTGATGTTGCATCTCCACAATCCCACCAGAGAAGGCACTATAGCCTCCTTCAAGTCATGCTAACCCTTAGTTTCTCTAAGCAATCAAATGCTAATATTTGTGAGACATAGAGCCTTCACCAAACAGGAGTATGCAAATAAAATAGCACAGCAGGCAGCTCATAATGAACAATGCATATAAAAACTAAGTTATGCTCAGTCCACCTAATCCCAAATACATTTATTTCTCAATCTGTGCTTTTAGTCACTAGGACTCTACCTTTCTCATGACTACCACTAAAAATAGTGTTAAAGGCTATTGTTAAGAAGATTATTTCAACATGCTTATCTTGAGAAACTAAATCTCCCAAAAGTCTTTTAAGAATAAGTGACTTTCAGCACATTCTATCTAAAAAAAGTACTATGGAAATCTCACTGAGATGGGACTATTTGAGCCCGAGTCAGCTGGCTGGGTGATGTGTAAACGGAGATCTGGAACAGAACCCGAAAAAATCAAAGGCGGGAAAGAAAAGCAGGTGTGAAACTGGGGACCAAGTAAGGAAGCTGGATCTGGAGCCACCGGAAGCTTGGCGATTCTCTCCTCCTATTGGGTTGGGAAGACAAAGAAGTAAATCAGGTGTGAGATTAGTGCTGATTGACAACAAATACAGAGGCAAGTTGGGAATGAGTGACATGATACTAATTCCATGTTATAGCTTATAATTCTGTTTTACTATTAATTCACTTTACTAATTTTTAAAAATATTTTACTATTAATTCACTTTAAGTTTTCAGTCATTGGATTGAAATAAAAAAAAAAAATCAGTGAGAGGTTGTGAACCATGGATTTAAAAAGATCACTACCCTAACAGTAACAATGGTACTTGGAAGCAAGACTACATAAACATGGCATGCCAGAACACCAGAATGTTATATGACAAATTAACAACAATAACAATAATTAAAATAAAATAACAGTACTGTATAATGGAAAAGTATAATAGGGTCTGGAAGACCTGTGTTCTAGATTTAGTCCAACTCAAAGATGCAAACCAAGGAACAATTTTCAGAAATGCTGAGGGAAGAAAAGGAAGAGTGGTTTTATAAGAAGTATACTGAATCTGGAATCTGAAAGCCCAAGTTCAGTTACCAGCTCTTACTAATACTAGCAAGTAATTTAACCTCTCTGGAGCTCAATTTCCTCCACAGTAAAATGGGAACTTGTACTATCTAATTCACAACACTGCCACAAAGATCAAACGTGATAATGCTTATAAATTATTACAACATGAGGCATCATGAGTACCATATGTTGTCCTCACAATCCATAGCTGTTTGTGGATAACAAACGGTATAGAACCACTGTATATGTGTGATTGATTATATTTTCTAAGTGATTCTCCAAAATACCCATAGATATGAATAGCTTTTTATACCCTATCATCACTTCAATGCTAATACAGAGGGGCAATCTATAATTTAAACTATGCCACCACACATTTAATTTCCCTAACACTCTAACTGGAACATCAGAGTTAATTAATTTTGCGAGTTGCTCTATTAACTAAATTCTAAATAACCTGCACTACTGTTCCCGTCTACTCCTAGCATGCCCCTCACTCCATTGCTTCCCAATTTGTTGCCCAGAATTACTGCTTGAAACAAACCATTTATCCCTGCTACCTCCTCCTATACTTCCAGCCCTATTCAACTCAGTCCTCCCTCTTCCTCAAACCTACCTCACCCAAGACCCTTTCCATTTTATCCATTCATTAGGACCTCATTCTACTATAAACAAAGTCTTCCACATAACTGAACCACATATCAGTGTCTTTCACCTCCTTATATTAACTAAAATCTAGCTTTCTCCTGAGGAGGATACCATATCCTCTCCCTTTCCCATCTTCCACAACCCTTTTCAGCTCAGGAATTTTTCTCTCCCAGTTATTGAGACAAGACAAGGCACTGGCATACCATTTCCTCTGGAGGGCACTTTCCAAACCATGTTTCTTCTGAAACCACTAAAACAATTTTTTCTTCTTCAGCCTCCATGGCATCTGATAAGAACTTCTCCTTCAAAGTGCCCTCATCTGACCTGTCCCACCTGGCCCCACCCAGGGCCTCCCAAGTAGGAACTCAACTGTCCTCTATGATGTCAGTTTCTAGGTGTATGAAGAAAGGTACAAAAGCACAGTAATAATATTAACAGAAGCAAAGATGTTAGTACCCTGAGCCATATGTCAAAATATCCTCTGGGAGGAAAAGCTAACAGAGAATGTGGTTAATTCCTGAGAAGTGCTTAAGCTAAATTAAGGTATAAGTATGAAATAATAGGTCAATAAAAAGTAGATAATGCAAAAAAGTAAAAAAAAAACCAGAAACTGAAGAATCCAGGAGTCTTTCCTAGTATGCTCTTTTGAAAAATATATTTTGAACACAATTATTTGTCACCTACCAAAACCTAGGATGCATTCATCCATTCTCAAAAAATGTAACACCCTGCCCAGTTTTTGTTTCACCTGAATTTAGAGGCAAAAGAGTCATCCCTCTCCACTACATCCCATCTTCATTCTCAACAATTTCAAAATCCATGTTGATGACCATTATAAAACTCCATCCAAATAGTCATTTCCTTAACATGCCAGCAACCTGAGGATTCTTTATTTTTTCCTAGATGCAACAGCAAGCCCATTCAAAAAAATTAGTAAGAAGGAGTCATATCTCTGTTTTAAAAATGTTAATGTCGGGGCAGCTAGGTGGCGCAGTGAGTAGAGCGCCGGCCCTGGAGTCAGAAGGACCTGAGTTCCAATCCGGCCTCAGACACTTAACACACAAACAAACAAAAAACCTAGCCGTGTGACCTTGGGCAAGTTACTTAACCCCAATTGCCCTCCAAAAAGGCAAAAAATAAATAAATAAATAAAAATGTTAATGTGGGGAAGACAACAGGGGCTGGCACAGAGGCCCGGAGGAGGCCTGATCAAGGCAAGCTGACCCACCAACCACAAGGGCGACTGCCAGGCCTATCACTGCAGGGCTGGAATTGGACAGAGGTGGCTACAGAACCCACAAAATGACACAGAGAAGCTAACCTCCCACTGAAGACAGTCCAACAGGTTAGCAGAAAGGGCAGCGAGGCACTCTGGGAGCTGAGACCAGCCCCTCATGACCTAGAGGTTTTAGTCTCAGGGAGGCCACAACCAAGTCGCTGGCTGGAGGGACTTCAGATAACCAGCAGCTGTGGCAGTTTGCAGAATTATCAACCCATAAATCCCAAGGACAAAGTGAGAAGTCAGTGCAGTGTGGACTTTGGGACCTGGGAATACGGGAGTACAGTCAGCCTTTGCCCCCGAGGCGAGAAGATGCTGAGGCCCTGCATCTGTGCAGGCGCCACCAAGTGGCTGCTTCAGAGCTCCTGGCCTGCAGATTGCAGGGGGTCCAAGCAACCAGTCTGAGGGGTAATCACTCTTGCTTTAACCTGCTTGGATCTGGATTGTGCTCTAGGGTGGAGGTCCTGGGGTGCGTGACCAGTTTGCCAGAGCATGTGGAGGCTTCAGAGAAGGCACCCAACTAATAGCTCCAGCAGCTGAGAAAACCCCAGCTACTGGGAAAAAGCTCCCCACTCTGGTGGCAGAGTTCTACTGTGGCAAAAAACTCAGAAGTCAAGTAATTGAGTGGCAACATGAGCAAATGAGGGAAGCAAGGCAAGCACAGTAATTCAACTTTGGATTCCTTTTGGGGGGAGAAAAAGGATCAAAGCATGGAACAGGAGGAAGACAGCAAAGTCAAAACTTCTGTACCAGAAACTTCCAAAAAAAGAATATGCTGCTTACAGGCCATCGAGGAGTTTAAAGATTTTGGAAACCAAATAAGATGGCAAAAAATTGGAAATTAAGGGGGGTGTCTGTCAATTGGGGAATGGCTGAACAAGTTGTAGTATATGCGTGTTATGGAATACTAATGTGCTAATAAGAAATGAGGAGCTGATGGACTTCATATTTACCTGGAGAGGCTTATACGAACTGATGCTGAGTGAGAAGAGTAGAGCCAAGAGAAATTTGCACACAATTACAGACACAACATATGTATGACTACCAACTTTGTTAGACTGGAATCTTCTCAGTAATCCAGGGTTATAAGTCAACCCCAAAAGCCTCATGATGGACAAAGATGTCTTCATCCAGAGAAAGAACAGAGTTTCAACCCAGATTGAAGCAAACTGCCTGCTCCTTTTCTGTTTCTTGTTTGGTTTTGTTTCCTCTTTCCCACTGTTCATTCCATCTGATACAATCCTTCTTTATAACTTGACTAATGCCTAATATGAAAGTATTTGCAGATACTATACTTTATTGTATGCTGCCGGGGAGAGGGGAGAGAGAAAAAATTTGAAACTCAAAGAATTATGGAAATGAATCTTGTAAACTAAAAGTAAACAAATCAATAAAGACCAAAATTAAAAAAAAAAACAAATAAGCAAAGTGGAGGAAAAACTGGGAAGAAAAATGAGAACAAGGCAAGAAAATTATAAAATGAGAGTCAACAACCTGACTGAAGAAAATAACACCTTAAAAAACAGATTAACTCAAATGGCAAAAGAGGCTCAAAAAGCCAATGAGGAGAGGAATGCCTTAAAAAGTCCAATGTGCCAAAGAATCTCAAAAGCTCACTGAAGAGAATCATTCCTTCAGAATTAGATTGGAGCAAATGGAAGCTAGTGACTTTATGAGAAATCAAGATGCTGTTAAACAGATCCAAACAAATGAAAGAATAGAAGGCAATGTGAAATATCTCATGGGAAAAACCACTGACCTGGAAAATAGATCCAGGAGAGACAATTTAAAAATTATTGGACTACCTGAAAGCCACGATCAAAGAAAGAACCTAGAAATCATCCTCCAAGAAATTCTCAAGGAAAACTGCCCTGATGTTTTAGAACCAGAGGGCAAAATAGAGGTTGAAAGAATCCACCGATCACCTCCTTAAAAAGATCCCAAAAAGAAAACTCCCAGGAATATTACAGCCAGGTTCCAGAATTCCCAGATCAAGAAGAAAATATTACAAGCAGCCAAGAAGAAATAATTTGAATATTGTGGAAACACAATCAGGATAGTACAGGACCTGGCAGCTTCTACACTGAGGGATCAAAGGGCCTGGAATATGATATTCCAGATGTCAAAGGTGTTGGGATTAAAACCAAGAATCACCTACCCAGCAAAACTGAGTATCGTGTTTCAGGGGAAAATATGGTCATTCAGTGGAATAGAGGACTTTCAAGCATTCTTAATGAAAAAGCCAGAGTTGAATAGAAAATCTGACATTCAGATACAAGAAGCAAGAGAAGCATGAGAAGGAAAACAGGGAAATCATAAGGAACTTATCAAAGTTGAACTACTTACATTCATACATGGAAAAAGGATAATTGTAACTTATGAAACTTTTCTCAGTATGAGAATAGTTGAAGGGAATAGAAATGTGTGTGTGTGATATACATATATATATATGTATATGTGTTATGTCTATATAGGAGGGTACATGGGCATATGAATGCATATGTGAGAATGTATATATATTTATCCACGTATACATAGACAGAGGGTACAGGACCAGTTGAATAGGAAGGGATGGTACTTAAAAGGTGAAATTCAGAGGTGAGAGAGGAATATAATGAGAGGAGATGGGGACAGAATGGGGTAAATTATCTCCTACAGAAGAGGCAAGGGAAATCTGTTACAATGGAGGGCATTGTATGGGAATGAGTCAAGGGAATGAGTCAACCCTATTCTCAATGAATTTGGCTTAGGGAGGGAATCACATACACACTAAATAGGGTATCTCACCCTACAGGAGAGTAAGAGGGAAGGGGATGAAAGGGATATGATGGAAGGGAGGGCAGGCTGGGGAGTAGGGAAGTTGGAAGCACCCACTTTTCAAAAGTAGGATCAAAAAGATCAAAGTAGAAAATAGAACAAGTGGGGGGTGGGATGGGATGGAGGGACATATACTCAGTCTTTAACAATATATCCACTGTGGAAATGTATTCCATGGCTACACATGTACAGCCAATGTTGAACTGCTTGTCTTCCCAGTAAGGATGGGTGACAATGGAGGTAGGGAAGGAATCGGGAACTCAAAGGTTTAAAATCAAATGTTTAAAAAATATATTATTATTATTTTACATGTAACTGGAAAATAAGATATACAGGCACTGGGGCATAGAGATCCACCATGCCCTACTGGAAAGTTGCAGGGGGGATATAGACTGGGGGAGGTGATATTCAGTGGGATCGCTGTTTTGGAGTAGTGGGTAGGGCAAAAATGGGGGGAAAATTTGTAACTCAAAATCTTGTGGAAATGAATGATGTAAACTAAAAAAAAATTTAAAAAAAGAAATGTTAATGTGGTTACTACTTAGATGCTAATTGGGAGAAGGGAAAATATGTAAGTAGGAAGAACAAATGAGAAGCTATTACAGTAGTCCTGGAAAGAGATGATGAAGAACTGAACTAGGGTGAAGTTTGTGTGAGTGGAGATAAAAGGAGAGATCTAAGAAACATGGAGGCAGAATCCACAAGAGTTGCCAACTAATTAGCTATGACAAGTATAAGAGAGGAGTCAAGGGTAACTCTAAGGCTGTGAATCTGTGTGACTGGAAGGATTGTGCTATCCTCAAGAGAATGGGTAACATGGAGGAGGGATGTATCTGGGTAAAATGAGCTCTAGGTTAGACTACAGGATATCCAGGCAGAATGGCCAGCAAGCAGTTAGTACATAGGCCTGCAGTTCAAGTGAAAGAGTATGGCTTACCATGTGGATTTGGGAGTCATGTACAAAGATAACTGAACACCACATTTAGTGAATAAGAGGATAACCATACAACTAGTGTCTAAGGTAACATCTGAACCTAGGTCTTCCTGTCTCTATATACAGTGCCCTATACACTTTGCCATGTTATCATTCACATTATACTTGACAATTTAGGTGCATTTAAGGAAAATAATCAATAGGGTCATTTGTTTTAAATTACTGAATTGGACCAAAATTGGTTAGAATTAAATCATTAAATTATATAAAATAGAATTAAATTAAATTATTGACCACTGTAATTATTAAATTATTGGCTACAGTGGATCACTGATTAATAGTATTCAGAGCTGGAAGGGCCCTTAAAGATCATTTCCAAGCCCCTCATTAGACAGATGAGGTAAAGGCAATCCAGAAAAACTAAATTATAGGGCTTTGGAAGTAGAACAAAGACATGTTTAAGATGAAGTAAAAGCACATTCAATGAAATAGAGGGCTTTCAAGCATTCTTTTTTTTTCCCCTGCTTTTTGAAGGGCAATTAAAGTAACCTGCCCAAGGTCACACGGCTAGGTTTTTTTGTTTGTGTGTACATTAAGTGTCTGAGGCCGGATCCAAACTCAGGTCCTTCTGACTCCAGGGCCGGCACTCTACTCACTGCACCACCTAGCCGCCCGCTTTCAAGCATTCTTGATGAAAAGGTAAACAGGAAAGAGAAATGATAATGGACTTATTAAAGTTGAACTGTTTACATTCCTACATGGTAATGGGATATTTGTAACTCATGAGACCTTTCTCAGTATTAGGATAGTTGGAGGGGAAATATAATTGTGTGTGTACATGTATATGTATGTATGTGTATATGTAGTATACACATACATATATGCTTATATAGAGACAGACAGAGGGTACAGGATGAGTTGAATATGAAGGGATATCTAAAAAATAAAATTCAGGGGTGAGAGAGGAATGTACTAGGAAAGGGAAAAAGGGAGAGGTAGAATGGGTAAATTATCTCACATAAAACAGACAAGAAAAAGCTTTTACACTGGAGAGAATAGAGGTAGATGGTGAGAGGGAATGAGTGAACCTTACTTTCATCAGATTTGGCTTAAGGAGGGAATAATATAAACACTCAATTGGGTATGAAAAATCTGTTTTACCCTATAGGAGAGTAGGAGGGAAGGGTATAAGGGAGTGAGGATGATAGAAGAGAAGGCAGATTGGGAAGAAGCAAACACTTTCGAGGAGAGACAGGGTCAAAAGAAAGAAGAGAATAAATGGGGGAGGAATAGGATGGAGGAAAATTAGTCTTTTACAACATGACTATTATGGAAGTGTTTTACAGGACTACACATGCATAACCTTTATAAAATTGCTTGCCTACTAAATAAGATTGGATTGGGAGGGAGGAAGGGAAAAAACTTGGAATTCAAAGTTTTTAAAACAAATGTTAAAAACTGTTTTTTCATTTGCAACTGGGAAATAAGATTTACAGGCTAAGGGGTATAGAAATGAATCTTGCTCTAAGGAAAATAGAACAGAAGGGGATAAGAGAAGGAGAGGCAGGGTGATAGAGGGAGGGCAGACTGGCGGAAGGGGTAATCAATGCAGGCTGTCTTGGGGTGGGGGGAGGGAAAGATAAGGAGAAAATTTGGAACTCAAAATCTTGTGGAAGTGAATGGGGAAAAATAAAATTAAATTAATTTTTAAAAAGATGAAGTAAATGTAGAATATCAGTCTAAGTATAAATGAGTATAAATTTTAAGTATGTGAGGAAATATACAAATCTATGGGAAAAGTAATTTTGTAGCACTCTATAATAAAAAAGAAATTATTCTTTTGCATTTTCAACTAAATTCTTTAAAGCATTTAGGAGAATCTGTGTGCATGACTGATTTGCTAAAAAGCACAAAGTGAATTAACAGTGATTCAATCAAAAATGACAAGCCTTAAATTAGAATTAGAAGAATCAGAGCTAGGAAAAAAATAAGCTATAAAGTCTCCATCTTTGGAGATTTCTATGAGACTAGAAAACCTGTTTTGGTTGGTGAATCCAATCTAATCTTAGCCTTTCCTTAGCTCTACTGACCTATCATTTCAAAAAAAAAAAAATTATGTTCCAAAACCTTTCCCAAAACAGCACACACAAACATACTTCAATTTTGTTATCTACACATTCATTACCTATTGTATGAGATGTGCCCTGAAAATCTTTAATTGCCTTTTGGTTTCTTCCTTCTTCTAGCATACTAAACTTATTCTGTGGTATAAGTGTTTACTCTCAAGTAATGCAAACTAATTTCAGCATTCCCCTAAATCAGTCTTATTTGAAGAGTTAATTCAGATGCAATACAATCACATGAGACACTCCACAGCCAAACAAAAACCGTATCATAACATGAACAATCCATCTGACTGCACTGAATTTTAATTGCACTGGTGGTAGATCCTGAGTCCTGGGCTTCTGGGAAACCTAAAGAGATTTCAAGGGATAGGGTTTTCAGGGAGTTGGGTGACCCCTTTAGGCAAAACTGCCTAAGAAGGTAAGAAAAAGGATACTTCATTCCTTCTTAGAGGATAAATCTCAAAAAAGTAAAAATAAAAAAGGCAATCTCCCTTCTTCCCCTTTTGCCACACACTGGATTTTAAGAGATGCCCAAAGAAACCTAGCATTCTTCCTGCTAGACTAGAGAGCCCTGCACTTCCTAACTGCTGGCAAAGGAAGGAGGGAAGTGACTCATTCATGGTGAAAGGAGGGAATTAATGGATATTAATTAATAATAGATATTAATAACTGATATGTAGATCTGCAACAGGTCTTTGAGAAGTCAGCTCCCAACCTGCAGCATCACCCTCCAATCCAGTCCTCAAGGTTCTCTCTTATCCCCCAATTCCCATCTGTTGCTAAGGCCTACAGATTTTACCTTCTTACTATCTTTCACATGCATCCTCTTCTGTATTCTGTCACTGCTAACACCTTGGTGCAAGCCTTCATCACCTCATACCTCCACTATGCAATGGTCAACTGCTGTGGTCTCCTTCCCACAAGCCTCTCCTCCCTCCCTCTAGTCTATCCTCCACCCAGTTGTCAAAATCATCTCTGACCCTCTCATCTCCCTATAATCAATAAACTCCAGTGTCTCTGTATCATCTCCAGGATTAATGGCAAAATCCTTCTGGCATCCAAAACCATTCATGCCTTGCCCTCCTCTCCAACCTTTCCTGTAGTCTTATATCACCTCCCCACTTGCACCCCACCACATTCTGATCTAGTGACACTGGCCTCGATGTTTCTCCAACAATACACTCCATCTCCAGTCTCCAGGAATTTTCACTGGCGTTGCCTTCCGCCAGATACACCTTCCCTCCTTATCTCTGCCTCCTGGCTTCCTTTCCGTCCCAGCTGAAATATTCTCTCATTTGGTTATCTCCAATTTCACTAGTCTGTATCTTTCCTGCTGTCTCCCCGAGGAGACTGTGAACTCCCAGACAGCAAGGGCAGTCCTTCGCCCTTCTTTGGATCCCTAAGCACAAACAGTAGGTACTTAATAAATGTTTTCTCGGCTGATTTTCCCTTGGTCCCAGGATCAGGGGAGATTGCAGACTAGAGCTCGCCCTGCACTCGCCAGAGAGAACCTGAAAGGGATGTGTAGGTTGGTGACTGGAGGGGGGAGGAGGGACATACGACCCCGCCCCCACTAGCGAGGAGGCGCCGAGAGGAGACACCACAGGTAGCGAGGCTGGGGCCAGGGGAGGGGAATGAAGGGTCTGACCCCGGTTCCTGGGGTGGCCCCGGGCCTGGCCCCTCCCCCCCGACGCAAGAAGGATACGCTCCAAGTAGTAGGCGCCTTCTGCGGCCACGGCTTCCGCGGTCTCCCCAGCCGCCATGAAGCCTGCCCCCGCTGCCGGCTCCAGGGGCCTCGGCCCCAACAGAGTTCGCTTCATGGCTGTCAGCTTGGCTCCGGCTCAGTCGCCCGCCTCCGTCCCGGTGCGCACGGTCACTCCGAGCCCGTACCCCCCACCCTCACCCCAGTTCCCACCGCCGTTCCCAATAGCAACCCCCCGAGCCGCTGGGCCCGCGGCCCCCCCCAGCTCTCCCCCCGGGCTTGGCTCTGCTCTCGCGAGAGGCGGGGTCGCCGCGCGGGCGATGGACAGCTCTGGGCCCGCGCGGGCGCCGGCTTCTGCATTTGGCTTGGAGGGGAAGAAGGTGCTGGAGAATTTGGAGGGGAGTGCCCCCGCCCCACGCCTCTCCCCTCGGTCCCCACGTGGCCCCGGCCCTGGCACCTCCCACAGGCTTCCTGCGTTGCCCGGACAACCGCCTCCTCGTTACCTAGTAACGGGAGGAGCGTGGGGGTGGGGCTTAAGGAGTTCCGCCCCCGGGATGTCCCGGGAGCTCTGGGCAATTTTTCAGGCTGTGTGGCTCCAGTCCCAAAACCCATTGCTAGAGGACTCTTTCCTTTCTGGTCATACAGCTGATAAACAACAGGTCTGGAGCTTGAACTTAATTCTCCTAATGCCAAGGCCAGCATTCTTTCCGCTCCACCCTACTGCTTCTCACATAATAGAAGTGAAAAGTCCTGCTGCCTTCATAATCTGACAAATATTACTTTCCCTTAACAAAGATTCTTTAAGTGCCTTCTCTGTGCCAAGCTCCATGATGGATTCTGGAATACATAATAATGAAATATTTATTTATTTATTTATTTTGCTTTTGAGAAGTTTACATGCAATCAGGGGAAACAACATCTACACACACAAGTGTAAAGTAATGGTGGGGAAAGTGCTGGTAGCTAGGGAATCAGGAAAGAAGATTGCACTTGAAATGAACTTTTAAGGAAAATAAGGATCCTAAGAGGGGAAAGTGAAGGAGTATATTGTAGGAATGAAGTAGATTTTATGCAGAGGCTCAAAAGGAGATGGGAGTGGATCCTTGAAGCCAACTATTACATTTTCAGTGTGAGCATTTATACTTTAAATCTTCAGAAATCCACAAACACTACAAATGAGGGCCACTTTTATCATTTTATTTATTGTCTACACTTAAAAAGGGATCAAATTGAAGCAAACTACTTGCTCTCTCTCTTTTGTGTTTTGTTTTGTTCTGCTCCTTCTTTCTCATTTTTCATTCAATTGGTTATAATCCTTCTTTATATCTTGAATAATGTTTGATGTGAAGGTATTTGTAGAACCTGTATTGGATTGTAAGCCGCCATGGGGGAATGTGGGAGAAGAGAGAAGGGGAGAAAATTTAAAACTCAAGGGATTGTGGAACTAAATGTTGTAAACTAAAAGTAAATAATTTTTAAAGGGATCAAGAAAGTATTCCTGCAAAAAAAAAATTATTCCTAATGCAGATTAAATTTAAGTGTGTTGTTCACTTTTGGAGAGCCAGTTGTTAAACACTTACCTGCAAACCACGGTAGTGTAAGCAATAGGAAGTAGGCCTGTTTGGTTGTAGTGCAGAGAGCATCAATAAGTAATTCAATAAATAATAATTCTGGAATGGTAGGCTGGCATCATCGTTTGAAGGTCTTTAAATGCCTGAAGAGTTTGTATTTTACCCAAGTAGTAATAAAGAGCCACCTGAACTTCTTGAGTGGGGCAGACAACATAATCCTTATGATTTAGCAATATCAATTTGGCAGGTGAGCCAAGGGTGACTTGGCAGGAGGAAAGACTGGAGATGAAGAGACCAAATGTCATTTAGTCATATCCAACTCTTCATGACCACATTTGGGATTTTGTTGGCAAAGATACTGGGGTGGTTTGCCATTTCCTTCTCCAGCTCATTTTACAGGTGAGGAAACTGAGGCAAATAGGGTTAAATGACTTGCCCAGGATCACACAGCTAGTGAGTATCTGAGGCTGGTTTTAAACTCAGGTTTTCCTGACTCCATGTCCAGCACTCTATCCACTGTACTTTTCTGCTGTTGACTCAGTAACAAACCTTTTCATTTAAAAATACATATGATATATACATATCATGTATATAGCTCTCTCTATATTATATATGTGCATATGTGTCTATATGTCTTATTATTGTTCAGCTGTGTACAACTCTTTGTGATCCCATTTGGGATTTTCTTGGGAAAGATACTGGAGTGGTTTGCCATTTGGTCCTCCAGCTCATTTTACAGATGAGGAAACTGAGATAAACAGGATTGATTAAGTGATTTGCAAAAAATAGTCACACAACTATGGTAAGTGCCTGAGGCCAGATTTGAACTCAGGAAGATAAATCTTCCTGACTGTAGGCCCAGCTCTCTATCCACTAAGCTTCCTAGCTGTCCTTAGAGATCCGCTCAAAGTTCTTGAAATAGTCCAAGTGAGAGGTGAAGAGGGTGTAAACAAAAGTTGTGAAAGTAGAAGGCTAAAAAGGGAATAGATGTTAAAGCAAAATTGACAAGGCCTGACAACTATATAGATCTGGGATCAGAAAAAGTGAAGGAATCAAGGATGGCCAAAATTATGAAACTGGGTGATTAGAAAAATGGTCTGCCTTTAATAAAAATATGTTCATAGCTCAAAAGTATTTGTGACGACTATATGGTTTTGTAAATGTGTGCGTCTGGATATGATCTTGTCTGTGTGAAGAATTTTTTTTCCATAAAAAGAACCAAGGGAACCTTTCTAAACTTTTTTCCCCATATTTTGAATTTTTTATTTTGTTAATGGTATCTTTCTATAAGTATAATTTTATAAAACAGGGACTGAAAATCTGGTTAAGAAATGACATCTGAGAACAGGATTTGTATTTCTGGACTGGAACTAAATATTTAAGAAAGAAAGGCTACCAGCCAGAGGTGGAGTGCACCAATGAAGGACCAGTGAAAATGCATTTGCCTGACATCTTGCAAATCTAATTAATTATAAAAGGAAGAGGGAGAAAGAAACATAGTATAGCAAGTAGCTACTATGCAGGAAGGAAGATAGTCATAGAAATGCCCATTCGCAGAAGACAAAATCAAGAAGAGACGCAGCATGGCCTCATGTTTATCATGGATGTATGTGTATATGTATATATTTTTGTATATTTATGTGTATAGATACATCTATAGATATATAGAGATATACCTATACACACATACAAGTGCACATGAGGTTCAAAGGATGAAGATAAAGGGAAATTCTTTAAAGAACTCGATAGGACCTTCCTGATTAAATCAAGAGATACTTTGATAACTGATGATGTCTGTACACAGGAGTATGAGTAATAAGTGAGGTGACCTATAAATCAAAATGCAAGGAAAAAAATTTGACCTCATAGGTTTAACTGAGACATGGTAGAATGGTACAGTAGACTTTTGACGGGAATATGATTCTGAAAGGCTATACTTTATTCAAAAGGAATGAGGAGTAGTTTGATATGATTATATAAATATATATGGAAATCCAGATGGAAATATGTGGCAAAAAAAAAATGCCGTAATTAGAAATCACCTACATAGAAAGAAGACAAGATAAGGAGGCTGGGAAGAGATCAAAAGCCTGGAATGAAGGCATGATACAATAGTGAAGGGGCACTTCAATTATCCTGACAAAATACCTTTTCTACCCAAAGCAGGAAACAGGAATACCTCAAGAATTTAATTCTAAAGATTCAAAGAGAAAGTTCCAATGAAAACAAAAAGATAAATTGTCAAAAAACAAAACAAAACCTGCAAAGGGACAGATCGATAACTAATATCCATATTTTCTTCATATACAATTATCATTGCTAACATGAGCATAGCCCTAGGTATCATGGGGTAGAAAAATGCAACCCCTTATGAATGCTGGAGCCCAGGTCCCATGATACCCTATAGCCAAATTTCCATTTAGTTACTACATGGGTTCAATTTCAAGTCACCGTTTCTGCCCCCAACATTGGTGATCCATCTGTAGAGTTAGAGCTAGAAAAGTTCAAAACCACTGCAACTCCTCATTTTCCCCGAGGAAACTAAATGTCAGAAAGGTTAAGTGACTCCCTGGATTCCGTAGGTAGGATGTGAATGCCCAGCTCCTGACTCTAAAATTACTACATTTTCCACTATACCACACTGTTGGTTATGATCCAGCTGCAAACTCCACAATACTCAAAGGATGGCCCAGAATTTGAATGACCATCAAAGACCAGATATGTTGACATGAACTCATCAAGGGCAGCTAGGCAGCTAGGCAATCACTTATTATCTCCCAACTTGTCTTGGGTATCAATTTCCTATTGATTATTTTTGTTCTTTTCTTTCTAGTTTGATGATAATTCTCCTTGGCAAAAGAAAAAGAAACAACTCTGTTTTCTCTCTGATAAAAGCTCCTCGATGGCAGACATTAACTTACTTTGCTGTTGTGGCTTGGTGGATAGAGGGTTGAACTTGGATACTGGAAGATCTGAGTTCAGATCCTACCTCAAATGTTTACTAGCTAAGTAACCCTGTTGGTGAAATAATAATATTTATAACAATAACAACTACAATAATACCTATCTCACAGAGTTGTTGTAAGGGTCAAATAAGATAACATATGTAAAATACTTTTCATACCTTAAAGTGCTATGTAAATACATGATCACCATCCTTTCCCACACCCAGTTTTCCAGACATTATCCCATTAGACAAGGGTTTCTTAACATAGGGTCCACTGACCCTTCCAAGGTATCAATGGATAGATATCAGGGAGTCCAGAAACTATATAAATCCTGGCTACTGTTCTTATATCATCCCTAGAACTTGCAGTACCTGGTGCATGGTATTTATGTCATTCATTCTCTACCCCATTCCTCTAGTACACCAGAAGCTGAAGTTTCCCAAAGGTTCAGTAATGCCTGTTGGGCTCTGTTCCTTTTAGTAACTTTAAAGAGAAAAGCTAGCCAGGTATAGTTAATAGCTTAGTTGTCATTTCTACAGATTCTACTGAAGCAGAAACATGAAACATATCCAGCCCAGCTTTTTGTGAAGCCACTGCTTTGCTAGATCACTTTAGAGAACTTTGTTTATTTCTTTTGTATGCCTAATGATAAATTATTTTTAATGAACAATTGAAAGAGAATTTTACTAGCATATCCTTGAAGGGAAAGAATTTTTTATTCATTATATAAAATTGTTGTTTCCATGCTGTTTTTTGTTGTTTTAATTAAAATACATCATAAAAGTGGGGGGGGGGGCGGGGAAAGGCAGGGAAATGACTATAAGATCACAGTAGTGCTTCTTTTGAGTTAAAATGAGCCCCCGGTCAGAATTCCCTTACTTGTTTTTAAATGGTTTTCACTTTCTTGAATCAAAAGAGAAGAAAGTCTTTTGAATTTGTATGAATGAAGAGAAAACTTGCTAGCTTCCTTTGAGCATAATCTTGAAAGGGCTTGGTAAAACTACATGGAAAACCAGTGAAGATGGTGAAAATTAAGTAACAAGCTCAAAGGATAGCAGATGTTACCAACCAGTTTAAATGAACCATTTTTGTATTAATAAAGTTTTTTTTTCTTTTTTTAATGCAAAATATATAGGAATCCAGCAGTGGATTCACTGTTGGCATTTATAGTTCCAGGAAAGGAAATAAAATTCCCAGTGGAAGTTTACAATAAATTGGTAACTAGATATTACTTGCTTGAAATTTCAAGTGTCCAGAGATTCATAAGATGGTATAACTGAAAGGCATCTTTGAATTTATCTAGTCCAACAATTTCATACATAAGCAAACCCCAGACTAGGAGGATAAATGACTTGCCCAAAGTAACACAGTTCAGTAATGTGGACCAAACCATCAGTGTTCATATTGAACAGTATATACATAATAGAGCTAGTTCTGGATTTGGAGTTAGGAAAACCTGAGTTCAAATCTTGCCTTTGACACAACCTCCTTGGGCCTCAACTTCCCCATATGTGAACTAGAGAGGCTGAGCCAGATGACCCTTATGGTACCTGCTAGCTCTTGCCCTAAGCATGTGAAGGTTTTTATAAAATTTAATATACTATGTAAATGGAAATTATTTTTACTTTTGTAAAAGTGTGTATCACAATAGCCAGCTTTAGTTACCAAAGGCAGTAGAAATCTTGACAGGTTTTATGTGTTTTCTTGAACCTTTGAGGTGTGTTATTATGAAGGGATTCCCAATCATGTAAAATATCAAGAAGCAACTTATGGTGTTTATTGCCTCAAATAATGGCACAGCCATTTAAGGGAGGTAATGTTTAACACATGGTGTATTAAACACCTTCTTAGTTGCCTGTGTCGTAACTTGTTATAGATAATAATATTAATGATTACAACTTGTGAAAAAATCCATATGTTCACAAAGTATGGATACCTGCTAATTTACCACAAAAAAAAAAAAAATGACACCTGCCCAGGAGCTACAAAGATATCCTCTCTATACTTAGGTATGGTGATTTTATAATCTTGAACTTTGCTTTTTAATGACAATTCAACATGTTATACTCATCCCACATAGAGTGCTGGGTCCAGAACCTTGCACACGATGGGGACTTAATAAATGCTGAATGTATGATATATGCTTTACTTTAAGATGCATTATCAGATGAATTAATTTGAAAATAAACAGGAGATGTTTCAATTTTTATGACTTAATTTCACTGATAAAGTCTCCCAGAAGAATGTAAAGTCCTTGAGAGAGTTTCATTTTTGTCTTTCTATCTCTAGTGTCCAGCAAAATTCCTGGCTCAATAAATGCTTGTCAAATCGAGTTGAATTTCAATAGTTTCACCATGTGAAAAAGATGTAATTTCTAAGAGTAAAAAGAATGCAGGGAAACTAATTACTTCATGTAAAAATAATAGCCCATGCTTCAGGTGGCAAGTTAGTATTTTGGCATTTGGCGTTTTGTCTTTCTTACTAGAAATTCAATTAATCAGTTGAAGAAGATCCATTGATCATTTACTCAGTTGTGAAAAAAATATAGGTATAGTTGGGGATATGAGGCTTACTTTGCTATGTAAAATCTAAAACTTTTTTAGTTGTTTGGGGAGGTAAACTGAAGTTTAGGATATAAGAAAACAAGGGAATCATTGGTTTGTAATATTAAGTTTACCAACTATATTCCTGGTTTGAAAATGAACTATATTTTTATTTTCTTTAGTCAATGGGCCATAATATGGTTAGAATGAAAAAAGCATTTATTCAGTATTTACTGTGGGACAACCATGGTGGCTACAAACAGAAAGCCAAGACAGTCACTGCTTTCCAAGAGCTCACATTTTAATTGGGGAAGACAAGTGGGGTGTTGGGCCACAGGGCATAGGGAAAGACCTGGTTGCCCTTAGGATTCAGTGGATGAGCAGAAGGCAAGACCCAGGGGTCCTCCATCTTACTGGAAGGATTACACTTGGTGATTTGTGGCTACGGGTGGCCATGTCCACACTGCCCTCTCAAGGAGGATGGACTGGAGATGCAAAGCACACAAACTTTGGGAAGGGGAAAACCTGGCTAGGTCATGAAGGTGTTTTCTTCCCTATTGTGGAAATGGGAAAGGAAGGAAGAAAGGAAGGAAGGGAGGGAGGGAGGGAGGAAGGAAACATTTATTAAGCATCTACCATATGCCAGGAGATTTACAAATATTTTCTCTTGATCCTTGAAACAACACTGGGAGGTAGGTAGTATTATGTTCGTTTTACAGTTGAGGAAATTATGGGTAAGGGACTTGATCAAGGTTATACAGCTAACAAGCGTCTGAGTTCATATCTGAACTCAGCTCTGCCTCACTCCTGGGAGATGGTCTCCCCATTCCCTCCTACCTAGGCAGCCAGGTGGTACAATGGATGGATTCCAGGTCTGAGGAAAGGGGGAGACCATGTGATAGTCAGGAGGGGGCAGGAAAAGGAAACATTGCCAGAAAGGTTGCCACCAAGGTTTTCCCCTTGCACCATATTCTGAAAGTTAACTTTTTAAAAATTGCTATATTTTGAAATTTAACTTCTGTGTGTTCTCATGACTAAAAGGATCATACATATAGAGGTAAAAGGGACCTCAGGGGTCATTTGAAGGTGGGGTGGAGAGAGGTTGGCCTCACTTGACAGATGGGGAAACTGAAGCCCAATGAGGTAAAATTGCACAAGGTCACATAGATATTATGTATCACTGGAACACACTGATTACAGAGGACAGTGTGCATAGGGGGTAGTGGTGTTGAAGAGAGTGCCCTGTGTAGAGGGGGCTGGCTCTGCAAGCAGTTGGGAAACAATAGGGATGCTCACTCCAGACCCCTATTTATTTGGTAGCTTCCCAATTCAACAAATTACTCTTACTGACTCTGCAGTTTCTTTGCAACTGAAGCACTGCCCATGTTCTTTAAGTCTTGTGCTCTGAGATAAAGGCTATATTGTCACTACCTAGTTATAACTTTTTACCAGATTGCCTGTATATATTAAACATAAAAAAATATAAACTTTATAACCTGGGCCTTGGTTGAAAATGTTTATAGTACCCAAACTCACCTTATTTAAAAATAACCTATTCTAAACTTTCCTTTCCATCCTCAGGAAATGGTGTCTTTGCCAAAATAAGGCCATAATTAGTTTAGGATAATGAAGCAAAGCTAAATGCCCAATTAAATTTCTATTTCTTCTGTGTTATCACTATCGGAAGCACTAAAAAAGTTATCTCTGATATGCTTATGAATTTTATACTTTATAAGTGATTTAAAGTCTAATTAGCTTATTAAATAAATATAATCACTGCCCCTAGTAGATAAATTTCCTGCTCTAAAACACCCCCAGACTTAGTGTTTCCCAAGCTCCTTCTCTGGTACTGTTTCTTAAACATGTCTCCACTGTTCCTAAGACATGCCAGGAATGCAAAATTGTGATATCAAGGAGAAGGAAACATGGTAAATTAAGTCATTATCAGACTAAACTTTCTTTGGCGGTATATAAGAATGAGCTTAAAGCCTTGTCAAGCTTTGTCGGTCATATAAACCTATGAAAAACCAAGAATATGGTCAGGCAAAAAGATCTTAGGTCTAGAGCTGGGAGTTAATCAATAAACATTTATTAAACAACTTTTGGAGCCCCAGCACCCACAGAACTACACAGAGAAGCTAACCTCCTGCTGAGGACAGCCCAGCAGCCCTGCAGGGAGCAGCCAGCTCAGGGCTCTGAGAGTGGGCAGCACAGCACACTGGGAACTGACAGTGCAGCACTCTGGGAGCTGAGCCCAGGCCCTCATGACACACGCTTTTAGCCCCAGGGCGCCTGGGCCAGCAGCAGGCTGGAGGGACTCCAGAATTATCAGCACAGTTATGCCTAGGACAAAGTGAGAGGTTAGTGCCCTATGGACTTTGGGACCAGTATTTGGGGAACTCGTTGGCTTCCTCCCCCGGAGGCGAAAAGCTGCTGAGGAAATGCAGCAGAGAGGCCATTTTGCAGCTTCAGTGGCAGCTCCAGCTCCTGGTCTGCGAACTGTAGAGAGATCCAGCAATCAGTCTGGGGGTTAATTGCTCTTGCTTTAACCTGCTTGGATCTGGATTGTGGTCTTGGGGGGAGGTCTGGGGTGGGTATCCAATTTGGCAGAGTGGGTGGAGGCTTTACAGAGGCCACCCAACCTGTGGAAGTTGTGAAGACCCCATGTTTGGGACAGAAGCTCTCCTGTCTAGAGGCAGAGTCCTACTGTGACAACAAGACCAAAAATCAAGTAATTAAGTGGCAATATACCTAGGCAAAGGAAACAAAATAAACAGAAAAATGCAACTTTAGACTCCTATTTTGGGGGCAAAGAGGATCAAAGCATGGAACAGGAGGAGGACTGTGAGGTCAGAACTCCTGCACCAAAAGCCCCAAATGAAAATACAAGCTGGTTACAGGCCATAGAGGACCTTAAGAAGCAGATAAGAGAAGTGGGGGGAAAATTGGGAAGAGAAATGATAAAGGTGCAAGAAAAGTATGAAAGGACAGTCAACAGCCTGACTGAGGAAAATAACACCTCAAAAAATAGACTAACTCAAATGGCAAAAGAGGCTCAGAAAGGCAATGAGGAGAAGAATGCCTTAAAAAGCAGAATTTGCCAGATGGAAAAAGAATCTCAAAAGCTCACTTAGGAGAATCATTCCTTCAGAATTAGACTGGAGCAAATGGAAGCTAGTGACTTTATGAGAAATCAAGATGCTGTTAAACAGATCCAAACAAATGAAAGAATAGAAGGCAATGTGAAATATCTCATGGGAAAAACCACTGACCTGGAAAATAGATCCAGGAGAGATAATTTTAAAATTATTGGGCTACCTGAAAGCCATGATCAAAGAAAGAACCTAGAAATCATCCTTCAAGAAATTCTCAAGAAAAATTGCCCTGATGTTTTAGACCCAGAGGGGGAAATAGAGGTTGAAAGAATCCACAGATACCCTCCTGAAAAGGATCCCAAAAAGAAAACTCCTAGGAATATTATAGCCAGGTTCCAGAATCCCCAGATCAAGGAGAAAATACTACAAGCAGCCAGGAAGAAACAATTTCAATATTGTGGAAACACAATCAGAATAGCACAGGACCTGGCAGCTTCTACACTGAAGGATCAAAGGGCATGGAATATGATATTCCAGAGGTCAAAAGAGCTGGGATTGATGCCAAGGGTCACCTACCCAGCAAAACTGAGTATCTTGTTTCAGAGGAAAATATGGTCATTCAGTGGAATAGAGGAATTTCAAGCACTCTTGAGTGCTTGAAAGTGCCACTCTTGAGGAAAAAACCAGAGTTGAATAGAAAATTTGACATTCAGACACAAGAAGCAAGAGACACTTGAAAAAGGTAATCAGGGAAAAGAAATCAAAAGGAACTTATCAAAGTTGAGCTATTAACATTCCTACATGGAAAAACAATAACTGTGTCTGATGAAACCTTTCTTTTCATGAAAATAATTGAAGAAGGGTATATGGACATATGAATACATATGTGAATGTGTGTATATATGTTTACAGGTATACATGGATAGAGGGCACAGGTTGAATTTGGTGGGAAGGGATGATACTTAAGGGGTGAAGTTAAGAGGTGAGAGAGGAAAGTGGCAAGAGGAGATGGGGAGAGACAGGATAGGGTAAACTATCTCATGTAGAAAAGGCAAGGGGAAGTAGTTGCAGGGGAGGGGAAGAACAGGAAGGCAAAAAGGCAAAACCTTATTCTCATTGAATTTGGCTCAGGGAGAGAATCACATACATACTAAATGGGATATCTCACCCTGCAGGAGAGTAGGGGGAAGGGGGATGAGAGGGGGGATGATGGAGGGGAGGGCATTCTAGGGGGAGGGGAGGTTGGAAGTAGGGAAAAAATGGGGAAAAAATTGTAACTCAAAATCTGGTGGAAATGAATGATGTAAACCAGAAGTTAATAAAGCATTTGTTTAAAAAAAAAAATAAGCATTAAAGTACCAACTATGTTCCAGCAAAATAAATAAATAAACATTTATTAAATACCTACTATGTGTTGGACACTGTTCTAAGTGCAAAGACTAGCAGTGTCTGATAGATGCCAAGAGAGGCAAGGAAGGCACCAGGAGGAGAAATCGTGTCCAGGAGATCATCATCTGTCTAAGACTAGCCAAAAGAAGGCTTGGTGGCCACAGCCATGGGCGTTCTTAGAAGATATTAACATCCTTGGTGGTAAAGACTTGAATTTCTCTTCCATGCATGTGTATGTCCTGACCTTACAAGTGGCAAATACCCTATCAAATGTGTCCCACTCACATATGTTCCTTACATGGGTATATTTTTTTTGCCATAAAAGTGCTTGTTTTTGTGGAAGAGTATATTCTTGGTTTAAGGGGTGGGGGAGATTTTATTTCTATTTTTCTTGCCACACCATATTATATGCCTTTGTTTAGAACTAATTGTGTCCTCTGTCTATTCGTGGTAAACATATATGTGGGGTCTCATAAGCTATGGTTTTAGCATATGTAAATTCAAAAGAGAATTGTTCCTGACAGATAAACATCTTCTGGGGTTCTCTACCCTGTGATTTGGGAAGGGCCTGGGGTGCTCCCAGATACCACATGTAAAATAAATGGATTGGTCTAAGTATTCTTATAGATCATTTCCCACTCTAAAATCTGATGACTCTGGGTCCCTCTAACCAATACTTGTTTTACTAGGGAAAGGGGAAAATATCCTACAGCTGTCATCATTTCTCCTTTCTATCATTTTAATTGGATCCTAATAATGTACCTTCTTTGCTTCTAGCATTTTTCTAGTTTACTGAGTTCTGCAGAGCAAGAACCTCAGGCCATCTTCCTCCTAATAAAATGAGAATATTGGGAATTCAGAAATATGAACTTATAAGTTATAAGGTCAATTGATAAGAATGTACCTAAAACATAATCAAATTTTCTTCACTCTATGGGCAATAAGTTACATGACATAAATTTCTATTTATTCTCAGGGAGCAAAAGAGCAGTATTAATATGGAGAGTAGTTCATCAATCTTACATAAAGGGATTTTATATGCCCCATGTTGATAAAATATACTATTTGTCCCCCAACTTTCTCTTCTTTTAAGTTAAATAACTTGAAGAATCAAAGGGCATAATAGATGGAATCCTGGACTTGGAGATAGGAAGCCATTAATTCATATCCTCCCTTTGACACTTACTGGCTGAGTGATCATGTATGAAAATTACTTATGTTCTTAGATTCTCCAGCATCTTTCTAACACCATATTTTAACTGGGCTATGATCTGCAAGGAAATCCCGAGTCACTGATTTAAACAAAGGAAGATATTGTAACCTTTCCTTTGAAAAATTTGGAGTACTGGCAAGAGCACTAGATTTGGAGTCAGGGGACTTGGGTTCACATCCCAGAAAACCGTGACCTTTATTTAGCAAGTCACTAAACAACAGTGAACCCATCTCTCATCATTTGTAAAAAGAGGGACTGGGAATAGAGGCCTCTAAGGTACCTTCTAGCTCTCAGCTTATGTTTCTATGATGCTGTGGCTTATTAGCACATTCACTTACCTGTCCATTCTCTCTCAATTCAGTGGAATAATTAATGATATTTTTTCTTCTGCATAAATTTCCCTTGGTAGGATGTTATCTATAAACCACAGTTTGACTTGATTCTTTAAAAGCATAAGAACATAGTTGACAAGATGTGTGTAAATTTTATTTAATTAAGGCTTATGAGTTTACATTTGGAGAAGAGACCGCTGATGACAGTGCAAAGGTTTAAAAAAAAAAAGGAGGGGGAGAGAGTTTAAAAAAAAGAAAAAGCAAGGAGTGGACAATGAGTAGGACCTAAATCAAGTGTGTGTATTCAGGGGAATAGTTTATCTTTTAAGGGATTCCAGGGTTTACTTTCTCCCTGTTGCAGTAATAAAATATTTGTGGGGGAAAAGAATGCTTCTGTCCTTTTAAGATACATTTGAGTAAACGGGGCATCACAAAAGTCCAAAAAGCTGCATTAAGCAGTTTTCATGACTGCGAATGGCACTAAGACTTTTCGGACACCTCGTATTATAATTTGTCACTCAAGTTTAAAACAGCACTGAGATCTTGAGGACACCATTTCTAATAGAAATGCAGTGATATGTCATAGTGATATGTCAGCATGATCCAATACTTAACATAAAATTTATAACTGTTAAGGGTTTCCCTGAACTTGTCTTACATGAGCTAGAATGATTAAAGTTCATCACCTTGAGCTTGTTTCTATTCTTGATCCTGTTTTGATTTTTTCAGATCAAAGAGGTAGAGGGGACTCTTATTCAAGTATATGTTGGACTAGATAACTTTTGAGATCTTTACCTCTGTTATATGATTTTGTGATTTTCTAAGCCATGGATCCCAACTTAGAATAACACAGAAAACAATAATATTTGAACTTGTTTCTTTATTATTTGGTGTAGAGAGAAGATAGGGTGTCAAATTTGGAGTCTGAAAGATCTATATTTGAATCTTTCCTGAAATATTTAATAGTTGTGGGACCCTGGCCAAGTCATTCAAACATCTTATGTCTCAGTTTCCTCATCTGTAAAGTGAGGATAAAAATAGTACCTCCCTCATGGGGTCATTGTAAGGATCAAATGAGATACCATGTAAAAGTGCTCTGTAAACCTTAAAGCAATATATAAATGATCCTATCATCATCATCATCATCATCACCCATTATTATTATTATTCGTCGTCCCCATTAAATTGCAAGTTCTTTGTAGGTGAAGAGTGTGTCCTATTTCATCTCTAGCATCTAACAAAGTGATTTGAACATAGTAGGCCGTTAAGAAATGTCACAATAACACAATTATGTAAATTAATCCAATGAATTGATAATAAATTATTTCATTGTCTAAAGTGTTAATAAAAATGATATAAGGGGTAGAGCCAAGATGGCAGAGTAAAAACAGGACCTCTGCACAGCTTTGGCTCCCACCACCTCCAATATATGTAAAAAAATGACTCTAATTTTAGAGCTACAGAACCTATAAAGTGACAAAGAGAAACAAATCTGCTAAAGGCAGCCTGGCAGGCCAACAGGAAGGGTCTATCACAGTGCTCTGGGAGCCTAGGGTGTCCTGGCAAGCTGCCCTGTTCCAGCCCCAGGGTGGCCCTGACCAGCAGCTGCCAGAGCAGATTTCAGGAAAGTGAATTACCAGCTGTTGTGGTGGTTTCCAGACTTCTCAACCCATAAATGTCAAAAAGAAAGTAAAAGTTCAGTCAGGAACTCTGTCAGAACTAGGTGGAGAAGAGCATGGTCTGGCCCCTGCCCCCAGGGTGAGAAGTGGCAGAGGCATGGGGTCTGCAGCTGCTGCCCTAGAGCTGCTTCCAGAGCTCCTGGCCTGCAGAGCATAGAGGGATGACGTGACCATTCAAAGGGTAATCACTCTTGCTTTAACCTGCTTGGACCTGGATCATGGTCTTAGATGGTAGTCCTCAGGTGTGTGGCCAGTGTACCAGAGCTTGTGGGGTCTGTAGAGAGGGCATCCTCCTAATAGCTTTGGAAGCTGTGAAAACCCCAGTGATTTGAGACATAGCTCTCTGCAATCTGGAAGCAGAGTTCTACCATGGCAAAGAGCTCAAAAGTCAAGTAATTGGCTGGCAATATGAGCAAGCAGAGGAAGAACAAACAGACCATAGAAATCCTTTTGGGGGGGACAAAAAGGAGCAAAGCATGGAATGAGAGGAAGACAATGAAGTCAGAACTCCTGCATCAAAAGCCTCCAAGAAAAATATGAATTGGTTACAAGCCATGGAGGAGCTCAAAAAGGATTTTGAAAATCAAGTAAGAGAAGTGGAGGAAAATTTGGGAAGAGAAATGAGAATGATGAAAGAAAATCATAAAAAGCAAGTCAACAGCCTGCTAAAGGAGAGCCCCCAAAATACTGAAGAAAATAACACCTTAAAAAATATACTAACCCAAATGGCAAAAGAGGTCCAAAAAGCCAATGAGAAGAATGCCTTAAAAAGCCAAATTTGCCAGATGGAAAAGGAATTTCAAAAACTCACTGAAGAGAATAATCCCTTCAAATGGAAGGCAATAACTTTATGAGAAATCAAGATACTATAAAACAGATCCAAACAATGTGAAATATCTCATTGGGAAAACCACTGACCTGTGAAATAGATCCAGGAGAGAGAATCTAAAAATTATTGAACTACCTGAAACCCATGATCAAAAAAAGAGGCTAGACACCATCTTTCAAGAAATTATCAAACAAAATTGCCCTGATATTGTAGAACCAGAGGGAAAAATAGAAATTGAAAGAATTCACTGATCTCCTCTTGAAAAAGATTCCAAAAAGAAAACTCCTAGGAATATTATAGCCAAATCCCAGAGTTTCTAGGTCAAGGAGAAAATACTGCAAGTAGTCAGGAAGAAACAATTTGAAACACAATCAGAATAACACAAGACCTGGCAGCTTCTACATTAAAGGATTGAAGGGCTTGGAATATGATATTCTGGAGGTCAAAGGAGCTAGAATTAAAACCAGGAATCACCTACCCAGGGGGAAATATGGTCATTGAATGAAATAGAGGATTTTCAAGCATTCTTGATGAAAAAACCAGAGCTGAACAGAAAACATGAATTTCAAATACAAGAAGCAAGAGAAGCATGAGAAGGTAAACAGGAAAAAGAAATCAAAAGGAACTTATTCAACTTATTGAAATTGAAGTATTTATATTCCTGCATGGAAAAATGATAATTGCAACTCATAAAACTTTTCTCAGTATGAGGATAGTTGAAGGGAATATATGTGTGTATATCTATGTATACATACATATATGTGTATGTATAGGAGGGTATATGTGTGTATAAATATATGTGTGAGTGTGTGCATATGTGTGTACATGTATACATAGCCAGAGGACACAGGATGAATTGAATATGAAGGGATGCTATCTAAAAAATAAAATTAAGAGGTGAGAGAGGAATTGGGAGAAGGAAAAAGGGAGAGATAGATTAGGGTAAATTATCTCATATGAAAAAGGCTAGATAAAACTGTTACAATGGAGGGGAAGAGCAGGAAGGTAAAAGAGAATTGAATTTGGCTTAAGGAGGAAATAACATATGCACTCAATTGGGTATCTTACCCTACAGGAAAATAGCGGGGAAGGGGATAAGAGGGGAATTATAGAAGGGAGGGCAGATTGGGGGAGAGGGTAGTTAGAAGCAAACACTTTTGAAAAGGGACAGGGTCAAAGTAGAAAATAGAATAAGTGGGGTGCAGGATAGGATAGGAGGAATTAATAGTTAGTCTTTCACAATATAACTACTATGGAAATGTTTTGCATAACTACACAAGTACAACCTATAGTGAATTGCTTGTCTTCCAAGTGGGAGTGGGTGAGGAGGGAAGAAGGGAAAAAATCTGAAACTCAAAGTTTTAAAAACAAATGTTTAAAAAAAAATTGCTTTTTACATGCAACTGGGAAATAAGATATACAGGCACGGGGGTGTAGAAATCCATCTTGACCTACTAGAAAGTTAACGGGGAGGGAGATGAGAGAGGACATAAGAGAGAACAGACTGGGGGGAGGGGTATTCAATAGCCTTGCTATTTTGGGGTGGGGGATAGGGGAAAATGGGGAGAAAAATTTGCAACTCAAAATCTTGTGGAAATGAATGTTGAAAACTAAAAATAAATTTAAAATTGGAAAAAATTTAATATTGTCTACATGAGGATTAACTTATTCATTTTCTCATGATGGTACTAATCCATAGATATTTTCTTGAGTATGGCTTTCCAACCCCCTATTGGTTAGCTAAGTCATGTGATCCTACATCATATAAAATAATAGAAATTCTACTGATTTCTCTCCATTGATCTTTTAAAGAAACAAAAGAGCAAATAAATAACAAAATATGGTTTTTCTAAATTACTTTTTTTTAATTGGTTAATATTAGTAAGTACTTTTCCTATTGCCTACTGTTTGTACCTGCCTTTGACTCTTATCCTTCTGTTTTTGCTTCCCTGGACTCTTTTCTTCTATTATTTTCTTTTTTGTTTGTAATTTTCTCTGTTCCTTTCTTTTTCTCATCAGTTTTCTTGCTTTTGAACAGATCCCTCTGTGCTTTACACACATCCCTATTGTGACTTACATGAAGAAGGGGAGGAAAAATAGCAGCAGGATGCATCTCCACCATTTCTGACAATGTTTGCAATATTCCATAGCCATAGTCCCCTAACTCTATGCAGAGAGGAAGGATATACATTTTCTCTGGGGCAAACCTTGATGATTACAATTATATATAGTGTTTTATTTATTTCCCTTTGCATTTGCATGGTTGTACTCATTGGTTCTATTGTCTTCTTGGTCTACTTCTTTCCAATGCATCATTCATTTCATATACCTTCCCATGCTTCTCTGAGTTGTCTAGAGTTGAGAGCTACTATTTATCTTTTTCCATATTAATGTTTCATTACATCCATGTGCCACAATTTAATCATTCCCCAAACAATAAGCACATAATTTCAAAATTTTTTGCTACCACAAAAAAATGTTGTTTTAGCAATGTTGATTATCTCTGAGACCTTTTCTTTTCTTTTCTTTTTTTTTTTTTTTTTGCTTTTTGGAGTGTAGTTGGGGTTAAGCGACTTGCCCAAGGTCATACTAAGTATTAAGTGTCTGAGGCTGGATTTGAAGTCAGATCCTCCTAACTTCAGGGCCACTGAGACCTTTTCTTTCTGTCTTTGACCTCCTTGGGGTACATGCCTAGAAGTAGGATCCCTCAGTTTTTCTTTAGTATAAATTCAATTTTTTTAAACAGTCTGTATTTAAAGTTATTTGTGTGATGCCTTGAGCTCTTTAGAGAAGAAACATTTTAGAGTCATAGAGTCATGGAGAGGAAAGGGATAATCATTTATGTAGCAGTTACTATGTGCTAAGTGCTTTACAAATATTACCTCATTTGATGCTTACAACAACCCTATAAGGAAGATGCTGTTATTATTCCCATCTTACAGTTAAGGAAAATGAGGTTAAGTGACTTGCCCAAGGTAACACAGCTAATAAGTGTTTGAACTCAGGTCTTCCTAATTCTAGGCCCATTGCTCTATCCATTTCACCACCTAGCTGCTTCAGCATGAAAAGTGTCCTCAAATCTATTTTCTAAAGAAGACTTCAGCTGAGGGAGGGAAGAGAGCAAAGTGAGAACTAAGACCTCAGAAAATAAGGCCCTACAGGAGGAAAGATCCCAGGACAACATCCCATGGTGAGAGGAAGACAGAGAGGATGCTATTGTGAGAGTCCTGCTAGGGCAGCCTTTGACATGCAGGCAATGAGCAAGGTGGAAATGAGCCAGACAAGAGCACCTCTGGTGTGTGGCTGGGGCAGAGGGAGCAGGTAGCTTCTTATTATAAGCAATCTGCTGTCTTAGTGCTAAATTCAGTGCTAAATATGTTTATCAGTGTTCTCTAAAATAAAGCACCTCGGAGCAAAGTCTTCATTGCCCTCCACTATTTACAGTTCTCATGATATGTCAGTGTCAAAATGCAAATGATGCTTCAAACCTTATAATTTATGAAAGGCTAGTTGAAGGGGAAACTAGGCAGTGTAGCATGTTGGGCCTGAAGTCAGGAAGACTCATCTTTCCTGAATTCAAATCTGGTCTCAGACACTTGCTGTGTGACCCTGGGCAAGTCACTTTACCCTGTTTGTTTCAGTTCCTCATCTGTAAAATGAGTAGGGGAAAGAAATGGCCAAAATACTCCAGTATCTCTGCCAATAAAAACCCAAATGGAGTCAGGAAGAGTCAGACATGATTGAAAATGACTCAATGTAAAAGTGTAATTTGTCTTCTAGCTCTGTTACTAACTAACTGTGTGATGTTAAGCAAGCTATTTATCCTTTCTGACTCTCTGTTTGGATTAGAATTTAGGGATTGTTAACTTTAGGTCTGTGATTTTTTTTTTTAACATATTGATAGCTATTTCAATATATTTCATGTCTTTTGTGATTCTATCTATGTATCTTAAAACATTATTGTGAAAAGGGATCTGGCTTCTCCAGACTGCCAGAGGGCTCCATGACACATAAAAAGTTAAGAATCTCTGAGCTAGATTTTTTTTCTAAGATTCAAGTTTTGGTTGCGATTTAAAATAGAAATATTTAAATGCCAATTTATTTCATTCTTAGGATGTGGGGGGCAGGGAAGAATAAGAGAGTTTCCAGACAAATGATATCTTTGGGATCCAGAACTCCTGCTGTGATAAGTAATTTATTGTCTTAGGAATTTGTTTTACCTGGGGCATCAAGAGGTTAAGTGACTTGCCTATGGTCAAACAGTCAAAATGATAGGGTACCAGAGGCAAGACTTAAACCCAGATTTCCCAGATTCCAAGACCAGCCCTTCATCCCCTACACTAGATTTCATCTTATACATGCTTTTAGGACACACCCCCCAAAAAAATTAAACCCTGAAGTCCTAGTATAATGTACCTCCATTTGCCAGTGTATATGCAAGTATAATTAGGACTTGCCTTGTTATGAGATGCTAAACAGAAAGAGGAAGCCCTGTTAGAATTTTGTGAGCTGATGAAAATACATTCAGTCCACTCACACCCACTCATTCAATACCTCGCGGGATGCCCAGCAGTTGTAGGGCACCTCTATAACTCCCCTTGTGCCTTGTAAATCTAGGCTAAGTAGCCCTGGGTAATCCTGCCTGGTCTCTCCTCTCTTTGTTACCAGAGATGCTCCCAGCTGAAAAGCCTGCCAGTAAATGTCACTTTAATTGCCAGCACTGCAGGAGTCAGATGGCTTTGCTGGCAGATAGAAACAACAGTGACATTACCTCTATCCCCAAAGTAGTTATTATTTACAATGTCCTGGGAACATATGTGAGAGGAAAGAGCAGCGTTTGAGGCAGGTCTTCAGAAAGGACCGCATTGCAACAGCCGGCCGGCATCACCCCTAAAGAAATGACCTATCATTGCACCTAAAGAAGTCATCAAGGGAGCAGGACAAGCAGAAATAACTCATAGGCAGCTCCCCCCTTCTTTGCAGATGAAAGACTCCTAGTGATACTAAGCACATTGAAGGTCTTTCATCCATAATCCATTCAGAGGCTCCTCAATTAAAATAATCCCTGTAAACAACAGGCATTTGTTTGGCTCACTTTAAGTAACATTTGAAACCCAGACCATCTGATTATTATCGATGATGGTTTCTCCTCTCTTGGGATCCAGAAGAACAGTGTCTTTCTGTTTCCTGCTGGGGTGGGAGATGAGACAAAGGCATGTGAGCTGCCAGGAAAACTCCATTGGCTTAATAGCCCCAGGAGCAGTATCAGATCCAAAGTAGTGGAGACATGGGACTGAGGGTTGTACAAAGGAAGAGACTATTTATTTGTTGACTCTTAGTAGCTCTTAAGGGAAAAGGCCCCCAAAACCTATGGTTTTATTTACTGCCCTTTGACACTTAAGAGGGGATCTTGCAAGATATAGTGCCAAACTCCTACACAAAGCTTTCCTGAATCCCCCAGCCCCAAGTGCTCTCCTCCCCACAAATTCTGTTTATGTTGTATGTATGAATATGTTGTCTCCTCTGAGAGAATGTAAGCTTTCTTAGGCTAGGGACTGCCTCCTGGCTGTCTTTGTCTTTCCAGAGCCCAGGGGTACCTCCTAAATATTTAATGCATGCTTGTTGATTGATTGATTGGTTGGCTAACAAAAGCCAGGTACTCTGATCATATGCACCTAAAAACCTCTCCTAAAAATCACTTTTGTAGAAACAGAATGCAAGGGGAAGTTGATACTTTTCTTGATGAACAAGGGCACATTGGAACAGGTGGTCTAAGAAAAGGAGTCCTTGAGCTGTGTAATTATAAAAACAGAAAAACTTGGCCTGAAAAAAAAAAGTTACAGAAAATGGACTTGTTTTCCTTCTTTGTGGAGGTGGTGACTGTAGGTATGGAATATTGCTAATTGCATATACTGTTAAACTCCATTGCTATGCCCGTTTGAATTTCTTTTATTCTCATTTTGCTTTGAGAGGTTCTGTTTTTGTTTTAATTCTTTATTTTAAGGAATGGCTTATTGGATAGGGGAAGAAGACAGAGTTAGACATGAAGAGGATGTAAAAAATTTATTTAAAGAAGTGCTGAGACTTTGAGATTTGAACCTATTAGTTATTGTTAAGTATCCCTTGTTTTATGGAATCAATGCATTTAGCTATAAAGCTTACAACTATAAACTGAATTTCAATAAATTGAATTTTATTTACTAAATAATTTTCATCTTCAAATCATAGTCATGTTCTCACCAGAAAAACAAAAAAGAATCAATTAAAAATTTTGGAGATATAGTTTCCAATGTGAAAGAATTATAATACTTTAACAAAATAAGGTGGTTTTATTATCAACTTCATTGCTTACTTACAAGGTTTCTGAAAATTCCTTAATTTTTCTACTTGGGTGGCTATGACTAGTTGACTCACTGCAAGCCCTTATTTTGTAATAGCCCACAGCTACCTGCTATTACCTCAGGGTTATAGAAACATTTTCCAAAACTTCCAGAGCAAAATTAATTTTAATTCACTTGAATTTTAAAAAATAAAGATTCTTTATTTTTGTTCTATTCACTTATATGTGAATGAGGAAAAGATTGCTTAGACAAAGTAAAGTATAACTGCAAAGATTTTCAAGAGGAAAAATGTTTTTTTCTTTAAAAAATTGTCAATACACCTGCTAAAATACTCACTGAGCTCTTGTGCTCCTATAAACACAGACCACTGCTATTATTTAGGTTGGAGAGTATACTTAATAATTGTATAGAGTATAAACAATAAATCATTTACTCAAATAATTTTTAATTGAAATGGACCAGGCACAAAATAAATCAGCAGCATGTCAAGACCACATCCACTCCATTTCAAGCTGACACATTTTTCCTTTGGACACAACCTTCAGTTTTGTGTTATGAAATGGCCACTTTACTCCAAAGCAGAACTTCCTTTCAACCTGACCAGTCTCTGCTACCATCTTTATTTTAGTGGTTTGGAATTTTCCTTTATCATTACTTTTTATCCAATTGTTTATCCTGCTGGTGCTAGTGAAACCAATAAAAGCATTTGATACTGAATTCTAACTTGTAAAAAGTATTATGTAAACTCCCTAGTTGTGTCAAACGTAAAAGTTATGACAGCTCTGCAAACAAGGTTTGCTTCTGAGGAAGCAGCTTTAATCTGATCTCCTGATGTAACCTCAATCCAAGGACGGAAATATTCCAATTGAATTTTTATCACATCAATATAGACTTCCTCTTTAATAATTCAGATTGCAATCCATCCATTTCTGCCCTTCTTTTGTGGCTCTGTTCAATCGATCCATCAATGAGCATCCATTAAAGCCCACACAGTACAGTGGAAAGAGTGCTGAACTTAGAATTAAAGGACCCACTGTGTGACTTTGGCCAAGTAATATAATCTTTCCATTTTTTCATTTGTAAAATGAAGGGTTTAGATTGGATGAGCTTAGAAGACCATAGCAGCTATTTGACAAGGCTCTGTTCTAGTAATTGTAGACACACAGACAAAAATGAAAAACGCCCTGCCTTCATGGAACTTACTTTCTATCAGAGGAAACAGCATGTCTATATTTATGTATATGTGTATACACACATACATATATACTATATAAGTATGTACATATATAAGTAAGTATACCAAAAAAAAATAAATACTAGGTAACGTGGCATGGAGCAGAAGAGAGATACCAGTAGCTAGAAAGATGAGGAAAGATCTCCATATGAAAGGTGATGATTGAGCTGAGGTTTGAGTAGGGATTCTAAGAGACAGAAGTCATTGTGAATAACCATGTGGAAACCCTGAAACAAGGTCAGTCTGGCTGGTTCATAATGTGCGTAAAAGAGAATCATGTGTATTAAGGCTGGGAATGTAGGTTGGAGCCAGGTATTGAAGGGCTCTGGAAGCCTGAATAGTCAATAATTCACACTAGAGATCATGGGGAGCTACTGGAATTTGAATAAAGGAGTCACACCCATGATTTGGGAAAATCACTTAGGCAGCTTGCAGAGAATGGATGGGAGAGAAGGGAGTCTTGAAGTAAGAAGACCAATTAGGAGTCTCTTCCCATAATGAAGACAAGACAGGAAGCAGTGATAACATGACTGAGAGTGATCACTGTGAGGATAGAAGGGAAATGATGCAAGAGATGTTGCAGAGTTAGAACTGAGGAGCCATAGCAACAATTGCATGTTCAGGGTGAGGGAGAGTAAGGAATCAGGATCACCCTGAGATTGTGAACCTGTGTCTAGAAGGATGCTGGGGCATCTTGAAGAAACAGGTAAGTCTAAAAGAGAGGGATAAGGCTCACCAGAGAGGAGCCACATAACCTGCACAGAGGTTTTCCAAATTTAACCAGAAATTGGCAGTATTTCTTTGGAAATCCATGGGGTCACTCAAGATAGAATTCTTAATGTGTGTGTGTGTGTGTGTGTGTGTGTGTGTGAGAGAGAGAGAGAGAGAGAGAGAGAGAGAGAGAGAGAGACTTTTTGTGAGTCTGGTGAAACCAATGGACCCTTTTTCAGAATAATGCCTTTAAATGCATAAAATTAAATACACAAGATTATAAAAGTTAGTGAAAATAAAAATGATTTTTTTCTTTTTTTGTCATCCAAGTTCACATACTCACTGAAATCTATCCATGAATCCCTTGGGGGTTTGTGGACTCCATTTTAAAAGGCTTTGACCCAGATTATATTTACAAGTAATGATAATTTTTTTAGTTGAAAAAGATAGATCAGTTGAATTCATTTCCACACCAAAAATAGGTTAAATCACAGGTGTAATTTTTTTTTCTACTTCAGATGAAGCCTTTTCTCATGGATTCACATGAGAGATTCTGCAGAAGCATATGAAATAGTAATTTTTGAAAGGAAAATTGGAAGATAAATATAAAATCAATGAAGGGACCAAAAGTAAAAGATTAATCATAATCCATGTCTAAGTATAAAGACATTGATTTTTCTCATGCAATTAAATGAAAAAATACATATGTATTGATAAATATTCATAAGCTAAAAAGTTTAATACAAAATTAAGAAGGATGGAAAGCCTAACTGAAATCAGAGAATTTTCAGAATAGTTCAGAATTTTAAGGACAGTAAAAGCAACTATTTAGAATTTTTGAGGACTAAGTCAATCTGCACAGCCTGTTTTGTTTTTTTGTATAGCTAAGTACCCTTTAAATATCAAAAATTTTATTTTAAGCATTTTGCTGGAAAATTTACTCATATATTTTATGCCTCCACGTTTTCTTAAACTGAGACTAGAAAATAGAATTTCACGTTTTCTTTTTTTTTATATATTGGTAAATGTTTACTTTCCAAAATGCCTTTTTCAGATACAGGCAGAATCACAGATCATATACTGGAGGGTGAACCACTGCCACCAACTTGCCTGGTTTGGTTGTCCTAATGGCCAAGTACAGAGAGAACTGGGGGCTGGGGAAAGCAGGTTGGCTTCTATACTCTTTTGTACTTTTTACCCTTTGGAAGGAGATAGCTGGTTTTTTTTTTTTTTTTTTTTTTTTTGCTTTCTGGAGGGCAATTGGGGTTAAGTAACTTGCCCAAGGTCACACAGCTAGGTTTTTGTTAGTGTGTGCATTAAGTGTCTGAGGCCGGATCCGAACTCAGGTCCTTCTGACTCCAGGGCCAGCGCTCTACTCACTGTGCCACCTAGCCGCCCCAAGATATCTGTTTTAAGAAAAACACATTTCCAGGGGACAACAAGGGTACGTTTTCATCCCATCATACAGAACGAAGCCACCCAATGTCACCACTGGCTGGTCAAGGCTTCGGTTCTTCCTTGCCTGAGTGGTGAGGTGAGGGAGTATACTTCCCATCTTTCATTAGCTTCTCCTTCTGCTTCCTGGTTATTCCTGAGCGTTCTACCATTTTCCACCTATGTAGATATTAAATGAAATCTTCATATTCCAGTTTGCATTCTTTCTTGGCTCAGGTCATACCAATTCCATTGTCACACTCAATTAATTCCTTCTCAAAAGCATGGTATCGGGCTGGCATTTTGCAAGGTTGTTCAGCACTCATAATTGTCATCCATTTTTCAATATTGAATATCAAAGAATGGCATGACTGTGGCTAGTCCAAATGCCGCATCCCTTTCCTTCATCACGAATTTCACATTTTCTTAATGATTTAATGACTAAAGAGTCATCATTATGAAATGTCATTATTATGTTACATGTTCAGATGCATGTTGTGATCAGGGTCATTGATATCTGAATTATAATATATAATATATATATAATTATAATAAGGGGCTCTAAAAGGCTATTCTCTTTGAATTCTTCTATCTGCTTTTTATGGCTTTTTCCCTCCTCTCTTGTGTATCAACAATGCAATATTCACAATGCTTACAGTAACTATAAATATGCTGATATGGTTATTAATCACAAAATATATCAGGCACTCTACATGGGGGACAAAGCTAGAACATTTATTCAAATACCAGAAAACTTGAGTCCCAAAACCAGAAGTGAAAGCCATCTCAGTAGCTATAGAGTTGGCACACATAGTTAATGCAGTAAACACCCACTTCAAAACAGAACAGGCTATCTCAGGCAAAGGTCCTCCTCTCCTCATTCATGGCAACTGCTTAGCATCCACAGCTCATTCCCAGCAGCTCCATCCCCCCGCAGTTCCCATCTCTGGCAGTCCTCAGCTGGAATACTTAGCAGAAATTCTGGCTGACTCAAAAAAAAGGAGTTCAAGCCACCACCACCACTGCTGCCACACTTCCAGTCACTGTACTCACTCTAGCTTGGCTCCAGCTTCCTCTTGCCTCACACCTTCCTGCTACATCAGCAAGTTCAAGGGGCATGGAAGATCTTCAAATCCCATAACCATTACATCTTGATGTCGGATCTCACTGTTGTCAAGTGAGCCTGCCTTTAAATATCCCTGACTAGTTTTAATTTGCTGTGGATTTAGGAACTAAATAACTAAACTTACTAGAGTTGTATGTATAGTAAGATTAAACAGGTATAGAAAAAGGCTTTGATGGGCTTTTCTATGATTAAAGGATATGAATTTCAGTGTATGGAATTTGTGACATTTTGGCTACTCAGAGGTCTTTTTTGTTGTTTAATTTCTCAATTTATTCCATCCAGGTAGATGAGGTTGCTGTTTTTGATAACTGAGGTATTATTGACAAAGCACACTGAGATCAACACCAGAAAAAAATTCTCAAATTAATAACATTTTAAAACTACTTGATTTTATAATAAAATATTTTCTGAGTTTTGAAAGAGGTCATTCATTGCTCTTCCATTATTTGCATATAATTTTTTTTTTTTAAAAGCAATTGGGGTTAAGTAACTTGCTCAAGGTTACACGGCTAGTCATTATTTATGCGTGGGTGCTCATTTTCTGAGGCCGGATCTGATCTCGGGTTATCCAAACTCCGAGGCCGGCGCTCTTACTCACTGCGCCACCTAGCCGCCCCTTTAGGGCAATTGGGGTTAAGTAACTTGCCCAAGGTTACACGGCTAGGTTTTTGTTTGTGCGGATTAAGTGTCGGAGGCCGGCTCCGAACTCAGGTCCTTCTGATTCCAGGGCCGGCGCTCTACTCACTGCGCCACCTAGCCGCCCCTATTTGCATATAATTTATGTCACATAGAAAAGGATACTATTTTATGTATTTTGTTATATATACAGTACATGTTGGGAGTATCTATTGTGAAGGATCAATGGGAGAACATAAAGAAAAATCACACAGGATAAGAAGGGTTGGCTGGGTTGTGATATGCACTGATGAAGAGAATATACAAATTAATGAGTTGGCTTTGTACATAGAAATGTTCTTTTTTGTCTTTTTGTATTTAAATTCAAACTGAATAAAATTTAAAAAAAACCAAATTAATGAGTTGGCAGATTCGTTGAAGTATTGATATATTGAGGATATGCTTCATATTAGGAGGCATGACCATTTATAAGATTTAAAATTTAGGGTTCGTAGAATTTTTAGAGATGGAAGGTATTACATGACTTGGACACAGTTAATTAATGGTTAAAAAAAACAACAACAACTAGGACTAGAAGCCAAGTCTCCTGGTAATTAGTAATACAGTGATTTTAAAAGTGCATAAAATCAGAAGTTGTTTCTTCTTGTTCCAGATTGTTCCCTGGATTTTTGTGTAATAGAAAGCAAAACACAGAATCTCAAGAGTTGGAAGCAACCTGAGAGGGACATCTAGTCCAACCTGTACTTGAATCAGAATCGTCTCTACAAGAGCAGGCAAATTGTTATCCAGAACCCCACTCCCCTCCAGTGGAAAGCTCACTGTTTACCAAGGTAGCCCATTTCACTTTTGGACAGTTCCAATTGTCTGGAACTTCCTGACAAGTCAACATTTGTTCCTTTGCACATCCCACCCACCCATCCATTGCTCCAGTTCCATTGCCTATAGCCAAATAGAACAAGTCCTTCACATGTTTGAGGACAGCTATCATATCATAGGTGCTATGATTTTGTTAGCATAGGAAACTCCCAGATAAAGAAACTCCTTCTATGAATTCAGGGCAACTTATTGGCAACTTATCCTCTCAAAGGGTTGTCTAGAGCACTGAAAGTTTAAAGAATTTGCCCCAGTATAGGCACCTAGAATGTCTTCCTATGATCATCATCATTATTTCTTCTTATGGCTAAATCAATAATGAATATATCAGTTGATTTATACCAATGAAGGGGATACATCACACAGCACATTCACTAAAGTATTGCTCTATCAAAGAAAGATCCTTCATGGCAGAAAGAATGGAAAAATATTTTATGTGCATTTACAGGACCTAAAAATCTTAGAATCATAAAATTTTAGAGATGCAAGGCTATTACAAATTCAGCATTTATTAAGCACTTGCTATGTGCCAGATGCTGTACTAAGCACTGGAGATACAATGATAAAAGGAAAATCGCCTCTGCCATTGAGGTGCTTGATGAAGGAAACATGTGCATGTATAAGTATATGTAGAACACATATAAAATAAATGAGAGGTAGTATTAGTGTGCAACCACTAACACAGTGGGGATGGGGAGGAGGGAGATGAAGAAAGACTTCTTGTTAAAGGTGGATTTGAGCTAGGTCCTGAAGGAAATCAGGAATTCCGCAGAGCAGAGATGAGGAAGGAAGACAGAGCCATGGTGTAATCAGCTTTAAATGCCAAGCAGAAGAGCTTATAGTTGGTCCCAAAGCTCCTTCAACTAATTAATCTCCCCATAAGTCAGATTTGTTTTGTTTTGTTTTGTTTTCATCTATAAAATGAAGTTACTAATCTCAGAAACTTATTAAGAACTAAAACACTCAAAAGTCTTTGGAAGAAATAATCTTAAATGCAGCCTTTCAGGTGACTTCAGTAAGAGGTCTGAGAAATTTCCCAATAAATCAGATATTGCTATATTAGAATAGCTCTCCCTATACTAAAGTTCTATGATACCTCATTCTGACCCGAAGTTCTCCAAGGCAGAGGGCAAGCTCAGACAGGTTCTCCTCAAACTGGAAATCTTCAAGTATAACCTAGCAATGTTCTATGTGCAATGTTGGAAGACCAGGACAGCTATGTTCAAAGAAGGTCCTTACCAGAAGGGTGTCTAAGGAGGCAGTGTAAACTGGGATGAGAGCATAGATCTTTCATCTAAGAATGCATCTGAAAGGCACTGTAGTATATAGTTGATGGATCTCTTCTCTTAGGGTCTAAGAGCTGGATTCAAGGCCTCCTTCTGCCTTCTGTGACCCTGGACAAGTCATAGCCCCTCTCAGTTTCCAAGCAACACCAGAAATTGAAGAGAAGGTGCCAATCCTCATTGGTGAATGAAGGTCCTCCCTGGGAGCTCCTGATAATAATGAAACTATAATTCTATTTTTAAGGCATCTAATTGTAATGCTAAGGTCAGCTGGGATCTCAGTTTAAATGGGATATATTCCACTTATGCCAAAAAGTGGCATTTTTCATGAATCAGATTCTGACCTGTTAAAATTACAACCTAATAACAGTATTGACATCAGGCCTATCAAGAAGTATATGAAATACTCAAATCATCATCTAACATGTGATTATTACTTTGCTGAAGTGCTGAAATGTACCAAATAAATTTATCAGGTTATAACTAATAACTTGAGTCCTTCTGAGTTCACATAATTTTATCTTTGGGTTAAAACAGCCCCAGAGCAGATGGAGACAACCTCCTGATTATTCAAATAGTCTCTGAACAGCTATCATTGTTCTGGTTATCTTTCCTTGTTCCTATACAAGCTTACAATTGCTATTTCTAAACTACAATGTACTTTGTTCCCAGGTGTATACACTAAGCTTCTGGTATAACTTCTCAGAACAGAACAGATGTGTGCTGGGGGAGCTTTCATACACAAAATAACTATTTAAAATTACATTATTCCTATTAATAATGCAAATCACAACAGAGGAAATGCTATTTCTAATTTTTTTAAGTCAGTGCTGGAGGGCTTTTAAATCAAGGTCCAAGATGCAAGATCAGATGGTGTTGAAGTACTAAATGTGCTTAATTAACCTTAGCGAGAGCCTCTCAAAATTTAGAGTTGGAAGGGACCTCAACTACATTCTAGTAAGACGCATTTGTTGTTCAGCCATGTCCCACCCTTAATGACCCTGTGTAGGGGTGGTTAACCAGATACTGGAGTGGTTAACCATTTCCTTCAGCAAACAAGTTAAGTGACTTTTCCAGGGTCACATAGTGTCTGAGGCTAAATTTGAATCCAGGTCTTCATGACTTCAGTCCTAGCACTCTATCCAATGAGCCATCCAACAGTCAAACCCTTACCTAAAAGGAATATGCATTATGACATATTTGAGACTCTTCCTCCAGCCACTGCTTGACTTCCAACAATAGGGAACCTTCACATCTTAAGGCAAACTATCCCACTTTGTGTAGCTTTCATTGTTAGAAAGTTTTCCTGACATCAAGCCTAAACGTGCCTCTTGGATACCTCCAAACTTTTGTTCCTGGTTCTGCCCTCTGGGGGCCAACCAAATCATGATAGCACTTCAAATATTTGAAGACAGCTCTCTTGTTCCCCCCTGGGTTTTCTCTTAGTCAGACTATAAACATGCCGAGTTCCTTCAACCAATCTACTTATGATTGTGATATAAAATGAATGAAATATAATATGATATAGGAAGAAACAGGTATTTGGGAGGGAGGGCATTCCTGAACATAATAGTTAATTTAATTCTTCGTATTAGTGATAAACCATGCTACCCATCCAATGACAGAAAAGTACTGGACTCAAAAGGTAGGTTGAGATGTACTTATGGACATGACAACCAATGTGGGAATTTATTTGCTTAAATATACGTATTTGTTACAAGGGTTCAGTTTTACTTCCCCCCACCATGGAGAGGTATTAGGTAGATAAAACATGTTGTTTTTTTCAATTTGAAAAATTAAATTTTAAAAGAGAAGAAAACAGATGTAAAAAATAGTGGTCCTGGAAAGATGGACCTTTATTTCAGAAAGGAATTTGCAGTCATTAAAAGTGCTACATATTTTCCAAATATAATCCTCTATTTTCTCTTCCTCTATTCAGTTCTGGGCCCAGTTAACTGTTCATCTGCAATGCCTGTCCAAGGCACATGTACTGATGGGCCAGCTCTACGAGTTATCCATCCAAATGTCTGGCAGTAGACATTTTTTATCTTTTTGCATTTTCCTCCCTGTGTGCAATGTTAGGCCAAACCCTTTTAAGTAATTATGGATCTCATTTAGGAGGCACTGCAATGTTCCAGTATTTGATGCTGTCAACCCAGTGTCATCTCCAAACAGAAGCATCATGTAGAAGACCTTACTATTTAGATGAAATCCATCTTCCATTTGGACTCTACACTTTATGCCCACCATAATAGAGGCAAATTCCTTCAGTGAGCCTCACCTGATATTGATAATGAGAGGACTGGCAAAGTTATCTCGCTCATTCCTTTGTTGCTGTTCTTTGGTTGTTTTTATGTCTGACTCTTCGTGACCCCATTTGGAGTTCTCTTGGCAGATATACTGGAGTGAGGAAACTAATGTCAACAGGGTTAAGTGGCATGCATATATATATATATATATATATATATATATATATACACATTTACATATATGTGTCTACATATATGTGGAAGAAAATTTTTTCTATATATTTATATGTACATGTTTGTATGTATGTGTGTACATATAGACTTGTGTATACATCTTAAGTAATACTTCCTCCATGAAAACTTTCTAATTTCTTACTCTCCTCCTATGATTAAAAGTATCTTCATTAATCTCCTATGATTAAAAGTATCTTCATTCATTGTATGTATGTGTGTACATATAGACTTGTGTATATATCTTAACTAATACTTCCTCCATGAAAACTTTCTAATTTCTTACTCTCCTCCTATGATTAAAAGTATCTTCATTAATCTCCTATGATTAAAAGTATCTTCATTCATTGTATGTATGTGTGTACATATAGACTTGTGTATACATCTTAACTAATACTTCCTCCATGAAAACTTTCTAATTTCTTACTCTCCTCCTATGATTAAAAGTATCTTCATTCCCTAATCTCTTATCTTTCCCTCTCTCATCTCCTGTATGTACTTGTCACAAAATATTTTATGTTATAATAATGTATCTATGTCTTCTTGTAATACTAGATTTTAAGTTCCTTGAGGACAAAGATTTTTCATACTTGTATTACCAGTGACAAAGCAATTACTTTTTAGCTTTTTTTCAGTCGTGTCTGAATTTTTGTGACCCCTTTTGGAGTTTTCTTGACAAAGGTACTGAAATGGTTTGCCATTTCCTTCTCTAGCTCATTTTACAGATGAGAAAACTGAAATAGAGTTAAGTGACTGACCCAGGGTCACCCAGCTAGTAAGTGTCTAAGACTGAATTTGAACTCAGGAAGGGAAACCTTTTAGACATTACACCACCTAGTTGCCCCAAGCTAGAGCAGTACCCTATCCAGAGTAGGCACTTAATAAGAGTTTGCTGACTTGAAATTCTCTGAACTCAGTTGCCTACATGATCTACTATAGGGCTAGTTCTCCTCACATATTACATAATTAGAGTCTTTGGAGTCCTTCCAAATTCCCAGTCTCTGGCTGCCAGCTGTGACAGAAGGAAATCTTTCTGAGTCATAGTTTGTCCAGGGACCTTCTTCCTTAAATGTTACAGTCCAAATCCAGGCCCCAAATGAGGAGATTTATAAATTTCTGTGTGTGAAATTTAAATAATTAATGTCTAAGTGATTTTCTACCTAAAATATTTCAGAAGATGATTACTATTTTATAAGGTTATTACAAAAGCCTATTTCTTTTGGGGATAGTGCTACAGAGCTACAAATCATGGAATTTGGTCATCTTAGAAGAATTAAAATTGCAAATAACTGACAGAGAAATGGAAGGACAGGTGGTCTACACAAGGAACTCCTATATGGTGCCACTGATAACTTGTACCTAAGTCAGATAAAATATGTTACTAACAATGCTATATGAATGGAAAGGACTGTGGGACAATCATATACAACCACAGGATAAAAGACTTAGAGCTGAAAGGGCCCTTAAAGGTCATTCCTTTAGTGTTTCTCTATCATTTTACAGATGAGGTTACTAAGATCCAGAGAGAGGATTTGCCTATGGTCGATCAGAGCTAGGATTTGAACTGAGAACCTATGATTCATTGTTCATCATTTTCACCTAGACCATACTGCCTCTTATTAAGGCATGAGCTACATTACCTCCCTGGCTCAGTGGATAGATCACCAGGCCTGGAATTAGGAAGACTCATCTCCCTGGGTTCAGTTAGGGCCTCAAACACTTACCAGCTACGTGGCCCTGGGCAAGTCACCTGTTTGCCTCAGTTTCCTCATCTGCAAAATTACCTAGAAAAGGAAATGGCAAACCACTCCAGTATCTTTGCCAAGAAAATCCCAAATGGAGTCATAAAGAGTCAGATGTGACTGAAAAAGCAAATAAACACATCACCCAATGTGATAAGGTAATCTCATAAGGAGATCTCATATAAGATCTCAATGATGAGAAACAATGGATAGACAACCAGAGTGCTTTTCACTTTCCCCTCTTCTTCACTTACATCCAATCAATTACCAAATTGGGGGAAATTATATCAGGAAATATGGGGAAGTCCTAAGCATAGGCCTTTCCTAATCTTTGTTTTAGAAATGTCCCTGGAGTTTTACTTTAGTGTCAGGCAAAGCCAAAGAAAGAATTAAACCTTTTTGGAATCAGACCCACAAGATCATATGAACCCAAATTGCCATGGGCTGGGAGGTAGGTATTTGGATGCCAGTGCCTGATACAGCACCTAATAAAGGCTTCTTGATAGATTGACTTGACTTGGCCTAAGGTCTGCTGACTACAAATCCAGCTTCCATTACCCTAAAATGCTTTCCCTCCCTCAAACTGATCTCCTTCCTCCTTCCTTAGGTCATTAGAAATACCCCATGCCAGAAGCAGAAAAAGGAAACTCAACCTTCTATTCCCCTACTGGCAGCTAATTTAGTTCTATCTGGCAAATCCAAAAGCAAGAACCCTTGGCACTTAGTACCTTCAGCTGGGATACTGCCTGTGAAGTGTGAAATAAAGTGCTTATTAAGCACAATTCCAGGCACAGATCCCATGGAGTGATGGTTCCTTTGCCTGGAATTTACAAAGGTCTTCCCTGACCCATGTGAATGATTAGGCTAAAACACTACTCCCATTCCTAAACATTTGTGTGAATGGTAGATCAATCACATCATACTGACAATTTCTGCCTGACATGTTTTGATTTGAAATTTATACCTGTTTGTTAGTATAAATAGCCTTTATGGTATTTGATCATAGATCAAGGTTTAGAAGGGACTTCAGAGACCATCTAGTCTAATCTGCTCATTTTACAGATGAGGAAACCAAGGCCCAGGGAGGTTAACTATTCTGCCCAAGGTCACACAGGTAATTATAATCCTTTGACTCTAAAGTCACTGCTTTTCCCACTTTACCACTCCCATGTGTCTGAAATTACATGATTTTTAAATCAGCTAATTTTTATTAACATTTTTATCAACTCAATTTGAATCAGAGGACTCAAAACCCATAGTTAGTGTTCATCTATTTTTTTTATTAAATACCTAGCAGTTATATACTTATTTTACATTCACCATCTTATTTGATCCGCATAACAACCCTGCATGGTTGGTTTTACAGGTATTATTATCACCAGTTGACAAAGCCTGTGGAAAATAGGATGAGGAAACACAAGCCCACTTAGAGAGGTTAAGTGACTTGTCCAGGGTAACACAGTAAATTCAGGATCAAAGCCCAGTTTCTCCAAGTCCAGTCCTACCAGTCTTTTATCATAGAACATTGTAGAATTTTAGACTAAAGCAAGAATGAACCTTAGAAGTTATACAGTCCCATCTCCTCCTTTGACAGATCAATAGAGAATCCCAGTGAAGTTAAGTGATTTGTCAGATATCAAACAGATAGTCAAAAAGGGAAGACTAGGATACGTATTGCTAGAGGTAATGTAGGACCATTGCCCTAGGAAATGGCCACTACTCTGGTGCAGGCCCCCATCACCTCATGTTTTCAGTACTGCAATGGCCTGCTGGTGGGTCTGCCTGCCTCAGGTCTCTCCCTACTCTAAGTCATTCTCCATTTGGCCATTGAAGTGATTTTCCTAAAATGCAAATCTGATCACATCACCCCCCCCCCCCCCACTCAATAAACTCCAGTGACTTTCAGACACAAATACAAAATGCTCTCTTTGGCATTCAGAGACCTTCATAGCCTAGCCCCTCCTATCTTTCCAATGTTCTTACATGTTACTCCCCAACATATACTCATTGATTCAGTAACACTGGCCTGCTGGCTTTGACGTGACACTCTATCTCTTGACTCTGGGAATTTTCTCTAGCTGTCTTCCCTGCTGGAAATGCTCCCTCTCCTCTTCAACTACTGACCTCCCTGGCTTCCTTTTAAGTCCCAACTAAAAACCCACCTTCTACAGGAAACCTCCTATCTCTTTTAATTCCAGTGCCTTCCCTCTGTTAATTATTTTCTACTTATCCTGTATATAGCTTGCTTTGTGAACAGCATATTTGTGTGCATGTTGTCCCATTAGATTGAAAACTCCTCGAGGGCAAGGGCTGTCTTTTGCCTCTCCTTGTATTCCCAGTGCTCAGTACAATGTCTGACATATAGAAGGCAGTTGATAAATATACATTGAATTGAATTGAATTCCACAGCTAGGCATATATCCCAAGGAGATAAATGGCAAAAAGAAAGGTTTCATATTTACCAAGATTTATAGAAGTACTATTTTTTTTTTTTAAGCAATTGGGGTTAAATAACTTGCTCAAGGTTACACGGCTAGTCATTATTTATGCGTGGGTGCTCATTATCTGAGGCCGGATCTGATCTCGGGTCATCCAAACTCCGAGGCCGGCTCTCTTACTCACTGCGCCACCTAGCCGCCCCTTTAGGGCAATTGGGGTTAAGTAACTTGCCCAAGGTTACACGGCTAGGTTTTTTTGTTCGTATGGATTAAGTGTCAGAGGCCGGCTCCGAACTCAGGGCCTTCTGATTCCAGGGCCGGCGCTCTATTCACTGCGCCACCTAGCCGCCCCAGAAGTACTATTTTTGCAGTATCAAAGAATTGGAAACAAAGTAGATGCCCATGGATTGGGGAATGGCAAAACAAATTATGTGAATGTAATGTAACATTACTAGACTATGATGAATACAATCAATACAGAGGCACATGGGAAATCTATAAATGTAAGATGAAAGGGCAGATAATCATTGAGAAATTTATCAAATGCAAAACGATAGATAGCAATATATATTTTTAAAAACACACATACAATTCTTCCTACTTTGTGAAAATGAAGTATGAAAATCAACCCAATGTGAGAAAACAGTGATAGAGTAAGAAATTAGAAGTTTACTTTATAGAAAATTAGAAATTAGATCTCCAGGGAAACATAGAATTAAGAGAGATCTCTTTCTTTTACTCTTCCCACCACAGTAGGTAGATGTGCAACTTGCTTATAAGACCTTTAATAATAGATCAGCTGAGACTATTAAGCATAATAAACTAATGTCTCTACTTTCCCATATGATAATTCTCCCAAAATGTTCAAATCCCATTGTATTAACTGTCATTGGAGGAGTCATTATTTGTTATTTGCACAATGATAACTGCATCCTTCTTAAATTTAAAAGAGGATACCAGACTGAATTATTTTAAACAATAATTATATTTATTGCTTTCCAAAATCCAATCAGCCTGCTGATTTTTATTCCTGTGCGGAGGCTCTTTTTTTTTTTTTTTTTGCTTTTTTTTGAGGGGGAAGGTAGGACAATTGGAGTTGACTTGCCCAAGGTCACAGGCTAGTTTTTGTGTTAAGTGTTTGAGGCAGGATTTAAACTCAGGTACTCCTGACTCCAGGGCAGGTGCTCTATTCACTGCACCACCTAGCCACCCCGGGGCTCTTTTTTTCTTTTTTTAATGGATTAGCTAGCAATAAGTGTGTGCAAACTTTTCATTTTGAGGAGAGTCATGCTGGCCTAGAAGTTCAATTAGAAACCTTTTAATTTCAAACTTACTAAATATATAAGCTCTAACTTTCATTCAACTCTTTCCAGAAAATGATACAAAAAGAGATGCATATCATAAAGGCTCATGGTTTCATAGAGTTAAACTTGGCATAGATATTAGAGGCCCATACCCTCATTTTTATAGATGATGGGCAAGAGCTTAAGTGACTTAGAATCACACAGTTAGTTTCAGGTGAGATTTGAAGATTTGAAATCAGATTTCCCTGACTCTTAAGTCCAGTTCTTTGTCTAGTACGCCAGCTAAAATATTATCGTACACTTCTATGGCATTCTCTCCCTTTACTTTGATCTGACTTTCTCTCTTTTCACTGTTTTGACTGATTTTCAGAGTAGAAATTACATTGTGTGTCCAATTAGATCATGAACTCATGGAGGTAAGAACCAAGAGGACCAATATCTTCCAGACTTCCCTTACCCCAACATGGGGTAGGAAAAAGGAACAAAACCAGATGTTGACAAGCCTGGCCCCAGGGGAAAGGAGAGGACCAAACCACCAGAACCATGGCTTCCTGGTGAACTTTGACTGTATGGGTGTAGCTTCATGGTCACTTCAAGGTATAAAAGGTCCCATGCACTTGAGATCTGGGCCTTTCTGGTTTGGTGGATGTTTGAAAACCACTTAAATCACCATATCCTGCCCTGCAGAATGGAAGCATTTCCATAGATAGATAAAGGAAGCTGAATCTTTAGAAGCATAGGGCCTCATTTCATCTCAGAACTGAACCTGAAGAAGAAGGGGGAAACTTGAGGCCTGCCCCAAACAGAATTCCATTTTATGTTTCACAGAATCACAAAAGCTTAGAATCAGAAAGGACTCTAGGAAGCATCTAGTTCAGCTAATTACTTAACTGAATAGTGAGAGGATTCCAAGATAGAAGTGAGCATATACATACACACTTAATATGTGTATATATGGGGGGCAGAGTCAAGATGGCAGAGTAGTAACAGTATTTCCTCCCAGCTCCGACTCCCATCACTTCCAAATTTATGTAAAAGGGGACTCTAAACAAACTGTAGAGCTATAGAACCCACAAAATGACACAGAGAAGCTAACCTCCCACTGAGGACAGCTTGGCAGCCCAGCAGGGAGCAGCCAGCACAGCACTCTGGGAGCCCAGCCCAGGTCCCCTGAGTTGGAGATTTTAGCCCCAGCTGGGATCAAAACCAAGAATCACCTACCAGCAAAACTGAGTATCATGTTTCAGGGGAAAATATGGTCATTCAGTGGAATAGAGGACTTTCAGTCATTCTTGAGGAAAAAAACAGAGTTGAATAGAAAATTTGACATTCAGATACAGGAAGCAAGAGATGCTTGA